>CM038670.1:782091535-782707759 GCA_021605145.1 Aegilops bicornis
CATTGGGAAATAATATATAGCGTTGACCACCGTGTTTAAGTAGAGATTACAACGGGTAAGAGAGTGGTTACACCGTGATACGTCTCCAAAGTATCTATAATTTTTTATTGCTCCATGCTACTTTATCTACTGTTTTGGACTATATTGGGCTTTATTTTCCACTTTTATATTATTTTTGGGACTAACCTATTAACCGGAGGCCCAACCCAGAATTGTTGTTTTTTGGCCTATTTCAGTGTTTCGAAGAAACGGAATATCAAGCGGAGTCCAAACGGAATGAAACCTTCGGGAACGTGATTTTCTCATCGAACATGATCCATGAGACTTGGACCCTACTCCAAGGAACAAAAGAGGCGGTCACGAGGGTGGGGCGCCCCCAAGCGCGCCTCTGCCTCGTGGGCCCCTGTTGCTCCACCGACGCATTCCTTCTTCCTATATATACCTCACGCCCCCAAACGATCGTAACAGGAGCCAAAACCTAATTCCACCGCCGCAACTTCCTCAGTATCCACGAGATCCCATCTTGGGGCCTGTTAGGAGCTCACGGAGGGGGCATCCACCATGGAGGGCTTCTACATCATCACCATAGCCCCTCCGATGAAGTGTGAGTAGTTTACTTCAGACCTTCGGGTCCATAGCTAGTAGCTAGATGGCTTCTTCTCTCTTTTTGGATCTCAATACAATGTTCTCCTCCTCTCTCGTGGAGATCCATTCGATGTAATCTTCTTTTTGCGGTGTGTTTGTTGAGAACAATGAATTGTGGGTTTATGATCCAGATTATCTATGAATAATATTTGAATATTCTCTGAATTCTTTTATGTATGATTGGTTATCTTTGCAAGTCTCTTAGAATTATCCGTTTGGTTTGGCCAACTAGATTGGTAGTTCTTGCAATGGGAGAAGTGTTTAGCTTTGGGTTCAATCTTACGGTGTCCTTTCCCAAAGGATGTGAAGGGGCAGCAAGGCACGTATTGTATTGTTGCCATCGAGGATAACAAGATGGGGTTTTTATCATATTGCTTGAATTTATCCCTCTACATCATCTCATCTTGCTTAAGGCGTTACTCTGTTTTTTAACTTAATACTCTAGATGCATGCTGGATAGCGGTCGATGAGTGGAGTAATAGTAGTAGATGCAGGAAGGAGTCGGTCTACTTGTCTCGGACGTGATGCCTATATACATGATCATACCTAGATATACTCATAATTATGCTCAATTCTGTCAATTGCTCAACAGTAATTTGTTCACCCACCGTGGAATACTTATGCTCTTGAGAGAAGCCACTAGTGAAACCTATGGCCCCCGGGTCTATTCTCATCATATCAATCTCCATCACTTTAATACTTGCTTTTTTTTTACTTTGCCTTTTACTTTTTACTTTGCATCTCTATATCAAAAATACCAAAAATATTATTTATCATCTCTATCAGATCTCACTCTCGTAAGTGACCGTGAAGGGATTGACGACCCCTAAATCGTGTTGGTTGCGAGGAGCTATTGTTTTGTGCAGGTACGAGGGACTTGTGCGTGGCCTCCTACTGGATTGATACCTTGGTTCTCAAAAACTGAGGGAAATACTTACGCTACTTTGCTGCATCATCCTCTCCTCTTCGGGGAAATCCAACGCAGTGCTCAAGAGGTAGCAAGAAGAATTTCTGGCGCCGTTGCCGGGGAGGCTCACGCAAGAGCAAGTCAAGCACCATACCAAGTACCCATCACAATCCCTATCTCCCGCATTACATTATTTTTCATTTACCTCTCGTTTTCCTCTCCCCCACTTCACCCTTGCCGTTTTATTCGCCCTCTCTTTCCCAATCTCCTCCTCTTTTTCCCATTTGCCTTCTCGCTTGCCTTTTGTTTGCTCGTTGTTGGATTGCTCGTTTGTCGTGATGGCTCAAGATACTACCAAATTGTGTGACTTCACCAATACCAATAATAATGATTTCCTTAGCACTCCGATTGCTCCTCTTGCCAACACCGAATCTTGTGAAATCAATACTGCTTTGTTGAATCTTTTTATGAAAGATCAATTCGCCGGCCTTCCTAGTGAAGATGCCGCTACTCATCTGAATAGCTTCGTTGATTTATGTGATATGCAAAAGAAAAAAGATGTCGATAATGATGTCGTTAAATTGAAGCTATTTCCTTTTTCACTTAGAGATCGTGCTAAAGTGTGGTTTTCATCTTTGCCTAAAAATAGTATTGATTCTTGGAACAAGTGCAAAGATGCTTTTATCTCTAAGTATTTTCCTCCCGCTAAAATTATCTCTCTTAGGAACGATATTATGAATTTTAAGCAACTTGATCATGAACGTGTTGCACAAGCTTGGGAGAGAATGAAATTAATGATACATAATTTTCCTACTCATGGTTTAAACTTATGGATGATTATACAAAACTTTTATGCCGGATTGAATTTTGCTTCTAGAAATCTTTTAGATTCGGCCGCGGGAGGCACTTTTATGGAAATCACTCTAGGAGATGCTACTAAACTTCTAGATAATATTATGGTTAATTATTCTCAATGGCATACCGAAAGATCTACTAATAAAAAAGTGCATGCGATAGAAGAAATTAATGTTTTGAATGGAAAGATGGATGGACTTATGAAATTATTTGCTACTAAGAGTGTTTCTTCTGATCCTAATGATATGCCTTTGTCTACTTTGATTGAGAATAATAATGAATCTGTGGATGTGAATTTTGTTGGTAGGAATAATTTTGGTAACAATGCGTATAGAGGGAATTTTAATCCTAGGCCTTATCCTAGTAATCCCTCTAATAATTATGGAAATTCCTACAACAACTCTTATGGAAATTTTAATAAGATGCCCTCTGAATTTGAGAGTAGTGTTAAAGAGTTTATGAATTCACAAAAGAATTTTAATGCCTTGCTTGAGGAGAAATTGCTTAAAGTTGATGATTTGGCTAGGAACGTTGATAGAATTTCTCTTGAAATTGATTCTTTAAAGCTTAAATCTATTCCCCCTAAGCATGATATCAATGAGTCTCTCAAAGCTATGAGAATTTCCATTTATGAGTGCAAAGAAAGAACCGCTAGGATGCGTGCTTCCAAAGATGCCTTTATTAAAGCGTGTTCTTCCAATTCCTATGAAAATCAAGATGAAGATCTAAAAGTTATTGATGTGTCCCCCATTAAATCTTTGTTTTGCAATATGAATCTTGATGAAACTGAATACAATCTTCCTTTACCTAGAAGTCGTTCTAAGAATTCGGAGTTTTAAGATCTTGATGATGAAATTGATAAATGTGGGATTGAAAGAAATAAAAACCTAGATGTTGCTAAACCCACTATTTTGGATCTCAAGGAATTTAATTATGAAAATTGCTCTTTAATTGATTGTATTTCCTTGTTGCAATCCGTGCTAAATTCTCCTCATGCTTATAGTCAAAATAAGCCCTTTACCGAACACATTGTTGATGCCTTGATGCAATCTTATGAAGAAAAACTTGAGTTGAAAGTCTCTATCCCTAGAAAGCTCTATGATGAGTGGGAACCTACTATTAAAATTAAAATTAAAATTAAAAATTATGAGTTTCATGCCTTGTGTGATTTGGGTGCTAGTGTCTCTACTATCCCCAAAACTTTGTGTGATTTGCTAGATTTCCGTGACTTTGATGATTGCTCTCTAAACTTGCATCTTGCGGATTCCACTATTAAAAAGCCTATGGGAAGAATTAATGATGTTCTTATTGTTCCAAAGAGGAATTATGTGCCCGTAGATTTTATCGTTCTCGATATAGATTGCAATCCTTCATGTCCTATTATTCTTGGTAGACCTTTCCTTAGAACGATTGGTGCAATTATTGATATGAAGGAAGGGAATATTAGGTTCCAATTTCCCTTAAACAAGGGCATGGAACACTTCCCTAGAAAGAAAATAAAATTACCATATGAATCTATCATGAGAGCCACTTATGGATTGCCTACCAAAGATGGCAATACCTAGATCTATCCTTGCTTTTATGCCTAGCTAGTGGCGTTAAACGATAGCGCTTGTTGGGAGGCAACCCAATTTTATTTTTAGTTTTTTGTTTTTGCTTCTGTTTAGGAATAAATAATCCATCTAGCCTATGTTTAGATGTGGTTTATGCTTTAATAAGTGTTTGTGCCAAGCTAGACCTATTGGATCTTCTTGGATGATAGTTATTTGATCTTGCTGTAATTTCCAGAAACTTTGCGCTCAGTGACCGAATTATTAAAAATCACCAGAAGGTGATAAAATACTGATTTCAATTTCTTCTTATCAATAAACAAATTGTCTAAGCCTTCTAATTTTGGTAGATTTTTTGGAGTTCCATAAGTTTGCCTTAGTTACAGATTACTACAGACTGTTCTGTTTTTGACAGATTCTATTTTTCGTGTGTTGTTTGCTTATTTTGATGAATCTATGGCTAGTAAAATAGTTTATAATACATAGAGAAGTTGGAATACAGTAGGTTTAACACCAATATAAATAAATAATGAGTTCATTACAGTACCTTAAAGTAGTCTTTTGTTTTCTTTCTCTAACGGAGCTCATGAGATTTCTATTGAGTTTTGTGTTGTGAAGTTTTCAAGTTTTGGGTAAATTATTTTGATGGATTATGGAACAAGGAGTGGAAAAAGCCTAAGCTTGGGGATGCCCATGGCACCCCAAGATAATCCAAGGACACCAAAAAGTCAAAGCTTGGGGATGCCCCGGAAGGCATCCCCTCTTTCGACTACTTCCATCGGTAATTTACTTGGAGCTATATTTTTATTCACCACATGATATGTGTTTTGCTTGGAGCGCCTTCTATCATTTGCGTCTTTGCTTGTTTGTCTACCACAATCATCCTTGCTGTACACACCTTTTGAGAGAGCCATACATAAATTGGAATTTGATAGAATACTCTATGTGCTTCACTTATATCTTTTGAGCTTGATAGTTTTGCTCATAGTGCTTCACTTATATCTTTTGAGCGTGATAATTTTTGCTCTAGTGCTTCACTTAGATCTTTTAGAGCACGGTGGTGGATTTGTTTTAAAGAAACTATTGATCTCTCATGCTTCACTTCGATTATTTTGAGAGTCGTTAATAGCATGGTTGAGGGAGTCCTGGATTAGGGGGTGTCTGGATGGCCAGACTATGACCTTTGGTCGGACTCCTGGACTATGAAGATACAAGATTGAAGACTTCGTCCCGTGTCCGGATGGGACTTTCCTTGGCGTGGAAGGCAAGCTTGGCGATACGGATATGTAGATCTCCTCCCATTGTAACCGACTCTGTGTAACCCTAACCCTCTCCGGAGTCTATATAAACCGGAGGATTTTAGTCCGTAGGACGAACAACAATCATACCATAGGCTAGCTTCTAGGGTTTAGCCTCTCTGATCTCGTGGTAGATCTACTCTTGTCTCCTGTTACCATCCGCCTAGACGCACAGTTCGAGACCCCCTACCCGAGATCCGCCGGTTTTGACACCGACATTGGTGCTTTCATTGAGTTCCTCTGTATCATCATCTTTAGGCCCGATGGATCCTCCGATCATCAACAACGATGCGGTCCAGGGTGAGACTTTTCTCCCCGGACAGATCTTTGCATTCGGCGGCTTTGCACTGCGGGCCAATTAAAGCCATCTGGAGCAGATCGAAAGCTACACCCCTGGCCATCAGGTCAGATTTGGAAGTTTGAACTACACTGCTGACGTCCGCGGAGACTTGATCTTCGACGGGTTCGAGCCACAGCCGAGCGCGCCACACTGCCACGATGGGCATGATCTAGCTCTGCCGCCGAATAGTGCCCTGGAGGCCGCACCAGTGTCGCTCTGACCCTTAGCTCGGAGCCGACTACGCCAATCGAGGACGGGTGGCTGGAGACCGCCTCAGGGGCTGCAATCTCTACGGCGATCGAAATAACACCATACCTGTCGCTTATGGCGGCTCGTGACTCCAAGGTGCTGGACTCCTCTCCGGACTCAACCTTTCGCGCCTCGCCAATCGAATCCGATTACGCCGATCATGGAGTTCACCGCCACAGACATCTTTCAGCACTCGCCCTTCGGCGACATACTGAACTCACTAAAGTCTCTCTCTTTATCAGGAGAGCCTGGCCGGACTATGGTCAGCAAGGTTGGGATGCGGACGACGAAGAAATTCAAAGCCCACCCACCACCCACTTCGTAGCCACTGTCGATGATTTAACCGACATGCTCGACTTTGACTCCGATGACATCGATGGTATGGACGCTGATGCGGGAGACGACCAAGAAACAGCGCCTACAGGGCACTGGAAGGCCACCTCATCGTATGACATATACATGGTGGACACCCCAAAAGAAGGGAACGGCGATGGAACAACGGAGGATGACCCCTCCAAGAAACAGCCTAAGCGTCGGCGTCAGCGGCGCCGCTCTAAATCCCGTCATAGCAAAAACGGCGATTCCGGCACGGGAGATAATAACACCCCGGACAGTGCCGAAGACAACCCCCTCCAGCAGGATTCAACATAGGAGGATGGAGAAGCCAGCCCTCATGAGAGAGCGGCAGACAGAGAGGTAGAGGACGATAATTACATGCCTCCCTCCGAAGACGAGGAAAGCCTCGACGACGACGAATTTGTCGTGCCTGAGGATCCCGTCGAACAAGAGCGTTTCAAACGCGGGCTTATGGCCACGGCGAGCAGCCTCAAGAAAAAACAGCAACAGCTTAGAGCTGACCAAGACTTGCTAGCCGACAGATGGACTGATGTCCTTGCGGCCGAAGAGTACAAACTCGAACGCCCCTCCAAGAGCTACCCAAAACGCAGTCTGCTACCCCAATTAGAGGAGGAAGCACCTAGACCTACATCACCAACGCATGATGCGGCCGACTGGCCACCTCGTGGCCGCGATAGAGAGGCCTCTCGGCCCTCCACTCAAGCCGCACCCCGGCGTCGCTCAAAGAATACCAAGGCACGGGGAAATGCGCCAGACCTGCGAGATATATTGGAGGACAGGGCAAGGCAAACAAGATCGATCTATGGATCACGTGGGCGCCCCACGACACGTGACGATAACCGTCATGCCGGATATGGTAAATCCGACCGGGCGAATTCTGATGAGACAAAGCTCATTTGAGCTACGCCGTGACATAGCCCAATCTGTAGGCGCCAGACACCCACTATGCTTCACAGATGAAGTAATGGATCATCAAATCCCGAGGGTTTCAAACCCGTAAACATCGAATCATACGATGGCACAACAGATCCGGCGGTATGGATCGAGGATTACCTCCTTCATATCCACATGGCCCATGGCGATGATCTACACGCCATCAAATACCTCCCACTCAAGCTTAAAGGACCAGCTCGGCATTGGCTTAACAGCTTGCCAGCAGAATCAATTGGTTATTGGGAGGACCTGGAAGCCGCATTCCTCGACAACTTCCAGGGCACCTATGTGCGACCACCAGACGCCGATGACCTAAGCCACATAATTCAGCAGCCAGAGGAATCGGCCAGACAATTCTGGACACGGTTCCTAACCAAGAAAAATCAAATAGTCGACTGTCCAGACGCAGAAGCCCTTGCAACCTTCAAGCATAACATCCGTGACAAGTGGCTTGCCCGGTACCTAGGACAGGAAAAGCCGAAATCCATGGCAGCCCTCACAACACTCATGACCCGCTTTTGCGCGGGAGAAGGCAGCTGGCTAGCTCGTAGTAATAACATGACCAAGATCCCTGGTAATTCGGATACCAGGGACAACATTGGCAGGTCGCGTCGCAACAAGCAAAAGCGCCGCATTAACGGCGACAATGCTGAGGATACGACAGTTAATGCCGGATTCAGAGGCTCTAAACCCAGTCAGCGGAAAAAGGCATTCAAAAGAAATACTCCGCCCGGCCCAATTTGGACCGAATACTCGATCGCTCGTGCCAGATACACGACACCCCTGAAAAACCAGCCAACCACACCAACAGGGATTGTTGGGGGTTCAAGCAGGCAGGCAAGTTAAACGCCGAAAACAATGATAAGGGGCTGCATAGCGATAACGAGGAGGAGCCCGGCCACGAACAATAGGGGATGAAGGGCTTCCCCACAAGTGCGGACGGTGAACATGATATACACAACCCACATACCCAAAAGGGAGCGGAAGCGCGCACTCAGGGACGTATATGCGTTGGAGCCAGTCCACCCGAAGTTCAACCCATGGTCCTCCTGCCCGATCACTTTTGATCGAAGGGACCACCCCACTAGCATCCGCCATGGCGGACTCGCCGCATTGGTTCTAGACCCAATCATTGACGGATTCACCTCACTAGAGTCCTTATGGACGGCGGCAGCAGCCTGAACCTGCTCTATCAGGATACAGTGCGAAAAATGGGCATAGATCCCTCAAGGATTAAACCCACAAAGACGACCTTTAAAGGCGTCATACCAGGTGTAGAGGCCAACTGCATAGGCTCAGTTACACTTGAGGTGGTCTTCGGATCCCCGGATAATTTCCGAAGCGAGGAGTTAATCTTCGACATAGTCCCGTTCCGCAGTGGCTATCACGCACTGCTCGGGCGAACCACATTTGCAAAGTTCAATGCGGTGCCGCACTACGCATACCTCAAACTCAAGATGCCAGGCCCTCGAGGAGTCATTACGGTCAATGGAAACATCAACGCCTTCTCTCGAACGGAGGAGCATACGGCGGCCCTCGCGGGCGGAAGTACAAATCAGCCTCTCAAGGCAATTCTCGATCCGGCCATTAAACGTCCGGACACCGTCCAAGCGCGCCCGGAGTAACCTACAACAAGACCGCTCGCACGTTCCGAAAGCATCGCCAGTAGCAAGGCGGCCCCAACCCCAGCCCTCGCAAAACTGCAAAACCAGTACTACGCGTACATAACTACGCTCTGGAAATACCATGGGCATAGGGGGAGGGGCACGACCACGGCATGCCCAAAATGCGGCTCAACCGCACTATGGGCTCCCGATTTTGTCATTCTTTTTCTCACTTTCAGGACTCCACTTCACGGAAGGCCTGTCCGCAAAGATAATCGCCGAACACACGATGCAATACAGTGGAGGCGTAAAGCTACGCCGAGTGTCCAGTGGTCTCTATAACGAGCAGTATACTTGTTTCACATATCATCCCGCAGCTCGCCCCTGGAGGGGAACATGTTAAATAGTCCCATCTCTTGCTTATCGCACTATTTGTATCATTCTGCTTTTACCGCAGACTTTTCGAATAAACAATACATAGCTTTTGTCTATTATTGCATCCTTTTTCCATTTTTTTATAAAAATATGTCCAGTTATGACATTATGCAACCGTACACTTTGGTACGGCCAATACACCAGGGGCTTACGTACCCAGAATATGGTGTGATAAGTCCGAACACTCTCATGAGTGCGGCACCCCGAACTTATAGCATTATATGCATCGGCTCCGAATCATGTCTTGGGTCAATAGTTGGGTTTGCCCGGCTCCCATGTTTTGGTACCTTACTTTCCGTTATATCAGATAAGGTAGCACTGGGAGAACCACTGCGATTGTGCCCCAGTTGAGCTGGGCAAAGCACATCAGTGGAGAAAGCTAAAACTGAGCGTCATGATAGGGCGAGAGTTGGTCGCTGTTTGAGAGGTTTTCAAGTCCCTAAAGACTTACGCCGCTTAGAGCGAGGAGTCGGCTTTGTCCAGCCTAGGAGTGGATAGCGCCACGAACTCGGTCTTCCGAATACTAGGGTCTTCGCCGAAATTTAAAATTATAGAATTCTATGGCTAAGTGAGAGTGTTCAAGCATTATATTCCGATTGCCTTGTTCGTTGTGTTGAGCGCCTCCCTCGAAGGACCCAATAATGGGAAAAAGAGCGCTCAAGTTTATCCCGAACGCCCCAGCACTCGTGGCATGGGGGCAGAAGCCGACGACTCGCCATCTCTCAAATTTAATAAACAGCTTCACAGAAGGTAATGTTTTAAATTCAAAAGCGTTGCTTAGCGCATATGAACAAGTTTTCAGCGTACATGATCACAAACGCGAGTTTACTAAAAAATTACATCTTTTGGAGCACTCATCCGCTATACGGCGGGCACCTTTCAGGACACCCTCATAATACATCTCAGGCTTGCGATGCTCCTTGCCCGGCGGTGGTCCGTCCGTCACAAGCTTCTCAGCGTCCATCTTTCCCCAGTGCACTTTAGCACGGGAAAGGGACCTACGGTCACATTCGATGCATACTTAGCGATTGATGACTTCAAGCCTTGTACAGGAATCCACCATCCGCCTTACCAGCCAAGTAGCTCCTGTGCATGGCTTCCCTGTGCCACACCGGACTACAAGACCCTTCATGGCCTGTTAGGCCACCTTATGGAGCTCGGCCAGCTGCTTCAGCTGGTCGCTCAAGGGCACTAGGTGTCCGGCCTCAGCATACTGAGACCAGAACACCTTCTCCGTCGAGCTCCCATCTTCTGCTCGGTAGAATGCGGCAGCATCGGACACACTCCGGGGAAGATCTTCAATGCTCTGGAGAGCTCCGGACTCGGGTAAGTAACAAGTAATTCACTTTCACGTGCTTGCTTTGCATAAAGAATGCCTTACCGCCGCTATCTTCTTCATCGCCTCAATTTCTGGAGGGCTTTGGGCTTCTGCCTTGGAAGATTTGGCGCTCTCAAGCGCCGAGGCGAGCTCGGACTCTCGAGTCTTTGAGTCAAACTCCAAACTCTCGTGTTTTTCCACGAGAGCCTGGAGCTCTTGTTGCACCTCTGCCACCCGCGCCTCCTGCTTTTCCCGCTGGGTACGCTCCACGGCCGCATTTTCTTCGGCCTTGGACAGCGCTTCCTTCAGGTCGCCACCTCGTTCGTGGCCCCTGCATACCCACGTTGGTCCTGTCATTTTTTGCAACCACATATTTTTATATACTTACATAAGGTATTCCTTACCTTCCTCGTCCTCGAGCTGCTTCTTGGCAAGGCCGAGCTCGTTCTCGGACCGCTCGAGGCTCTGCTCAATGCATCGACCTCCGTAGTCAGTGCGACAGAGGTCAGCAGCGCAGCCTGCATTCCCATATTGACATACTTATGTTAGACTCCTACGTATATCTTTTTGATCCTCAGTTCGGCTTTTCTTTCCGAACACCAAACTGGGCATCAGGGGCTACTGTCTATGCGGTAATATTTTTACATATCTTAAATACATACCTCAAAGCCTGTTAGAAGGCTGGCACAGGCTTCGGTCAGCCCGCTCTTGGCGGACTGAACCTTCTGGATCACCACACTCATAATAGTGCGGTGCTCCTCGTTGATGGAGGCACCGTTAAGCACCTCCAGCAGATTATCCGGTGCCTCCGGTTGGACGGAGGTCACCGGCGTCGTAGGCTTGCCCTTCTTACGTGAGGGCCGCCTGCCGGACTCCGGAACCACTGAAGGTTCCGGTGCGGAGTCCGGCCCAGGGCCGGACTTAAAGCCCTTTGGGGTCCCCTTTGCGCCTGGAGTCCGGGAGGTTGCCTTGCGACGCCTCCAGGACCACCTCCTCCTGGCCTGGCCCCTCTTGGGACGCCACCTCGGCATCATCCGCGGTGCGAGGAGAGGAGGCGGCCGGAAGTGAAGTGATGTTCACATCCGACGAACCCAGGGAACCGCTCGACGAAGCGTCGAGCCCGGCCTTGGGCGGGCTGCATGACTATATTCGGCGTCAGAAGGTACTGTGCAATGAAGAAGCGCCATGAGTTACTCTGGTATCCGGATACTTACGACTTTGCCAGGGGCTTGGCCCTGGGTGGCCACTCTTCCTCGCCGTCGTCGGCGTTGGTGGAGTAGTCCGGAGGGAGGGTCCTTCCCTTCTTGGACCCTCCGGCCCCCCTAGTTGGGGCGGCCTTCCTTTTCTTCTCTCCCCACGCTGGGGGAGAGACCTCTCTTTCCTCCTCCTCGTCTTCATGGGAGGAGTCCGCCTTGGAGTCATCGGATGATGAGTCCGACACCACCTGGCGCCGGGAACTCCTTCGAGTTCCCGTGGCCTTCTTCTTGGCCTTCTTCTCCGGCACCACGTAAGGTGCTGGAACCAGCAGCCCCGTCAAGCGGGCGTTTGCTGGATCTTTGGGCAAAGGAGCCGGACAGTCGATCTGTCCGGTCTTCTTCTGCCATTCCTGTCAAAGGAACGGGAGCTTAGATCCCGTGACAGAGTTAAACTATGAAAACAAGTATCCCGTAAAGGGTAAAATAAGCTTACTACATCGGCTTGGCGCGGCGCGGAATCCGCGATCCTCGGTGATGGGAGGGGAAACCTCGGCGCCCTTGAATAGCACCTTCCAGGCATCCTCGTGCGTTGTGTCGAAGAGCCTGGTCAGATTTTGGTGCTAGGCCGGGTTGAACTCCCATAAGTTAAAAGCCCGTCGTTGACACGGGAGGATTCGGCGGATGAGCATGACCTGGACTACGTTGACGAGTTTAACCTCTTTGCCCACCAGGTCTTGGACGCAGGATTGGAGTCCGGTCCGCTCTTCCGAATTACCCCACGACAGGCTCTTCTCTTTCCAGGAGGAGAACCGTGTGGGGATGCAAGATCGGAATTCGGGGGCCGCTGCCCATTCAGGGTCACGCGGCTCGGTGATGTAGAACCACCCCGATTGCCACCCCTTTATGGTCTCCACGAAGGAGCCCTTGAGCCATGTAACATTGGGCATCTTGCCCACCATGGCGCCTCCGCACTCCGCTTGCTGGCCGCCCACTACCTTCGGCTTGACATTGAAGGTCTTCAGCCATATGCCGAAGTGGGGCTTGATGCGGAGGAAAGCCTCGCACACGATGATAAACGCCGAGATGTTGAGGACGAAGTTCGGGGCCAGATCGTGGAAACCCAGGCTGTAGTAGAACATGAGCCCCCGGAAAAACGAGTGAAGTGGGAAACCTAGTCCGTGGAGGAAATGGGTGAGGAACACCACCCTCTCATGGGGCCTGGGAGTGGCGATGAGCTGCCCCTTGTCTGGGAGTCGGTGCGCGATGTCGTTAGACAAGTATCCGGCCTCCCTCAGCTTCTTGATGTGTCCCTCCATGACGGAAGAGACCATCCACTTGCCTCCCGCTCCGGACATGACTGGAGAACGTTGAGGCGGGATGTGCAGACTTGGGCGCTGGAGCTCGAGTGCGCGAATATGGATAAGCAAAGGAGGAAGAAGGCGTAGATAGAAAAGGTGGATCCTTATCCCCTTATATGGGCGGACGAAACTATGTGCCCCCGCCAGCCTGGTAAAACTCGCTTATCTCCCAAGCGCCATAAATTCATGGCACGGTTGGGTTACCCACGCCCGTATTGATGAGAATTCCGGAATAAGGGGACACGGTCTCTGCTTCGACAAGACGTGCCAAGGAAACCGCCTCGCTAAGTGCTCTGAGGTGGGACAGTAAAAACGATTCGAATAAAGGCTTGGCCGTGGTGTGATGTCACGTCATGGAATACGCCAAGAGTTGAATTTGTGTAAATATTATTCTCTCCACGGTGGTATGTGGAAATTATTTTGCAGAGCCGGACACTATCCTTGTGTTCAAAATCTTCTATGAAGTATTCGGAGGAGGAACCCGCCTTGCAATGCCGAACACAATCTGACTTTGACTCGTCATCATTGAAGCCTGGTCTGTGGGCTACCGAGGAGTCTGGATTAGGGGTGTCCGGATGGCCGGACTATGACCTTTGTCCGGACACCTGGACAATGAAGATACAAGATTAAAGACTTCGTCCCGTGTCCAGATGGGACTTTCCTTGGCGTGGAAGGCAAGCTTGGCGATACAGATATGTAGATCTCCTCCCATTGTAACCGACTCTGTGTAACCCTAACCCTCTCCGTGTCTATATAAATCGGAGGGTTTTAGTCCGTACGACGAACAACAATCATACCATAGGCTAGCTTCTAGGGTTTAGCCTCTCTGATCTTGTGGTAGATCTACTCTTGTACTATTCATATCATCAATATTAATCAAGCAGGAGTAGGGTTTTACCTCCATCGAGAGGGCCCGAACCTGGGTAAAAACATCGTGTCCCTTGTCTCATGTTACCATCCGCCTAGACGCACAGTTCGGGACCCCCTAACCGAGATCCGCCGGTTTTGACACCGACAATGGCAATTTGCTTAATGTTAATATACTTGGTATTCAAGATATGTGAAACTTTCTTTTGAGTGCGTTGAATACTAAGAAAAGTTTGATGCTTGATAATTGTTTTGAGATATGAAGATGGTGATATTAGAGTCATGCTAGTTGAGTAGTTGTGAATTTAAAGAATACTTGTGTTGAAGTTTGTGATTCCCGTAGCATGCACGTATGGTGAACCGTTATGTGATGAACTCGGAGCATGATTTATTTATTGATTGTCTTCCTTATGAGTGGCGGTCGGGACGAGCGATGGTCTTTTTCCTACCAATCTATCCCCTAGGAGCATGCGCGTAATACTTTGCTTTGATAACTTCTAGATTTTTGCAATAAGTATATGAGTTCTTTATGACTAATGTTGAGTCCATGGATTATACGCACTTTTTCCCATCCTTCCACCATTGCTAGCCTCTCTAATACAACACACTTTTCGCCGGTATCATACACCCACCATATATCTTCCTCAAAACAGCCACCATACCTACCTATTATGGCATTTCCATAGCTATTCCGAGATATATTGCCATGCAACTTTCCACCGTTCCATTTATTATGACACGCTCCATTATTGTCATATTGCTAGCATGATCATGTAGTTGACATCGTATTTGTGGCAAAGCCACCGTTCATAATTCTTTCATACATGTCACTCTTGTTTCATTGCATATCCGGTACATCACGGAGGCATTCATATAGAGTCATACTTTGTTCTAAGAATCGAGTTGTAATTGTTGAGTTGTAAGAAAAATAAAAGTGTGATGATCATCATCATTAGAGCATTGTCCCAAGTGAGGAAAGGATGATGGAGACCATGATTCCCCCACAAGTCGGGATGAGACTCCGGACGAAAAATAAAAAAAAGAAACATGAGAAAAAAAGAGGCCATAAAAAAAGAGAAAAGGCCCAAATAAAAAAATGAGAGAAAAAAGAGAGAAGGAACAATGTTACTATCCTTTTACCACACTTGTGCTTCAAAGTAGCACCAAGATATTCATGATAGAGAGTCTCTCATTTTGTCACTTTCATATACTAGTGGGAATTTTTCATTTTAGAACTTGGCTTGTATATTCCAATGATGGGCTTCCTCAAATGCCCTAGGTCTTCGTGAGCAAGCGAGTTGGATGCACACCCACTTAGTTTATTTTGTTGAGCTTTCATATACTTATAGCTCTAGTGCATCCGTTGCATGGCAATCCCTACTCATTCACATTGATATCTATTGATGGGCATCTCCATAGCCCGTTGATACGCCTAGTTGACGTGAGACTATCTTCCCTCCTTTTGTCTTCTCCACAACCACCATTCTATTCCACATATAGTGCTATATCCATGGCTCACGCTCATGTATTGCGTGAAGATTGAAAAAGTTCTGAAAATGTTAAAGTATGAAACAATTGCTTGGCTTGTCATCGGGGTTGTGCATGATTTAAATATTTTGTGTGGGGAAGATGGAGCATGGCCAGACTATATGATTTTGTAGGGATGAACTTTCTTTGGCCATGTTATTTTGAGAAGACATAATTGCTTAGTTAGTATGCTTGAAGTATTATTATTTTGAGAAGACATAATTGCTTAGTTAGCATAGCCAGACTAGTTGACGTGAGACTATCTTCCCTCCTTTATGAACTTTTGTCTTGAATCTTTCAGATCTGAATATTCATACCACAATTAAGAAGATTTACATTGAAATTATGCCAAAGTATCACTCCGCATCAAAAATTCTCTTTTTATCATTTACCAACTCGAGGACGAGCAGGAATTAAGCTTGGGGATGCCTGATACGTCTCCAACGTATCTATAATTTTTGATTGCTCCATGCTACTTTATCTACTGTTTTGGACTATATTGGGCTTTATTTTCCACTTTTATATTATTTTTGGGACTAACCTATTAACCGGAGGCCCAGCCTGTAATTGTTGTTTTTGCCTATTTTAGTGTTTCGAAGAAACGGAATATCAAACGGAGTCCAAACGGAATGAAACCTTCGGGAACGTGATTTTCTCACCGAACGTGATCCAGAGACTTGGACCCTACTCCAAGGAACAAAAGAGGCGGTCACGAGGGTGGGGGCGCCCCCCTAGGGCGCCACCGCCTCATGGGCCCCTGTTGCTCCACCGACGTACTCCTTCTTCCTATATATATACCTACATACCCCCAAACGATCGTAACAGGAGCCAAAACCTAATTCCACCGCCGCAACTTCCTCAGTATCCACGAGATCCCATCTTGGGGCCTGTTAGGAGCTCACGAGGGGCACCCACCACGGAGGGCTTCTACATCATCACCATAGCCCTCCGATGAAGTGTGAGTAGTTTACTTCAGACCTTCGGGTCCATAGCTAGTAGCTAGATGGCTTCTTCTCTCTTTTTGGATCTCAATACAATGTTCTCCCCCTCTCTCGTGGAGATCTATTCGATGTAATCATTTTTTTGCGGTGTGTTTGTTGAGACCGATGAATTGTGGGTTTATGATACAGATTATCTATGAATAATATTTGAATCTTCTCTGAATTATTTTATGTATGATTGGTTATCTTTGCAAGTCTCTTCGAATTATCCGCTTTGGTTTGGCCAACTAGATTGGTAGTTCTTGCAATGGGAGAAGTGCTTAGCTTTGGGTTCAATCTTGTGGTGTCCTTTCCCAAAGGATGTGAAGGGGCAGCAAGGCACGTATTGTATTGTTGCCATCGAGGATAACAAGATGGGTTTTTTTTATCATATTGCATGAATTTATCCCTCTACATCATGTCATCATAGTAGTAGATGCAGGCAGGAGTCGGTCTACTTGTCTCGAACGTGATGCCTATATACATGATCATACCTAGATATACTCATAATTATGCTCAATTCTGTCAATTGCTCAACAGTAATTTGTTCACCCACCGTGGAATACTTATGCTCTTGAGAGAAGCCACTAGTGAAACCTATGGCCCCGGGTCTATTCTCATCATATCAATCTCCATCACTTTAATACTTTCTTTGTTTTTACTTTGCCTTTTACTTTTTACTTTGCATCTCTATATCAAAAATACCAAAAATATTATTTATCATCTCTATCAGATCTCACTCTCGTAAGTGACCATGAAGGGATTGACAACCCCTAATCGTGTTGGTTGTGAGGAGCTATTGTTTTGTGCAGGTACGAGGGACTTGTGCGTGGCCTCCTACTGGATTGATACCTTGGTTCTCAAAAACTGAGGGAAATACTTACGCTACTTTGCTGCATCATCCTCTCCTTTTCAAGGAAATCCATAGCAGTGCTCAAGAGGTAGCACACCGCTGCATAGAGGGGGGAAGAGTTGGTGATGATGGGGGTGAAGTTGTTGGTGAAGATTGCGGTGATGATGATGGCCACGGCGGCGTTCCGGTGCCACCGGAAGAGAAGGGGAGAGGGGGCCCCTTCGTCTTCTTCTTCCTTGACCTCCTCCCTAGATGGGAGAAGGGTTTCCCCTCTGGTCTTTGGCCTCCATGGCGTGGGAGGGGCGAGAGCCCCTCCGAGATTGGATCTATCTCTCCGTTTCTCTCTATTTTTGTGTTCTCTTCTACTGCCCTTTCACCGTTTCGTATATATATATATGGAGATTCGTAACTCCGATTGGATTGAAATCTTCACCGTGATTTTTTCCAAAAATTAGCTTTCTTGCGGCCGAAGAATGGCATCAACCGCCTTACGGGTGGCCCACGAGGGTGGGGGCACACCCTCCTGGGGAGGGCGTGGGCCCCTGCCTCGTGGCCACCTCGGACACCGTTTCGCGTTGATCTTTCTCCAAGATTTTTTAAATATTCCAAAATAAGCTCCGTCCATTTTTATCCCGTTTGGACTCCGTTTGATATGGATATTCTGCGAAACCAAAAACATGCAACAGACAGGAACTGGCACTGGATCAATATGTTAGTCCCAAAAATAGTATAAAAAGTTGCCAAAAAGTATATGAAAGTTGTAGAATATTGGCATGGAACAATCAAAAATTATAGATACGACGGAGACGTATCAGCATCCCCAAGCTTAATTACTGCTCGTCCTCGAGTAGGTAAATGATAAAAAAGATAATTTTTGATGTGGAATGCTACCTAGCATAATCTTGATCATATGTCTAATCATGGCATGAATATTAAGACACGAGTGATTCAAAGCAATAGTCTATCATTTGACATAAGAACAATAATACTTCAAGCCTACTAATAAAGCAATCATGTCTTTTCAAAATAACAAGGCCAAAGAAAGTTATCCCTACAAAATCATATAGTCTGGCTATGCTCCATCTTCACCACACAAAATATTCACATCATGCACAACCCCGATGACAAGCCAAGCAATTGTTTCATACTTTTGACGTTCTCAAACCTTGTCAAGTTTCACGCAATACATGAGCGTGAGCCATGGACATAGCACTATCGGTGGAATAGAATATGATGGTGGAGGTATGTGGAGAAGACAAAAAGGAGAAGATAGTCTCACATCAACTAGGCGTATCAATGGGCTATGGAGATGCCCATCCATAGATATCAATGTGAGTGAGTAGGGATTGCCATGCAACGGATACACTAAGAGCTATAAGTGTATGAAAGCTTAGACTGAAAACTAAGTGGGTGTGCATCCAACTTGCTTGCTCATGAAGACCTCGAGCGTTTGAGGAAGCCCATCATCGGAATATATAAGCCAAGTTATATAATGATAATTCCCACTAGTATATGAAAGTGATAACTCAAGAGACTCTCTATATGAAGAACATGGTGCTACTATGAAGCACAAGTGTGGTAAAAGGATAGTAACATTGCCCCTTCTCTCTTTTGCTCTCATTTTTTATTTTATTTTTTTATTTGTTGGGGATATAACTACTGAGTGCAAACCTCCCAGGAGGGGCCGGTTCACGCTCATCCATATCGAAGCCCATGAAGATAAAGAAGATGGCGCTCTACTATTAAAGCTTAGAGGCCCAGAGCCCAGAGGCGGATTAGGGCCCATAGTTATAAACCGCCGTAGTTGTATAACTTGTGTTGTAAGTTAAGGAAAGGAAGAGACCGAGCCGGACACTTGTATGAGCCGGCCTTGGAACTCTGTAAACCGGCCGGGCGTCAACCTGTGTATATAAGGGGACGACCCGGCGGTGGTTCAGGGACAAGAAACAACAACTCGAGACTCAGGCAAGCATATTTTCTCCCTGTCATCGAAAGCCCAATAATCCCATCACAACTAGACGTAGGCTTTTACCTTCATCGTAAGGGGCCGAACTAGTATAAAACTCTCTTGCGTCCCTTGTCCGCTTTAACCCCTTTAAGCTAACCCGTAGCGATGGCTCCACGACTAAGTCCTTTCATGAGGACATCTGCCGTGACAAAACCATTTACGCTTGGCGCCCACCGTGGGGCTATCGCATGATGGTTTCAAGTTCTTGGAGGGCAGCTTCGAAGGAATCAAGGGTTACGCTGTGGGCCGGATGACCAAAAGTCGTCGCGGCAAGCTCTACATCGACGATGCGGGGTGGGGCCCCGAGGCCGGCTCAACCGAGTACAGGTACCGGGTCCCCTTTGGTGGCATACACGTTTTCATTGGCAAGATCGGCGAGCCGGGCCCTGAGCCGGACATCTGCACCGACCTCGTTGAAACGGCTCAGCGTGCGCGATCTGCCCGGGTCAAGCCTGCCATGAAGCGTGCCTTCGTGGGAGTCATCCACGGAGGGGAATACGAGGATAGATCGGAATCTGGTGGTGAGACCGTCGTTTATTCCGGCGACGAGTCATCGACCGGAGAGACCGAGTCATTATATCAGCTACAAGATGGCCGGATTGGAGGCTGTTCCGATGGCGATGATTCCGGACCCCTACGATCTGCCAAACCGGGTTGGAATCTTCATGGCGGTACACGGTGGCGCCCACTCTTCGACCGCAGCAGCAATGATCTCCGGATCAGCAAGAACGACGGCAGGGCAGGAGTCCTCGCGGCCGCCGGCTCAGGTGTTATCTAATCTATTTGATGCGTTGGCAACACTGATGGTGGAGGCTAACCCGGCGGATCAGGATGCGCACAATGCGTAAATCGCGAAAGTAAGGGATCAGATTACTCAGCCAAGGCTGATTTGGCGGTGAGAGGATATCAGGATGGCCGTGGAGCGGGCCGCTTTGGATGCACAGGCTTACCGGCTTATGCTGGATCAGAATGCATCGCACGAAGTCCTAAAGAGAAGGCACCGGTCTCGCCTGCCTCCGGTTTATGACGCTAGGAACCTCTTTAACACCCCAGGTGAAGGGACCAGTAACCCGCCGATAGTAAACCGGGCGGAGGCACCTGGAGCGGGGGCTCAGGTTCAGCCCCGTTTGATGGATCCGCCTCGACAGAACAACAATGTGACGCAGCCTGTCCCAACGCCGCCGGGTCATTACTCTACTCCAATGGACAATCTGGTTGCTGCCGCTTCACGGCTGGAGGCTATCCCAATTGAAGGCGATTCTCCGGCGGCGGTCGAGACGCGTCAGGTTAAAGAGCTTCTTCAGACAGCCTTGGTGCAACAGGAGGCTTATTCATACAGCCGTGATCGGATTCATGCCACCCCCTGTCCAGGCCGGAGTTATAGTAGGCGTATGGATGAACTAGCCGTGTCAAGCAATGCGGGAAACCAGAGCCACCCCGCGGCCACAACCCGGCAGGGGGTGCTGGGGATGCTCAGGAGGTGGTGGACCGGGCTCGTGCATGTAGGGAGGCTGAGTTAGCAGCACAGTATGAAGCCCGTCAGCTTACTCCGGTTCGTCCAACCACGTTGAGAGAGCCAGGAGTTACCTCTAGCTCTTTGGGGGTGCCATGTCTCGTCCCAAAGATTACGCAACGACGCCTGCCCAAAAGATTTCAAGGGCCCGCAAGGTGCCAAATTACACCGCCGATTTGCCTCCAGAGACATGGGTTGAAAGCTATGAGATGGCTATGGAGATGCTAGATGTGGATGATGCAGCTTGTGCGAAGTACTTCACCATGATGCTAGAAGGGATGGCTCGTACTTGGTTAAAGAGTCTACCAGTTAACTCTATCAGATCATGGGCCGAGTTGAGAGCCCAGTTTATCCAGAATTTTAAGGATACATGCAAGCAGCCCATGTCGATTGTGGACTTAGCCGCCTGTGTATAGGAGGAAGGAGAATCAACTACCCAGTGGGTGCGCCGGGTCTCAGAAATTTTGCATTCATCGGACCGCATCAACGCTGACACCGCAGTTCTAACTTTAGAAAGCAATTGCCGGTTTAAGCCTCTGAGGTTGAAGTTGGGACGGATGAAATGCCATTGTACTGACATGGGAACCCTCATGGCCGCTTTAGTAAAGTATGCTGACTCTGATAGTACCAAGGATCCCGAGTCGGATGATGACAAGACAGGGAAGGGAAAGAAGAGCGGCAACGCCAAGGGGTAGCACCACAACCCGGCGGGTCACGGAAACAGTGGTAAGCGTAAAGCGGACAATTCCGATTTTGTGGCTAACACCAGTATGCAGGGTAATATGCAGCGCCGAAAGGGTAAACCACCCCAGTGCGGTGGAGGAATGAATCTGGAATGCTTATTAAACTAGCCCTGCCCAAAGCACGGGACAAAGGAGGCTCCAGCCACACACCTCTGGAAGGATTGCCACATCATGAGGGAATTCAAAAACTCTGATCTTTTCCGGTATGATCAGGGTCCACCTGGAGCTTCCGGTCCAGGATTTCACGGGCCGGGTTACGGTGGTGGCGGTTCAAGCTCAGGATTTCAGAGTAATCAGGGCAATCAGAACAACCAAGGTGGTAACAATCAGCAAGGTAATCAGGGGAATCAGCAGCAGTCAGGTTATCAGAGTAACCCGAAGCAGTTAAACGGTGGACAGTATCATGTTTTCACTACTAGCTTGTGCAAGCACGATCAGAAGCTCCATAAAGGGGCGGTAAACTCCGTTGAACCGGCAGTGCCCCGTTACCTACACTGGTCTGAGCAGCCTATTGTCTGGAGCAGGGAGGATCATCCGCCCCGAGTTGACAACCCGGGCCACCTAGCTTTGGTGGTTGCACCGCAGGTTGGAGGTTATAAGTTCACCAAGGTGCTCATGGACGGAGGGAGCAGTATCAATATCTTGTACTATGAAACCTTTCGGCGTATGGGGTTGACAGATAAGAACCTTAGACCGTCAAACACCGGTTTTCACGGTGTGGTGCCTGGTATATCGGCTTACCCAGTTGGTAAGATAGCTCTGGAGGTGGTTTTTGGAGATGATCATGATTCAAGATCCGAAATGCTAACCTTTGAGGTGGTCAAGATCAGGAGTCCATACCATGCTTTGTTTGGACGGCCGGTTTATGCTAAATTCATGGCAAGGCCGTGTTATGTTTATCTGCAGCTCAAGATGCCGGGTCATAAAGGGACCATCACGGTTCATGGTAGCCGCAAGATTGCTCTGGAGTGTGAGGAAGGTGATGCGGCATATGCTGAATCGGTTTGTGCAACGGAAGAGTTGAAGTTCTATAAGGACAATGTTGATCCGGCAAACATGACCTCTCTAAAGAAGCCCACTACAGAGCATGATCCGGCTTTGAAGTTTAAATTGGCTGTTGAGACTAAGTTGGTTGATTTTGTTCCTGGCGATTCATCCAAGCAGTTCAGCATCAGCGTCAATTTGGATCCGAAATAGGAAAGCGCGCTCATCGAGTTCGTCCGTGAGAACTGGGACATCTTTGCATGGAAACCTTCTGACATGCCAGGTGTACCGAGGGAACTACCGAGCACACTCTTAATATTGATCCGAAGTTCAAACCGGTCAGACAGTTTCTTCGCCGCTTTAATGAGGAGTGGCGTAAGGCCATTGGGGAAGAAGTAGCCCGGCTACTAGCAGCAGGGTTCATTGTAGAAGTGTTTCACCCAGAGTGGTTGGCTAATCCGGTGCTTGTACTTAAGAAAAATGGCACTTGGCGTATGTGTGTGGATTACACAAATTTGAACAAAGCTTGCCCAGCTGATCCCTTTGCCCTCCCTCGTATTGTTCAAATCATTGGTGCAACGGCGGGTTGTGAGCGTTTGAGTTTCTTAGATGCTTATTCTGGTTATCATCAGATCAAAATGGCAGTTAAGGACCAGGAGAAGATAGCCTTCATTACTCCCTTTGGAGCCTTCTGTTATGTATCTATGCCCTTTGGGCTCAAGAGTGCCCAGGCAACTTATCAACGTTGCATGCAGAATTGTCTTCATACTCAGATTGGGCGCAACGTTCATGCCTATGTGGACGATATTGTGGTCAAGTCCAGGAAGGCAGAGACACTCATATCTGATTTGCAGGAAACCTTTGATAATCTGAGAGTTTATAAAATGATGCTCAATCCGGCTAAATGTGTCTTTGGTGTACCGGCTGGCAAGCTCTTGGGTTTTTTGGTGTCCAACCGGGGCATTGAGGCTAATCCGGAAAAAATCAAAGCTATCACATCCCTGGCTAAACCGGCATGTATCAATGATGTTCAGCGTTTAGCGGGTCGTATTGCGGCTTTGAGCCGGTTTATCGGCGAGTTGGGAGAGAAGGCGATCCCTTTGTATCGAGATGTTGAAGAAGATGTACAGTTTTATGCGGAGCGATCTTCTTGATCTGGCGTTTGAAGACTTGAAGAAGCAGTTGGTTGAACCGCCGGTTCTTGCCGCTCCAGTTGATAAGGAGCCACTTCTGTTATATGTGGCTGCTAATGCCCGAGCTGTCATTGTAGCTATTGTGGTGGAGTGCAAGGAGGCTGGGAAGGAATACCCGGTTCAAAGGCCGATTTACTATATCAGCGAAGTGCTCATTGAGTCAAAGCAAAGATATACGCATTGTCAGAAGCTGGTGTATGGGGTTTTTATGGCAAGTCGGAAGCTTAAACAAGATTTTCAAGGTCATCCCATCACGATGGTCGATTCTGCTCCTTTGGGGGATATAATCCAGAATAGGGAGGCAACTGGCCGGATTGCTAAGTGGGCCATTGAGCTTGGACCACACGGTTTGAAGTATATGCCTCGAAAAGCAATCAAATCCCAGGCCCTTGTGATTTCATCAATGATTGGACAGAGTTGCAAATACCGAAGGTCAAACCGGACAGTACATATTGGACTATTCACTTTGACGGATCCAGGCAATTGGAGGGCTCGGGGGCTGGAGTTGTCCTTACTTACCCTCGAGGTGATAAAATTCATTATGTTCTTCGCTTAATATTCTCTTGTACTAACAATGCAGCTGAGTATGAAGCTTTACTCCATGGTCTTCGAGTGGCTAATGAGATGAACTTAAGCCGAGTACGATGCTTTGGAGACTCGGATCTGGTAGCCCAGCAAGTTTCAGGTACTTGGGATTCCAAGGATCCACTCATGGCGGCTTACCAACGCGAGGTGGATATTGTTGCTGGCCACTTCAAGAGTTATCAAGTGGAGCACATTGATCGGCGCAAAAATGAGGCAGCTGATGCTTTAAGCCGGCTGGGATCTCAGCGTAAACTGGTACCACCCAATACCTTTATGGATGTCTTGCACAACCCATCGGTTCAACTGCCTACAGAGGATGACCTCGCTATTTCTGATCCGGAGGCACAGTTGGTGGATGCTTTACATGTCATTCCGGATTGGACGGTTCCATACTTGGCGTATCTAAACCGGGGTGAGTTGCCAGAAGATGAAGTTTTGGCTAGGCAGATAGTTCGGCGATCTAAGTCCATGGTTGTTCACAACAGCGAGTTACACCATTGCAGTGTTTCTGGTGCGTTCCAACGCTGTGTTTCCCCTGAAGAAGCCGTGAGATTCTATGAGAGATCCACGAAGGGGACTGTTGTCATCACGCCGGTTCAAAATCCTTGGTTGCTAAAGCGTTTCGTCATGGCTTTTATTGGCTGACGGCTCATGCTGATGCTGAGGACTTGGTAAGGCGATGTGATGGTTGTCAGAAATTCTCACGACGAGCTCATGTTCCATCTCAGGAGCTACGGATGATTACCATCACCTGGCCGTTTGCTACTTGGGGGCTTGATATGGTCGGGCCCTTCAAGCGTTCTAAAGATAAGAAGACCCACCTGTTGGTGGCGGTTGACAAGTTTACCAAATGGGTTGAAGCGGAGCTAGTAAGCAAGTGTGACGCAGCCACGGCGGTTCAATTCATCAAAAAGGTGATCTTCCGTTTCGGTTTTCCACACAGCATTATCATAGATAATGGTACGAACCTCTCCAAAGGCGAGATGGAGGATTTTTGTCAATGAGAGCACATCCGGCTGGATGTCGCATCTGTGGCTCACCACCAATCTAATGGTCAAGCTGAGAGAGCTAATCAGGAAATCTTGAAGGGTATCAAACCCCGGCTTATGGTCCCTTTGAAGCGGACACCAGGTTGTTGGGTGGAAGAGCTACCATCTGTGTTATGGAGCATAAACACCACCCCAAATTGATCTACAGGGTATACGCCTTTCTTCATGGTTTACGGGGGCAGAAGCGGTACTCCCAAGTGATATTCGTCATGACTCGCCCCGGGTTGCCAATTATGTTGAAGCGGACAACGAACAAGCATGTCAAGAAGCACTGGACCTGTTAGATGAAAAAAGGGACATGGCATTGGCTCGTTCGGCGGTTTATCAGCAAGACCTGCGGCGTTATCACAGCCGTCGGGTTAGGACAAGAACCTTTCAAGAAGGTGACTTAGTGCTCCAGCTCATCCAGGATCAGACCGGTATGCACAAGTTATCCGCACCTTGGGAAGGGCCCTTTGTGGTTAGCAAGAATCTGCACAACGGATCATACTACCTCATCGACGTTCGCGAGCACAAAGACTGAAGCAAATCAGAGGAGGAGACCCGTCGGCCGTGGAATATCGCTCTTCTACGGCCTTACTACACCTAAGCCATAGGCTCTTATTATGTACATATTTTGACAATATATATATTATGATCAATATAATAAACCGGCATCCTTGCTACAAGAAGGGCCTCTGCCGTTCTTCCTATATTTCTTGGTTACAAGGGGGCTTCTGCTTACAAAGCGATGTCCTGTTTTGTCCATTAAACTGGCTATCATGCCACAATACAACTTGGGAGCTTCACACCCAAGGGGCCAAAGAGAGTATTGTTGCTAAAAGCGCAACTCAAACATAGGCACCCATTGAGCGCAGCCCACAAAGTTACTTGGGGGCTCTTTGTGTAAAGTAACAAAGAGTTTGAAAGGACCCTTGTAACTGGGTATCGACCCATGGCTTGGAAGCCTGGTGTATTCACCTAAAACCCCGGGTTAACCTGCCTTCATCAAGTAAGCCACTGCTATCCAGGCAATCCTGGCATGACCCACCGAATGTTTGACAAGTTACTCTCATAGAGACCCTGAACTTGTCAAAGTTAAAATGACGATTGGTTAGTTGGAGGCCCATCTTAAAAGGCTTTGTTAAATGGTTTAAGTCAGTGGCCTGGCAGCCCACGAGAAGCGTCGCATTTGGGCCTGGCAGCCCTCGAAAAGCCTCGACTACAAGTTTTTTATTTGATTTTGTTTTTGCAAGTTTTATCTATGTTGATAAAGTTTTAAGGTAAAACGGTGTCTCTTGGCCCGGCCAGACTATATGTCTTCACATCAACCCGATGTTTCTTAACCCGGCGTGGTTCTGATTATCGGTATTAAGCGGGCAATCAATGATGAACCGGCATTTTTCCGGTCTGGCATTGACTATAAGTCGCCAGGATGATCATCCGGTGTTTATCATAACCCGGCATGACTTATTACGTACCAGCACAATGCGGTGGGCGTTTTCAAAATATTCAAAGTTTGGGTTATCACCCTTACTAAGCAAGTTGGTCAACCAACAAAAGTGATTTAATATCGCAGGTATGATATATTTCATATTTCAGTATTTTATAACCTTGGTTATAAAGATTCTGGTTCTACATTGAGTATCATAACCCGTCCGGCGGTAAACCGCCAGGAGATGTTTAAGTGTTTAACATGCAGAAGGCAGGATTTTCTACGAAATACCAAGGCAAATCAAACATGTATAGCACCAATCATGCCGGATTAACAAAATCAGGTAGCAGTGCACGATGGCAGAAGATCAAAGTATTTCAACTAGCCTATTACACGGCGCTTTTGATGCCCAAAAGAATAATTGATTGTTGCTCACAACACTATCTGTGACAATTAAAACGGCTGGCGGATTATGATTCAGCATCAGGCTGACGCGAAGTTGAAGGATCATCACGCGTCGGTTCAGCCTCCTCCTCCTCACCCAGTGGCTGGAAGTCAAGGGTGGTCCAATCAATCCTGGTTAAGGCTTGAAAGACAGCTTCGTTGCTTATAACGTTGGACGATTCAATGTCAGGGGCATAGGTGTGCTTACAAATTGGAGGGATCAGGTTCTGTACTTCCTTCACGGCTGCATCAACACGTTTGTTGTCCGCATCATAGCTGGACCGATGAGCAGATAAATCAGCCTCCTCACCAATTGGCTTGCCAGTGGGCACATCTCTTTGGTCAAGACTTTGAGGGCTTCATTGTCAAAGTCCGATCCGTCCTCCTGTTGGCCATGATAACCCTTTGCGATGTCTGCCGTATCAACATCGGCAATCCACGCTTTGGCCCGCGTCAGCGCTGCTAAAGCGCCAGCCCTTGCAGCAGATTGCTTCATCTCTTCCATTTGGGCTGGAGTCATGGATAATTTGGTAAAGGTATCCTTGATCAATGTTGGTGCCGGTTTGTTGAAGGAGGCCGCACAGATGACTCGTTGCGCGCCAGTGTACAATTTTTCTACCAGTGTATACGTTGCCTTCAACTTCATCCGCATGACAGAACCTAGATTAGCAATACGACTACCTGCAACAGTTTAAGAAGTTTCTGTTAAACCGGCCAATTTCACAAATGATTAAGGATGGTATTGATAAATGGTACATACCAAAAATGCTGAATTCATAGCATTGACTTGATGTTTCAACCCAGTTAGCTCCTCTGCAACCGGTTTGAGGGCTGCTTCAGCATCTTCGGCCCGCTTTAAGAGAGCAGTTTTCTCTGTCTCCCAATCCGCCCGTTCACTTTTAAAACCATCCTTCATTTGTTCCATGGCACTCAAAGCGCCCTTCAGTTCGTCTTTGGCCTTGGAGGTTTCTTCTTGCTGGGATTTAATGTTTTCTTGAAGCTCAGCAATCTGGGAATCTTTGACATTTAAGTCAGCCTACACAAGATGTAGATGAGAGATGTTAAGATTTTTTCTCAAAGTCCCAAGCACATAACAAGTTATACGCTTGGCACTTGGGGGCAAATGTGGATTGCTTTTTATTTTGACTATCATTCAAAGTCCCAAGGCTCAATACAAGTATTAATCTTGGCACTTGGGGGCTAATGCATATTTGATCAGAAAACTCAAAGGTGAAGGAATTCAACAAAGACAAGTTTGAAACAGAAAGTCCCAATTCATCTTGAAGAGATAAACCGGACCTTAGGGGCTACAATGGAGTTATACAGTACAAAGAAAATTTATGAAGTGTTTGACAGTTACCTCATAACGTTCCTTCATCAAGTTGACCAAACTGGCCTCATAATCACGGCTTGTGTAAAGGCGGTTTAAGTATCCAGAATGAAGTTCCTGAGCGGAGAGATGAGCATAATTCGACACATCAGCTTCCACTTGCCTTTCTCATCAGCAGCAGATTCCACCTTGGCACTGTGCTTTGCCAAAGTGACAGGATTACCAGGAGAAGTATAGCCAATCCCAGTAATCACAACGTCATCAGTTGCTGCATTTGAGCTTGCCGTTTTGTCTGTGGTATTGGCAGGGCTTGGCGGATCAGCAGTTGGATGTGGAGGATTGGCTTCCGGACTTGATGGATTGATATGAGGGCTTGCCAGATTGACTTCAGGCGGATCAGCATCAGTGGTCTGGCTTTGTGGCACCGGGTCATCCATGGCGACATCAACATCTTTGCCAGCACCTTCTGAGGTCCTATCCGGTTCAATCTCATCAGTAGGAGCATTGGTATTTGCTTTCTTGCTAAAACGGGCTTTGGCACTGCAAATTGACAATAGAGGATTAGTATGGTGAACCGGCGCAAGACGACAAAGTTAACATTATTATACGCACTGTGGGGACGGTTTTCGGGGAGGCATTTGCGTGGTTGATGAATCGCCGGATGAGGAGTTAGAAGTCACCGATAATTTGAGTCGACGGATTAAGAGGGTATCGAAGTAACCCGCCAAGGGATAAGACTTGATAGAATTACACAAGACCTTCCGCACGACGCCCGGAGTGGAGTGTCTGGTAAACCGGAGGAAGTGACTAGCTGGCCACTATGCCAGGTTGTGCGACGAGCTTCAGGATGCTGTGGATCCAAATGAGTGAAAGGATGTGAACTCTTCACTTTTCGGACTGCGCGACGGATGTTTCTTACGGGCACAAGATCAGAAGTGGAGGAAAGGGAGACTACCTCAACATTGTCAACACGGCTAGCTTCCGCATCATCCTGGTAATGGTCGTTGTCAATAAGGTGTATGAAAAATGAGCCAAGGGAGTCAAGTTCTACCTCTTGTTCCGAATCATCAACATCTCCGGGCGGTTCAGAGGACTCGGCGGTTTTCTTCTTGGCTGACTTCTTGACGGCCTTGGCACGAGCAGTCCTCGCCGGTTTCTCTTGAGTTTTTGACGGTTTATCCAGAGTTTTCCTCTTCCAGAAAGGATCTTTGGCCTGTAAGAATAAACAAAGAATCATCAGAACAATGTTAAAGTAGAGAAGGATCAGAAAAGCAGAAGGATGATTTTTTTTACAGCTAGCGGTTTGTTGGAGGTGTTAAAGGGACGCAGCCCAGTTTTGCTGCATTTAGCGATCGGTTCATCCAGCATTTTCTTAACGGCCTCAGTGACTTCATCATCGGTTATCTCTATCTCATGGCGCTGTTGAGGGTCCTTGATGTCCCCGGTATACTCATGCATCAACCTGGTACGGCGGCTTAAAGGCAAGATACCCCATGAAACCCAGCAACGAACAAGGTCAACGCCGGTTAAACCGTTGGCTAGGAAAGCCCGGAGCTTGGTGAGTTGAGGTGCATAAATTTGTCGTTCTTTGGCAGTGAGTCGTTGAGGTAGTGGGTGGCCATTGCTGAGCCGGTGAGCACGGTAACCCGGCAGAGGGTTTTCTTCAGCAGGAGCAGTGTTCCGACAATAGAACCATGTTTGGTTCCAATCTTTGGGGTGGCTGTGATGTTTGGCATGAGGAAAATCAACTTCTTTTCTTTTCTGAATCGACACTCCGCCAAGTTCAGTGTTGGGGCCGTCAGAGAATTCAGTTCGGCGGTTTAAGTGGAAAAAAATTCCTGAAGAGCTCAACAGTTGGTTCTTCTTGAAGGTAAACTTCACAGAACACTTGGAAATTACAGATATTGGACACAGAGTTCGGTCCAATGTCTTGAGGATGGAGTTGGAAGTTGGCAAGCACATCCCGGAAAAACTTTGATCCGGGAGGGCTAAATCCCTGGTCTAGATGCTGCATAAATACCACCACTTCTCCATCTTGAGGTTCAGGAGGGCACTCAGGGCCTGGGACCCGCCAATGAATAACCTCTTTCTTGGCCAAAGCGCCAGTGAGAACATACCCATTGAGTTGAGTCTCTGTGATCCGGGAAGGAACCCGGTTGCAAGAGGTGAATTGCTTGGCCATTCTTAAGAACAGTATCAAAGGAAGTGCAAAACCGTTTACGGTTCAAGATTGATGTGCACAATCGGTGTTAAACCGGGGAACTTAATTCAAACATATATGCACTATAAACCGGATATGGGTGCTCAAGATAAGATGGCGGTTTACGCGAGGGCTAATGGTAACTGGCGGATTATCATTTTCTAAAGGTTAAACCGCCCACAAGTGGAAGAAGCATATCTGAAATTTATTAAGTACTGGAGAAACAGGTTTTGCAAGATGGTATTATAATTTTGGATCTGCCGCGGCCTAGTAAAGAAAATTTTCTGAGCCCTAAAAATGGTGATGGTGGAACAATAACAGTCCAGATGAGATCTATCCAGGAACAACAAGAAGCTATGGTGGGGCAGATTAAAACTACGGCTTCGGCTACAAGGATAAAGTTGTCAGGGCTAGCTAGATTCAACAAGATGTTAAGAGAAGGCAGATAAACACCGATGAACGCTGATGAACACTGAAGAACTTTGAAACCCTAATGCAGATTCGATAAATTGAGGAAAGGAGTACTTAACAGGGCCACGTGGCGGCGGAGGAGCGTCGCAGGAGCTCTAGTACGAACAGGTTGATGCAGCGGCCTAGTCGGTGCAGGTTCAAGGATTGACGACGGCGGCGGTGCTTGAGCTCTTCGGGGTCGTGAGGAGGAAGAAGATGCGAAGAAGCAAGGGGGAAAATGGAAGAACCCCCCGGTATTATTTATAAAGGCAAGAGGATAAGCGGCAGGCATGAGAATCGAGGAGCCTGAGGCGACAAGAGGGGGCGCAGCTGTCGCCTCGATCTTCGGGAGATTAAATTAAGGGAATCTTTTAATCTTTTATGCAGGGATGACATCATAACGATTTATTACGATTTCAGAAGATGACGTCATGGCGGTTTACCAAAGTTTACAAGGAGAAGACATCTTGGCGGTTTATGAGGATTGCAAGAAAATGTTCAGGGAATATTTCTAAGTGTTGAAGATTGACATGAACAGGTTCAAATCAATCTGGGGCCTAATGTTGGGGATATAACTACTGAGTGCAAACCGCCCAGGAGGGGCCAGTCACGCTCATCCATACCGAAGCCCATGAAGATAAAGAAGATGGCGCTCTACTATTAAAGCTTAGAGGCCAAGAGCCCAGAGGCGGATTAGGGCCCATAGTTATAAACCGTCGTAGTTGTATAACTTGTGTTGTAAGTTAAGTAAAGGAAGAGACCGAGCCGGACACTTGTATGAGCCGGCCTCAGAACTCTGTAAACCGGCCGGGCATCAACCTGTGTATATAAGGGGACGACCCGGCGGCGGTTCAGGGACAAGAAACAACAACTCGAGACTCAGGCAAGCATATTTGCTCCCTGGTCATCGAAACCCCAATAATCCCATCACAACTAGACATAGGCTTTTACCTTCATCGTAAGGGGCTGAACTAGTATAAAACTCTCTTGCGTCCCTTGTCCGCTTTAACCCCTTTAAGCTAACCCGTAGCGATGGCTCCATGACTAAGTCCTTTCATGAGGACATCTGCCGTGACAAAACCACGACATTATTTTTTTGGTGGGCTTCTTTGGCCTCTTTTTTTAATTTGGGCTTCTTTGGCCTCTTTTATTTTTTTGTAAAGTCCGGAGTCTCATCCCGACTTATGGGGGAATCATAGTCTCCATCATCCTTTCCTCACTGGGGCAATGCTCTAATAATGATGATCATCACACTTTTATTTACTTACAACTCAATATTACAACTCGATATCTAGAACAAAGATATGACTCTATATAAATGCCTCCGACGGTGTACCGGGATGTGCAATGATCTAGCATAGCAATGACATCAAAAAACGGACAAGCCTGAAAACATCATCCTAGCTATCTTACGATCATGCAAAGCAATATGACAATAAATGCTCAAGTCATGTATATGATGATGATGGAAGTTGCATGGCAATATATCTCGGAATGGCTATGGAAATGCCATGATAGATAGGTATGGTGGCTATTTTGAGGAAGGTATATGGTGGGTTTATGGTACCGGCGAAAGTTGCGCGGTACTAGAGAGGCTAGCAATGGTGGAAGGGTAAGAGTGTGTATAATCCATGGACTCAACATTAGTCATAAAGAACTCACATACTTATTGCAAAAATCTATTAGTTATCGAAATAAAGTACTACGCGCATGCTCCTAGGGGGATAGATTGGTAGGAAAAGACCATCGCTCGTCCCCGACCGCCACTCATAAGGAAGACAATCAATAAACAAATCATGCTCCGACTTCATCACATAACGGTTCACCATACGTGGATGCTACGGGAATCACGAACCTCAACACAAGTATTTCTACAATCCACAACTGCCCACTAGCATGACTCTAATATCACCATCTTTATATCGCAAAACTATTGCAAGGAATCAAACATATCATATTCAGTGATCTACACGTTTTATGTAGGATTTTATGACTAACCATGTGAATGACCAGTTCATGTCATCTCTCTAAATAGATATAAGTGAAGCAAGAGAGTTTAGTTCTTTCTACAAAAGATATTCCCACGCTCTAACAAATATAAGTGAAGCAAAAGAGCATTCTACAAATGGCAGTTGTCTATGTAAAGAGAAACAGGCAATCCAAGCTTCAAATGATATAAGTGAAGCCCATGAAGCATTCTATAAAGCCATACTCAAAAGATATAAGCGAAGTGCAAAGAGCATTCTATAAATCATCCAAGTACCATCTCATACCAGCATGGTGCATAAAAGAAAAATGAAAACTAAATGCAAAAGACGCTCCAAGATTTGCACATATCACATGAATGAAACGAATCCGAAAACATACCGATATTTGTTGAAGAAAGAGGGGATGCCTTCCGGAGCATCCCCAAGCTTAGACGCTTGAGTCTCCTTGAATATTTACTTGGGGTGCCTCAGGCATCCCCAAGCTTGAGCTCTTTCCTCTCTTCCTTCTTCTCACATCGAGACCTTCTCGATCATTGAACACTTCATCCACACAAAACTTCAACAGAAAACTCGGTAAGATCCGTTAGTATAATAAAGTAAACCACTACTCTAAGTACTGTTGCAAACCAATTCATATTTTTTTTTGCATTGTGTCTACTGTAATATAACTTTTTAATGTCTTAATCCACTGATATAAATCAATAGTTTCATAAAAACAAGCAAACTATGCATCAAAAACAGAATCTGTCTAAAACAGAATCTGTCTAAAACAGAACAGTCTGTAATAATCGGAACATTCACAATACTTATGATACTTGAAATATTCTTCCAAAATTAGGAAAAATAAGAAAAATTGTATATAAAGACATTTCAAAAAGAATCAGAACCATTTGAAGTTCCGGTAAAAAATTAAAAATCGCGCACTACAGCCAAAGTTTCTGTCCTGCACCGTACAAACCAACAAGTATTGTAAACATCCTAAAGGCAAACCTTGGCACATTATTTTTTATAATACAATGGAATTGTACAAGGGGATAATTATTTTTGTTGAAAAGTTTCTGTAATTAAGATACACAAAGTTTCCGTGAGCATGAACAAAGTTCAAGGCTAGCTCCCACTTCAACAATGCTTGTCTCTCTCACTTTCGCTTTTCTTTTTGAAAAAGTTTTGGGTTCCCCTTTTTGTTTTTGTTGTTTTTAGACTATATGAAAGCACACAATAGAAATAAATGACTCTCTAAAACTTCCGGGTTGTCTCCCTGGCAGCGCTTTCTTTAAAGCCAATAAGCTACGCATAAAGTGCTCAAGTAATGAATCCACCCGGATCCCAAGGTATATCAAAGCCAATTTTAATTAACAATGATTTGTAATTTAGTAGTGAGCACAAAGTAACATATATCATGTAATCACGAAGTCTAACTCTCTTCCTATGCATCGGCATGTCATAAAAGAACAATTCATGCACACATAGTAAAGGCCAATGCATAGTGTAAATGGTTTCTTGCAATTTTATCGTGTGGGAAACATAGAGAGGTGGAGATATAGTTCTGTCAGCGTTCTGGGAACAGGGGTCCCCAGACTTGCCTGCCTGCGGCCTGCGGCGTGGCTCAAAGGAGGCCCAGGACAGCCCATCTTCATCAACACAAGCTCAAGACCCTCGCAAGGGGCCAAGCCTCGCGGGGCGGACGACCAGGAGCTTCCTCAGGCACGGCCTCGTCAGGTTGGCTCATGAGGAGGCGGAGAGTTCAAGGCAGGGTACCTCGCGAGGTGCCCATGACGCAAGCCATGACGACCAAGGGCGCCAGTCGGGCGCCAGCCCGCGCAGCGTCCTCCTTTCCTCTTTGGTGCAAAGGGAGCAAGCACAGGCGAGAGCATCAAGCAAAGGCATCCGTTTCGGTGCAACAAGACCAAGACCAGCCCCAACGGCTGGAAGGGAGTCAGCATGGAGCCCAAGCAAAGGCCATCACCGTAACCTTTGGCGGCGAGGACCAACTTTAGTCAGGATAAGTGTACCCGCTGTTCCCCTTCAAAATGGCCAATTGTTGGCGCCCTTCCCGCTCAATATTTGGGAAGAGGCCCGGGGCCTTCGCCTATAAATAGGAGTAGCCACACTCAGAGTAGAGAGGGATCGAAACGATCGGCATCCAGAGGGATCGAAACGATCGGCATCCAGAGGGATCGAAACGATCGACATCCAGAGGGATGGAAACGATCGGCATCCAGAGAGAGATAGGGACCCGATCCTCAAGCTAGAGCAACGGGACACCACCTAGCAGTTCATCACACCCACCAAGAACAGACCCTCGCGAGGCTGTTCTTCCCTGTACTGTTCCTCATCAGCCCAAGAGGCAATCCACCACACCACAAACTAGAGTAGGGTATTACACCACAACGGTGGCCCGAACTAGTATAAATCTTGTGTCTCTTGTGCTGTTCATTTGAGTAGTTTAGGTCCCTGCGATTCGGCGAGGTACGAGACGGTGGAGGGTTGGATCTCCGTGCGCACCCCAGTGTTCGAACCTCAAGGGTCAGCCGGAACCCGAAATCCGACATTTGGCACGCCAGGTAGGGGTGCGCCGGAATCTGCCTTTCGTCGCCTCGTTCTTCCCCGACCACCGCAACCATGTTCGACGCCCGTCAGCCCGCCAGCGCCAAGCCGCCCTCGCCTCCCATGTCGCCAGACGGCACCCGTCGTGGCGCCCTCGTCGTTCCTCGTCACACTGCCGTCAACGCCGCCACCGGCCCGGCGGGAACGAGCAACAAGCGTCGCCCCAAAGCACCCATCCATGAGGCGGACGGCCGCACCGCCACGCCGCTCACCTCGCTGGTTCTTCGTCACGCGCGGCCCGCGCGGCCATGGAGGCCCGAGCTGCACTCATCGCGGCTAACGAGCTCTTGCGCTACCGCCCCGTCGATGACGTCTATGAAGAATGGCTCGACCGAGTCGCCGAGCTCGTCCGCGCTGCAGGAGGCGACCCTGCGTCGTCCGCCTCACTGCACCGCACCCCGCCCCGCATGGGCGATGAAGCTCCCGGGGCACCTCAGTCGCCTCCTCCTCAAGACGGCGCCCTGGCCCCAAGGCGCGTGGCCCCTGGGCGGAACCCGTTCCGCCAGGCGCCGGCGCGGCAAGAGCAGAGTTGCCAAGAAGTTCCTCGCCCACAAGAAGCTGCCCGAGCGCTCCCGCTCCAAAGACGTCAAGACCTGCGCTGCCCCCAGCCGCAGCTGCAGGAGGCCCACAAGACCAAGCTCTCTGCCGTCCGAGGCCCCCAGCAGCCACGGCGGGCTGCCGCGCCTTCACCTCCGAAGGCAAGGCCGCGTGGGCCCGCCAAGTTCAAGCTGCACTGCCTCCTCGCCACGACGGCACGGTGACCCTACGGAGTTCCTCCACTCTCACGAGCTGGGCATCGAGGCTGCCAACGGGATGAAAAAGGTCATGGCGAATTGGTTTCCCATGGCGCTAAGGACGGAGCCCGCACTGGCTCCTGACCGCCCTGTGCACGATCTCTTCTGGGCCGAGATGTGCACCCGCTTCATTGCCAACTTCCAAGGTACTCGCGACCGCCACCCGCCATGAGCGACATGCGCCGAATCAAGCAAACAGCTGTGGGAAACCCCGCAAAAGTACATCCAGCGCTTCAACAACACGCCTCAAGATCCCCGGGTAACGGAGGAGGCCATCATCTCTGCCTTCTCCGACGGCATGCGTGACGTCAAGATGAAGGAAGAGTGGCGATGCATGAAGATCATGCACCTCCTTGGAGCTGTTCAACTTGGCGACCAAGTGCGCCAGGGCTGAGGAGGGGCGCCTCTCCCTCCTCGAGCTGCCTGCCGCGGATCCCGAAGAAAAGAAGTCCAAGGCCAAGGACGTGAAGCGCAAGGGGGCTGCCGTGCTCGCAGCCGAACCAGACACCAAGCGAGGCAGAGATCAGCCCGAGTCCTCCAAGGGCAGCCGGTACTGCGTGTACCACGACCTCCACACCCACAACACCAATGAATGTCAAGAGCTCCGGGCCGTACGCGAAGGAAGGGTCGGCAGACGCCCCGAGAGCAGCGACCGGGGCTATGGCCGAGGAGGAAGGAATGCAGGACGCTGGGAAGACCGCGGCCCGCGCCAAAGGTGGCGCGACCAACCTCGCGAGGACCGCTGGAAAGACCCACCTCGCGAGGGAGGATGGAGGGATCAGCCTCACAAGGATCGCCCGCAGGGGAACGCAGGCCTCCCTCCGCTGCCGCCGCCGCCAAGGAGAAACAAAGACCGTCATCAGGACGAGGGGGCTGGGGGCTTCCAGAAGCGCCAGGCGATCGCTGCATCCTGGTGGAGCTCAAGCCCCAGCCTCTCAACAGATCTTCAAGCAGTTCGCCCACAAGTGAATGCAGTCCTCCCAAGCTCAAGTCCACGCGCCCTCCCTGTGGTCGGCGTGGCGCCATCACATTCAGCTCGGCGGACCAGCTCAAGTGCGCAGCCACGGCGGAGTTCTCCGATGCTTTGTTCCCCAATCATCGGCAATGTGCTAGTCACCAAGACCCTCATCGACGGTGGAGCAGGGCTCAACGTCCCGTCCGTGGAGACATTCAACAATCTTCAAGTGCCTTACAGCCTTTCACCAACCAAGCCTTTCTCCGGAGTCACCGACGGCTCCACGGTCCCGATCGGGCAGGTCCGCCTTCTGTCACCTTTGGGGCTCGCGACAACTACCACACCGAGCTCATCGACTTCGACGTCGCCCACATTCGCTGCCAGACAACGCCATCCTCGGGTACCCAAATACACAAATTCATGGTCAGAACTCCACCATGGCTACAACATCCTCAAGATGCCAGAAGCGGCGGGGTCATCACGGTGCCTGTGAAGAGAGACGCAGCAGTGCTCCCCGGAGCAAGCTTTTCAGCCGCATCACTGGAAGACCTGCACCACAAGAGCAGGAGGCCTCCCGAGGCCGCACCCAAGAAGAAGAAGACATCAACCGGCCCGGCTCCTCAAGAGTCAGGCCCCTCAGGGCCCGCGCCAGGCCAGGAGGAGCCTCCTTCCATCACATAGGAAAGCGCGCCCGGCGCCCTCCTCAGGCAGGGCTCGGGGGCTCTCCCCTGGAGGGCCGCCGACCTCGCCAAGGTCTCGAGGGAGGCGCTTGGGCACCACGTGGAGGCGTGTTTCGGAGCACGTTTCTCACAAGTAGGAGCAAGGCAAGGAGGGCCGAACCCTCAGGAGTTTGTCAGCAAGGCCATTCAAGAGCTACAGGAGTCAAGGGTCATGAGGGGCAGCCGCCACATCGCCAGGCCCCCCATCCAGGCGAGGATGGTGGGCTACGCGTCTGCATCGACATACCAGGGCTCAACCGAGCCGCATCTCAAGAGCGCCTCTGGCCCTCGCAAGTGGGATGTTGCGAGGGTCCGCCCCACAGCTACGTACGCATGCCTTACGGGCTGCCCAACGCGGTTGCTGAGCACCTGCGTCTCATGAGGGCCATCCTGGAGGCTCAAGAGGTCAGGCACGCCGCAGCCCTGGCGGAGATGGAGATGGCCCCTGAGGAGCCGCTTAACGCCTCGAGCCTCCCGAGGCCCCGGGCCTGGGGCTCGTGAGGATCGGCTCCCGCAGCCCACCGAGTCTGCTACACCAACACCCCTTCATCCCCAACATCACCAGGTGACATCTTTAAGTTTTATTTCCGCCGGGAGCGCCTTGAGGGTCAGATTATTCCTGTGCCGCGTGGGTCCGTCCTGCTGCATGTATACCTTTTATTTCATGTCATTAGCTTATCCTGTTGGGGCGCCTCAGGCTGCATCATCCCCAAGCCGCTCGGGCCAGTCCCAAATGCATGTATCCTTCCTACTTTTTCCTTAGGATTATGCTCTCGCTCCACCATGCTTGTTATTTGGTGCCTTTTCTGGGTGGCGGAATCTTGCACGTTAAAGGGGGTGCACGAGCATCGCGACTCAGTGGCTCCTACCGGATCTCCGCCCTCACCCTCTAGTCTTGTCCATGGCATCGCGACACGGCTTGCCACACGGCCGAGACCAGCCCGAGAGCCGGGACCCGAGGACGAGAGTTTCGTCATCTAACCCAGCTTGCACGTTAAAGGGGGTGCACGAGCATCGCGACTCATGGCTCCTACCGGCTCTCCGCCCTCACCCTCTGGTCTTGTCCATGGCATCGCGACTGGCTTGCCGACGGCCGAGACCAGCCCGAGAGCCGGGACCCGAGGACGAGAGTTGCTGCATCCGACCCAGCTTGAGCGTTAAAGTGGGGTGCACGAGCATCGCGACTCGTGGCTCCTACCAGCTCTCCGCCCTCACCCTCTGGTCTTGTCCATGGCATCACGACACGGCTTGCTACCGACGGCCGAGACCAGCTCGAGAGCCGGACCCGAGGACGAGAGTTGCGTCATCTAACCTAGCTTGCGCGTTAAAGGGGGTGCCCGAGCATCGCGACTCAGGCTCCTACCGGCTCTCCGCCCTCACCCTCTGGTCTTGTCCATGGCATCGCGACACGGCTTGCCCTGACGGCTGAGACCAGCCCGAGAGCCGGGACCAAGACGAGAGCACCGCATCTCGCCAAATTTGCAGGAACGCACTTTCGAAGATAAGGCCGAGCCAGCGCAACCCGCCTTGAGGTAGGGCCCGTGAGTCCCACACTGGCTCACGGGTGCCCAGATACACCTCGTCCAGCCCTACCGTGCCAGCCACGTGTCAGGGTGGGGCTGTATACGCCCCGGGGGCTCCTCCCGGAGGGGAGCCCCCTCCCATGTTCTAGTGGAAGCACCATGCTCCGCGCCGGTTGACGACATTGCCGAGGAGCGGCTATGCCCATACGCATACGGAAGCGCTATGCTCCGCGCTGGTGATAAAGAACTGAGGGTGGCCTCCGGGTCGCATCAACCTCAGGGAGCCCAGAGCTTAGTGTCCGGCCTCGTCGCAACGCCTCCCCTCGGGAGCGCCGCACGAGGGGGCTGGGCACGGGGGCTGCGCCTGGGTCATGCCCAGACGCATGCCACCCAGCCAGGCCCCTCGGGCCTGGTTCGTCGCACGTCACTCCCCGAGCGGAGCCAAGGTACGAATGCCATTTGAGCGTCAAGGGGGACTCTCGAGCATCGCGACTCAGAGCCTAACTGGTCACGTAGCCCTCACCCCTTAGTTCCGGAAAGGCTAACGACGGTTGAGGTATGCGTGGGGCCGGGCTCTGCAGACGAGAACGGTGGATCCACCCGCCTCACCTCCCTACTTGTTGTTTGTGCGTTAAGGGGACTCTCGAGCATCGCGACTCAGGAGCCTAACTGGTCACGTAGCCCCTCACTCCTTGGTCCCGTCCTGGTTTCCGGTCGGGGCTAACGGCGGCTGAGGTATGCGCGGGGCCGGGGTCTGCCGGCGTAGAACATAAGCAAGTAGGAAGCACAAATTTCAAGGAATTCAAAAGCAAATATTACAGTCCACACTATCATCGCAATACCAAATGCAAGTTTAAACGCCTCCCCGAGGCATGATACATGTGTAGGAATTAAAAGCAAGATAGGAGCCACAACAGAGTCACTTGTCGGCGGTGGAGCAGCGCGGAGTGGGCTCGCCTCGTGAAGCAGCAGGGCGGCAGCGCCCGCTTGACTTGGTGCTTTGAAGGCCTGAACTTCCCTAACAGAGCCTCACGTGACCCTTCACAGCCTCGGCAGCAGCTGCATGCTCGCCGCTTCGGCTCCAAAGCAGTTGTCCATGTCGACGCTGGGATCGCGAAGATAGATGTGGGTGAGGATCCGCGTCGATGCCGTGGAAGACAAAACACGCCTCGGCCTCGGCCGTCGGGCCAAGACCTGTGGAGACATCTTCAAGAGCGAACCAGGAAGGAAGCAGCTCAAGGGCCGGCCCTTCCAGACCGCCAAGGCTCTCCAGCCGCCATCGTAAAGCTCCTCAAGAAGGCGCGAGCCTTCACCTCCATTTCCATGAAGGCCACGCGATCTTCGGCAAGAACCCGCGCCTTGTCGTCCAGCTCGACCTTCCTCGCCTCCAGTTCCTGCTCCAGCGCGCCTAGGCGGTCACGACGCTTCTTCATCTTGGCATCCCGGTCCTTGACGGCCGCCTCGCGAGCCTTCATGCCTTCCTCCTGCGCCTGGCGGAGGCGGGCCTCCTCGGCAAGCTGGTCCTGCAGGCCCTTCAGCTCGCCCTCCAGCATCTCACAACGACCTTGGATGCTGGCTGCCTCCCCCAGGGCAACATCGCGGGCAACCTTCACCTCATGAACATCCTGCTTCTCCTCGTCGCAAGCCGTCGAGGCCTGGACCAGCGCCGCCCGAATCGAAGCATCGGAGCGAATCTAGCCAGAGGCCAGCTCCAAGCGCCCGGCCACCAAGCGAGGGTCGGCACACAGGAGATCCTGCCGCAGCCGTTCCAATTCAGCGGCAGCACGATCCAGGACAGTGGGAGGAGTCGGAGAGACAAAGAATGGTGGAGTAGGAGGAGATGGCGGCGGCGTAATCCACCGCACCCTCGAGGCGGAATCGCGGCGCCACGACAACAATGGGGGCAGCGCCAAGCAAGGGCACCTCGGGAGTCGCCTGGGTCAAGGGGGCTGAGCTCGCCCCAGCGGGCTCAGCCAGGCCTCGCGAGGACGCCCGGGCAGGAGAAGCCTGGGCGTCAGGATCATCTTCTTTTTCGGGCAGAGGCACCGCCACGGATGGGGCCTCAGGAGCCCCCTTCAGCTTCTTCGCCGCGGGCGCCGTCCTGGCCGAAGGACATCGACATCAGATCTTGTCGACAGAGCAATAATCAAGACGGAAGCGTGCACTTACAGGTGTCGCCGCGGTGGACTCGAGCAGCCTCCGGCCATACTTGAAGCCCGAGAGCCGGCTGCACGGATCAGCCTCAAGGGGACCAGGAGCAGGAGGCGCGTCTGCGGATCGCCCCGGGGCCGGGGCGGACCCGCGTGGGACCAGCCCAGTCCGGTCCTTCTTCGGGATCGGTGGCAGGCTCCTGCCTCCACGCTCATCCTCATCCTCGTCGTTGTCGCTTTGGGGGAGGCGGAGAACGCGGGGCCTGCTCCGCAGGGGAGGAGCCCTTGACTCCGCTCCTGAATCAACCCCCTCTCCCGCCTCTCCTTCCTCCACCTCTTCGCTGGAGTCGGAAGAGGACACGTCCACCAGGTCCTCCGGAGCCTCCATGGGCACGGGCCCGTCCCCATTGAAGACAGGCATGGGCCCCACTACCTGCTCCCAATCCTCACGAAGGAACAAGGGCGCGGGGGCGCCCTCGATCTCGCCATCGCCCCAGCCAAGGACTGGAGGACCGTCGCCAGTCCTCGCTGGCTGGAGCCACGGGGCTCGGGTGAGGCCTCCACATCAAGCGAAATCTTGGCGAAGCGGAGCAGTTGGTGCTCAGGAACTCCCTCGGCCGGCCTTGCAGTCAACCGGCCGCCCGCGTCGGCCCGGCTTCAGATCTGCATCCATCTTCTCCAAAGACCTGGCTTGAGGGATCCCAGCTTTGCAGGACCAGTCGTTGGAACTCTCAGCGGGTTCCGTGGGCAGGATCAGCCGAGGGTGGATGCGCCCAGCATCCACCAAGACCCACTTGCTCCTGAAACCCTCAATCCGCTTCCCAGGGTTTGAAATGGCGATGGCCCCGCCGTATGCAACGAAGCTCGCGCACGCGGAGGCGGAACCACGAGAGGTTCGGAGGAAGAAGTAGTGGCGCAGCAAGGCCACCGAGGGCTTCACCCCAACATGGGCCTCACAATAGTAGGTGAAGATTGCCAGAAGAAGGACATAGTTGGGATGGAGGTGCAGAGCTTGGATGTTGTAGTGACGGAGGACGGAGAAGAAGAACTCAGAGAAGGGAGGCACCAGACCAGCAATGATGGCGCTCACGAAGAACGGGTAGAAGGTACTCCCCGATCCTCGTGGGGCGGAGGAGCCGGCCTTGAACACCGCCGTTCCATTGACGCTTCGCGGCTTCGCCAACCGGGCGCATCATGTAGGCTCGCCCTGACACATTCGGGCGGGTCCAAGGCAGAGAGTACCAAGCTCCGGTCGGGCTTGGCGAGGAGCCATATTGGCTAGGGCACGGAGTGGATCTGAAGGTCTTGGAAGCAGAGAGGAGAGGCGCAAGAAAGGGGATCTGAGCAGCAACTGGAGAAAGTAAAGGAGGCAAGGAAGATGCCGCTCTATTATCAACCCACGCGGTTGCAGAGACGCACGCGTCCAGTCAACCGCCACGCGGCGCCCAAGGCCGCAGGCTGTTAGGGCCCACGACGCTTCGCACTTGCCCTTTCGCCTCTCTGCTTGGCCAAGTTCGGGCGCGCCGTGGGCCCGGGGGCTACTGTCGGCGTTCTGGGAACGGGGGTCCCCAGACTTGCCTGCCTGCGGCCTGCGGCGTGGCTCAAAGGAGGCCCAGGACAGCCCATCTTCATTAACACAAGCTCAAGACCCTCGCGAGGGGCCAAGCCTCGCGGGGCGGACGATCAGGAGCTTCCTCAGGCACGGCCTCGTCAGGTTGGCTCATGAGGAGGTGGAGAGTTCAAGGCAGGGTACCTCGCGAGGTGCCCATGACGCAAGCCATGACGACTAAGGGCGCCCGATGGGCGCCAGCCGCCAGCGTCCTCCTCCTTTCCTCTTTGGTGCAAAGGGAGCAAGCGCAGCGAGGGCATCAAGCAAAGGCATCCGTTTGATTGCAACAAGACCAAGACCAGCCCCAACGGCCGGAAGGAGTCATCGTGGAGCCCAAGCAGGCGTCATCACCGTAACCTTTGGCGGCGAGGACCAACTTTAGTCAGGATAAGTGTACCCGCTGTTCCCCTTCAAAATGGCCAATTGTTGGCGCCCTTCCCACTCAATATTTGGGAAGAGGCCCGGGGCCTTCGCCTATAAATAGGAGTAGCCACACTCAGAGTAGAGAGGGATCGAAACGATCGGCATCCAGAGGGATCGAAATGATCGGCATCCAGAGGGATCGAAACGATCGGCATCCAGAGGGATCGAAACGATCGGCATCCAGAGAGAGATAGGGACCCGATCCTCAAGCTAGAGCGACGGGACACCACCTAGCAGTTCATCACACCCACCAAGAACAGACCCTTGTGAGGCTGTTCTTCCCTGTACTGTTCCTCATCAGCCCAAGAGGCAATCCACCACACCAAAAACTAGAGTAGGGTATTACACCACAACGGTGGCCCGAACTAGTATAAATCTTGTGTCTCTTGTGCTGTTCTATTGAGTAGTTTAGGTCCCTGCGATTCGGCGAGGTACGAGACGGTGGAGGGTTGGATCTCCGTGCGCACCCCAGTGTTCGAACCTCAAGGGTCAGCCGGAACCCGAAATCCGACAAGTTCCTCTCTCATAATAACTGCAAGTAGGAGCAGCAAACACATGCATATTATATCTATTAAAATCATCATGTGTAGAAGTAAGACGCAACCCATCAATATAATCCTTAATAAGTGCAAACTTCTCCGATATAGTATATTCGGGAGAATTCAAAAAGATAATAGGACTATAATGCATGGGTGCAATAGCAACAATTTCATGTTTAACATAAGGAACTATAGCAAGTTCATCTCCATAAGCATAATTCATATTGGCATCTTGGACACAAGCATAGCAAGCATCATCAAAAAGGGATATTTCAAGAGAATCAATGGGATCATAGCAACCATCCTTCGGTAAGCACGAAGGGAAATTAAACAATGTATGAGTTGGAGGGTTACTCTCATTAGAGTGTGGGCACGGGTAGCTAATCCGCTCTTCCTCCTTTTGTTCTTCGCTCTCCTCGTCATCTTTTTCATCCAATGAGCTCATAGTTTCATCAATTTCTTCTTCCATAGATTCCTGCAAAATATTAGTCTCTTCTTGGACAGTAGAGACTTTCTTAATAAGTGCATTAATATAGGAATTATATTCATATTTATCATAGCAATATTTTAGGATAGCTAAATTTTCAGGCCTATAAACATCATCATCAAAAGCTTCATACTTTTCAAACATAGATTCAATTTCATAAGCACCCTTAAAAGCAACAAATTCTTCTATTTGTTCCACATCATAGTAATCATATATACCATTAGCATGAAAAGGGAAGGTGTGGAGCCTTCATCCTAGAGCAACAAGTGTAATCATAACTCAAGCTTACTTGCTGAGCATACCACTTCAATATAAAAATTTGATCCCATAATAGTTTCCCCTTTTGTGTCAAGCAATAATCCCTAAAGTATACACGTTGATCCAAGGTTACTCCCATTACCAAATTGAATGAGGTCTTCTCAGGATTATCAAAGTGGTACATAATATTTTGCACATATTGAGCATCGAGGGTTTTAGGAGGTTCCCCATCTCCATGAGCAGCAAGTACACCTAATTGTTTTGGTATTTTGTGTTCCATATCCATAACTAAAGATAAAGAACAACTAAGAACAGAAAATAAAAATTACTTAGTGATAAAGCAAACAAGCACACACGAGAATATTCACCCCACGCTATAACTCCCCGGCAACGGCGCCAGAAAAAGGTCTTGATAACCCACAAGTATAGGGGATCAATTGTAGCCTCTTTCGATAAGTAAGAGTGTCGAACCAACGAGGAGCTAAAGGTAGAACAAATATTCCCTCAAGTTCCATCGACCACCGATACAACTCTACGCACGCTTAATGTTCGCTTTACCTAGAACAAGTATGAAACTAGAAGTACTTTGTAGGTGTTTTTGGATAGGTTTGCAAGAATATAAAGAGAGCGTAAATAAAAAGTAGGGGCTGTTTAGATAAAGACACAACTAAATTAGTTTTAGTAAAGAGCTTGTTGTCACGAGAAAGTTATTTGTCCCTAGGCAATCGATAACTAGACCGGTAATCATTACGGCAATTTTATTTGAGGGAGAGGCATAAGCTAACATACTTTCTCTACTTGGATCATATGCACTTATGATTGGAACTCTAGCAAGCATCTGCAACTACTAAATATCATTAAGGTAAAGCCCAACCATAGCATTAAAGCATCAAGTCCTCTTTATCCCATACGCAAACAACCTACTTACTCGGGTCTGTGCTTCTGTCACTCACGCCACCCACCATAAGTAAATCATGAAAATATTGAAAACCCTACAGCGGGGATCCCTCACGCTTGCTAGAGATTACAGCACCAATAATAAAACATGCAACTCAAACCAATCACGATCATCAATTAACCCATAGGACAAAACGGATCTACTCAAACATCATAGGATAGCCATACATCATTGGGAAATAATATATAGCATTGAGCACCATGTTTAAGTAGAGATTACAGCGGGTAAGAGAGAGGGTACACCGCTGCATAGAGGGGGAAGAGTTGCTGATGATGGCGGTGAAGTTGTTGGTGAAGATTGTTGATACGTCTCCAACGTATCTATAATTTTTGATTGCTCCATGCTATATTATCTACTGTTTTGGACAATATTGGGCTTTATTATCCACTTTTATATTATTTTTGGGACTAACCTATTAACCGGAGGCCCAGCCCAGAATTGCTGTTTTTTTGCCTATTTTAGTGTTTCGAAGAAACGGAATATCAAACGGAGTCCAATTGACCTCAAACTCCACGGAACCTATTTTTGGACCAAAAGAAGCCCATGGAGTACCGGAGCTGCACCAGGGGAGTCCCGGGCTGTCCACGAGGGTGGGGGCGTGCCCACCCCCCTACAAACCTCTGTAGCCACCAAAAACCAATCGGGACCCTGCTCCGGCACCCTGCCGGAGGGGCGAACCCTCACCGGTGGCCATCTTCATCATCCCGACGCTCTCCATGACGAGGAGGGAGTAGTTCACCCTTGGGGCTGAGGGTATGTACCAGTAGCTATGTGTTTGATCTTTCTCTCTTGTGTTCTTGATTTGGCACGATCTTGATGTATCGCAAGCTTTGCTATTATAGTTGGATCTTATGTTGCTTCTCCCCCTCTACTCTCTTGTAATGAATTGAGTTTTCCCCTTGAAGTAATCTTATCGAATTGAGTCTTTAAAGATTTGAGAACACTTGATGTATGTCTTGCCGTGCGTATCTGTGGTGACAATGGGATATCACGTGATTCACTTGATGTATGTTTTGGTGATCAACTTGCGGGTTCCGTCCATGAACCTATGCATTGGGGTTGGCACGTTTTCGCCGTGATTCTCCGGTAGAAACTTTGGGGCACTCTTTGAGGTTCTATGTGTTGGTTGAATAGATGAATCTGAGATTGTGTGATGCATATCGTATAATCCTACCCACGGATACTTGAGGTGACATTGGAGTATCTAGGTGACATTAGGGTTTTGGTTGATTTGTGTCTTAAGGTGTTATTCTAGTACGAACTCTAGGGCTGTTTGTGACACTTATAGGAATAGCCCAACGGATTGATTGGAAAGAATAACTTTGAGTTGGTTTCGTACCCTACCATAATCTCTTCGTTTGTTCTCCGCTATTAGTGACTTTGGAGTGACTCTTTGTTGCATGATGAGGGATAGTTATATGATCCAATTATGTTATTATTGTTGAGAGAACTTGCACTAGTGAAAGTATGAACCCTAGGCCTTGTTTCAACGCATTGCAATACCGTTTACGCTCACTTTTATCACATGTTACCTTGTTGTTTCTATATTTTCAGATTTCAAAAACCTATATCTACCATCCATATTGCACTTGTATCACCATCTCTTCGCCGAACTAGTGCACCTATACAATTTACCATTGTATTGGGTGTGTTGGGGACACAAGAGACTCTTTGTTATTTGGTTGCAGGGTTGTTTGAGAGAGACCATCTTCATCCTATGCCTCCCATGGATTTATAAACCTTAGGTCATCCACTTGAGGGAAATTTGCTACTGTCCTACAAACCTCTGCACTTGGAGGCCCAACAACGTCTACAAGAAGAAGGTTGCGTAGTAGACATCAAGCAGTTTCTAGCGCCGTTGCCGGGGAGGTGAGTGCTTGAAGGTATATCTTTAGATCTTGCAATCGAATCTTTTAGTTTCTTGTTTTAGCACTAGTTTATTTTCTAAAAGAAAAATACAAAAAAATGGAATTGAGTTTGTCTCATACGCTTCATCTTTTTAATATCTTTCGTGAGAATGATGGAAAGGAAAATTGTGCCAAAGTGTTAGAAGAAGAATGCATTAAAATGTTTGGCACTAAATCTTTGAATGATGAGCATGATTGCAATGTTGTTAGTATGAACTCCTTGAATATCCATGATGCTAATGACATGCAAAGCCACAATCTTGGGGAAGCTATGTTTGATGAACATGATATTTTTTGTCCCCCAAGTTTTGACGAGCAAATTTACTATGATGAAAGCATGCCTCCTATCTATGATGATTATTGTGATGACACGTATGCTTTAAAGAATAATGATAACCATGAAACTTGTCATCTTGATCTTAATTTTAAATCATATGATAGTTATTTTGTTGAGTTTGCTCCCACTACTATTCATGAAAAGAATTTTGCTTACGTGGAGAGTAGGAAAATTTCTGTGCAAGTAGATCATGAAAAGAATGCTTTAGGTGCTGGTTATATTATTGAATTTGTTCATGATGCTACTGAAAATTATTATGAGGGAGGAACATATGCTTGTAGGAATTGCAATAATATCAAGTTTCCTCCCTATGTGTTTAAAGTTTTAAAGTTATGCTTGTTTTGCCTTCCTATGCTAGTTGATCAGTGTTCTCATAAGTTATTTGCTCACAAAATCCCTATGCATGGGAAGTGGGTTAGACTTAAATGTACCAGTCATATTCTTCATGATGCTCTCTTATTTTTCAATTCTTCTCTTTTATGCGAGCATCATTGAAATCATCATGCCTAGCTAGGGGCGTTAAACGATAGCGCTTGTTGGGAGGCAACCCAACTTTATTTTAGTTTCTTGCTTTTCGGTTCTGTTTAGGAATAAATAATATATCTAGCCTCTGGTTAGATGTGGTTTTATGTTTTAATTAGTGTTTGTGCCAAGTAGAACCTTCGGGAAGACTTGGGTGAAGTCTTTATGATCATGCTGTAAAAAATAGAAACTTTAGCGCTCACGAGATTAGCTAAATTTTTTTACTGGATAGTGCTATTTAGTTGATTATTTTTGCAGATGATTACTAGACAAATTACTCAGGTCAACCAATTTATTTTAGAATTTTTGGAGTTCCAGAAGTATACGTTTGATACAGATTACTACAGACTGTTGTGTTTTTGACAGATTCTGTTATCGTTGTGTTGTTTGCTTATTTTGATGAATCTATGGCTAGTAAAATAGTTTATAAAACATAGAGAAGTTGTAATACAGTAGGTTTAACACCAATACATATAAAGAATGAGTTCATTACAGTACCTTGAAGTGGTGTTTTGTTTTCTTTCGCTAACGGAGCTCACGAGATTTCTGTTAAGTTTTGTGTTGTGAAGTTTTCAAGTTTTGGGTAAAGATTCGATGGACTATGGAATAAGGAGTGGCAAGAGCCTAAGCTTGGGGATTCCCAAGGCACCCCAAGGTAATATTCAAGGACAGCCAATCATCTAAGCTTGGGGATGCCCTGGAAGGCATCCCCTCTTTCGTCTTCGTTCATTGGTAACTTTACTTGGAGCTATATTTTTATTCACCACATGATATGTGTTTTGCTTGGAGCATCATTTTATTTTCTTTAGCTTTGCTTGCTGTTTGAATAAAATACCAATATCTGAAATTATTAAATGGGAGAGTCTTCACATAGTTGTATAATTATTCGACTACTCATTGATCATCACTTATATCTTTCGGAGTAGTTTGTCATTTGCTCTAGTGCTTCACTTATATCTTTTAGAGCACAATGGTGGTTTTATTTGGAAGAAATAGATGAACTCTCATGCTTCACTTATATTATTTTGAGACTCTTAAATAGCATGGTAATTTGCTTAAATAATCCTAATATGCTTGGTATTCAAGATTAGTAAAAACGTTCTTATAAGTGTGCTGAATACTAAGAGAAGTTTGATGCTTGATGATTGTTTTGAGATATAAAGATGGTGATATTAGAGTCATGCTAGTTGAGTAGTTGTGAATTTGAGAGATACTTGTGTTAAAGTTTGTGATTCCCGTAGCATGCATTATGGTGAACCGTTATGTGATGAAGTCAGAGCATAATTTATTTATTGATTGTCTTCCTTATGAGTGGCGGTCGGGGACGAGCGATGGTATTTTCCTACCAATCTATCCCCCTAGGAGCATGCGCGTAATACTTTGCTTTGATAAGTTGTAGATTTTTGCAATAAGTATATGAGTTATTTATGACTAATGTTGAGTCCATGGATTATACGCACTCTTCTTCCTTCCACCATTGCTAGCCTCTCTAATACCTCACAGACGTTTCACGGTATCATACACCCACCATATACCTTCCTTAAAACAGCCACCATACCTACCTATCATGGCATTTCCATAGCCATTCCGAGATATATTGCCATGCAACTTTCCACCATTCCGTTTATTATGACACGCTCCATCATTGTCATATTGCTTTGCATGATCATGTAGTTGACATCGTATTTGTGGCAAAGCCACCATTCATAATTCTTTCATACATGTCACTCTTGATTCATTGCACATCCCGGTACACCGCCGTAGGCATTCATATAGAGTCATATCTTTTCCTAAGTATCGAGTTGTAATTGTTGAGTTGTAAGAAAATAAAGAGCTTTGTCCCAAGTGAGGAAAGGATGATGGAGACTATGATTCCCCCACAAGTCGGGATGAGACTCCGGACGAAAAATAAAAAAAGATTAAAAAAGAGGCCATAAAAAAAGAGAAAAGGCCCAAATAAAAAAATAAAAAAATGAGAGAAAAAGAGAGAAGGGGCAATGCTACTATCCTTTTACCACACTTGTGCTTCAAAGTAGCACCGTGATCTTCATGATAGAGAGTCTCCTATGTTGTCACTTTCATATACTAGTGGGAATCTTTCATTATAGAACTTGGCTTGTATATTCCAATGATGGGCTTCCTCAAAATGCCCTAGGTCTTCATGAGCGAGCGAGTTGGATGCACACCCACTTAGTTTCTTTTGTTGAGATTTCATATGCTTATAGCTCTAGTGCATTCATTGCATGGCAATCCCTACTCACTCACATTGATATCTATTGATGGGCATCTCCATAGCTCGTTGGTATGCCTTGTTGATGTGAGACTATCTTCTCCTTTTTGTCTTCTCCACAACCACCATTCTATTCCACCTATAGTGCTATGTTCATGGCTCACGCTCATGTATTGCGTGAAGATTGAAAAAGTTTTGAGAATGTCAAAAGTATGAAACAATTGCTTGGCTTGTCATCGGGGTTGTGCATGATTTAAATACTTTGTGTGGTGAAGATAGAGCATAGCCAGACTATATGATTTTGTAGGGATAACTTTCTTTGGCCATGTTATTTTGAGAAGACATAATTGCTTAGTTAGTATGCTTGAAGTATTATTATTTTTATGTCAATATGAAATTTTGTCTTGAATCTCTCGAATCTGAATATTCATACCACAATTAAGAAGAATTACATTGAAATTATGCCAAGTAGCATTCCACATCAAAAATTATCTTTTTATCATTTACCTACTCGAGGACGAAAGGTGAATTAAGCTTAGATGCTCGATACGTCTCCAACGTATCTATAATATTTGATTGCTCCATGCTATATTATCTACTGTTTTGGACAATATTGGGATTTATTATCCACTTTTATATTATTTTTGGGACTAACCTATTAACCGGAGGTCCCGCCCTGAATTGCTGTTTTTGCCTATTTTAGTGTTTCGAAGAAACGGAATATCAAACGGAGTCCAATTGACCTGAAACTCCACCGAACCTATTTTTGGACCAAACGAAGCCCACGGAGTACCGGAGCTGTACCAGGGGAGTCCCGGGCTGCCCACGAGGGTGGGGGGCGCGCCTACCCCCCTAGGGTGCGCCCCCCTACCTCGTGGACAGCTCGGAGGTCCACCGACGTACTTCTTCCGCCTATATAACTCCATATACCCTAAAAACTTCAGAGACGAGAATATATCGGGAGTTCCGCTGCCGCAAGCCTCTGTATCCACCAAAAACCAATCGGGACCCTGTTCCGGCACCCTGCCGAAGGGGGGAACCCTCACCGGTGGCCATCTTCATCATCCCGGCGCTCTCCATGACGAGGAGAGAGTAGTTCACCCTCGGGGCTGAGGGTATGTACCAGTAGCTATGTGTTTGACCTCTCTCTCTCTCGTGTTCTTGATTTGGCACGATCTTGATGTATCGCGAGCTTTGCTATTATAGTTGGATCTTATGTTGCTTCTCCCCCTCTACTCTCTTGTAATGAATTGAGTTTTCCCCTTGAAGTGATCTTATCGGATTGAGTCTTTAAAGATTTGAGAACACTCGATGTATGTCTTGCCGTGCGTATCTTTGGTGACAATGGGATATCACGTGATTCACTTGATGTATGTTTTTGGTGATCAACTTATGGGTTCCACCCATGAACCTATGCATAGGGGTTGGTACACGTTTTCGTCGTGATTCTCCGAGAGAAACTTTGGGGCACTCTTTGAGGTTCTATGTGTTGGTTGAATATATGAATCTGAGATTGTGTGATGCATATCGTATAATCATACCCACGGATACTTGAGGTGACATTGGAGTATCTAGGTGACATTAGGGTTTTGGTTGATCTGTGTCTTAAGGTGTTATTCTAGTACGAACTCTAGGGCTGTTTGTGACACTTATAGGAATAGCCCAACGAATTGATTGGAAAGAATAACTTTGAGCTGGTTTCGTACCCTACCATAATCTCTTCGTTTGTTCTCCGCTATTAGTGACTTTGGAGTGACTCATTGTTGCATGTTGAGGGATATTTATATGATCCAATTATGTTATTATTGTTGAGAGAACTTGCACTAGTGAAAGTATGAACCCTAGGCCTTGTTTCAACGCATTGCAATACCGTTTACGCTCACTTTTATCACTTGTTACTTTGCTGTTCTTATATTTTCAGATTACAAAAACCTATATCTACCATCCATATTGCACTTGTATCACAATCAATTCGCCAAACTAGTGCACCTATACAATTTACCATTGTATTGGGTGTGTTGGGGACACAAGAGACTCTTTGTTATTTGGTTGCAGGGTTGTTTGAGAGAGACCATCTTCATCCTACGCCTCCCACGGATTTATAAACCTTAGGTCATCCACTTGAGGGAAATTTGCTACTGTCCTACAAACCTATGCACTTGGAGGCCCAACAACGTCTATAAGAAGAAGGTTGCGTAGTAGACATCAATTACGGTGATGATGATGGCCACGGGGCATTCCGGCGCCACCGGAAGAGAAGGGGAGAGGGGGCCCCTTCATCTTCTTCTTCCTTGACCTCCTCCCTAGATGGAAGAAGGGTTTTCCCTCTGGTCCTTGGCCTCCATGGCGTGGGAGGGGCGAGAGCCCCTCCGAGATTGGATCTATCTCTCTGTTTCTCTCTGTTTCTGCGTTCTCTTCTGCTGCCCTTTCACCATTTCGTATATATATGGAGATCCGTAACTTCGATTGGACTGAAACCTTCGTCGTGGTTTTATTTCCAAAAATTAGCTTTCTTGCGGCCGAAGAAGGGCATCAACTGCCTTACGGGTGGCCCACGAGGGTGGGGGGCGCCCTCCTGGGGAGGGCGTGGCCCCTGCCTCGTGGCCACCTCGGACACCGTTTCGCGTTGATCTTTCTCCCAGATTTTCCAAATATTCCAAAAATAAGCTCCGTCTGTTTTTATCCCGTTTGGACTCTGTTTGATATGGCTATTCTGCGAAACCAAAAACATGCAACAGACAGGAACTAGCACTGGGCACTGGATCAATATGTTAGTCCCAAAAATAGTATAAATTTTTTCCAAAAGTATATGAAAGTTGTAGAATATTGGCATGGGACAATCAAAAATTATAGATACGACGGAGACGTATCACGCACCTACACAAACAAATAAATCCTCGCAGCCAACGCGATAAGGGGTTGTCAATCCCTACACGGTCACTTACGAGAGTGAGATATGATAGATACGATAAGATAATATTTTTGGTATTTTTTTATGATAAAGATACAAAGTAAAGAAAGTAAAACAAAAACGGCAACGGAAATAGCTTGTTGATGGAAGATTAATATGATGGAAAATAGACCCGGGGGCCATAGGTTTCACTAGTGGCTTCACTCGAGAGCATAAGTATTTACGGTGGGTGAACAAATTACTGTTGAGCAATTGATGTAATTGAGCATAGTTATGAGAATATCTAGGTATGATCATGTATATAGGCATCACGTCCGAGACAAGTAGACCGACTCACACGCATCTACTTCTATTACTCCACACATCGATCGCTATCCAAAGCATGCATCTAGAGTATTAAGTTCATAAGAACAGTAACACTTTAATCAAGATGACATGATGTAGAGGGATAAATTCATGCAATATGATATAAACCCCATCTTGTTATCCTCGATGGCAACAATACAATACGTGCCTTTGCTGCCCCTCATCCTTTGGGAAAGGACACCGCAAGATTGAACCCAAAGCTAAGCACTTATCCCATTGCAAGAAAGATCAATCTAGTAGGCCAAACCAAACTGATAATTCGAAGAGACTTGCAAAGATAACCAATCACACATAAAAGAATTCAGAAGATTCAAATGTTGTTCATAGATAAACTTGATCATAAACCCACAATTCATCGGTCTCAACAAACACACCGCAAAAGAAGATTACATCGAATAGATCACGAGAGAGGGGGAGAACATTGTATTGAGATCCAAAAAGAGAGAAGAAGCCATCTAGCTAATAACTATGGACCCGAAGGCATCCCGTAAAAAACTACTCACACATCATCGGAGAGGCTATGGTGTTGATGTAGAATCCCTTCGTGATCGATGCCCTCCGGGCGGAGCTCCTAATGTGCCCAGGATGGGATCTCACGCAGTCTGAGAAGGTTGCGGCGGTGGAATTAGGTTTTTGGCTCCGTGTCCGTAGTTTGGGTTACGAGGTATATATAGGAGGAAGGAGTACGTCGGTGGAGCAACGTGGGGCCCACGAGGGTGGAGGGCGCCCAGGGGTGGCGCGCCTCTACCTCATGGCTTCGGTAGCTTTCTTGGACGTAGGGTCCAAGTCCTCTGGATCATGTTCGTTCCAAAAATCACATTCCCAAAGGTTTCATTCCGTTTGGACTCCGTTTGATATTCTTTTTCTGAAACTCAAATAGGCAAAAAACAGCAATTACAATTTGGGCCTCCGGTTAATAGGTTAGTCCCAAAATAATATAAAAGTGTATAATAAATCCCAATAATGTCCAAAACAGAATATAATATAGCATGGAACAATAAAAATTATAGATACGTTGGAGACGTATCAAGCATCCCCAAGCTTAATTCCTGCTCGTCCTCGAGTAGGTAAATGATAAAAACAAAATTTTTGATGTGGAATGCTACTTGGCATAATTTCAATGTAATTCTTCTTAATAGTGGTAGGAATATTCAGATCCGAAAGATTCAAGACAAAAGTTTAATATTGACATAAAAATAATAATACTTCAAGCATACTAACTAAGCAATTATGTCTTCTCAAAATAACATGGCCAAAGAAAGTTATCCCTACAAAATCATATAGTCTGGCTATGCTCTATCTTCACCACATAAAATATTTAAATCAAGCACAACCCCGATGACAAGCCAAGCAATTGTTTCATACTTTTGACGTTCTCAAACTTTTTCAATCTTCACGCAATACATGAGCATGAGCCATGGTGTCGGTGGAAACGGCACCTATGGGATCACAAGGATCCCTACTGTGGTTGCAGGGCGCGGGGTTGAGAGAAGAGCGGATCTGACAGAGAGTACGTGTTTCATTTATCAAGGTTCGGGCCGCGAGGATGCGTAAAACCCTAATCCTGCTTTGGTGGATCTATTCTGAGTTCTTGAGCTAGCTACGGGGTGTAACGAGCTCCAAAAAGCCCAATCCTTCTCCCGTGCGCCATGGGCCTCCTGTTATAGGTGAAAGGGGCTGCCAAGGGCAATACAGGGAGGTGGAAAGCGCCATGACGTTGTGAGCTTATCGCTGCTGTTACAGGACAAAGCGCATTTAATGCGAGGCTTAGGTGTCCCTTCGCTTTATCGGGGACGGGAGCGAGGACCGTCCCATCCGTCGCCGCTCCTCCTTGCTTCGACATGTGCCCTGGCCAGGGATGCATGCGGTGCCATGTAGGCAGGAAGGCAGCTAAGGTGGCGCGGTGGTGGAGCCTCCAAGAAGGGTTGCATGTTGCCACGCAGGTGCCTGCCCAGCTGGTTGGGTCGGCAGCTGCATGTGAACGGCGGTGGAAACTTGGTTGGTGCGGGCCTGGCAGCGGCCCTGCTGGTGCGCCTGGCGAGGGCCTTACCGGGTCGCCCGGCAAGGGTCTTGCCATGGCGCGTAGGCGTCCCCGACAAGGATCTTGCCGGGGGTCTTGTGGGTTTCTTTGGTGAGGATGGTTGCCTTCCCATCCTTACTTGATCTTGACTATTCTTTGTCTTCACAAAGATCTGCATGCCACCACGGAGGTGCCTCCCGAGCCCTGTCCCAATGCGTCTGTTGAGCGTTGGTGGGCTCAAGGGTGGCTTGCTTGGCTGGCGTGGGCGAGCTGCCCCGGCAAGGGTCTTGCCGGGGCCGCTGAGGCTGCCCCGGCAAGGGTCCTTGCCGGGAAAACCTGCTTCGCCCATCCGATCCTTGTGGCCTTGGTCCTTGTCGTTGCTTTATTTGTCTTGTGCCTTCGGCTTCCCTCCGGCTTCCCTTTCCTACTCTGTTATGCGTGGTCGTGGCGGGCGGCTCTGACTGCCCGTGCACAAGTAAAGGGGTCTAAAGGAGAGCCCCTACTTTTGTACACCGACAGGAGCCCCCAGGCCTGGGCCACACATAAGCGCGACACGTCGTTGGGCCAGGCCCAGAACGGTGCGCGGGCAGGAGGGGCGGATTTTACTGCGGTAACTGGTCCATTCGCTGCGCTTCTCCACGGTTCACGCTGAACGTGCGACGTGGGGGTCACCTTCAATTACGGGTCTCTCAGCCCGAGGAGGAAGAGGAAAGCCGTGGAAGAGGAGGAGGTGGAAGATGAGTAGGTGCCTTATTCCTTACTGTCATCTATGTTCCTCCGAATTGTGCCACTTATCTTGATCTACTTTCGTCTTTGCAGGGACGCGGAGACGCTGGCCCAGAGGGTGAAGAGGGCCAAGGTCTCGGCGGGTGGCCAGCCCCCGGCTGGTGCCTCACGGGTGCCACTGGTGGTGTTGAGCAGCCCGGACAGCAGCCCGGCATAGCCCCCAGTAAGTTCATCACTCTCCTTGTGTTGACATGCGTTAGGGGTTCGATGCTTTCAGTCTTGACCTCGTCGGGTCTGTAGGAGGGGAGCGGCAGCAGGAGGAGCCGCAGATGGCTACTCCCAACACACCGCCTCCATCGACTACGCCGCCGCGAGGGGCGTCCCCGGCAAGGGCGCCAAGTATAGAGCCCACGCTCATGGAGGAGGAAGAGGGGAACTTGGGTGCTGGTGGCTTTGCCTCGGTGCCAGATGCTGGCGGGGAGGGGACTTCGGCTTCACAGCCAGGCACTGGTGAGTCGCCCGTTCTTCATCCCTGTTTTTCTCTTGCTTCTTTTCTTGGCTTCATCGCCTTTCTTGTTGCCCAGATCCTTCTTCGGTGGTCATGGAGGATGTGGACACCGTCGTCGGGGACATTGCCGAGGAAGCGGCGGCGGAGGCCGACAAGATTGCTGCCGAGGAGGCCACCAAGGATGCTGCCGAGGTTGCCGCCGAGGATGCCGCCACGGGGGCCGCCGGTGCAACTGGCGGGGCTTCTGCTGGCGAGGCCAATGAGGGGCCCTCCGGGGAGGCCAGCAAGGCCGCAGCCTAGGAGGAGGTGGTCGATGATCAACCTTCTCCCTCGGCAACCTCTGGCTCCGCAGGTATTTGAAAGTGGGCGACGACCTCTTTGTCCATCTCCCAGGAGTGTCAAGCTCCCGGCGCCCAAGGGGAGGTTTTGATGGTGAGGTGCTCGCCGCCACCGGCTCGAGGTGGTTGATGAACCGATCGTCGGTGGCGAGGGCTCCTGTGAAGAGCGGCTTCTCCGCGCCATGGGGGCCAACTTCCGAAACTGTGTGCTCCATCGCGCCTGCCTGACAAGGCCAAGTCCAGGATGGCGACGGTGGACAAGGCGGAGGCGGACTTCAAAGCGCGCGTCGCTGAGACGCAGACCTGGTTCCGCCAGACTCGCGAGGAGCAGAAGGCCCTTCAGGAGGAGCTGGCCAAACGCAACGTGGAGCTCACCATGAAACTGGCTGACATCGAGAAGGCCCAGGAGGCGGCGGCGAACTCGGCCGCTGCAGCCGAGGCCGTCCGGATTCAACACTGTGCCATGTTGGATTCTCGGGAGGAGGACCTTGCTGCATGCTGAGGAAGCTTGCCGCAATTCTTCGCAGCAAGGATGAGGAGCTCGAGACCCTTGTTGTGCGGCGAACCCAAGAGCTGGAGCAGAGGCACAAAGAGGCTCTCGATGCCCAGTCTCTGACTCATGCCGGCAAGGTGAGGGAGATGGAAGTGGAGCGGGATGAGCTGAAGGAGCAGGTCCTGAAGTTGTCCCAGGAGAAGAACACGCTCAACAGCGCCTTGATGGAGGCATAGGAAGCGGTCGTCAACAAGGCTGGGGAGCTCTCCGAGGCCAACGACTCCGTCAAGGATCTCAAGCTGAAGCTGGAGTATCTCGAGAAGACGCTGTCGGAAAGCCAAGCCCGGGAGGAGATCCTGACCAAGGAGCTGGGGAAAGAGAAGCAATGCGGGCGTGACGAGGCCGCCTCCCACCAGATTATGTGGAGGGTGAGAACCGTTGGATCGGCCGCCTTGAGGACGCCGTGCGTGGTCACCACGCAGCTAGCCACCATGGGGATGCCAAACGTGAGGTATTTCCTGAGCGCAGCTGGGACCGGCTAACGCCAAGTCGACCTAGTTCTTTGAGGGCGTCCTCGGAGCTCCGGGCTTATCCTCACTCCAAATAGGGCGGCCACGCCACACGGAGGCCCCGGCGACTTTGCCGGGGGCCATGACCAAGGTCCTCACCAAGATGGCGTACTGGAACCCCGACTTCGACTTTGAAGCCACGATGGATAGCTTGCCGGACGATACTGACCTCACGGTGCTCAAGGAGCGTATCAAGCCCATCATCAGCGGTATCGACAAAATCCAGAGGGTGGAGGGCCAGCGCCGGGACTAGGCACCGCGTTCTTGTTCGCCGCTGCAGGTTCATGACCAAGACAATTTTCATCTTTAGTTAGAACCGCAGCAATGACTTGATGTAATATAACACTGTGGTACTTTTAATTTTTGTGCACGTCATTTTCCTTGTTCGATTCTCCTTTATATGTACACCCTACGTTAATTGGGCAGGCTCGCCAGCGCGTAAGCCATGGATGGCGCCTTGGGGACGGATCCCCATTGGCCTGTCGGGTATGCGTGCTGCCGGGCGAACCACCTTACTGGCCCTTAACGCTGCCGCCGAATCACAAGCTTGACTCGAGTCAATCGAGAGCGTTGCCAATCGTGGAAGGCTACCCGCCGCTCTCGACGCAGCCACTTGAGTTGTTGAGCGGACTCGAAACAAAGCAAGGGTGTTGTTGATCGCGGAGAGCCCCCTTTATGCATGTGTTTTCCGTACAAAGGAATGACATCTCCAAGGGAAACAACCTCATATGAAAGGAAAGAAGTAGTCGTGGTTCGTGTGACTTAACTTCTGCTTTGTAGCCGCACCGCATCGATCTTCCGCCCTCCTTCTTATTTAAGAGCTATGGCGATGAAGAGCCGCTTAACTTAACCGCCAGAGCCGATTCTCACAATCGCGCTTCTACTGGCGCGCGCCAAAGATGTCGGTGGAAACGACACCTATGGGATCACAAGGATCCCTACTGCGGTTGCGGGGCGCGGGGTTGAGAGAAGAGCGGATCTGACAAAGAGTACGCAGTTCATTTATCCAGGTTCGGGCCGCGAGGATGCGTAAAACCCTAGTCCTACTTTGGTGGATCTATTCTAAGTTCTTGAGCTAGCTACGGGGTGTAACGAGCTCCAAAAAGCTCAATCCTTCTCCCGTGCGCCATGGGCCTCCTTTTATAGGTGAAAGGGGCTGCCACAGTGGCACACAGGAGGTGGAAAGCACTACCGCGTTGTGAGCTTATCGTTGTTGTTACAGGACAAAGCGCATTTAATGCGAGGCTTAGGTGTCCCTTCGCTTTATCGGGGACGGGAGCGAGGCCCGTCCCATCCGTCGCCGCTCCTCCTTGCTTCGACACGCCACCTGGCCAGCGATGCATGCGGTGCCATGTAGGCAGGCAGGCAGCTGAGGAGGCGCGGTGGTGGAGCCTCTAGGAAGGATTGCATGTTGCCACGCAGGTGCCTGCCCAGCTGGTTGGGTCGGCAGCTGCATGTGAATGGCAGTTGAAACTTGGTTGGTGTGGGCCTGGAAGCGGCCCTGCTGGTGCGCCTGGAGAGGGCCTTGCCGGGTGGCCCGGCAAGGGTCTTGCCGTGGCGCGTAGGCGTCCCCGGCAAGGATCTTGCCGGGGGTCTTGTGGGTTTCTTTAGTGAGGATGGTTGCCTTCCCATCCTTACTTGATCTTGACTATTCTTTGTCTTCACAAAGATCTGCATGCCACCACGGAGGTGCCTCCCGAGCCCTGTCCCAATGCGTCTGTTGAGCGTTGGTGGGCTCAAGGGTGGCTTGCTTGGCTGGCGCGGGCGAGCTGCCCCAAGAAGGGTTTTGCTTGCCGTCATTGAGCTGCCCTGCAAGGGTCCTTGCCGGAAAACCTTCTTCGCCCATCCGATCCTTGTGGCCTTGGTCCTTGTCGTTGCTTTATTTGTCTTGTGCCTTCGGCTTCCCTCCGGCTTCCCTTTCCTACTCTGTTATGCGTGGTCGTGGCAGGCGGCTCTGACTGCCCGTGCACAAGTAAACGGGTCGAAAGGAGAGCCCCTACTTTTGTACACGGCACATGGATATAGCAGTATATGTGGAATAGAATGGTGGTTGTGGAGAAGACAAAAAGGAGAAGATAGTCTCACATCAACTAGGCATATCAACGGGCTATGGAGATGCCCATCAATAGATATCAATGTGAGTGAGTAGGGATTGCCATGCAATGGATGCACTAGAGCTATAAGTATATGAAAGATCAACAAAAGAAACTAAGTGGGTGTGCATACAACTCGCTTGCTCACGAAGACCTAGGGCATTTTGAGGAAGCCCATCATTGGAATATACAAGCCAAGTTCTATAATGAAAATTTCCCACTAGTATATGAAAGTGATATCATGGTGCTACTTTGAAGCACAAGTGTGGTAAAAGGATAGTAACATTGTCCCTTCTCTCTTTTTCTCTCATTTTTTTATTTGGGCCTTTTCTTTTTTTTATGGCCTCTTTTTTTATTTTTCGTCCGGAGTCTCATTCCGACTTGTGGGGAAATCATAGTCTCCATCATCCTTTCCTCACTTGGGACAATGCTCTAAAAATGATGATCATCACGCTTTTATTTTCTTACAACTCAACAATTACAACTCAATACTTAGAACAAATATGACTCTATGTGAATGCCTCCGGCGGTGTACCGGGATATGCAATGAATCAGGAGTGACATGTATGAAAGAATTATGAACGGTGGCTTTGCCACAACTACAATGTCAACTACATGATCATGCAAAGCAATATGACAATGATGGAGCGTGTCATAGTAAACGGAATGGTGGTAAGTTGCATGGCAATATATCTCGAAATGGCTATGGAAATGCCATGATAAGTAGGTATGGTGGCTGTTTTTAGGAAGGTATATGGTGGGTGTACGATACGCTAAAAGTCTTGATTAGAGAGGCTAGCAATGGTGGAAGGAAGAAGAGTGCGAATAATCCATGGACTTAACATTAGTCATAAAGAACTCATATACTTATTGCAAAAATCTACAAGTTCTCAAAGCAAAGTATTATGCGCATGCTCCTAGGGGGATAGATTGGTAGGAAAAGACCATCGTCATTCCCGACCGCCACTCATAAGGAAGACAATCAATAAATAAATCATGCTCCGACTTCATCACATAACGGTTCACCATGCGTGCATGCTACGGGAATCACAAACTTTAACACAAGTATTTCTCAAATTCAAAACTACTCAACTAGCATTACTCTAATATCACCATCATCATATCTCAAAACAATTATCAAGCATCAAACTTCTCATAGTATTCAACACACTCATAAGAATTTTTCTTTTACTAATCTTGTATGCCTATTATTGTTAAAGCAAACTACCATGTTGTTTTGTAGGACTCTCAAAATAATCTAAGTGAAGCATGAGAGAACAATAGTTTCTATAAAACAAAATCACCACCGTGCTCTAAAAGATATAAGTGAAGTACTAGAGCAAAAACTATATATAACTCAAAAGATATAAGTGAAGCACATAGAGTATTCTAATAATTTCCGAATCATGTGTGTCTCTCTCAAAAGGTGTGTAAAGCAAGGATGATTGTGGTAAACTAAAAAAATAAAGACTCAAATAATAAAAGACACTCCCATCAAAACACATATCATGTGGTGAATAAAAATATAGCTCCAAGTAAAGTTACCGATGGAAGTAGATTTAAAGAGGGATGCCTTCCGGCATCCCCAAGCTTTGGCTTTTTGGTGTCCTTAGATTATCTTGGGGTGCCATGGGAATCCCCAAGCTTAGGCTCTTGCCACTCCTTGTTCCATAATCCATCAAATCTTTTACCCAAAACTTGAAAACTTCACAACACAAAACTCAGCAGAAAATCTCGTGAGCTCCGTTAGCGAAAGAAAACAAAAGAGCACTTCGTACTGTAATGAACTCATTATTTATTTATATTGGTGTTAAACCTACTGTATTACAACTTCTCTATGGTTTATAAACTATTTTACTAGCCATAGATTCGTGAAAATAAGCAAACAACACACGAAAAACAGAATCTGTCAAAAACAGAACAGTCTGTAGTAATCTGTAACTAATGCAAACTTATGGAACTACAAAAAATCATCCAAAATAGGAAGGCCTAGACAATGGTTTTATTGATCAGCAGCAATTGGAATCAATATTTTATCATGTTTTGGTGATTTTTAACAATTATTTTCGTGAACACAAAGTTTCAGGAATTTTCTGCAAGATCAAATAACTATCATCCAAGAGGATCCTATATGTTTAACTTGGCACAAACACTAATTACAACATAAAAACACATCTAACCAGAGGATAGAACAAATATTTATTCCCAAAAAGCAAAAAACTAAAAATAAAATTGGGTTGCCTCCCAACAAGCGCTATTGTTTAACGCCCCTAGCTAGGCATAGAAGCAAGGAAGATCTAGGTATTGCCATCTTTGGTAGGCAATCCATAAGTGGCTCTCATAATAGATTCATATGGTAATTTTATTTTCTTCCTAGGGAAGTGTTCCATGCCTTTCTTTAATGGAAATTGGAATCTAATATTCCCTTCCATCATATCAATAATTGCACTAATCGTTCTAAGGAATAGTCTACCAAGAATAATAGGACGTGAAGGATTGCAATCTATGTCAAGAACGATAAAATCTACGGGCACATAGTTCCTATTTTCAACAATAAGAACATCATTAATTCTTCCCATAGGTTTCTTAATAGTAGAATCCGCAAGGTGCAAGTTTAAAGAGCAATCATCAAAATCACGGAAACCTAGCAAATCACACAAAGTTTTTGGAATCGTGGAAACACTAGCACCCAAATCACACAAAGCATATCATTCATGATCTTTAATTTTAATTTTAATAGTAGGTTCCCACTCATCATAAAGTTTTCTAGGGATGGAAACTTCCAACTCAAGTTTTTCTTCATAAGATTGCATCAAAGCATCAACGATATGTTTGGTAAAGGCTTTATTTTGACTATAGGCATGAGGAGAATTTAGCACGGATTGCAACAAGGAAATACAATCTATCAAAGAGCAATTATCATAATTAAATTCCTTGAAATCCAAAATAGTGGGTTCATTAATATCTAATGTTTTGATCTCAATCCCACTTTTATCAATTTTAGCATCAAGATCTAAAAACTCTGAATTTCTAGAACGCCTTCTAGGTAAAGGTGGATCATATTCAGGCCCATCATTATTACGATTCATATTGCAAAACAAAGATTTAATAGGGGACACATCAATAACTTTTAGATCTTCATCTTTATTTTCAAAGGAACTAGAAGACCACTCTTTCATAAAGTAATCTTTCTTAGCACGCATCCTAGCGGTTCTCTCTTTGCACTCATCAATGGAAATTCTCATGGCTTTGAGAGACTCATTGATATCATGCTTAGGAGGAATAGATCTAAGTTTTAAAGAATCAACATCAAGAGAAATTCTATCAACCTTCCTAGCCAATTCATCAACTTTAAGCAATTTCTCTTCAAGCAAAGCATTGAAATTCTTTTGCGAATTCATAAATTCCTTAACACTAGTCTCAAATTCAGAGGGCATCTTATTAAAAATTCCATAAGAATTTTTGGCTCCGTATCTAGTAGTTTGGGGTCCAAAAACCTAATTCCACCGCCGCAACCTTCTGTACCCATGAGATCCCATCTTGGGGCTTGTTTCGGAGCTCCGCCGGAGGGGGAATCGATCACGGAGGGCTTCTACATCAACACCATAGCCTCTCCGATGATGTGTGAGTAGTTTACTTCAGACCTTCGGGTCCAGAGTTATTAGCTAGATGGCTTCTTCTCTCTTTTTGGATCTCAATACAATGTTCTCCCCCTCTCTCGTGGAGATCTATTCGATGTAATCTTTTTTTGCGGTGTGTTTGTTGAGACCGATGAATTGTGGGTTTATGATCAAGTTTATCTATGAACAATATTTGAATTGCTTCTCCCCCACTACTCATTACATTACATTATTTGCCATTTGTCTCTTTGTTTCCTCTCCCCCACTTCACCCTTGCCGTTTTATTCGCCCTCTCTTTTCCATTCGCCTCTTTTTCGCTTGCTTCTTGTTTGCTCTTGTGTTGGATTGCTTGTTTGTCACGATGGCTCAAGATAATACCAAATTATGTGACTTTACCAATACCAACAATAATGATTTCCTTAGCACTCTGATTGCTCCTCGTATCGATACTGAATCTTGTGAAATCAATGCTGCTTTGTTGAATCTTGTCATGAAAGATCAATTCACGGCCTTCCTAGTGAAGATGCCGCTACTCATCTAAATAGCTTCGTTGATTTGTGTGATATGCAAAAGAAGAAAGATGTTGACAATGATATTGTTAAATTGAAGCTATTTCCTTTTTCGCTTAGAGATCATGCTAAAGCTTGGTTTTCGTCTTTGCCTAAAAATAGTATTGATTCTTGGAATAAGTGCAAAAATAACTATGCTCAATTTTGTCAATTGCTCAACAGTAATTTGTTCACCCACCGTAAAATACTTATGCTCTTGAGAGAAGCCATTAGTGAAACATATGGCCCCCGGGTCTATTTTCCATCATATTAATCTTCCAACACTTAGTTATTTCCATTGCTTTTATTTACTTTGCATCTTTATTATAAAAATACCAAAAATATTATCTTATCATATCTATCAGATCTCACTCTCGTAAGTGACCGTGTAGGGATTGACAACCCCTTATCGCATTGGTTGCGAGGATTTATTTGTTTGTGTAGGTGCGAGGGATTCGTGTGTAGCCTCCTACTAGAATGATACCTTGGTTCTCAAAAACTGAGGGAAATACTTACGCTACTTTGCTGCATCACCCTTTCCTCTTCAAGGGAAAACCAACGCAGTGCTCAAGAGGTAGCAAGAAGGATTTCTGGCGTCGTTGCCGGGGAGGTCTACATAAAAGTCAACATACCAAGTACCCATCACAAACCCTTATCTCCGTGATTACATTATTTGCCATTTGCCTCTCGTTTTCCTCTCCCCCACTTCACCCTTGCCATTTTATTCGCCCTCTCTTTTTCGTTCGCCTCTTTTTCGTTTGTTTGCCGTCATGGCTAGTCCCCTATCTATTCGTTTGTCCCCTGAGTTTGAAGTTCTTCACTTTAAACAAAGACAAGGAGAAAATTTAGAAGATGCTTGATATAGGATGATGGAATCTTATCGTAATTGCACCTTAGAGGTGAGTTTTAGAATTTTGCTTCGCAGTTTTTACGTTGGACTAAATATGTCCCATAGGCAACTCTTGGATTGTGTTGCCAAAGGAAATTTTATTGAGATTGATCCCAGTGTTGCGCATGAAATCATAGAGGGGGTAGTGGGAACACTACCTCAACAAAAGGGGCCACAACATACCCAGGAAGAGATACAAGTTTTTGAAAAAAATTGCGAAGTAACTAAGATTTTACAAAAGTCTCTTGAACCTCTTAAGAGTGTTAGCGGAAATATTCACCGCATGAATATGTTGATTACCCTTTGCAACAAGCGGTTGGATTCTTTAGATCTAAAATTTTCCGAATATGAAGGGAAATGTAAAGAACCTCCCGGATTTGAGCCAGATTCCCCTAAAAAATTGAAAGCCAAAGATGGCAATACCTAGATCTATTCTTGCTTTTATGCCTAGCTAGGGGCGTTAAACGATAGCGCTTGTTGGGAGGCAACCCAATTTTATTTTTACTTTTTTTTGCTTTTTGCTTCAGTTTAGGAATAAATATTTTTTCTAGCCTCTGGTCAGATGTGTTTTTATGTTTTAATTAGTGTTTGTGCCAAGTTAAACCTATAGGATCTTCTTGGATGATAGTTATTTGATCTTGCTGTAATTTCCAGAAACTTTCTGTTCACGAAAATAATTGTTAAAAATCACCAGAACGTGATAATATATTGGTTCCAATTGCTTCTGATCAATAAACAAATTGTCTAGGTCGTCCTATTTTGGCTGATTTGTTGGAGTTCCAGAAGTTTGCCTTAGTTATACATTACTACAGACTGTTCTGTTTTTGACACATTCTATTTTTCGTGTGTTGTTTGCTTATTTTGATGAATCTATGGCTAGTAAAAGAGTTTATAAACCATAGAGAAGTTGGAATACAGTAGGTTTAACACCAATATAAATAAAGAATGAGTTCATTACAAGACTTGAAGTGGTCTTTTGTTTTCTTTCGCTAACGAGCTCACGAGATTTTCTCGCCGAGTGTTGTGTTGTGAAGTTTTCAAGTTTTGGGTGAAAGATTTGATGGATTATGGAACAAGGAGTGGCAAGAGCCTAAGCTTTGGGATGCCCATGGCACCCCAAGATAATCTAAGGACACCTAAAAGTTAAAGCTTGGGGATGCCCCTAAGGCATCCCCTCTTTCGTCTACTTCCATCGGTAACTTTACTTGGAGCTATATTTTTATTCACCACATGATATGTGTTTTGCTTGGAGCGTCTTGTATGATTTGAGTCTTTGCTTTTAGTTTACCACAACCGTCCTTGCTGTACACATCTTTTGAGATAGACAAACATGATTCAGAAATTATTAGAATACTCTATGTGCTTCACTTATATCTTTTGATTTATATAGTTTTTTCTCTAGTACTTCACTTATATCTTTTAGAGCACGGTGGTGGATTTGTTTTATAGAAACTATTGATCTCTCATGCTTCACTTAGATTATTTTGAGAGTCTTAAATAGCATGGTAATTTGCTTAAATAATCCTAATATGCTAGGTATTCAAGAATAGTAAAAACTTTCTTATGAGTGTGTTGAATACTAAGAGAAGTTTGATGCTTGATGATTGTTTTGAGACATGGAGGTAGTGATATAAAAGTTGTGCTAGTTGAGTAGTTGTGAATTTGAGAAATACTTGTGTTGAAGTTTGCAAGTCCCGTAGCATGCACGTATGGTAAACGTTGTGTAACAAATTTGAAATATGAGGTGTTCTTTGATTGTCCTCCTTATGAGTGGCGGTCGGGGACGAGCGATGGTCTTTTCCTACCAATCTATCCCCCTAGGAGCATGCGCGTAGTGCTCGGTTTTTGATGACTTGTAGATTTTCGCAATAAGTATGTGAGTTCTTTATAACTAATGTTGAGTCCATGGATTATACGCACTCTTACCTTTCCATCATTGCTAGCCTCTTCTGCACTGCATTGCCCTTTCTCACAATGAAAGTTGGTGCAAACTTCGCCGGTGCATCCAAGCCCCGTGATATGATACGCTCTTTCACACATAAACCTCCTTATATCTTCCTTAAAACAGCCACCATACCTACCTATTATGGCATTTCCATAGTCATTCCGAAATATATTGCCATGCAACTTTCCACCATCCCGTTTATCATGACACATTCATCATTGTCATATTGCTTTGCATCATCATGTAGTTGACATAGTATTTGTGGCAAAGCCACCGTTCATAATTCTTTCATACATGTAACTCTTGGTTCATTGCATATCCCAAACATCACGGAGGCATTCATATAGAGTCATACTTTGTTCTAGTATCGAGTTGTAATCATTGAGTTGTAAATAAATAGAAGTGTGATGATCATCATTTTTCTAGAGCATTGTCCCAAGTGAGGAATAAAAAAAGAGAGAAAGGCCATAAAAAAAGAGAAGGCCCAAAAAACTGAGAGAAAAAGAGAGAAGGGACAATGTTACTATCCTTTTACCGCACTTGTGCTTCAAAGTAACACCATAATCTTCATGACAGAGAGTCTCTTGTTTTGTCACTTTCATATACTAGTGGGAATTTTTCATTATAGAACTTGGCTTGTATATTCCAACAATGGGCCTCCTCAAGTGCCTTAGGTCTTCGTGAGCAAGCAAGTTGGATGCACACCCACTTAGTTTCTTTTGTTGAGCTTTCATATATTTATAGCTCTAGTGCATCCATTGCATGGCAATCCCTACTCCTTGCATTAACATCAAACGATGGGCGTCTCCATAGCTCATTGATTAGCCTCATTGATGTGAGACTTTCTCCTTTTTTGTCTTCTCTACATAACCCCCATCATCATATTCTATTCCACCCATAGTGCTATATCCATGGCTCACGCTCATGTATTGCGTGAAGGTTGAAAAAGTTTGAGATTACTAAAGTATGAAACAATTGCTTGGCTTGTCATTGAGGTTGTGCATGATGAGAGCATTCTTGTGTGACTAAAAATGGAGCATGACTAAACTATATGATTTTGTAGGGATGAACTTTCTTTGGCCATGTTATTTTGAGAGGACATAATTGCTTAGTTAGTATGCTTGAAGTATTATTATTTTTATGTCAATATTGAACTTTTATCTTGAGTCTTTCAGATCTGAATATTCATACCACAATTAAGAAGAATTACATTGAAATTATGCCAAGTAGCATTCCACATCAAACATTCTGTTTTTATCATTTACCTACTCGAGGACGAAAGGTGAGTTAAGCTTGGGGATGCTTGATACGCCTCCAACGTATCTATAATTTTTGATTGTCGCATGCTATATTATCTTCCTGCTTTTGGACATTATTGGGCTTTATTATTCACTTTTATATTATTTTTGGGACTAACCTATTAACCGGAGGCCCAAATTTAATTGCTGTTTTTTTTTCCTATTTCAGAGTTTCGTGGAAAAAGAATATCAAACGGAGTCCAAACGGAATGAAACCTTCGGGAACGTGATTTTTGGAACGAACATGATCCAGAGGACTTGGACCCTACATCAAGAAATCAAGCAGGAAGCCACGAGGTAGGGGGGCGCCTACCCACCCCCCTAGGCACGCCCTCCACCCTCGTGGGCCCCACGTTGCTCCACCGACGTACTCCTTCCTCCTATATATACCTACGCACTTCAAACGATCGACACGGAGCCGAAAAACCTAATTCCACCGCCGCAACCTTCTCAGACTCCACGAGATCCCATCTTGGGGCACATTAGAACTCACGAGGGGGCATCGATCACGGAGTGCTTCTACATCAACACCATAGCCTCTCCGATGAAGTGTGAGTAGTTTACCTCAGACCTTCTCCGGTCCATAGTTATTAGCTAGATGGCTTCCTCTCTCTTTTGGATCTCAATACAATGTTCTCCCCTCTCTTGTGGAGATCTATTCGATGTAATCTTCTTTTGCAAAGTGTGTTTGTTGAGACCAGATGAATTGTGGGTTTATGATCAAGTTTATCTATGAACAATATTTGAATCTTACAATTCTTTTTATGTATGATTGGTTATCTTTGCAAGTCTCTTGAATTATCGGTTTGGTTTGGCCTACTAGATTGATATCTCTTGCAACGGAGAAGTGCTTAGCTTTGGGTTCAATCTTGCGGTGTCCTTTCCCAATGATGAGGGGTAGCAAGGCACGTATTGTATTGTTGCCATCGAGGATAACAAGATGGGGTTTTTATCATATTGCATGAATTTATCCTCTACATCATGTCATCTTGCTTAAAGCGTTACTCTGTTCTTATGAACTTAATACTCTAGATGCATGCCGGATAGCGGTCGATGTGTGGAGTAATAGTAGTAGATGCAGCGTAATCGGTCTACTTGTCTCGGACGTGATGCCTATATACATGATCATACCTAGATATTCTCATAACTATGCTCAATTCTGTCAATTGCTCAACATTAATTTGTTCACCCACCATAAAATACTTATGCTCTTGAGAGAAGCCACTAGTGAAACCTATGGCCCCCGGGTCTTTTTTCCATCATATTAATCTTCCAACACTTAGTTATTTCCGTTGCTTTTATTTTACTTTGCATCTTTATTATAAAAATACCAAAAATATTATCTTATCATATCTATCAGATCTCACTCTTGTAAGTGACCGTGTAGGGATTGACAACCCCTTATCACGTTGGTTGCGAGGATTTATTTGTTTGTGTAGGTGCAAGGGATTCGCGCGTAGCCTCCTACTGGATTGATACCTTGGTTCTCAAAAACTGAGGGAAATACTTACGCTACTTTGCTGCATCACCCTTTCCTCTTCAAGGGAAAACCAACGCAGTGCTCAAGAGGTAGCACTCACCAGAGGGCGTACCTTCTTCGCGATGCATCAGACAATCGCCTCGAGCCGAACCCCTGGAACGCGGCCAGACTCCAAAGATTATATGCCTAGCGCCGAACCCCTTGTTCGTCTCCTTCTCCCCTATAGTTTCCATTATTTTTTTCTCTCTTTTCCGATTACTCTTTTCTTTCTCCCTTTAAAGCTTTCGTACGGATAGACCACACACCCCTGACGCGTACATCTTTAAATATGTACGTCCATTATAACTGGGGGCTTCTTGGACAGAAGCTTTTTACCATTATTCCTGGAGCATCAAGCTCTTCACATATGAGTTTTTCCATATGTTCCTTTTCTTCGCCACTATATGCATCGATATGACTTAAATGGCTGTTTGGGTTGCTGGCTCTCGTGCTTATGCCCTACGCTCCCATTAGTTCGGCTAGGGCATAAAGGAGCACCTCTGCGATTGTTATCGCCGGTCATCCGGATGTGTACCTCAGACCGGGTGAAGCCGAAAAGCTAGCGTTCTTAAGGGAATATTCTACGTTGAATTAAACATGTTTTTGCACTCACTCCAATCGTGAACCCCGTGGCTATACACACCGTGATTTTCACATCACAATTCGGACATGTACACTAATGCATGCACACCTGTGGAAAGGAACCCTTAACGGAACTATTCTCTCCGGAAGATGTTTCTTACAATCTCAATGTAATATAACATAGCTAGCCGGATACAACTTGTCTGCTCAAGCAACTATGACCCCACGCCTAGTTTCGCGCATGCCCGTCTATGCGGCCGCAAGTGGGTATTCAGAAACACTCCGCACCTTGGTCCGGGAGGTTGAAGTGAAAAGGTCCGCCATGACAAATGCTATACAATTCAAATTTAGAGTTACATATATCAAGGAAAGTACATAGTCACTTGGACTCAAACACTTCCTCCTCTACACCGTCCAAAAGGCGGTCTAACTTATAATCCTGTTGGGAATATCTGGCGGCCACCTCTACTTGGTCATATACTAAACTAACGGGAATTTCTTCCCCATTCGACCCTAGCGGTCTGACACGGGCCATGTGATTAGGATCCAGCTTGGTATACCACGTCTTCACCATGGCCCAGACCTCTCGCGCACCCTCTCGACAGGCCGATATCTTCCATAGTCGGATACGCCGCCACGCTCCTTTGAACAGCTCTACAAGCTCCTCCATACTTCCTGGAGGGGAGGTGGATGGCCATAGGGCCTTGGCAACACTCCGCATCGCCAGCCGAGCCTGTGTGTGCACTTGCATGACCCTTGCGAGATCACTTGATGATCCAGACACCTCCTCTTCGTGACGGCCCGTCAATATAACCGCAATCATAACTATATCGGCCCATTTATCTCCGAACTACTTTAAAAATAGTTTAGACACATACTGAATATGCCGCCCCGCGGCTTCTTGTTCTCCTTAACGGAGTCGGCTAGCTGGGCTCGCACATCTTTCAATTCTTCACCCAAGGTAGTGTTGGAATCTTGTAGCTTGTTTTTCTCCTCTCGACTCGGTCAAGACACGCCGTCATGCAAGATGTAGCCTTTTTCGCCTCTTTTTTCTCCTCTTGGGCGATCTTCAACTTCTCTTCAAGTTGATCGGTGATCCTATTATGCGATCAAGAATAGTATTAGTACAATTGGTATACAATTATTGTTCCTCGATGGAGGGAATGTTACCGTAAGACGCCTTCTTGAAGTTTTCTAGTTCTAAGACCTTACATCGCCTCCAGCTCTTGGGCTAAAGGTGCCATTCTTCTCTCAGAAGGACCTGGTTATACAACTATCCTTAAATCAAATTGCACTAACCGCTTTTAGTCTCTGGGGCTACAGTGCATATGGTTATCCTTTTCTGACAAAGAAAATTTACTCGCACATATGTCAAATGTTGCTTTGTGGCTTTTTCTAAGCCCATCTCGAAAGCAAATGGATGTATGCGTCGCCAGAGTGAAAAGCATTGAATGCCTCTCCAAGAACTTGGGGTCTCAGAAGATGACCATGCAAATACCGATGATTCATGGCGCCTCGACTTCGAGTTGGTAAGGACATGTCTTCCGAACCCTCTACCAAGGATGTCCGGCGTTGTCCCTATAGCGACCCCCACCTTTCCGGTGGGATCTAAATCCGGTTGTTGGGAGGCGATCGTCAATCCCTGCATATAGTCCGGCGAACCTTTTTCCTGATACAGGACCAACATAACAATCATGGTTGGGTACGACTGCATAAGCATACCTTCAAACCCATACCTCTTCGACAAAGGACCGGCCTTTTCTTCGCCGACCTTCCTCTTCGAGGCCTTGTTTCTCGCTGGAGCCGCTTCTTGAGTCATTCTGCGTAGCATGAGCGTCAACGCCTCCCCTTCAAGCATGAGACAAAGGCGGGCGAGGCAGGCGAGGAAACTCTTTCGAGGATTTCTCCCGACATTTACGTGGGAAGTCGGAAGAAGACCAGGATAATCGCAATGATGGCCACTGCGTGGCCATAGCTAGCCCGGTAAAACACTCCTTCCATGAGTACCGCTAATATATCCTGTCCTCTTCAACCCGTGATCAAGCTCCGGTTGCCAGGTTCTCCGGTAGAGGTGGCTATTAAGCCCCTCGGTTACCTTCTGCCAGTGTTGTTTCAAAATAGATGGATGGGGAATTCATTAAAGATGGCTACGAGAGCGGAGTGAATAAAAGCAAAGGGGTTAAGACTTACCCAACTGGGAGGGTTGTACATGGAGTAACCGTCTCTCCGGCTGATGCGGAGAAATTCTTCTTCCTCCCCTTTGAACAGCTCGCCAGTATCTTGGCTAGAGCGGCGGTGGTGTCCGGGCCTTTCCGACCACAACGAGAGGCGTTATCCTCCCCATTGTAGTGCCACATTGGGAGCCCTCTATATTGAAGTGGCTGAACCCCCCGCACTATGGAGGTCGCCATTACCTCTACTATTGTAAAACCGGACTAGGCAAGCATCCTTATCTTGCCCGGGAGCTGACGAACTTCCGCACTGTCCTCCTCTTCAAGACTTCGGGGATGCCAGCTGTGACGTTTCTTCAGCGGAACACTTGCAAATTCCGGGAGGCCCCTGCGAACTGGGTCGGGAAGAGCGACGTCTTCTATATAGAACCATTCTAAGGCCATTCTTCGATACCTTCCTTGGTGTCTTGGACAGTATCCCAGATCGGCGACGCCATACCTCGGCTCCGCCATTCAAATATCAATTTCGGTGGTTGCGCTGACAAGACAGAACAACTTTCTCCATATTCGAAATGGGCCTCAATGCCTGTGAAGGCCAGACAAAGCGGGCGAGTCTGCAATATGCGTAATGGAGGCGGGAGTAAAGTTATGCAGCTGAAGGCCATAGTATTCCAGAAGCCCCCGAAGGAACGGGTGGATTGGAAACCCAACGCCCCTTAGCAGATAAGGGACGAAGCAAACTCGCTCCCCCCGGATGGATTGGGAAGATCCTCCGCCTGGGTCTCACAGTTAAGGGAAGCTTCGCTTCGAACAGGACCAGATTCGCAGGGGAGGAATCCTCGCGTTGCTTCTTTAATCGGGTCAGAGGCCATCGAGCACCTCTCTCACTCACCTCTCTCTGAGTCGAAGGAGGAACTGGGAATGCTAGCCATGTTGGAGTGGCGTCTCCTAGTAGTCTTTGGGGATTTTTCTCCGCGGGATATTGAATGGATCTAAGATCCGATCTCATTAAATAGGCTCTCTTCCTGGCCTAAACGGGGTGTTATTTGCAGAAATACTCGACTTCGCATTCGCCGACGACACGTGGAAGACGAGGTTATTAAACGCGCAGAAGCCAAGGGGAGACGTTGAATCTACGGCCAAATACACTACTTGGAAAACATTAAAGGAGGAACCCACCTTGCAATGTCGAAGACAATTTGTGTGCTAACACCTCGCTATCAAGATCGGTTCGTGGCTACGAGGGAGTCCTAGACTAAGGGGTCCTCTAAGGCCCACTACCATCGATCATCGCCTTTGGTAAGCTATTACCTCACCAACTAGCTAATCGACGCCAAATTTCTCCTTGGGCGGATTTCTCCTTTGCTCCTCACCTACGGAGTAAGGCACATTATCCATGGGCCGGACCGATGATGGGTCATGGAAGACATGAAGGTCAAGATCTGCACTGTGTCCTGGATAGGACTCTCCTTGGCGTGGGAGGCAAGCTTGGCGATCAACTATGAAGATTCCTTCCTATGTAACCGACTCAATGTAACCCTAGACTTCCAAGGTCTATATAAACCGAGGGTGTAGTCCGGAAAGGACATACTCATTGCCATAGTCATACGGGCAGACTTCTAGGGTTTAGCCATTACGATCTCGTGGTAGATCAACTCTTGTAATACTCATATTCATCAAGATCAATCAAGGTGAAGTAGGGTATTACCTCCATAGAAAGGGCCCGAACCTGGGTAAACATCGTGTCCCCTGTCTCCTGTAACCATCGATCCTAGATGCACAGTTCGGGACCCCCTACCCGAGATCCGCCGGTTTTGACATCGACAGGGAGCTCCTCCTCTTTCAGCGCAGGCTTTCTCCCCGTGAAGAGGGAGTGGTCGGAGGAGGAGCCGGACGAGTTCGACTTCGTCCCCGTCAAGGAGGAGCCCGCTCCGCTCGGCCGCCGCGGAGTCGTCGGGCCGGAAGACTATGTCGCCGACGTCGATGCCGTTCTGGCCGCCATCGCCGAGCGGGCGGCGCGAGGCGGAGCGTCGGCGCCACGCCGAGGAGCTCGAAGACCTCCAGTAGCGGCAGGCGGTCGCCGCCAACCTCGCCGCCAAGGAGAAGGATGAGGAATGGCGCTGCATCAGCGAGGAGCAGAGGGCGAAGTACGTGACCTCTGCAGCTCCGACGAGGAGGATTGAGCGTCCTTCTCCTCCACGGCGTCGTCCATTTGCCGCGACCTCGCCGCCGTCAGATCCAACCCCCTCTAGTACTAGTATTAACGTAGTATGTAGTATGAACTATGTTTGTAGTGTTTGATCATGTAAAATCTATATAGTATGTGATGAACAACTCGCATCAACTAGGTGCAATTTCTCCCGCGAAAGTGCTTTTTCAAATTATGCAGTTTTAGATACGGTTTCTGTTCGGCCGCGCTAGTATTCGACCCGCAAACACGATCTTCGTGAAACTGCAAACGCGTTTTGCGGGTCAAGTTTTTGCGGGGTCTGATAGAGTTGCTCTTATAAGTACCAAACCAAACGCAAGGCGGATGCAGACGCAGTGAAACGTTTTTTCTCACTTACCGGTGGCATAGTGGGTAATTAGTGCGAACTTCGGGGGTAATTTTCCCGACGAACGACTAGAAGCACTATTTGCTTTATTATTAACTAGTACAAATGCCCGTGCGTTGCAACGGGCAAAAATTATCAAAAAACCTATTCCGGCGTGCTAGTACGCGCCACTTTTTGTATCCAACTCTAACAAACATCACAAATGGCAGAAGATAACATTTCAGCACCTACTCAGTGTTTATATCCGAAATTTAAGCATCCAGTTTGTTAGACAAAAAAAAATGCAAGCAACATCATGAACGACTCTCCATAAGGTAATTATCCCAGATGAATTAGACTGTACAACAAGCTCACCTTTGAAAACAAATTACGCCTGGCCTGATACACCAAAGAAGAACCTGAAAAAAAATGAAGTTCAACTCCTCATAAGCATAACATCAAACACGTTGTGGGCAGAATCTGAACAGAAGCACACATTTATTTTGGAATAATGCAGTTACTGATCTGAGAGAGGGAGAGGAGCAGCACCACGCCATGACCAACAGTACAAAGGGAGATGTGAGGCAGCCCTACCTGTTGCAGTGTGTGCGTAGCAAGTCACCAGATAGCAGTAGCACAGCGTGCGTGCATCAGACATGAGAGAGCGAGAGAGCTGCACGCATTCAAGGGAACCTGAGGAACACCATGTCGTCTCTCAGGCGGAACGCGGACCCCTGAACCATAACAGGCGCCGGCTTTCGTCCTCGGGGTAGTACCCTCCTCGAGCGCCCGAACGAACGGGATCCGCCGTCCCGGCTCCAGGTAGATGAACATGAAGGGAGGTACACGTATGGGGATTCTGCAAAGAACCATGGTTATTTTCAGGAGATCAAATTTGGACAGAATTGAACTATGGCTCAAGAAGAAATCGATCAGTCGCCGAAAGCAATTCAAGAAGAGGTACCAAGAAGTGGGTCTGTCATGGCGAACTCACCAGATGCAGGGCAGGAAAGGCAGGTATGCCATCTTCCCTGGCAGGGAAGCGCTCGACGATCCAATACAGGAGGGAAGCTGGCTCTGTGGTCGACGTTGACGCACCTGCCGTTAGCGCTGAGGTAGGGGCCGATGACCTTGCGGAGCAGGACGACGTTGTCCCTGAAGCCCGACCTGACGGCCCACCACATGATGGCCTCCACCTCCGGCTGGTCGTAGTCGCGAAGCTCCGCGCGGAGGCCGCGGTGGCCAAGCCGCGACCGTGTGGTCGGGGCGGTTGTACGCGGTCACCGCTCCCATCTCTCTTCCTCTGGCCTCCTCTTGTCCTCCCTTTTTCTCTCCTGCTCATCTCTCTCTTCTCTCATACATACCCGACGTCATCCCGCTCCCGCCGACCGTCGTGCTCCAGTGGCGAGGATGGGGGGCCCGGTCGGATCCGGGTGGATCTGGACGGGATGGATCCATTTCCGGCGGATTTGGCGTGGAGGCGGCCGGATCCGGCGAGATTGAGGGCTAGTGGCGCCATGGCCCTCCTGGAGGTCCCTGTTCAGCAAGAAAGAGAGACAGAGGTGAGAGGAGATCGAGAGGAAGGAGGGAAGGGGCGAGGCGGCGGAGAGGCCGGAACTCCGGAGGCGGGGCGCGGCGGAGGTGTGGGGTCGCCGGCGAGGCGGCTTGCGGGGCGAGGGGAGCTCGGGCAGGATGGAGCAGCGGGAGGCGGAGCGGTCTGGTTTGGGCTGGGTTTTCAGGGTTATTTTTGTAAAAGTGAAACGTTATCCATTAAAACAGGGACTGCGGGTTGAATTCGAATAAACTGAAGGACTTTTATGCAAAATCGCTAGCGACGACGGACGACCAGAAGCACTCCGTGCTTTATTAGTTAGATTATATTATATATATAATATATAATATATATTTATATTTATATTTATATTTAGGGGAAGAGGGGAACACTAATTGGGTAAAGATAAAGATAAAGATTAAAGTCCACAGTTTCCAGAGATAAGATCGTTGACATGGTCGATCCCCACTGATTCCTCTCCCTACTATGCAATTCAGAGGAAGAAACTACCGAAAAATTAGGCAACAAATACAAATCCTTCTCTGTCCCAATAGTTTCCCCCAAATCGCATTCCACCAAATCCGCTGTTATCATGGCGCATCTGGTCCCGATCAGACCTTCCCCATATGGAGCAGAGGGGATCTCACTTGCCTGATTGCAGAACAAATCCCTCGCTCTTCTCCTTGATTGCTCCAGGCATCGCTCCCGATTCTTCGCCCGCCAGAATATGCGCCTCGATCTCGTCCGAAATTCCTCCCACTCCTGCCCGCTGAAGACCCCCGACGAGGCCGGCTCCACTCCAGGAGGGGAAGCCCCCTTTCCTGACGAGACCGCCGGCGCCGAGGCCGCCATCTACTCACTTTGGATCTCCGTCGCTGCCAGATCGCCTGGGCGATCGCGGAGCACCCGAGTTTTTTTTTCCTAGAAGTGGCCTTATTCTTTTTTTTTTTCGAGAATAGAAGTGACCTTATCCGTATTCTGATAGGAAGTGTTTCACGCCTCAAGTGGAGGATGGATTTGTTTTGAACAAGGAGAGGATGACGAGAACATCGCTACCATGGATACAACCGAAACTGCCAGTACTTCCTCCAAATTTGATCAAGACTATGGTAAATCAATGGGACATGATTAGGTGCTGCAAAACAAGTTCTCTCACGACACTTCGGACCCAAGAGAAGCTTGACATCAGTTCACCATGTCCTCAACTCATGTTCAGATTGCTGATACATGCCTCACTTGGAACGACACCATCTTCCATATACAAACTATATGCTCATTCATATAGAATGGCTCATGCCCTTGCTTGTAATGTGGAGGGTAACATGTCTTTTTTTTTTGAAACGGAGGCAAAAGCTTTTCCTCATCCATTAAATAAGAGAGAAAAGAGTTTGTTACAAGTCACCCAATTACACGGCATGCGGATTATTCTCGCAAAATTAAAGACCCTAGCTTTTTTGCACCGGCGACGATCCAAAGGTTGGCCTCAGTAGAGATGGAGGAGAGCAAGATTGTCGGTGGAGCACTCTTATGTTTGAAAACTCTTGCGTTACGCTTGTTTCAAATTGTCCATGACACGAGCATGGTAAGGGATGCCTTGGCTTGTCGGTTTGGCGTGCTGTCAAGCGCAAGTATCGCCCACCAATCTTTAACCGAGTCAAAGAAGGGCCAAGCGGAAGTGTCTAGCCCGAGAATGAGGAATTTCTCGATGACCAATGACCAAAGCCTTCGAGTGTAGCGGCATTTGTAGAAGAGGTGAGGTCCGCATTCTTGCACCCTCTTGCAAAAAGGGCAAAGATCACAATTTGGCCACCCACGCTTTGCCAACCTATCGGCGGTCCAAATTCTATCTTGGAGCACCAACCAAGCAAAGAATTTGATTTTTGTAGGTGCCCAAGCCTTCCAAACCATCTTATCCATGGGTGAGAGGACCATCCCTAGGTATTGCGCCTTGTATGCAGAGGCCGCCGAGTATTGCCCACTTGCCGTATGTTTCCAAAGGATGTCGTCCTCGGTGAGATCATCGAGATGGACTTCAAGGAGGAGCATCCAAAGAGCGAAGAACTGTGTGACGTGCTCAACAGAAACAGCGGTGGGGGGTTTGATCTTGAGTATCTATGCATTGTGCTTGAGCGCCTCCCGCACCTTCCAATTTTTTCTCTTAGAGGCCTCATAGATGAGCGGAGCAATGCCCTTAGGTTTGCGTCCAAGGAGCCAAGGAGAGTCCCAGAAGGGGGTCTTGGCTGCTACTAACGATGATGGTGGTGGAAGCATAGAAAAGTTGAGGTCCTCCTCGTCGCATGGGTTTCCCATCCCCACCCACATCTTGGTGGCATCCTTCCATTCATACCACGGCCACCGCAACCCGAGAGCCCGAAAGTGAACTTGTCGGTGTTGAGAACCCCAAGCCCCCTGCACTCAAGAGGCCGCAAACAATCTCCCAATTCACCTTGCATTTTGCTCTGGCCATCTTGTCCAACCAGACCATAAGAAAGCTCTCTCGAGCTTGTTCACATTGAGAAGGATGGTTGGTGGAATGACCAATGGGTGGCGGTAGACCACTTGGGATGTGATCACGGACTTGACAAGGGTCGTCGCCGATGGTGGTGATGTTTTGACCATCATAAGTTGATAACTTGCTCGCAACTTTGTCCACGAGAAATTGGAGGTCCATCAACTTGAGCTTCCAAACGGAGAGGGCAGCCCCAAGTATCGCAAGGAACGAAGCCCGTGTTGCTTGCAAACTTTGGGTTAGGCGGCCCAAATCAAGATGGTTGCAGCGAATGGGCACCATAGAACTCTTCTGGAAATTGGTGCAAAGGCCCGTAACCTCTTCGAAACCCCTCAAAATGCTTGCAAGGTTGTCCACGTCCTTTTTGACCGGGGCCAAGAAGACGGCTGCGTCATCGGCGTACAAAGAGGTCCTCATCACGGCTCCCCTACCTCGGATTTTATGGAGGAGCCCCTTTCTCGTAGCTACATCTAGAATTCTTTGGAGCGGATCAATGGCGATGATGAAGAGAAACGGGGAGATGGGATCTCCCTGCCGAAGACCTTTCCCATGCTTGATGGGACACCCGGCAATACCATTGAGAACGATCCTCGAGGGTAACATGTCAGATTGTGTGGCAAGAGGACCCCTCCGATTCCATCCGTGGCATATTTGTCGGATTATGCAAGCTTACTCTCTAATTAATAAAGTCGCAGTGAATATTTTTCTTGAAACGATGATTGTATGAATATTTAGAGAGCGGCTATTCTGCACCCAGACTCAACTACATCTGGGTGTGAACAGTGTATTCAAAAAATAGTAATAAAAAATGAATTTTAGGCATCCAAGATGTTCATATGCTCAAGATGCGTGCACAATTTCAAGGTGTTTGAACAGGTGTTCGAGAAACTTTGAAAAAGAACACTATTGAGAGCCGATTTTGTTTTCTAGCATGAGCTTCTCATATGTCCATACAATCTGAAATTTTGCATCCACAGCATCTTGGATGCCTAAGAATTTCAGATATTTTTTAATAAATTACTTTTTTAAGTTACTGTTCACTAGGTTTAGATGAGTCCGAGAATCATTTTGAATTACAGTAACATTTATATCTTTTTTGAAAATATGAATATAACTAATATATGGGTGCTTTAAAAAATCATGTGATGGACTTCTCGCATAAAAAAGAAATGGTAAAAGGCAAAGGAAAACATAATGTATCAGATGGATTTTTAAGACTTTCGTGAGATATAACCACAATAAATCTTGCGTTGATAATCCATTTTTAAGACTTTCGTGAGACAACCACAACAACGGAGGGATTAGATTTCAACATCGACGTGTCTATTCCTGCTGCCGTTCAGATGACACAGTCCGGATGTTGCTGTGTCGTATTGATGGACATGTTAACTACTGCTCCTATTGCAACGCACGAGTGTATGTGCTAGTATAACTAATATATTTATGTGCTAGTGGAAGTCCGGCTGTAGTTGTTGTTCTGTGGTGATCGGCATTTATTGTGACACAACTAGATGATTGATTTAGGGCAGGCCTTTTTGCGTTGTGTTTGCAATTGTCGTGGTGGCTAATCTGTTGATTAGCTAGGATGTGGTCTTCTTGCTACTTGTTGTTTGTTGCAAGTTATAGTGTCTTGTATTTCAACTTCTGCCTTCTATAAAAATACATTATGCTTAGGCATACTCTCGAAAAAAAGACGATGGCTTTAGAAAAAAAAAATCATGTGATAGACTTCTCGCCCAAAAAGAAACGAAATGGTAAAAGGCAAAGTAAAAACATAATGTATCACCAGCCGTTGCAAGTCAATGAGTCATAGTCCGGGCCTAACTCAACTAAAAAGAAGGTCATAGACCAGGCCCACCAAAACGGAAAGAACACCTCGAGAACAAAGGGGTAAAAAAGATGGAGGTGTCCGCCGACGCGGCGGCGGCGGCGGCGGCGCGGACGCTGCGGTGGGCCGGCCGTGCGGGGCACCTGGGCGGCGTCCCGCGCGCCGCGGTGATCGGCGCCGTCGGCACCATCGCCAAGGCGTACGTGTCGCTGCTCAACACCACCACCGTGCACAACGCCGACGCCCTCCACCGCCTCGTCTCCTCGCGGCCGCCCGGCACGCCGCTCCTCACCGTCAGCAACCATATGTCCACGTATGTTCCCCCACTCCCCCGTCGTATCCCTCCCGGATCTCCCCCGTGTACCGCTCTTGCTGTTTGTGGCTTCTGAGCTCTGACTAGATGCAGGAGGAGAGACCTGATGGCGATGTGTTCGATCTGTCGTGCCTCTGGCACCAATGTCGCAAGAATTGTGCGAAATTGGTGCTGGAAGCCAGCAACTTGCATCTTGTCTTGATAGCATTACTCAACGACTGATGCTACGCATCTGAAAGGGCATGTGCTCATCGAGATTTTCAACATATAGTTGATACCTATGTATTGCTGTCATTGGCATACTAGAAGGTGACTTTGAAGTGTTGAAATTACTTTTCAGACACGTTTTTAGCATGGACCACTTGGGAAGTGTGCATCTTGCTCTTTTCTTATCCTTTCATATGCTACATCTAACATCATGCTGTAGATTGGTGTTCATGTTTAAGGAAAAAGTATAAACTGTCATTGGCTTGTTGTATTGTACAGGTGTCATGTATAGGTTCCAGTGTGGACAATTACAAATTAATTAGGCATGTATTGTTTGCTGTACACAATTCTTGTGTGTCGGAAGTTTTGGTAACCTTGAGTTTATCCTATACTTATTTGTACAGGATAGATGACCCGTTTATGTGGGGATTCAAGGGTTTCCCTATTACAGATTCAAAGCTTGCAAGATGGGTGCTGACAGCAGAGGATATCTGCTTCAGGAATGTATTCATGTCTTACATGTTTCGACTTGGTGAGGCTCCTTATCGTGTTTGTTATTTACTTTCTTTTTGCACAGGTATGTATGGTCAAATGATAATCAGTATGTTATTACTGTGGGATATTAATCATGTAGGCATAGTGAGCTTCACAAAGCCCCATTGGCCCACTCTCATTTGCTGTAACTAATGTTGTGGAGCACCTCCAGCATAGGTCAATTCAGATATGAAATGTTCACTTAGTGGAGCCAGTTAATGGCATCTTTCTGTTGAGCATGTAATAGCCCCATTTAATCTAGTAACTTTGTGCATGTTTTTGCATTTTAAATGCCGACGACCTTCGTAGTTCTAACAAGCTTCATAATTTTTTTGTTACCTAAGCAATCATGGTTTATTGCTCTAACTACCAAGACTAGCTTCAGAGAGTTAAATAAAAACTTGTCAAACCTGTCCAAGCATTCTGTATGTTATATCTCTCTGTTGGACCATGTTAATCATGTGCATAATTGTTCTGTAATTCAATTTTTTCATAAAGTTGACATCTACCGTTAATTGTCTCTCTTTTCCAGTCTCCATATGAAAATGATATGATCTGATACTTGACATGCTATGTGTTGTGGTGGTAATACACAAATGATGATATGCTATCTAACAGCTATGTTATCTCTAGTTCAGTTGCTATTTTTGATGTTCAGCACTTGTGTGTTTTTGTCATCTTTATTCTTGTATTTTTCTTATCTTTTCATTTTCAGGGTTTCATTGCAAGGCAGACTTGGTATCACTCTGCATCACATAATTTGACAATCTTGTTATTGGCATGTAATTGTATGCACAGGGAAATGTGTGCCGATCACTAGAGGGGCTGGAATTTATCAAGACCATATGAATGAGGCCCTTGAAGTGCTTAGCACTGGGGGCTGGGTATGTACATTTTCTTTGGTTCAGCATTAACTATTCCATCATTAACATATGTTGTGCTTATGTTTATAAATTCTGGTCCTTATTTGATTGTAAATTTTGTCATGCCATATTCAAACAGTTGCATTCATTCCCTGAAGGAAAAGTAGCCCAAGATCACCAACCAATCAGACGGTTGAAATGGGGAACTGCCAGTCTTATTGTCCGAGCACCTGTAACTCCAATAGTTTTACCTATTGTTCACACTGGTTTTGAAAAGGTATATTGTAATCTTTGAATCTCTGAGATGTCATCATTTTGTGTATATATTCCTGTGTTGTAGATGGGCATTTCAAATATAATTCCATATATATAGTACTCTGCTGAAATCTGAATATATTGCACACAGTTTTGTCTTTCTCTTATTCAGTAAACCACTTGACTCAGAGCACTATTTCATTTGTATTCCCTTTAATTAAACCCAGATCTCGTTTATGTTATATGGTACTCTGAACTTCTCCCGATTGTACTTTAGGTCATGCCAGAGAAATCATTTTTTGGACGCCGTCCACCATTACCTCTCTGCGGCAAGGAGATACAGATCATCGTGGGAGAACCAGTAGATTTTGATCTACCAGGCTTAAAGCAGGTGGCAGCAATGATACCACAAGGCACATCCTTCGAAAGGAAGGGCTGGCCAACCATCACGCCGGAGGGGCTAGACGAGGCAGCGCAGAGATGGCTTTACCGGAAAATGTCGGATAAGATCCAGTCCGCGATGGAGAGCTTGAGGAAGACGCTTCTGAACTCGAAGCAGCATTGCCATTGATTCTCTTTGTTCGTTCTTACCATGGGGCAACGATGCACTGCCTTTTTTCTCCAATACCTTGTTGAATTGGTTAGGTTGTAGTAGCGTTGTTAGCTAATTTCAGATGATGGGATCACGATACGGTGATTGGGAGGATACAGGAATCGGGAGGGATGGGGTCTTTCTTTCTTGCGATAACAAGAGCATTCAGGCTGTTGGCGAATTTCATGGCTGTTTGGATCGGATTGCCATTTTGTTAAGCCAAGGAACTGCCCGTAGAGATCTTTCACCATCCAGTGAATGTTATCTATGTCTGAAGCCTAAATTTCCCTCGACGTTTTCTGAACCTGGACGTTTTCTGAACCTGGAGATGGTTTCTCCTTTTACCTTTGCAAATGTGAAAGACATAGCTGGTGTTGGTCATTATCCATCTGCCAACCTAAATGTACATATCAATTACGATGTTGGGTCACGTAGCTTTGCTTCGAAGGCCTGATTTATTAGCTACGGGTGGATCCCATTTCAGCTGCTGGCCATCATTCGCCTCCAAGGTGAACCATTATGTGTCCAAACCTTGTAGAGCAAGTGTTCCAGCAACCTGTTTACTGACGCGCCAAGCTCCTTCCTAACTGAATTTTCGACGTCACGCGGATTAGAAGTGATAAATAGTTATTCCTGTGTATAATGGATATTTATCTATTTATCCGTTAAAGTGTATCATGGATCTTTTAACTCAGTTTATACAGCTCGTAACCATAATTTTTCAGTTGAAGACTCGTAATCATGACTCAGCACTACCTCTATTTCTTGTGACATGCAGCCTCCCACCTCATCAGATTCCTCGAACCACTAAGTTGCTAACCTAACACAATTTTATTTGACGTGCAGTAACAATAGATGCATGTCTCTTAGCATTTTTGCAGCCATGCACGGAGAATCATCTAATGTATTTTCAAAATTCTGAACCTCAAGTCTATATGCTTGTTTAGAGAAAGCCATGCCTAGTATTTGTTGGAATTGCTAATGCTCAGTTGAGATCTTATTAAGTCTGAGTTCACCGAGTTTAGCCACAAGACAAATATCGTAACCTACTATTTGTTTATATCTCATTCTTTTGTGTGTGGTTATTCGGTTGAGATCCAACTGAAGGAAATATGCCCTAGAGGTAATAATAAAGTTGTTATTTTATATTTCCTTATTCATGATAAATGTTTATTATTCATGCTAGAATTGTATTGATCGGAAACTTAAATACATGTGTGGTTACATAGACAAACAATGTGTCCCTAGTGAGCCTCTACTTGACTAGATCGTTGATCAAAGATGGTTAAAGTTTCCTGACCATGGACATGAGTGGTCATTTGATAACGGGACCAAATCATTAGGAGAATGATGTGATGGACAAGACCCATCTGTTAGCTTAGCATATTGATCGTTCGGTTTTATTGTTATTGTTTTCTTTATGTCAAATACATATTCCTTCGACTATGAGATTATGCAACTCCCGAATACCTGAGGAATGCCTTGTGTGCTATCAAACATCACAACGTAACTGGGTGATCATAAAGATACTCTACAGGTATCTTCGAAAGTGTTTGTTGAGTTGGCATAGATCGAGATTAGGATTTGTCACTCCGAGTATCAGAGAGGTATCCCTGGGCCCTCTCGGTAATACACATCATAAGCTTGCAAGCAAAAGACTAAGGAGTTAGTCACGAGGTGATGTATTACGGAACGAGTAAAGAGACTTGCCGGTAACGAGATTGAACTAGGTATGCAGATACCGACGATCGAATCTCGGGCAAGTAACATACCGATAGACAGAGGGAATAACGTATGTTGTCATAACGGTTCAACCGATAAAGATCTTCGTAGAATATGTAGGAGCCAATATGAGCATCCAGGTTGCGCAATTGGTTATTGACCGGAGAGGTGTCTCGGTCATGTCTACATAGTTTTCGAACCCGTAGGGTCCGCACGCTTAATGTTCGATGACGATATTCTATTATACTCCCTCCGTCTCAAAATAAGTCTCTCAAGTCTAGTACAACTTTGTACTAAAGCTAGTACAAACTTGAGACACTTATTTCAGGACAGAGGGAGTATGAGTTATGTGATTTCGTGACCGAATATTGTTCGGAGTCCCGAATGAGATCATGGACATGACGAGGAGTCTTGAAATGGTCCAGAGGTAAAGATTGATATATAGGACGATAGTATTTGGACACCGGAAGTGTTCCAGAGTGTATCGGGTATTTATCGGAGTACCGAAGAGGTTACCAGAACCCCTAGGGGAATATATGGGCCATATGAGCCATGAGAGGGGAGCACACCAGCCCACAAGGGGTGCCCCCCCCCCCCATGGCAGGAGGCCGAATTGGGAGAAGGAAAAAGGGGGCTCGCCCCCCCTCCTTTCCTTTCTCTCTTCCTCCTTTCCTTTCTTCTCCGGTGAAATAAGGCAGGGGGCGCCACTTGGGGAAATTCCAAGTAGGATTCGGATCCTACTTGGGGCGCACCCTGGCTGCCTCCCCTCTCCCTCCCACCTATATATGTAGGGGGCGTCCCTAGCACACACCAGACAATTGCCTAGCCGTGTGCGGCGCCCCCCTCCACCGTTTACTCCCACGCTCATATCTTCGTAGTGCTTAGGAGAAGCCCTGCGCGGATCACTTCACTGTCACCACGTGTCGTGCTGACATAACTCATCTACTACCTCGACAACTTGCTGGATCAAGAAGGCGAGGGACGTCACCGAGCTGAACGTGTGTAGAACTCGGAGGTGTCGTATGCTCGGTACTCGATCGGTCGGAGCTAGAAGAAGTTAGACTACATCAAAAGCGTTGTCAAATGCTTCCTCTTACGCTCTACGAGAGTACGTAGACACACGCTCCCCCTCGTTGCTATGCATCTCAATGGATAGATCACTGCGTGTGCGTAGAATTTTTTTGTTTTCCATGCAATGTTCCCCAAAAGTGGCATCCGAGCCAGGTCTATGCGTAGATGATATGCACGAGTAGAACACAAAGAGTTGTGGGCGGTCATAGTCATACTGCTTACCACCAACGTCTTATTTTGATTCGGCGGTATTATGGGATGAAGCGGCCCGGACCAACCTTACATGTCCACGCACATGAGACCGATTCTACTGACATACATGCAACTAGTTTTGCATAAAGGTGGCTGGCAGGGTGTCTGCTCCTCCTACTTTAGTTGAATCGAATTTGACTACGGCCGGTCCTTGAAGAAGGTTAAAACAACAAACTTGACGAAACACCGTTGTGGTTTTGATGCGTAGGTAAGAAATATTCTTGCTAGAAGCCCGTAGCAGGTACGTAAAACTTGCAACAACAAAGTAGAAGACGTCTAACTTATTTTTGCAGGGCATGTTGTGATACGATATGGTCAAGACATGATATGATATATGTTATTGTTTGAGATGATAATGTTTTGTAAAAGTTAGAGCATCTCGAGCCGTTGCCCCCCCCCCCAGGACGCATAAAAACCGCCCCCTGGGGGCGAGCCGGCGATACAATCGGCGTTGGGGGCGGTTTTGCGCCCAGTCGTCGCTCCCAGCCCGCCCCCAGGCGCCAAAATTGGCTCACTTTTCAGCCCCATTTCGGCGAATAAAGGGCCCATATGGGCAAGAATAGGCCCATATTCGGCGTGGTTCGCCGTGTCTCGGCGTTCAATTATCAACACAATTTTTTTCTTATCACATATTTCATCACAGAAAAATCAAATACTTCAACAAAATACTACAACAACAAATAGTTCAATACAAATTATATAGCTCAACAAATAAAAACTCATATTTCATCACACGTCGAGCCCGGCGTCCCCCTTGAGCCTCCATAGGTGCTCAATCAGATCTTTCTGCAGTTGATGATGCACCTGTGGGTCTTGGATCTCCTGACGCATACTGAGATAGGCAGTCCAGGTTGCCGGTAGCTGGTGATCAACTTCGGCTAGAGGACCCTGCTCAGTAGTGTGGTTCAAAGGTCAAACACTGGGTCTTCTTGCTCGCTCTCGATGATCATGTTGTGCAAGTCGACACAACAAGTCATAATCTCCCACATTTGATCTTTGGACCAGGTCCGAGCGGGTACCGACAACAAGAAATCGAGATTGGAGCACACCAAATGCCCGCCGACATCCTTCCCCGCAAGCCTCACGAATCTTCGCAAACCAGGCGTTCTTGCCTCCTGGCACAGGGTTTGAGATCGTCTTCACAAATGCCGACCATCTCGGATAGATGCCATCAGCTAGATAGTACCCCTTGTTGTAGTGCCGCCCATTGATCTCGAAGTTCACCGGAGGAGAATGACCTTCAACAAGCTTGGCAAAGACAGGAGAGCACTGCAAAGACGTTGATGTCATTGTGAGTTCTCGGCATACCAAAGAAGGAGTGCCAAATCCAGAGGTCCTGTATGGCCACCGCCTCAAGTACCACACTGCAATCGCCTTTGGCGCCTTTGTACATCCCCTGCCAAGCAAATGGGCAATTCTTCCATTTCCAATGCATGTAGTCGATGCTTCCAAGCATCCCAGGAAATCCTCTTGCTGCATTCTGTGCTAGGATCCGAGTAGTGTCTTCCGCATTGGGTGTTCTCAAGTATTGCGGTCCAAACACTGCCACCACTGCCCTACAGAACTTGTAGAAACACTCTATGCTGGTGGACTCGGCCATGCGCCCATAGTCGTCGAGTGAATCACCGGGAGCTCCGTATGCAAGCATCCTCATCGCTATCGTGCACTTCTGGATCGAGGTGAATCCAAGTTTGCTGGTGCAATCCATCTTGCACTTGAATTAGTTGTCGAACTCCCGGATGGAATTCACAATTCTGAGAAAGAGCTTTTGGCTCATCCGATAACGGCGCTGAAATGTTTTGTCGCCGTGAAGTGGAGCATCGGCGAAGTAGGCGGAGTAGAGCATGTAGTAACCTTCGAGACGATGTCGGTTTTTTGCTTTCACCCGCCCAAAAGCCGAGCCACCTCGCCGCGGCTTTTCAGTGCTTGCCAGCAGCTGGGCAAGGGAGGCGAGCACCATCAGATGCTCTTCTTCCTGGACGTCGGCCTCGGCTTCCTCCAAAGAGCGGGCGAAGCGCTCGTCATCCGAGTCCATCGTCGAGGCAGGCAAATCGCCGAACACCTTGCGCCCGGTGGGCGTGCACCGCTAACCATTCTCCGCCGCCGGAAACGGCGGCCGAAACGCTTAGTCATTGTTGAGGGGCTGCCTCGGCGAACCTCTGCTATTTTTCCGGTGGGGAATGGCTATCTAGCGGTGAAAGGCGGCGGCCGGCGCCGGGATATAGCTAGTGGCGGCCGAGGGCGCGGGGGCTGGAAGGCGAGTCGGGGAAGAAAATCTTGACTTTTCACCTGAGGATGTGGGCCAGCCATGCTTTTCCCTTGCGCCGGAGCCCCCGATCGCCCCCCAGTGCGCCGGGTTCGGCCTGCAGTCGCCAGGCGAAAAAAAGGGCCGAACCGGCGCTTTTTGTTATCCTGGGGGTGCGACTGGGGCGTTTTTTTGGCGCCGGCGCCGAAAAAGTGTCTTGGGGGGCCTGTTGGGGGCGCGGCTGGAGATGCTCTTATCGGCAACCGGCAGGAGCCTTATGGTTGTCTCTTTATTATATGAAAGGCAAACACCATGTAATTGCTTTACTTTATCACTATGCATTAGCGATAGTTGTTGCATAGTTGGTGAGATGACCACGACGCAATGATGGAGATCAAGGTGTCGAGCTGGTGACGATGGAGATCATGACAATGCTCTGGAGATGGAGATCAAAAGCACAAGATGATGATGGCCATATCATGTCACATATTTTGATTGCATGTGATGTTTATCTTTTATGTATCTTATTTTGCTTAGTACGGAGGTAGCATTATAAGATGATCCCTTAACTAAATTTCAAGGTAAAAGCGTTCTCCCTGAGTATGCATCGTTGCGACAGTTCGTCGTGTTGAGACACCACATGATGATCGGGTGTGATAGACTCTACGTTCACATACAATGGGTGCAAGACAGTTTTGCACATGTGGAATACTCGGGTTAAACTTGACGAGCCTAGCATGTACAGACATGGCCTCGGAACACTGGAGACCAAAAGGTCGAACATGAATCATATAGTAGATATAATCAACATAGAGATGTTCACCATTGATAACTACTCCATCTCACGTGATGATCGGACATGTATTAGTTGATTTGGATCACGTATCATTTAGATGACTTGAGGGATGTCTATCAAAGTGGGAGTTCTTAAGTAATTTGATTAATTGAACTTAATTTATCATGAACTTAGTCCTGATAGTATTTGCATATCTATGTTGTAGATCAATGGCCTGCAAGCATCTGTTCCCTGAATTTTAATCGTTCCTAGAGAGAGCTAAGTTGAAAGATGATGGTAGCAACTACACGGACTGGGTCCGTAACTTGAGGATTATCCGCATTGCTGCATAGAAGAATTATGTCCTTGATGCACCGCTAGGTGAAAGGCCTGCTGCAGGAGCAGATGCTGATGTTTTGAACATCTGATAAGCTCGATCTGATGACTACTCGATAGTTTAGTGTGCCATGCTTTATGGCTTAGAATCGGGACTTCGAAGACGTTGTGAACGTCATGGAGCATATGAGATGTTCCAGGATTTGAAGTTAATATTTCAAGCAAATGCCCGAGTTGAGAGATATGATGTCTCCAACAAGTTCTATAGCTGTAAGATGGAGGAGAATAGTTAAGTCACTGAACAAATGCTTAGAATGTCTGGATATCATAATCACTTGACTCAGCTAGGAGTTAATCTTCCAGATGATAGTGTTATTGATAGAGTTCTCCAATCACTGCCACCAAGCTACAAAGGCTTCGTGATGAACTATAATATGCAAGGGATGGAGAAGACAATTCGCGAGCTCTTCGCAATGCTCAAAGCTGCGGAGGTAGAAATCAAGAAGGAGCATCAAGTGTTGATCGTTAACAAGACCATTAGTTTCAAGAAAAATGACAAGGGAAAGAAGGGGAACTTCAAGAAGAATGGCAAGCAAGTTGACACTCCCGGGAAGAAACCCAAAGTTGGACCCAAGCCTGAAACTGAGTGCTTCTACTACAAAGGGACGGGTCATTAGAAGCGGAATTACCCCAAGTATTTGGCGGATAAGAAGGATGGCAAAGTGAACAAAGGTATATTTGATATACATGTTATTGATGTGTACCTTACTAATGCTCGTAGTAGCGCCTGGGTATTTGATACTGGTTCGGTTGCTCATATTTCTAACTCGAAACAGGAGGTACGGACTAAACAAAGTTTGGCTAAGGACGAGGTGACGATGCACGTCGGGAATGGTTCCAAGGTCGATGTGATTGCCGTCAGCACGTACGCTACCTCTACATCTACCTTCGGGGTTAGTTTTAGACCTGAATAATTATTATTTGGTGCCAGCATTGAGCATGAACATTATATCCGGATCTTGTTTAGTGCGAGATGGTTATTCATTTAAATTGGAGAATAATGGTTGTTCTATTTATATGAGTAATATTTTTTATGGTCATGCACCCTTGAAGAGTGGTATATTTTTGTTGAATCTCGATTGTGGTAATAAACATATTCATAATATTGATGCCAAAAGATGCAAAGTTGATAATGATAGTGCAATATATTTGTGACACTGCCGTTTAGGTCATATTGGTGTAAAGCGCATGAAGAAACTCCATGCAGATGGACTTTTGGAATCACTTGATTTGAATTATTTGATACTTGTGAACCATGCCTCATGGGCAAGATGACTAAAACTCTGTTCTCTGGAACAATGGAGCGAGTCAATGACTTCTTGCAAATAACACATACCGATGTATGCGGTTCGATGAGAGTTGAGGCACACGACGGGTATCATTATTTTCTGATCTTCACAGATGATTTGAGCAGATATGGGTATATCTATTTAATGAAACACAAGTCAGAAACATTCGAAAAGTTCAAAGAATTTCAGAGTGAAGTGGAGAATCATCGTAACAAAAAAATAAAGTCTCTATGATCTGATCACGGAGGCAAATATTTGAGTTACGAGTTTGGCCTTCATTTAAAACAATGTGGAATAGTTTCACAACTCACGCCACTTGGAACACCACAACGTCCTAATCCAGGAGTCCGTCCAAAGTTCATAGTCCGGCTACCCGGACACCCCCTAATCCAGGACTCCCTCAAGCCCCCTCAATGCAACCGGAAGTAGTTGCGTCATAATCACGTGGCAGTCATGAGATTTTAGGTTCTCGAACTTTTTCTCTGGCATATTTATTATTCCCTTTATATTCGACGAGAAGCCGGTCGGGACCTTCATACTGAGTAGGCATTCAAAGAAGATTTATTTCTCTTTTTTCGTAAGAGCGTAGCTGGCAGGACCTTCATAGTGCTTCGGAGGCATGCCGTCTTTTTTGTGCAAGCGTTGCCAGGTGTCCTCCGTCCCTCGGGTGTATCTTTTGTCTTCCCATACACGCCCAAGAAGCCTAGCAGGTTCACGCAAAGGTTCTTCGTCACGTGCATCACGTCGATCGAAGAGCAGACTTTTAGGTCTTTCCAGTAGGTTAGGTCCCAAAATATAGATTTCTTCTTTCACATGGGTGCGTGTTTCTCAGCGTCATTCGGAACAGCTAGTCCGCCGGGACCCTTTTCAAAGATTACGTGTAAATCATTGACCATAGCAAGTACGTGATCATCGGTACGCATGGAGGGCTTCTTCCGGTGATCTGCCTCGCCTTTGAAATGCTTGCCTTTCTTTCGACATTGATGGTTGGTCGGAAGAAATGGACGATGGCCCAGGTACACATTCTTCCTGCAGCTTCCCAGGTATATACTTTCAGTGTCATCTAAACAGTGCAATTCGTTATCCTTTGGAAGCTTCTTCTTCAATATTTTCAGTAGCTTCTCAAATCCTTTGTCAGGCACAAGATTCTCTCGCCTTCCACCGCAGAAATTCCAAAGACGGTACCGAGCTTTGTGTTGCCATCTTCGCAATTGGGGTACAACCCTTTTTGTGATCCTCTAACATGCGATCGAACTTCAGCTTCTCCTTTTGACTTTCGTGATTATGTTCTTGCATCGACAATGACCCCGCTGGAGATTATCATCATCGGGCACATCGTCTGGTTCCTCTTGATCTTCAGCAGCTTCGCCCAAAAGCATCATCGTGCACATTGTCCGGTTCCTCTTGATGTTCAAGAGCATCACCGTATTCAGGGGCACATAGTTGTCATCGTACTCTTCTTCTTCGCCGCCTTCCATCATAACCCCTATTTCTCTCGTGCTTCGTCCAAACATTACAAAGGTGGCATGAAACCCTTGTAAAGCAGGTGGGTGTGAAGGATTTTCCGTCGAGTAAGACTTCAGATTCCCACATATAGGGCATGGACACCACATAAAACCATTCTGCTTGTTTGCCTCAGCCACTTCGAGAAAATCATGCACGCCTCTTAATGTACTTTGAGGTGTGTCCGCCACCGTACATCCATTGCCGGTTCATCTGCGTGCATTATATATAATTAAGTGTGTCAAAAACCATTACGTAACATCATGAATAGATAATTAAGTGACCAAATTAATAGAAGTTCATCATCACATTAAAACCAAAGTACATACATAGTTCTCATCTAACAACATAAAGCTCTGCAGAGCATCTAAATTAATTAAACCATACATTGAAACTATGTAAAACATTTCAATGTGAAAACAAATACGATCATAATCGCAACCAAGGTAACAATTGATCCAACGGTATAATGATACCAAGCCTCGGTATGAATGTCATATTTTCTAATCTTTCTAATCTTCAAGCGCATTGCATCCATCTTGATCTTGTGATCATCGATTTACATCCGCAACATGCAACTCCAATATCATCTTCTCCTCATCAATTTTTTTATTTTTTCCTTCAATAAATTGTTTTCTTCTTCAACTAAATTTAACCTCTCGACAACAGGGTCGGTTGGAATTTCCGGTTCACATACCTCCTAGATAAATAAAATCTATGTCACGTTGGTCGGCATAATTTTCATAAACAATAAATGAAGCAATAGTTATAAAGATAATATGTACCACATCCGAATCATAGACAGATTTAGGTGACGGGCGGATACCAAAACCATCGCACTATATAATAACAAGTAATAAAATAGTAAGAAAATTAGACAAGTATCTATCTAAAGCAAGAATTTTTTTTCTTTCGAAAAGAAGATAAGAACAAGAGGCTCACCACGGTGGTGCCGGCGACGAGATCGGCGGGGCGATCGACGACAGTAAAGACGGGGACGGGGCGTGACGGGCCGCTAATATAAACCTAGACAAATCTCGGGAAAAATAGAGTTCGGAGGTCGTGCTTCGAGAGGAGAAAGCTTAACTAGTGTGGCTCGGGCATTTCATCGAACACCTCATGTGCATAGGAGGTGAGCTAGAGCACCACAAAGCCTCCCCCCCCCCCCCCGGGGCCAGAGAAAAACAGAGCAGTGGAGTGCTCTGTTCGCGGGCGAGGGGTATATATAGGCACCTCAATGGTCCTGCTCGTGGCACGAACCGACTAAAGGTGTTGTCCCAGTTCAAGCCACCAACCGGACCAATGGTGGTGGGTTGAAGCCCATTGGTCCTGCTTCATCTCACCAACCGGACCAAAAGGTCCAGACGAACCGGGACAAATGGCCCACGTGGCTGCCGGCCCCTGGCTCACGGACCGGGACCAATGCCTTCTATGGGTTCTTTCCTGACTGAACTGGACTAATGGCTAACCCGGCCTGGACCAAAGCCCTCTTTTCTACTAGTGTACCTTAAGTTCTCCCCTAACATATAGTGACTTAATTGGAAATACACATTCTAACAAGTTATTACTTTTCTTGAACTTATGTTTTACACTTTTAGTAGCCGTCCTTGAGAACCTTGACACTGCTTTGATTTGGAAGTTGAAGATTACAACGCTTTACATGAACAATATGGACCTGTTATATATAAATATTGTTCTGTTATTGCCCTTACTAAAAGGGCCTTGTCAGAAAACACGCCCTTGTAATACTGTCTGCTGCCTTGTTGTGTCCACATCCACCCATAGGACAATGATGCAGTTGTTGAAATCAGCCATTTGTATCGAGTGCCAACTGTTGATAAAGACTGAAGAAAAATTGAGATGCTTGTACACTCACATTCCGTACATACCTAAGAATACCTTTTCTAAATTTTATGAAGACTAATTTACAGATAAAAAGTGCACGGCATGAGAATAATTAAGAATGTAACAAGAAGTGGGACCGATCTAAAATCGGCACATGCTGAAATACCTTCTCATACCTTCAATGTAGTATGATGTCATTGAGGTGAAAAACGAAGGGTGAAATGCATGGGGACTGAACTTCTTCGGATTCATGTTGTTTGTCAGTTCTCAGTTGTCATGTAACCAGGCAACAAAATGGAGCTAGCTCCTATGATTCATCTAGTTGCTCTTTTCGCAGTGGTTCTTCAACTACAAATCTAGCTAGTTTAGGTTCCTCGTCTGTGTGCACACGTACATGTGGCAATATTCTCAAGGGGCGTACCTGAAAGTGTACCCGAGATCATGGCATGCTTTGGCGACATCTTCCACCACGCGAGATCGGTGTCTCGGGTTCAAGAGTGAGGTGACCCAGGTTGATCACCGGCATTGGCTGAGGGACGCTCCTTGAGTCGCACATGTCAATGTACCACCGTGCACCAGAGTCCGATCTGACTAGTTCAGAATAGAGACAGGATGAATTGGAGTTCCCCTGTGAGGCAGCATCTACTTATAAGCAGCTTCATTGATTCAAAGGATGAGGAAGGTGATAGGTTGTTGCGATGACCTCTTTATGATCACAAGAAAAGCATTCAGAAGAATGGAGATCTGGTCAAAGGCAAATGAAATCTACGAGATCTCCAAGATTCTAAACAAGCCTCTTACAATCAAAATCTCTGCGTCCCGTTTGTCACTCGACCTGCCCGATCCTAACAATTAAAGACTTTTTGGGTCTTATTCTTAATGAACTGCAGGAACCCCTGCCCTCGCGCGACGAGTTTCTTAGAAGAAAAAAACAGTCCAAGCACTGACATAGTGTATCAGACACTAACAAGGGCTAGCAGATTACTTGCAGTGATGATATCACTGTGATGCTCCACGAAGCAACGCATGCAAACTACTCCCTCCGTTCCTAAATATAAGTTTTTTTAGAGATTACACTACAATCTACATACGGATGTATATATATATATTTTAGAGTATAGATTCACTCCGTATGTAGCCCATAATTGAATCCCTACAAAGACTTGTATTTAGAAACGGAGGGAGTAAATCAAACATCATCTGATTGGCGGCTTGCTTCGTCCCTGATAAACAATATCTGAGAGAGAGGGAGAGAAGGGACCTGGAGAAAAGGCAGCAGCCGCGCTTGTCACCCCGCCAGCAGCAGCAGGCGCCGGTGATGAGGGGGCACGGTGGTGGCGAAAAGCGGCGGCGGTGGTGGGAAATCGAGGGAGGTGAGCAAGTGCCAGCGGTGGAGGTGGCGAGGGGTGTCCGGGGTGCGGAGATTTTTCTGACCGGAGATAGTTGGGTTGTGGCCACAATTGGTGATGGTGATCATCCGTCTGCCTACCTAGTATCTATGCCAGCGACGTCGATGTTGAGCAGTTCTGTCTCTGGAAGGAACCAATCCAGACCATCATTCGCCTCCAAGCTGAAGCATCATGTGCCCAATCTTGTAGAGAAAGCGTCCCCACAATCCGTTAAGATGAGGTACGTACCAAGCTCCCTCCCTAACTGAAACTTGTGGAGGTTCTGCCCCGATTTCACACATCCCTCTCTTGACACCGTCGGATCTGCCCCCACCGCCACCCCCACCCCACACCCGATTCCTCGCCGCACCGGCTGCCGCCGAGCTCCATGCCACCGCCAGATTCCTCGCCGCCCCTGAGCCCCCGCCGCCGCCCAATTCCTCGCCGCGCCACCGCCCCGAGCTCCTCCTTATCATAGGAGATGTGGCCGCCACCGCAACCTCCGCGCCGGAATCTCCCACACTCCTCCTCGTCGTACTGCGGCGTGAGGCAATGACCATGGATCCGCCTCCCGGCCTCCCCACCGTCAGATCTTCATGTTTCATTTACTTTCAAAATTTTATTAGGTATCTAATTTTGAGTGTACTGTAAAAACTGACAACAATTTAGTTACCTAAAATCTGAGTATTTAACCAAAAACTACCACATTTCATGAAAACGTGTACAGAAACTACCACTTTACGATTTTATGCGGAAAACTACCACTTTTTACCTAATCAGTGGCAAAAAACTACCAAGTCGTGGAACCGCCCGCTTCACCGCGGTTAATCACGTTTCTACCAGGTCGGGCCCATAGTTCAGGCGCCAGCATGGCCAACAGGTGCAGCCGGAGCCGCACTCCGCCGCAGGTGCAGCCGCGGAAACCGCTCGCCGCCGGAGCCGCCGCCCTTGGCCGCGGTTGCCGCCCACCCCTTCGCTCGGAGCCGCTTTCAGCGGCAGCTGAGCCGTCGCTGCCCTTCCCCGTTGGAGCCGCCGGGCTGCGGGCCGCCGCCCGCCCCACGCCCTTCACCGCCGGAGCTGCCCCGCCTTCCGCCCCGCCTCGAGGAGTCCCGCTCGCAACTCGCAAAAGCTGCTCGCCACGGGGGCGCCCACCACGCCGGTGTTCGCGTGCGGCGCCGGGACAGCTCGCGCGAGACGCGTTAGAAGGGCCGCGGGCCTCGCCGGAGCTCGCGTGCGGCGCCAGGTGCGGCGCCAGGACAGCACGTGCGGGCCGCGGTAGAAGGGACGTGAGCCTTGCCGGAGCTCGCGTGCGGCGCCAAGATAGCGCGCGCGAGGCGCGGGAGGAGGGGCCCGAGGCTCGCGGCTTCTAGGCGGGCTCTGAACGAGGCGGACGGGGGCTAGCTGAAGGGGCCTCGTGCAGTCACCTGCTCGGTGGGGGGGTGGAATCCGCAGCCGCTGCTCCTCGCCGCTCCCTGCATGGAGCGCCTTGACGGCGCCGCAGACGTTGACGAGCACAAACGGGTCCATGGCGACCGGGCGGCGGCTTTGGGGCCTCCCTGTGGCGCGACCTGCAGGCACGGCGAGCGACCGGGTGGCGGCCTGGGGCCTGCCCGCGGCGGATCTCGGCCGGCAGTGCTCCGGCGGCGCGGCCGCTAACGGTCAATGTAACGGTCAATGCTTACGGGTGGGCCAGCCCTGTCATAATTAAGTTTAAACGAGTCGAATGAAGCACTTTTCATACATGGTTGGTTTTAGTCAAAGATTAATGAAAAAACGGTTCCGCACAAATTCGTAAAGTGATAGTTTGTAGGCACGGTTTCACGGATTATGGTAGTTTTTGGTTAAATACTCCCTAAAATCTTCTCTCCGCATCTAAAACTGCACGTACTTGGTATTCAAATTTTAGGCTACCTATTGAAGATGCTCCAGCAGTACCGCTAACTTATCTAAGTAGAGTGCCAGCAACTTGGATAATTGGTTCGATAAACACTTGGACAGATCATAACTGCATATTACAGTAACTTGCAATCTTGCATAACTTAATTAGTTCTCCACATATGGATATAGATAGATCATAGATAGATATATAGACATGAGGATACTTAGCATAGCTGCTTCATCCAGCCACCACTTCTGTTGTGATGGGATCGCTCTGCCTGCGGGCAGAGACTGGGAAGGCGGGGATCCAGATCCTCTAACATCAGTAAGGCGTGTGGTCGACGTACGGCTGGTGAGCAAGTCGACGCGCATCTTGGCCAGATGGAATCGCGAGTGGTCGGGCTCGCCCCTTTTCTCCGGCCGCATCTCCTCGTCCAGCATCCGGCTCCGCTCCTCGAGCCACCCCAGCGGGAACTCCCCGGCGGGCGGGAGGTCCTCGGCGGCGTGGATCTCCAGCCAGCTGCCCAGGGTGAAGGCTGAGCTGATGCGTTTGTCGTCGTAGCGAACCATGCCTTCGCCGGTCGGGGTCGCGGTGGAGGGGTCCGACTCCCTGACGATCCTGTCGGCCGCGTCGCCCAGCTGCCGCGCGTCCAGCGCCGCCGCCTCGGGGAAGGTTAGCAGATGCGCCATGATCGTCTCCCGCAGCGTCGCTACGTCGGCCGGTGCCGCCTTTCTTTTGGTGCCACAACGCTTGTCATCGCCGGCCGCCGACATGTGCGCGCCCCTTCCGCCGACCGCTCCTGGTGCCGGCCGTCAGTTGATGGGTTTTGGAGGTTTGCTTGAGGTTGAGGATTGGGATTGGTGCGGCGGCGGCGGTGTCGTCCCGGTCTATATATAAAGAGATCGAGTCGTTTTTTTAGGCAGAGAGATCGAGTCGGTGGTTTTTTTTAGTGGGCTTGTCTAGTCCGGTACACCATCGCGGACAGCTGGGCCAGGCCTGGTCTTTCCAAGAATTTTTGTAAGGAATTTATAGTCAATCAAACCATTATATCTCTTGGCCCATACACAAGGCTCCATCGGCCCGTTCTAATTGCCTCTCTTTCCTTGTCTCAAAAAAAAAACTCCCTTTCCGCTGAAAAAAATAATAATTGCCTCCCATTTTTCTCGCCAGCTCTGCCTCTGCAAGGTAATCTTGAATTTGTATGTCTCGGACATCCCCACGGGCAGACTTGACGACAAGCCGCTCACAATGGGCTCGTACTGCGTATGCTAACGACCCCATGGCATTGCCCGTTCTGCCCAACTGCAGAGTTCAGAGACAACCTGTCACATGTGCATTCCCCGCTGCCACCATCTTCTTCCTCTATGGGAAAATTTACAAAGCCTCTGGCCGGACCACCCTGAAGAAACTTATATTTGGGGCAAACAATCTGTCCAACAAGGTTCCATCGATCTACCATCCAACAAGGTTCTATCATTGCAATCTTATGCAACTTGTGAAAATGACGGGTTGCAGCGGTGTTCCGCCATGAACTCAAACGGCTTCAGTGCTTCACACTCACAGCGCCACCAAACCAATGCCAAAGCTGCAGCCTGCAGCCTGCAGGCAAATTCAAAGAAGGGCAGCTGCCCAGTGGAACCCGGCCGGCGAGGGTTCACGACGTCGTTTCCTTGGGAGGCGCCGCGCCGTTGCACGTCGTTGCACCGCTGCGAATGGCACGGCGCAGCCTCTGCAACGCAGCGTAGGACGAGCCGCCCTCCTCCACGGCCCGCCTGCACGCGGCCTTCATCTTCACGGCCTTCTCCCTCGCCATGGCACCCTCCTCCTCCGGCCCGCCGCCCATCACGCATCTCACCGCCCGCTCAAGCTCCGCCGCCTCTACGAAGTTGTCCCGCTCCCTGTCCACCTCCATCGCCACGGCCACGCCCACGACGGACGCGAGCTCGAACGCGTTCAGGTGCTGCTCCGCGTACAGCGGCCACGGCACCAGCGGCACGCCGTGCCACATGCTCTCCAGCGTCGAGTTCCACCCGCAGTGCGTCACGAAGCAGCCGACGGCGGCGTGCGCCAGTACCTCCTTCTGCGGGGCCCGCGTCGGCCACACCAGGCCCCGCCCCTCAGTGCGCTCCAGGAACCCCTCCGGGAGGAGCTCGTCCAGGTTCGCGTCCGTCGGGTGCCGCGAGCCGGCGGCGGGAGGGCCGCGCAGCGTCCACAGGAAGCGGTGCCCGCTGCGCTCCAGCCCCGCGGCGACCGCATGCGCCTTGGCTCTGTCGAACCATCCCAGGCTCCCGAAGCAAAGGAACACCACCGACGCCCGAGGCTGCGCGTCGAGCCACTGGACGCAGGGTTCGTTCGACGGTTCGACGGCGTGGTCGATCACCGGACCGATCGGGTACAGCGGCGGCGAGCGTCGTCCGGGCACGCACCGGCCTGCGGCTATCGCGGCGAGGAGTCCCGGCTCGAGCGCGTCCACCGTGTTAATGACGATGCCGTCGGCGTCCATGAAACGACGGCCGTGGTACACGAACCACGCGTAGTTAGGGCTCTTCTTGTCGCCCAGGAACCCCGGAACAGACCCCGCGGGAACCGGCGGCATGCCGGGGACGTCCACCGTGCCGCCGTCTAACGCGTCGGAGTCGACTGCCAGCGCCGGCAGGCGAAGAGTGAGCGCGAGCAGCGCGGCGGTGGACGTGAAGTAGACGTACGTGGGCACGGCGAGCTCGCGGGCCGCGTCGATGACGGCGGTGGCGAAGAAGTCTATGACGAGCGCCGCGGCGCCGAGGTCCGCCACGGCGGCCCTGACGTGGGGCGCGTGCAGCTGCATGTAGCGGGACTTGAACTCCTGCAGGTTGCCGGCGCAGTCCGCGGGCGGGTCGACGGCGGGGAGGTGGTGGAACCGGATGCCGAGCCCGGAGGCGGAGGCCGCGACGCGCTTGACGTGCGAGTCGACCTCCGAGGCCGACTCGGGCGTCGCTGGCTGGACAATCAGCACGGTGACCGTGAGCCCGTCTCCGCCGTGACCGAGCAGCCGCTTGCCGGCCTCGATGAGCGACATGAGGTGGCCCGAGCCGGGCTCGGGGAGGAGGAGGACGTTGGCGCTCGCCATTGCAGCACTTTATCGGGCGAGACGTAAGGAGTGGTCGATCGAAGCCTGCCGTCGTGGTTCTTGCCGGCCGAGGTAGAAGGGCCTGTCACGCCGGCGCAATATATAGGGAGAATAGGAACGTTTCTTGTGTACGTGGGAACACCGAAAACGAGACAGTGCAGTGCACACGTTCTTCACGAGTGATTGGATCCTAGCACGTACGGCGATCGCGTTGGAGCCACCGCCACCTCTGGCGGTGGCACGGTGGTACCGGAAATGTTCCCCACGACGGGCAGGTCCGGCCGTCGGGACGTCTCCGTCTCTGGACCGTCCACAAGCAATCACTCCTGTGCTCCTAGACAAAAATTGTTCGGGGACAGTTTTTTTTGTTGATTCGTGAACGTCATCATGGTTTGCGTGGACTGACGTCCGCAGCGGCTGGCTGTTCCGCCGTCCTCTTGTTGGGCCGTTGGCTCATCAGCGAGCCTCTTGCCGGCGATATCTTCCCGATGATTGATTCCAACAACCTGCAGGGACACGATGGGCATTGGGCAGGTCAGCCAGTTTGGGGCTGCACGCCATATCACGAAACAACGCTGACTCGCCGCGATGCTGATATTTTTTTTGAACGGGCATTACCTCTTTCCATTACTATGACATAATGGAAATACATAGTTCAGCGTCATAAGGAGACCGGAAAGGGGAAAGCGAGTTCGAGACACCACTGGGAAACCCACTGCAAGCACTCGTCATCGAACAGCTCATCATGGGGCGAAAACCCAGTGCCATCTAAAACCACCTATCCTAACCAGATCAAAACGAAGGGATCGAAAGTAGTCTCCACACACACACAGGGAGGAACCGCTCACACTTGAGCACCAGGCCAAGACCCACGCAGGGGCGAGAGTACCGAAAGAAACCAAGAATCCAGACACTAACAGCCCCAGTAGAGGGAGTAGGGGGAAGGCAGGTGGAAGTGACGGCTGCATCCCCATCAGTCCATCGCTGATCCTGCTAGAGCTGCACAAATCCTCATCATGGCAGCTGCGTTAGTCTTGAGCATCTTGGCACCGCGCTCCATCGCTTCTCGTTCGGCTCCCACCATAAGACCTGCCCAGTAATTCATGTAACCACAAGCAGAGAAGACTACATCAAATGGAGTTCTCAAAAATTTGCCCTCGAAGGTGGCCCTGTTACGACATAACCACATGGCCCAGCAGATCGCCGCCAGGCCAAAGGTAAGGAACCTAGCCCCATCAGGCCAATACACATAGCACCAAGAGAAATACTGCCAAAGATTGTTAGGACACAAATCTGTGCCAAACACACAACCAACCGTTCTCCAAACCACCCTCGCAACCGGACAGGTGAAGAAGAGGTGTTGGGAAGTTTCCCTTTTATGGCAGAAGGAACACTTCGGGTTGCCAGCCCAATTACGTTTTTTCATGACATCTCGAGTCAGCACCGCATTTTGAAATTATTGCCAGAGGAAAATTTGGATCTTGAGAGGTAGCTTAGCTTTCCAGATCCACCTATAATCACATCCAGCAAGACGGCTTTCCAGGTACTTATACATGGATCTGGTGGTGAAGCGTTTGTTTTTACCCAGATTCCAAACGACCTGATCAGGTTCATCAGATATCACCCAGGAATTCACCATCTTTTTCATCTCATCCCATTGATTAGCAAGTCGAGGATGTAGCCGTCTCCTAAAGAGATCTGGGGTCCCCTCGCCCCTGGCCTTGGCCACAGTAATCTCTTGGTTGTTACAGATGTAAAATAACTCTGGAAACTTGTTTCGCAAGGGTGGATTTCCCTCAATACAATCCATCCACAACCGAGCAAGGTCGCCAGATTTCAAAACCACTCCCCTCCCAGCAAAATAATGTTCTTTGACTTTCATAATGGCTTTCCAACTCGGCGAGTCACCAAATTTACATCGAACCGAGGCAACAGAGTCTCTCTTTAGGTACCTGGCCCGGATAATATCCTGCCAAAGCCCTTGTTGAGTCTCCAGTTTCCACCACCATTTAGTTAACAGGCTTATGTTATGTCTATGGAGGTATTTCACCCCCAAACCCCCATTCTTTTTTGATCTACAGATCCTGGTCCATTTGACCAAGTGGTAACGTTTTCTGCCAGTAATTTCAAAAATTTTCCTACGCACACGCAAGATCATGGTGATGCATAGCAATGAGAGGGGAGAGTGTTGTCTACGTACCCTCGTAGACCGAAGCGGAAGCGATCACAACGTAGAGGAAGTAGTCGTACGTTCTCCTCGCGATCCAACCGATCCCAGCGCCGTTACTCCGGCGCCTCCGAGTTCTTGGCACATCGCTCAGCTCGGTGACGCTCCTCAGGCTCCGATCCAGCAAAGCTCCGGGAGAGAGAGTTCCGTCGGACGACGGCGTGGCAGGACGATCTTGATGTTCTATCGACGCAGGCTTCGCCTAAGCACCGCCACGATATGACCGAGGTGGAATATGGTGGAGGGGGCACCAGACACGGCTAAGAGATCCAAGAGATCAATTGTTGTGTCTTTGGTGCTAGCCCTGCCCCTCTATTTATATGTTGAGCCCCGGTCGAAACTTGGAGCAAAAGCCTCCTCAAAGTCGGTTTTGCCCGAAGGCAAGAGTCCCACTCGGACTCCAGGACCAAACGCCACAATCCTTGGCGTCTGCCCAGACGCCATGGGCCTCGGCGTCTGCCCAGGCCGCACGCCAGGTCTCCGACGTTTGGCCCTCGGCCTCCATAAAACTCCTTTTGCACCGACCTAAAGCCTCATGGGCTTGACCCCTTGGCCTAAACATATCATCCAATATATGAATCTTTACGTCTCGACCATTTCGAGACTCCTCGTCATGTCCCCGATCTCATCCGGGACTCCGAACTCCTTCGGTACATCAAAACATGTAAACTCATAATATAACTGTCATCGAAACCTTAAGCGTGCAGACCCTACGGTTCGAGAACAATGTAGACATGACCGAGACACGTCTCCGGTCAATAACCAATAGCGGGACCTGGATGCCCATATTGGCTCCTACATATTCTACGAAGATCTTTATCAGTCAAACCGCATAACAACATACGTTGTTCCCTTTGTCATCGGTATGTTACTTGCCCGAGATTTGATCGTCGGTATCCAATACCTAGTTCAATCTCGTTACTGGCAAGTCTCTTTACTCGCTCCGTAATACATCATCTCACAGCTAACTCATTAGTTGTAATGCTTGCAAGGCTTAGTGATGTGTATTACCGAGAGGGCCCAGAGATACCTCTCCGACAATCGGAGTGACAAATCCTAATCTCGAAATACGCCAACCCAACATCTCGCCTTTGGAGACACCTGTAGTACTCCTTTATAATCACCCGATTACGTTGTGACGTTTGGTAGTACCCAAAGTGTTCCTCCGTAAACGGAGTTGCATAATCTCATAGTTACAGGAACATGTATAAGTCATGAAGAAAGCAATAGCAACATACTAAACGATCAAGTGCTAGGCTAACGGAATGGGTCATGTCAATCAGATCATTCTCCTAATGATGTGATCCCGTTAATCAAATGACAACTCATGTCTATGGTTAGGAAACATACCCATCTTTGATTAACGAGCTAGTCAAGTAGAGGCATACTAGTGACACTGCTTGTCTATGTATTCACACATGTATTATGTTTCCGGTTAATACAATTCTAGCATGAATAATAAACATTTATCATGATATAAGGAAATAAATAATAACTTTATTATTGCCTCTAGGGCATATTTCCTTCAGTCTCCCACTTGCACTAGAGTCAATAATCTAGTTCACATCGCCATGTGATTAACATCGATAGTTCACCTCATCATGTGATTAACACCCATAGTTTACATCGCCATGTGACCAACACCCAAAGGGTTTACTAGATTCAGTAATCTAGTTCACATCGCTATGTGATTAACACCCAAAGAGTACTAAGGTGTGATCATGTTTTGCTTGTGAGAGAATCTTAGTCAACGGGTCTTTCATATTCAGATCCGTTATGTATTTTGCAATTTTCTATGTCTACAATGCTCTTGCGGAGCTACTCTAGCTAATTGCTCCCACTTTCAATATGTATCTAGATCGAGACTTAGAGTCATCCAGATCGGTGTCAAAACTTGCATCGACGTAACCCTTTACGACCTAACCTTTTGTCACTTCCATAATCGAGAAACATATCCTTATTCCACTAAGGATAATTTTGACCGCTGTCCGTTGATCTACTCCTAGATCACTATTGTACTCCTTGCCAAACTCAAAGTGTAGGGTATACAATAGATCTGGTACACAGCATGGCATACTTTATAGAACCTATGGCCAAGGCATAGGGAATGACTTTCATTCTCTTTCTATCTTCCGCCGTGGTCGGGTTTTGAGTCTTACTCAATTTCACACCTTGTAACACAGTGCAAGAACTCTTTCTTTGACTGTTCCATTTTGAACTACTTCAAAATCTTGTCAAGGTATGTACTCATTGAAAAACTTATCAAGCCGCCTTGATCTATCTCTATAGATCTTGATGCTCAATATGTAAGCAGCTTCACCGAGGTCTTTCTTTGAAAAACTCCTTTCAAACACTCCTTTATGCTTTGCGAGAATAATTCTACATTATTTCCGATCTACAATATGTCATTCACATATACTTATCGAAATGCTGTAGTGCTCCCACTCACTTTCTAGTAATTACGGTGCTTCACCGCAAGTCTCAGATAAAACTATATGCTATGATCAACTTATCAAAGCATGTATTCCACCTCAGAGATGCTTGCACCAGTCCATAGATGGATCACTGGAGCTTGCATATTTTGTTAGCACCTTTAGGATTGACAAAACCTTCTGGTTGCATCATATACAACTCTTCTTTAATAAATCCATTAAAGAATGTAGTTTTGACATCCATTTGCCAGATTTCATAAAATGTGGCAATTGCTAACATGATTCGGACAGACTTAAGCATCGCTACAGTTGAGAAAATCTCATTGTAGTCAACACCTTGAACTTGTCGAAAACCTTTTTGTGACAAGTCGAGCTTTGTAGATAGTAACACTACTATCGTTGTCCGTCTTCCTCTTGAAGATCCATTTATTTAACATGGCTTGCTGATCATCGAGCAAGTCAATCAAAGTCCATACTTTTGTTCTCATACATGGATCATATCTCAGATTTTATGGCCTCAAGCCATTTCATGGAATCTGGGCTCATCATCGCTTCCTCATAGTTCGTAGGTTCATCATGGTCTAGTAACATGACTTCCAGAACATGATTACCGTACTACTCTAGTGCGGATCTTACTCTGGAAGACCTACGAGGTTTGGTAGCAACTTGATCTGAAGTTTCATGATCATCATCATTAACTTCCTCACTAATTGGTGTAGGAATCACTGGAACTGATTTCTGTGATGAAATACTTTCCAATAAGGGAGAAGGTATAATTACCTCATCAAGTTCTACTTTCCTCCCACTCACTTCTTTCGAGAGAAACTTCTTCTCTAGAAAGGATCCATCTTAGCAACGAAAAACTTGCCTTCGGATCTGTGATAGAAGGTGTACCAAATAGTTATCTTTGGGTATTCTATGAAGGCGCACTTCTCCGATTTGGGTTTGAGCTTATCGGTGAAAACTTTTTCACATAAGCATCACAACTCCAAACTTTTAAGAAACGACAGCTTAGGTTTCTTGTTAAACCATAGTTCATATGGTGTCGCCTCAACGGATTTAGATGGTGCCCTATTAAACGTGAATGCAAATGTCTCTAATGCATAACCCCAAAATGATAGTGGTAAACCGATAAGAGACATCATAGATCGCACCATATCAAATAAAGTGCGGTTCTGACGCTCGGACACACCATAACATTGTGGTGTTCTGTGGCGTGAGCTGTGAAACTATTCCACATTATTTTAATTGAAGACCAAACTTCGTAACTCAATTATTCGTCTTTGCGATTAGATCGCAGAAACTTTATTTTCTTGTTACGATGATTTTTCCACTTCACTCTGAAATTCTTTGAACCTTTCAACTATTTCAGACTTATGTTTCATCAAGTAGATATACCCATATCTGCTCAAATCATCTTGTGAAAGTCGAAAATAACGATACTTGCCACGAGCATCAACACTCATTGGATCGCATACATCGGTATGTATTATTTCCAATAAGTCAAGAGCTTGTTCCATTGTTCCGAGAATGGAGTTTTAGTCATCTTGCCCAAACGGCACGGTTCGCAAGCATCAAATGATTCATAATCAAGTGATTCCAAAAGTCCATCAAAGATGGAGTTTTCTTCATGCGCTTTACACCAATATGACCTAAACGGCAGTGCCACAAATAAGTTGCACTATCATTATTAACTTTGCATCTTTTGGTTTCAATATTATGAATATGTGTATTACTATGATGGAGATCCAATGAATCATTTTCATTGGGTGTGTAACCATATAAGGTTTTATTCATGTAAATGTAACAACAATTTATTCTCTTACTTAAATGAATAACCGTATTGCAATAAACATGATCAAATCATACTTATGCTCAACACCAAATAACACTTATTTAGGTTCCATACTAATCCCGAAAGTATAGGAGTGTGCGATGATGATCATATCAATCTTGGAACTACTTCCAACACTCATCTTCACTTCCCCTTCAACTAGTTTACATTCATTCTGCAACTCCGTTTCAAGTTGCTACTCTTAGCAACTGAACCAAGATCAAATACCGAGGGGTTGCTACGAACACTAGTAAAATACACATCAATAATCTGTATCTCAAATATACCTTTGTTCACTTTGCCATCCTTCTTATCCGCCAAATACTTGGGGTAGTTCCGCTTCTAGTGACCAGTTCCATTGCAGCAAAAAGCACTTAGTCTCGTGCTTAGGTCCAGACTTGGGTTTCTTCACTCGAGCAGCAACTTGCTTGCCGCTCTTCTTGAAGTTCCCTTCTTCCCTTTGCCCTTTTCCTTGAGACTAGTGGTCTTGTCAATCATCAACACTTGATGCTCTTTCTTGATTTCTACCTTCGTCGATTTCAACATCACGAAGAGCTCGAGAATCGTTTCGTCATCCCTTGCATACTATAGTTCATCACGAAGTTCTAGTAACTTAGTGTTGGTGACTAGAGAATTCTGTCAATCACTATCTTATCCGGAAGATTAACTCCCACTTGATTCAAGCGATTGAAGTACCGGACAATCGAGAACATGCTCACTAGTTGAGCGATTCTCTTCCATCTTTTAGCTATAGAACTTGTTGGAGACTTCATATCTCTCAACTCGGGTATTTGCTTGAAATATTAACTTCAATTCCTGGATCATCTTATATGGTCCATGACGTTCAAAACGTCTTTGAAGTCCCGATTCTAAGCCGTTAAGCATGGTGCACTAAATTATCAAGTAGTCATCATATTGAGCTAGCCAAACGCTCATAACGCCTCGTGATTCCGCTTCCCGCAATAGGTCTGCTACCTAGCGGTGCATTAAGGACATAATTCTTCCGTGCAGCAATGAGGATAAACCTCAGATCACGGATCCAATCCGCATCATTGCTACTAACATTTTTCAATACAATTTTCTCTAGGAACACATATAAAAACATAGGGAAGCAACAACGCGAGCTATTGATCTACAACATAATTTGCAAAATACTACCAGGACTAAGTTCATGATAAATTAAAGTTCAATTCATCATATTACTTAAGAACTCCCACTTAGACAGACATCTCTCTAGTCATCTAAGTGATCACGTGATCCAAATCAACTAAACCATAACCGATCATCACGTGAGATGGAGTAGTTTTCAATGGTGAACATCTTATGTTGATCATATCTACTATATGGTTCACGCCGACCTTTCGGTCTCTCGTGTTCCGAGGCCATATCTGCATATGCTAGGCTCGTCAAGTATAACCTGAGTATTCTGCGTGTGCAAAACTGGCTTGCACCCGTTGTAGATGGACGTGAGAGCTTATCACACCCGATCATCACGTGGTGTCTCGACACGCATTTAACTTTGGCAACGGTGCATACTCGTGGAGAACACTACTTGATAATTTTAGTGAGAGATCATCTTAAAATGCTACCGCCAATCAAAGCAAAATAAGATGCATAAAGGATAAACATCACATGCAATCAATATAAGTGATATGATATGGCCATCATCATCTTGTGCTTGTGATCTCCATCTCCAAGCACCGTCGTGATCACCATCGTCACCGCGCGACACCTTGATCTCCATCGTAGCATCGTTGTCGTTACGCCATCTATTGCTTCTACGACTATCGCTACCGCTTAGTGATAAAGTAAAGCAATTACAGTATGCTTGCATTTCATACAATAAAGCGACAACCATATGGCTCCAGCCAGTTGCCGATAACTTCGGTTACAAAACATGATCATCTCATACAATAAAATATAGCATCACGCCTTGACCATATCACATCACAACATGCCCTGCAAAAACAAGTTAGACGCCCTCTACTTTGTTGTTGCAAATTTTACGTGGCTGCTACGGGCTTAAGCAAGAACCAATCTCACCTACGCATCAAGACCACAACGATACTTCGTCAAATAGACTCCGTTTTAACCTTCTCAAGGACCGGGCGTAGCCACACTCGGTTCAACTAAAGTGAGAGAGACAGACACCCGCCAGCCACCTTTAAGCACGAGTGCTCGTAACGGTGAAACCAGTCTCGCGTAAGCGTACGTGTAATGTCGGTCCGGGCCGCTTCATCTCACAATACCGCTGAACCAAAGTATGACATGCTGGTAGGCAGTATGACTTGTATCGCCCACAACTCACTTGTGTTCTACTCGTGCAAAACATCAAACCATAAAAACCTAGGCTCGGATGCCACTGTTGGGGAACGTAGTAATTTCAAAACTTTCCCACGCACACGCAAGATCATGGTGATGCATAGCAATGAGAGGGGAGAGTGTTGTCTACGTACCCTCGTGAGACCGGGCGGAAGCGATCGTAACGTAGAGGAAGTAGTCAGACGTTCTCCTCGCGATCCAACCGATCCCAGCGCCGTTACTCCGGCGCCTCCGGAGTTCTTGGCACACGCTCAGCTCGGTGACGCTCCTCAGTTCGATCCAGCAAAGCTCCGGAGAGAGAGTTCCACAAGACGACGGCGGCGTGGTGACGATCTTGATGTTCTATCGATGCAGGGCTTCGCCTAAGCACCGCCACGATATGACCGAGGTGGAATATGGTGGAGGGGGCACCAGACACGGCTAAGAGATCCAAGAGATCAATTGTTGTGTCTTTGGTGCTAGCCCTGCCCTCTATTTATATGTTGAGCCCGGGGTGAAACTTGGAGCAAAAGCCTCCTCAAAGTCGGTTTTGCCCGAAAGGCAAGAGTCCCACTCGGACTCCAGGACCAAACGCCACAATCCTTGGCGTCCGCCCAGACGCCATGGGCCTCGGCGCCTGCCCAGGCCGACGCCAGGTCTCCGGCGTTTGGCCCTCGCCTCCATAAAACTCCTTTTGCACCGACCTAAAGCCTCATGGGCTTGACCCCTTGGCCTAAACATATCATCCAATATATGAATCTTTACGCCTCGACCATTTCGAGACTCCTCGTCATGTCCCCGATCTCATCCGGGACTCCGAACTCCTTCGGTACATCAAAACATGTAAACTCATAATATAACATCGCCATCGAAACCTTAAGCGTGCAGACCCTACGGTTCGAGAACAATGTAGACATGACCGAGACACGTCTCCGGTCAATAACCAATAGCGGGACCTAGATGCCCATATTGGCTCCTACATATTCTACGAAGATCTTTATCGGTCAGACCGCATAACAACATACGTTGTTCCCTTTGTCATCGGTATGTTACTTGCCCGAGATTTGATCGTCGGTATCCAATACCTAGTTCAATCTCGTTACCGCAAGTCTCTTTACTCGTTCCGTAATACATCATCTCACAGCTAACTCATTAGTTGTAATGCTTGCAAGGCTTAGTGATGTGTATTACCGAGAGGGCCCAGAGATACCTCTCCGACAATCGGAGTGACAAATCCTAATCTCGAAATACGCCAACCCAACATCTGCCTTTGGAGACACCTGTAGTACTCCTTTATAATCACCCGATTACGTTGTGACGTTTGGTAGTACCCAAAGTGTTCCTCCGTAAACGGAGTTGCATAATCTCATAGTTACAGGAACATGTATAAGTCATGAAGAAAGCAATAGCAACATACTAAACGATCAAGTGCTAGGCTAACGGAATGGGTCATGTCAATCAGATCATTCTCCTAATGATGTGATCCCGTTAATCAAATGACAACTCATGTCTATGGTTAGGAAACATAACCATCTTTGATTAACGAGCTAGTCAAGTAGAGGCATACTAGTGACACTCTGTTTGTCTATGTATTCACACATGTATTATGTTTCCGGTTAATACAATTCTAGCATGAATAATAAACATTTATCATGATATAAGGAAATAAATAATAACTTTATTATTGCCTCTAGGGCATATTTCCTTCAGTCTCCCACTTGCACTAGAGTCAATAATCTAGTTCACATCGCCATGTGATTAACATCGATAGTTCACCTCATCATGTGATTAACACCCATAGTTTACATCGCCATGTGACCAACACCCAAAGGGTTTACTAGATTCAGTAATCTAGTTCACATCGCTATGTGATTAACACCCAAAGAGTACTAAGGTGTGATCATGTTTTGCTTGTGAGAGAATCTTAGTCAACGGGTCTTTCATATTCAGATCCGTTATGTATTTTGCAATTTTCTATGTCTACAATGCTCTGCACGGAGCTACTCTAGCTAATTGCTCCCACTTTCAATATGTATCTAGATCGAGACTTAGAGTCATCCAGATCGGTGTCAAAACTTGCATCGACGTAACCCTTTACTACGAACCTTTTGTCACTTCCATAATCGAGAAACATATCCTTATTCCACTAAGGATAATTTTGACCGCTGTCCAGTGATCTACTCCTAGATCACTATTGTACTCCCTTGCCAAACTCATTGTAGGGTATACAATAGATCTGGTACACAACATGGCATACTTTATAGAACCTATGGCCAAGGCATAGGGAATGACTTTCATTCTCTTTCTATCTTCTGCCGTGGTCGGGTTTTGAGTCTTACTCAATTTCACACCTTGTAACACAGGCAAGAACTCTTTCTTTGACTGTTCCATTTTGAACTACTTCAAAATCTTGTCAAGGTATGTACTCATTGAAAAACTTATCAAGCCGCCTTGATCTATCTCTATAGATCTTGATGCTCAATATGTAAGCAGCTTCACCGAGGCCTTTCTTTGAAAAACCTGCTTCAAACACTCCTTTATGCTTTGCAGAATAATTCTACATTATTTCCGATCTACAATATGTCATTCACATATACTTATCGTAAATGCTTTGTAGTGCTCCCACTCACTTTCTAGTAATTACAGGCTTCACCGCAAGTCTGTATAAAACTATATGCTATGATCAACTTATCAAAGCATGTATTCCAACTCTGAGATGCTTGCACCAGTCCATAGATGGATCATGGAGCTTGCATATTTTGTTAGCACCTTTAGGATTGACAAAACCTTCTGGTTGCATCATATACAACTCTTCTTTAATAAATCCATTAAAGAATGTAGTTTTGACATCCATTTGCCAGATTTCATAAAATGTGGCAATTGCTAACATGATTCGGACAGACTTAAGCATCGCTACGGTTGAGAAAATCTCATTGTAGTCAACACCTTGAACTTGTCGAAATCCTTTTTGTGACAAGTCGAGCTTTGTAGATAGTAACACTACTATCACTGTCCGTCTTCCTCTTGAAGATCCATTTATTTAACATGGCTTGCTGATCATCGAGCAAGTCAATCAAAGTCCATACTTTTGTTCTCATACATGGATCATATCTCAGATTTTATGGCCTCAAGCCATTTCATGGAATCTGGGCTCATCATCGCTTCCTCATAGTTCGCAGGTTCATCATGGTCTAGTAACATGACTTCCGAACATGATTACCGTACTACTCTGGTGCGGATCTTACTCTGGAAGACCTACGAGGTTTGGTAGCAACTTGATCTGAAGTTTCATGATCGTCATCATTAACTTCCTCACTAATTGGTGTAGGAATCACCGGAACTGATTTCTGTGATGAACTACTTTCCAATAAGGGAGAAGGTATAATTACCTCATCAAGTTCTACTTTCCTCCCACTCACTTCTTTCGAGAGAAACTTCTTCTCTAGAAAGGATCCATCTTAGCAACGAAAAACTTGCCTTCGGATCTGTGATAGAAGGTGTACCAAATAGTTATCTTTGGGTATTCTATGAAGACGCACTTCTCCGATTTGGGTTTGAGCTTATCAGGTGAAAACTTTTTCACATAAGCATCACAACTCCAAATTTTTAAGAAACGACAGCTTAGGTTTATCGTTAAACCATAGTTCATATGGTGTCGCCTCAACGGATTTAGATGGTGCCCTATTAAACGTGAATGCAGCTGTCTCTAATGCATAACCCCAAAATGATAGTGGTAAACCGATAAGAGACATCATAGATCGCACCATATCAAATAAAGTGCGATTCTGACGTTCGGACACACCATAACATTGTGGTGTTCTGTGGCGTGAGCTGTGAAACTATTCCACATTATTTTAATTGAAGACCAAACTCGTAACTCAATTATTCGTCTTTGCGATTAGATCGCAGAAACTTTATTTTCTTGTTACGATGATTTTTCCACTTCACTCTGAAATTCTTTGAACCTTTCAACTATTTCAGACTTATGTTTCATCAAGTAGATATACCCATATCTGCTCAAATCATCTTGTGAAAGTCAGAAAATAACGATACTTGCCACGAGCATCAACACTCATTGGATCGCATACATCGGTATGTATTATTTCCAATAAGTCAGTAGCTTGTTCCATTGTTCCGGAGAACGGAGTTTTAGTCATCTTGCCCAAACGGCACGGTTCGCAAGCATCAAATGATTCATAATCAAGTGATTCCAAAAGTCCATCGGCATGGAGTTTTCTTCATGCGCTTTACACCAATATGACCTAAACGGCGGTGCCACAAATAAGTTGCACTATCATTATTAACTTTGCATCTTTTGGTTTCAATATTATGAATATGTGTATTACTATGATGGAGATCCAATGAATCATTTTCATTGGGTGTGTAACCATATAAGGTTTTATTCATGTAAACAGAACAACAATTTATTCTCTTACTTAAATGAATAACCGTATTGCAATAAACATGATCAAATCATACTTATGCTCAACACCAAATAACACTTATTTAGGTTCCATACTAATCCCGAAAGTATAGGGAGTGTGCGATGATGATCATATCAATCTTGGAACTACTTCCAACACTCATCTTCACTTCCCCTTCAACTAGTTTACATTCATTCTGCAACTCCTGCTTCAAGTTGCTACTCTTAGCAACTGAACCGATTATCAAATACCGAGGGGTTGCTACGAACACTAGTAAAATACACATCAATAATCTGTATCTCAAATATACCTTTGTTCACTTTGCCATCCTTCTTATCCGCCAAATACTTGGGGTAGTTCCGCTTCTAGTGACCAGTTCCATTGCAGCAAAAGCACTTAGTCTCGTGCTTAGGTCCAGACTTGGGTTTCTTCACTCGAGCAGCAACGTGCTTGCCGTTCTTCTTGAAGTTCCCCTTCTTCCCTTTGCCCTTTTCCTTGAGACTAGTGGTCTTGTCAATCATCAACACTTGATGCTCTTTCTTGATTTCTACCTTCGTCGATTTCAACATCACGAAGAGCTCGAGAATCGTTTTCGTCATCCCTTGCATACTATAGTTCATCACGAAGTTCTAGTAACTTAGTGTTGGTGACTAGAGAATTCTGTCAATCACTATCTTATCCGGAAGATTAACTCCCACTTGATTCAAGCGATTGAAGTACCTGGACAATCTGAGAACATGCTCACTAGTTGAGCGATTCTCTTCCATCTTTTAGCTATAGAACTTGTTGGAGACTTCATATCTCTCAACTCGGTATTTGCTTGAAATATTAACTTCAATTCCTGGATCATCTTATATGGTCCATGACGTTCAAAACGTCTTTGAAGTCCCGATTCTAAGCCGTTAAGCATGGTGCACTAAATTATCAAGTAGTCATCATATTGAGCTAGCCAAACGTTCATAACGTGCGCATCCGCTTCCTGCAATAGGTCTGTCACCTAGCGGTGCATTAAGGACATAATTCTTACGTGCAGCAATGAGGATAAACCTCGGATCACGGATCCAATCCGCATCATTGCTACTAACATTTTTCAATACAATTTTCTCTAGGAACACATATAAAAACATAGGGAAGCAACAACGCGAGCTATTGATCTACAACATAATTTGCAAAATACTACCAGGACTAAGTTCATGATAAATTAAAGTTCAATTAATCATATTACTTAAGAACTCCCACTTAGACAGACATCTCTCTAGTCATCTAAGTGATCACGTGATCCAAATCAACTAAACCATAACCGATCATCACGTGAGATGGAGTAGTTTTCAATGGTGAACATCTTATGTTGATCATATCTACTATATGATTCACGCTCGACCTTTCGGTCTCTGTGTTCCGAGGCCATATCTGCATATGCTAGGCTCGTCAAGTATAACATGAGTATTCTGCGTGTGCAAAATTGGCTTGCACCCGTTGTAGATGGACGTAGAGCTTATCACACCCGATCATCACGTGGTGTCTCGACGCATTTAACTTTGGCAACGGTGCATACTCAGGGAGAACACTACTTGATAATTTTAGTGAGAGATCATCTTAAAATGCTACCGCCAATCAAAGCAAAATAAGATGCATAAAGGATAAACATCACATGCAATCAATATAAGTGATATGATATGGCCATCATCATCTTGTGCTTGTGATCTCCATCTCCAAGCACCGTCGTGATCACCATCGTCACCGGGCGCGACACCTTGATCTCCATCGTAGCATCGTTGTCGTTTACGCCATCTATTGCTTCTACGACTATCGCTACCGCTTAGTGATAAAGTAAAGCAATTATGTATGCGTTGCATTTCATACAATAAAGCGACAACCATATGGCTCCAGCCAGTTGCCGATAACTTCGGTTACAAAACATGATCATCTCATACAATAAAATATAGCATCACGTCTTGACCATATCACATCACAACATGCCCTGCAAAAACAAGTTAGACGTCCTCTACTTTGTTGTTGCAAATTTTACGTGGCTGCTACGGGCTTAAGCAAGAACCAATCTCACCTACGCATCAAGACCACAACGATACTTCGTCAAATAGACTCCGTTTAACCTTCTCAAGGACGGGCGTAGCCTTTTCAGTTCAACTAAAGTGAGAGAGACAGACACCCGCCAGCCACCTTTAAGCACGAGTGCTCGTAACAGTGAAACCAGTCTCGCGTAAGCGTACGCGTAATGTCGGTCTGGGCCGCTTCATCTCACAATACCGCTGAACTAAAGTATGACATCTTTGGTAGGCAGTATGACTTGTATCGCCCACAACTCACTTGTGTTCTACTCGTGCAAAACATCAAACCATAAAAACCTAGGCTCGGATGCCACTGTTAGGGAACGTAGTAATTTCAAAAAATTTCCTACGCACACGCAAGATCATGGTGATGCATAGCAATGAGAGGGGAGAGTGTTGTCTACGTACCCTCGTAGACCGAAGCGGAAGCGATCGAGCGTAGAGGAAGTAGTCGACGTTCTCCTCGCGATCCAACCGATCCCAAAGTTACTCCGGGCGCCTCCGAGTTCTTGGCACACGTTCAGCTCGGTGGCGCTCCTCAGGCTCCGATCCGGCAAAGCTCGGGGAGAGAGAGTTCCGTCGGCCTGACGGCGTGGTGACGATCTTGATGTTCTATCGACGCGAGGCTTCGCCTAAGCACCGCCACTGATATGACCGAGGTGGAATATGGTGGAGGGGGCACCGCTGCGGCTAAGAGATCCAAGAGATCAATTGTTGTGTCTTTGGTGCTAGCCCTGCCCCTCTATTTATATGTTGAGCCCCGGGGTCGAAACTTGGAGCAAAAGCCTCCTCAAAGTCTTTTTTGCCCGAAAGGCAAGAGTCCCACTCGGACTCCAGGACCAAATGCCACAATCCTTGGCGTCTGGCCCAGACGCCATGGGCCTCGGCGTCTGGCCCAGACGCCATGGGCCTCGGCGGCTGGCCCAGGGCCAGACGCAAGGGTCTGCGGCGTTTGGCCCCTCGGCCTCATAAAACTCCTTTTGCACCGACACGAAGCCTCATGGGCTTGACCCCTTGGCCTAAACATATCATCCAATATATGAATCTTTACGTCTCGACCATTTCGAGACTCCTCGTCATGTCCCCGATCTCATCCGGGACTCCGAACTCCTTCGGTACATCAAAACATGTAAACTCATAATATAAGCATCGCCATCGAAACCTTAAGCGTGCAGACCCTACGGTTCGAGAACAATGTAGACATGACCGAGACACGTCTCGGTCAATAACCAATAAGCGGGACCTGGATGCCCATATTGGCTCCTACATATTCTACGAAGATCTTTATCGGTCAAACCGCATAACAACATACGTTGTTCCCTTTGTCATCGGTATGTTACTTGCCCGAGATTTGATCGTCGGTATCCAATACCTAGTTCAATCTCGTTACCGGCAAGTCTCTTTACTCGCTCCGTAATACATCCTCTCACAGCTAACTCATTAGTTGTAATGCTTGCAAGGCTTAGTGATGTGTATTACCGAGAGGGCCCAGAGATACCTCTCCGACAATCGGAGTGACAAATCCTAATCTCAAAATACGCCAACCCAACATCTGCCTTTGGAGACACCTGTAGTACTCCTTTATAATCACCCAGTTACGTTGTGACGATTGGTAGTACCCAAAGTGTTACTCCAGTAAACGAGAGTTGCATAATCTCATAGTTACAGGAACATGTATAAGTCATGAAGAAAGCAATAGCAACATACTAAACGATCAAGTGCTAGGCTAACGGAATGGGTCATGTCAATCGATCATTCTCCTAATGATGTGATCCCGTTAATCAAATGACAACTCATGTCTATGGTTAGGAAACATAACCATCTTTGATTAACGAGCTAGTCAAGTAGAGGCATACTAGTGACACTCTGTTTGTCTATGTATTCACACATGTATTGTGTTTCCGGTTAATACAATTCTAGCATGAATAATAAACATTTATCATGATATAAGGAAATAAATAATAACTTTATTATTGCCTCTAGGGCATATTTCCTTCAGGTTTCTTGCCAGAAGAATTTTTTACGATGTTTGTCCAGTTTGTAAATCACCATCTTAGGAAGCAGAAACATTGCCATGTAGTAATAAACGATACTGGACAGAGAGGAGTTCAGGAGAATGAGCCTCCCCCCCCCCCGATGAGGCAGCATTACCAATCCAAGTCTCACAGCATTTAAGGAATTTCTCATCAACAAAATTCCAGTCCAGGTTACGTAAGGTTGAGTAGCTCACAGGCACCCCCAAATATTTCATTGGAAAGTGACCAATTTGACAATTAAAGATCTCTGCATAGGTTGCCAGGATATTATTGTCTCCACCCACGCACATGATTTCACTCTTAAGAAAATTAATCTTTAAACCAGACATAAGCTCGAAAACGTACAAGAGAAGTTTCAGATTGACAGCGGCTTCTTCATCGTGTTCAAAACAAATGACCGTGTCATCAGCGTATTGCAGAACAGCAACGCCATTATCAATGAGGTCCGGGGCCAACCCCGTAATCATCTTCTCCTTTTGAGCATTACGGATCATCTTAGATAAGGTTTCCACCGCAAGGTTAAATAGGAAAGGGGAATGAGGGTCGCCCTGGCGCACCTCCTTGTGACTTTGGAAGTAAGGTCCGGTCACGTTATTCAACCTGATGCTGATCGTGCCATTAGTAAGAATCTTCTTCACCCAACCACACCATGTTTCACCAAAGCCTCGATTACTATGACATTCAAGGAGAAAGTCCCAATTAATTTTGTCATACGCCTTCTCAAAGTCCAATTTCAGGACCACCCCAACTTTCTTTTTATGGTGTGTGTAGTGCAAGATCTCATGGAGGGTGAGGATCCCATCCATGATATTTCTATGTTTAATGAAAGCATTTTGGTGTCTGCTAAAAAGTTTGTCAGCAAAGATAGCTACTCTATTATCCATCACTTTAGTAATCAACTTATAAGGACATCTAAGTAAACAGATGGGACGGTATTGCTGAATTTTTTTGCACCATTGGTCTTAGGTATCAAAGTGATCACCCCGTAATTCAGGCGCTCCACATCCAGGGTATTGTTATGAAATGCATGGAACAGACGCATAATATCAGGCTTAACAAAGTCCCAGCAGTGCCTGTAGAATTCAGCTGGGATGCTATCTGGGCCGGGGGCCCTATTGCTATCCATGCCAAACAAGGCTTTTCTAACCTCTTCCTCCGTGAATTCACTGGTCAGGAGTATATTATCCTCCACCGTAAGTTTTTCCTCTTCCGACCAGGTATCCGAGGATAAATGGAAAATGTTTCCTCTGGACGGGCCAAAAAGATTTTTATAATAAGCCGTGGCATGAGCCAAAAGGTTATCCGTGCCTTCAATCACCGTCTCTCCATCCGTAAAGGAGTGGATAGTATTTTTTCATTTCCTACCATTGGCCGCGCGGTGAAAAAAGGCCGTGTTTTGGTCCCCCTTAAGCAACCATCTCTCATTGGACTGTTGGAGCCAGAAGAGCTCTTCATTAGCCAGAATATCATCAAGTTCCATCCGCAGATTTGTTCTATACTCGTAAGTTTCAGGATCAAGGGGGCCCTCTTCTTCTAAGGTCTCAATCTCTTCCAACTCTTTATGAATATCTTTTTTTGTTTTCTTCGCATGACCAAACAGGTGGGAGCCCCACCCTTTGAAGTATTTTTTCAGTCTTTTGAGCTTGATATTCAGGATGTCAATGGGATCATCAGAGGCAACAGGTTGCTCCCAAATCTTATTAGCTATAGGATAGAATTCTTCATTTTTTAGCCAGCTGAGTTCAAATCTGAACTCACGTTGTCTAGCAGGTCTAGCTACAATCGAGTTAGACGACAGTAGGAGAGGGTTATGGTCTGATACGTCTCGTACCAGCTTTCGAACAGTGACCAGGGGAAAAAGGTCCTCCCATTCAAAACTCATCAGAACTCTGTCGGAGCTTTTCTAACGCAGGGTGTCTCTGGTGGTTGGACCAAGTATATTTGCCCCCTCCCATATGTATCTCCCGAAGGTTCAGGGTTTGGATAATGGAATTGAATTTATCCATGTAAGGGGACCTATTTAGATTCTTATTTTTCTCACAACTTTCACGAAGTATATTGAAATCCCCTCCCACAACATAGGGGACCTGGAGATGGGAACACATGGACGCAAGTTCACAAAGGAATTCTTCTTTCTTGTCATCCTGAGTTGCACCATAGACAACTACAAGTGCCCACGCACGTTTCAGATTAATATAAAAAATGTTTGCTTGCAGGCAAAATCTGCCCACAGTCCAGGAAACAACTTCCAGGGTTTCTTTTTTGATGCCACAAAGGATGCCACCGAAATTACCAACGGAAGGTATCCAGTTCCAAACAAATCTATCATAGGGATCAATCTTATGTAAGACTTTAGGAGGGATCTCTTTTTTTCTGGTTTCCTGCAGTCCTATGAAATCAAGGGAATGATCTTTGATCATGTCAGAGAAGCAGGTAGTCATTCCTTTTTTACCTGCTCCTCGACAATTCCAAAAGACCCCGTTCATTTAATAATCGTGTTACCTCCTGATGAAGTCATGTACCTGGGGTAGGGTCATAGACCTACCCAAAGGTACCCTCCACAAGGACACTCACAAGAGAAGCAGCCTTCCAGCCGACCTGGTAGGCTTCCACTCGACAGATTCAAAGGCACTCGACTATGAAGACCCACTCGACCACCAAGAGTCCAAGAGCCACTCGGTATCCAAACGGTATGTAGTTAAATAGTCTTTATGACCTTAATGACACTTAATGTAAGGCGTTACCAGTAACGCCTAGCTTTAACGCACCTTAAACCCTCTACTACGTGGTCTGGCTGGGGTCCTGGCGCACTCTATATAAGCCACCCCCTCCACGGTAGAAGGGTTCGCACCCTGTAACACATACGCAGATAATCCAGTCGACCGCCTCCGGGCTCGAGACGAGGGGCTGTTACTTCCTCCGAGAAGGGCTGAACTCGTAAATCCTGCGTATACAACTACTCCATAGCTAGGATCTTGCCTCTCCATACCTACCCCCATTCTCTTGTCGGACTTAGAACCACGACGGTTGGCGCCCACCTTGGGGCAGTGTGTTCTAGCTTAATTGTTGGAGAAGTTGGGATTCTCTCGATCTCCGGCATCATGGTTTTGGTGGAGTTACGGTCGACGGCCACGAGATCCGTCTCGGTGCGCTCACGTTCGTCGCCGACGACTCGCTTGGCTTCGAGGAGGCTCCACTCGACGTGGACGCGCTCCCCATCCATGGGCGACGCACTTTCGCGATGTGTCCGCGGCGTCCTCCTGCGGCAACCGTCGACCCGGTATGGGTCGGCTCCTGCTGTTATCTTCACTCCCGATCTCCCACCGGCGCAAGCGTTCCAGTCGGTCGAGGCTTTAGCGGTGGGTGAGGCGTGCGGTGGCCCGCCAGTCGGCCACCCCCCAAGTCGCGGCGATCGAGCCCGACGAATCTCTCTACGGCCTGTTTGACCTGGCCGACCGGCTCAGAGAGACCGCGTCCGATGCGATAGCGATGACCCGGGCGGCAGAGGTTACGATGGTCGATGGACCACGCGGTCCCCTGGATTCACCCGCACCAACGAAGGTGGCGATGGAGGCGATCCGGTGCAAGCCCACGAAGAGTACTTGCCGAGCCCCTCACTTTGCTCCAGAGGGAGGAGCTTCGTCGTCGGAACATGGATGCACTTCACACTCCTATCGTTGGAGAAACCCCGAGGCTCGCGCCTTGGAGGATGCGACTTGGCCAACTTTGGTGAGCGCACTCGATCGAGAATCTTCAGCGAGTGCTGGACGAGCGTACGCGACCGAGGGTTCCAGAATCCAGTCGACGCCAACTCTTTCAACCGCCAACCCAGGTATATCGAACTCTGATTCAGAATTTAGCAGCTGTCGCCCGTATAGCAGAATCAATTCAGCCTTCCCAATCGGAGGCAGGTAGAGGTTTGCAGCAAATCAGGGATTTGCTCCGGGCGGCAGGAGATCAATACTCAGTTGTATCGATTTGCGTAACAGGGTTCACAGCCGATCCGTCGCTGCGAATTCATTCCAGTCGGCCCATAGTCCAAGGTCGCCCCGAGGCGTGAGGAACGTGGGGGCCGGCGTGATGATCAATACAAGGGCCGCGAGCAGTATGAGCACTGATTCGATCACAACGATCGACGTCGAGTGCCCACTCCTCCCCCAAGGGGTGGATCATACGCCCCTCGGCAGCAGGACGACAGATGCCAAAACAGTGCTGGGCAAAGAGTTCCAGTCGACCCCAGGGAACCAGGCTTTGATGCGAGATCCATTATCGTTCAAGGTTTGGTCGACAGGAACAGAGCTCACCGAGACGGCCATGATAGAGATGTTCCTTCCAGCAGTAGAGTTCATGTCTCGGGACCGAGTGTTTCAGCAGAGCCATCAGGGCTGCGATGATTCCTCCCAACTTCAGGTTGGCGATCGGAGTCGACAAGTTCACTGGAGAATCCAAGCCCCGACACTTGGCTTGAAGATTACCGAGTGGCAGTTCAGATCGGCGGTGGCAACGATGAGGTAGCCATGAAGCATTTACCTCTTATGTTGGAGGGTTCAGCCAGGCGTGGTTGAATCGATTAGCACCCAAAGAAGATTTACACTTGGGAAGATCTTGCCCGAGTGTTTGTCAGGACATTTGAAGGAACTTGCAAACAACCAGCAGGTTTGACAGAGTTGCAGTCGTGCATGCAAAATTTGAGTGAAACCTTGAGAGATTACATCCAGAGGTGGATCACTTTGCACCACACAGTCGAGAATGTATCTGATCACCAGGCAGTCTGTGCCTTCAAGGAAGGTGTCAAGAACAGAGAATTGAGTTTGAAATTTGGTCGAACCGGAGATATGACCCCGTGTCGGATGATGGAGATTGCCACCAAGTATGCAAATGGTGAAGAAGAGGATCGGCTCCGGAGTGGTAAATATAAATCGGCCGCCAACGAGGCCGGCGGAGGAAATTCGGTCGGAACCGAGCGCAAAGTCGAGCCAGCGGCTCCGGAGAGGCCTTGGCAGTGACCCCGGGAAAGTTCAAGGGGAAACCCAAGGGTCCTTGGAACCCTAAGAAGGTGAAAGACCAGGATGGGAATGACGTGTTGGATTTACCATGTCATATTCATACAAAGAAAGATGAAGAGGGTAAACTCATTTACCCGAAACATACCACTCGACAGTGTCGGCTCTTGATTCAGCGGTTCAAGGGAAACAGCCCAAGGATAAGGATAAGGAGGCAGACAAAGTTGAGGATAGAGAGGATGATGATGGTGGATATCCCCAGGTCAATTCCACCCTGATGATTTTTGCTGACGTCGAGAGCAAAAGTCGATTGAAGGTTATCAATCGGGAAGTAAACTTGGTTGCTCCGGCGACTCCCAATTATCTGAAATGGTCCTAGACCGCCATCACATTCGACCGGTCGATCACCCGACGCACATTGCCACCACAGGAGGCAAGCATTGGTGGTTGACCCGGTTGTCGAAGGCACTCGGTGACCAAAGTCTGATGGATGGTGGTAGTGGTTTGAATATATTATACGCGGAGACGTTAAAAGTGATGGGCATTCCGATGTCCGGACTCGATTACCGATAACATGAGCTTCCACGAGTCATTCACGGAAAGAAGGCTGAGTCACTCGGCCAAATTGCTCTTGATGTAGTTTTGGTGATTCAAAGCATTTCCGGAAAGAAAAGTTGACCTTTGAGGTCGTGGATTTCAGGCGCTTATCACACTATTACGGGAGACCAGCTTATGCACGTTTCATGGCCCGACCATGTTACGTGTATCTTAAACTGAACATGCCTGGTCCCAAGGGAGTGATCACTGTCACGGGCAATCTGAAGAAGGCAGAAGAGTGCTTCCAGAAAGGCTCTAAGATCGCCGAATGCTCAGTTGGCAGTGGTAGAGCTACAAGAGTATCAGAAAACTGCAGATCCGAGTGATTTGTTGCGAGCTAAGAAGCCCGCTACAGAGTCAGCATTCCAGTCGACTGGCGAGACGAAACAGGTTCACATTCACCCGACTAATCCCGATGCTGCTCCGACCAACATTTCAACAACACTCGACTCAAAGTAGGAAGAAGCGCTCATCCAGTTCCTCCGTGAGAACTGGGACATCTTTGCATGGAAGCCTGCTGACATGTCGGGTGTTCCCAGGGGGCTGGCTGAGCATCGTCTACGAGTCGACCCAAAATTCAAACCAGTTAAAGAATATCTTCGGCGGTCCGCCGTCCAGAAGAGAAAGGCCATTGGCGAGGAGGTGGCTCGGCTCTTAGCAGCAGAGTTCATCCGAGAGATCTACCACTCCGAGTGGCTTGCCAACGTTGTCATGGTCCCCAAGAAGGACAAGTCGTTGCGCATGTGCATCGATTTCAAGCATATCAATCGGGCCTGCCCGAAAGATCATTTCCCTCTTCCTCGCATCGACCAAATAGTTGACTCAAGCTGCGGGATGCGAGAGGTTGTCTTTTTTATACGCCTATTCCGGGTACCATCAGATCCGTCTGTATGGACCCGATGAGATTAAAACAGCGTTCATCACTCCATTCGGGTGCTTCTGTTATGTCACCATGCCATTCGGTCTCAAGAATGTCGGAGCCACATTCATGAGGATGATTCAGAAGTGTTTGCTCACTCAAATCAGTCGGAATGTGGAAGCATACATGGATGATATAGTGGTCAAGTCGCGAAAGGGTTCCGACCTGTTGATCGACCTTGCGAAACATTTGCCAATCTCGGGAGGTATGATATCAAGCTTAATCCATCAAAGTGTACATTTGGAGTTCCCGGTGGAAAGTTACTCGGTTTTCGTTTCCGAGCAAGGAATCGATGCTAACCCGAAAAGGTTGGCACCATACTCGAATGAAGCGCCTCGTATGTGCACGATGTCCGTAAACTTCTTGGATGCTTGGTCGCTTTAAGTCGATTCATCTCTCGCCTCGGTGAAAAGGCATTGCCTCTTTACCGGTCGATGAAGAAGTCGGACAAGTTCGAGTGGACTCTAGAAGCTGATGCAGCGTTTGCAGAGCTCAAAGCTCGCTCTCCACCCACCGGTGCTTGCTGCTCCAATCAGCAAGGAGCCTTTGCTGCTTTACATTGCAGCCCTTTGGACAAGTCGTCGATTACCGTACTTACGATCGGCGGGAAGAAGAAGGAAAAACCTTCAAAGTTCAACGCCCGGTTTATTATCTTTACAATCGACCCCATCAAAGCAAAGATACCCTCACTATCGGAAGCTTGTTTACGGGATCTATATGACCACGAAGAAGGTTGCTCATTATTTCTCCGATCATTCCATTACGATCGTCGTGACGCCTTTGTCGGAAATTCTTCATAACAGAGATGCAACTGGTCGAGTGGCAAAATGGGCGATTGAACTCCTTCCCCTTGATATCAAATTCGAGGCAAAGAAAGCCATCAAGTCCCAAGCAATAGCAGATTTCCTTGCCGAGTGGATTGAACAGCAACTTCCGACCCAAGTTCACTCGGAACATTGGACTATGTTTTTCGATGGTTCCAAGATCTCGAACGGTTACAGTGCAGGGGTTGTATTGGTTCCCCCGAGGAGATAGGCTCAAGTATGTTCTCCAGATTCATTTTGATTCTTCCAACAACGAAGCGAATATGAAGCACTCCTGTATGGGTTGCGCATGGCCATTTCACTTTCGGCGTCCGTCGCCTTATGGTCTATGGCGACTCGGATCTGGTTGTTAATCAAGTGATGAAGGAGTGGGATGTCGAAGCCCGGCTATGACAGGTTATTGTAATGCGATGAGAAAGCTGGAGAAGAAATTGAGGGTTAGAGCTTCATCATATACCCGGTGAAAAAATCAAGCTGCGGATGATTTGGCGAAGATAGGGTCCAAGAGGGAAGCCATTCCCAGTAATGTATTTTTGGAACACATTCATGCTCCTTTCACAGAGAATGAAGAAGAGGCTCGACAGATCGTCCGTCGATCCAAGGCCTTTACAGTGATCAAGGGACAATTGTACAGAGAAAGCGCGACTGGAGTCGGCCAGAAGTGTATCACGCCAGAAGAAGGTCAGATAATTCTTGAGGATATCCACTCGGGAACCTGTGGCCATCATGCGTCCTCTCGGACCATTGTGGCTAAAGCATACCGAGCGGGATTTTACTGGCCGAAAGCAAATGAAATGGCAAAAGAAATAGTCGACAAGTGTGAAGGATGTTAGTTCTATTCCAACATGTCGCACAAGCCAGCCTCAGCCTTGAAGACCATTCCACTCGTTTGGCCCTTCGCTGTTTGGGGACTGGACATGATTGGACCGTTGAGAACTGGCAGAAGCGGTTTCACCCATTTGCTAGTAGCAGTCGACAAGTTCACCAAGTGGATCGAAGCCAAGCCCATCAAGAACCTCGATGCATGCACTGCTATCAGTTTCATCAGAGAGTTGATATTTAGATATGGAGTTCCGATAGCATCATCACCGACAATGGGTCAAACTTCGATAATGAAAAGTTCAAAGCCTTCTGCGCCTCTCAAGGCACGCGGGTCGACTATGCTTCAGTGGCTCATCCTTAGTCGAATGGACAAGCAGGACGTGCAAACGGCCTCATTCTCAAAGGGTTAAAACCTCGGCTGATGCGTGATCTCAAACACGCGGCAGGAGCTTGGGTCGACGAACTTCCATCAGTTCTCTGGGGATTGAGGACCACTCCTAATCGGTCGACTGGGAGAACTCCATTCTTCCTGGTCTATGGAGCTGAAGCAGTTTTGACCTGCTTCAGAATGCACCTCAAGTCGAGCTATACTCTGAAGAAGAAGCGGAACAAGCCCGGCAAGATGCTGTCGAGCTCTTGGAAGAGGAGAGAGAGATGGCCTTGATCCGCTCGACTATCTATCAGCAAGACTTGCGTCGATTCCATGCCAGAAATGTGAAGAGTCGAGCCTTCCAAGAGGGAGATTTGGTCCTCCGAGTGGATCAACAGAAACCACACAAGCTTGCTCCCACTTGGGAAGGTCCTTTCATCGTCACAAGAGTCCTCCACAACGGAGCATATCATCTCTACAACGTTGATCGTCAGATCGACGAGCCTCGAGCTTGGAACGCGGAGCTGCTCCGCCCCTTTTACACTTAAAAACTCACTCGGTTGAGATGTAATAAAAGTGATTTTGAAGTTTGTTTATCCAAGACAAGAATGTTATAATTTTCCCAGTAATTGTTATTGCTTTTTGTTGAAATTTCCCCCAGTGGGTGGCTTAGTCGCGAATCCGATTCGCCTAAGTTTGTAAAAAAAATCCTTTCCGAGTGCGAGCCAGTCTTTCACTCGGGGGCTTAGCTGCGAATCCGCTTCGCCTAAGTATTCAAAATCCTACCGAGTGGCGAGCCAGCCTCCCACTCGGAGGCTTAGCTGCAGTCCAAGTACTCGCCTAAGTATCCAAAATCCTACCGAGTGGCGAGCCAGCCTCCCACTCGGAGGCTTAGCTGCAGTCCAAGTACTCGCCTAAGTAGTCAAAATCCTACCGAGTGGCAAGCCAGCCTCCCACTCGGAGGCTTAGCTGCAGTCCAAGTACTCGCCTAAGTATTCAAACCCTGCCAAGTAGTGAGCCGCCTCCCACTCGGGGGCTTATAACAGCCCAAGGATTCGCCTTAAACATCCAAAGTGATAAAAATCCTACCGAGTGGAGAGCAAACCTCCCACTCGGGGGCTTAGCTGCAGCCCAGTGCTCGCCTAAGTAATAGAAATCCTACCGAGTGGAGAGCAAACCCCCCACTCGGGGGCTTAGCTGCAGCCCAGTGCTCGCCTAAGTAATAACCTACCAAGTGGAGAGCAAACCTCCCACTCGGGGGCTTAGCTGTAGCCCAGTGCTCGCCTAAGTAATAAAAATCCTACCGAGTGGAGAGCAAACCTCCCACTCGGGGGCTTAGCTGCAGCCCAGTGCTCGCCTAAGTAATAAAAATCCTACCGAGTGGAGAGTAAACCTCCCACTCGGGAGCTTAGCTGCAGCCCAGTGCTCGCCTAAGTAATAAAAATCCTACCGAATGGAGAGCAAACCTCTCACTCGGAGGCTTAGCTGCAGCCTAGTGCTCGCCTAAGTAAGGAATTCATCCCAATCCGCAAGGACGACGAGGTGCAGGTCGACTGCTACCTCCTCCTTCGGAGCTTCGCCACAAGTACAACGTGCAATTCATCCCAATCCGCAAGGACGACGAGGTGCAGGTAGATTGCTACCTCCTCCTTCGGAGCTTCACCACAAGTACAACGTGCGGTCCATCCCAATCCGCAAGGACGACGAGGTGCAGGTCGACTGCTACCTCCTCCTTCGGAGCTTCGCCACAAGCACAACGTGCGGTTCGTCCCGATCCGTAAGGGGCGACAAGGTCGATCGCAGTCATGTTCCACCTCTACCTGCAGGATAGATGAAGCACAAGTCGATTGGAATTTCAACGGAATATCTTCCGAATGAGGAATAAAGTTCTCTCGAAGGCAAGTAAAGCATGTTAAAGGAAAAACCAAGTTCGGATAAATGTCCTACGGATCCAAAGGCGCTCAGGCGTTAAGCCTGTTAAAGTTTATCGATTCTGAAACCACTCGGCATTCCGAGGCAAATTTAAAGTGGGACTTAGAAGTTTTTTATTCCTCCGGCGGAGGACTGGAAGGTGCAACAAACTGGTCGAGGTCGATTCCGTCAGCAATACGGGTAGCAGCAGTGATTGAAGTCTCCATGAAAGATCTGAAGTCGTGCTTCCTAGTATTGGCAACCTTGAGAGACACCAGCTTGTCCTCTTGCGCTTCTTTGCAGTGGACACGAACCGGAGATAGAGCAACATCAGCACCATACCGGCGGATGACTTTTCCATTCTTGCACTCGACTTGGAATCTCATTCGGTCGAGTCATCGTGGATTCAAGATCATTACGGAGAGTGCATTACGGCGGAGAGTCGAGTCGATCCAGCGACCTTAATCGCAACTTTCGGTCGAGCAAGATAATCCACTACGCTAGCAACACGAGACTCGGTCGGAGCACATTCATAGCAGCTTCATCCTTCACGGGAGAGTTGATGGGGTCCAAGCTGGTTTCCACTGATTGGTTTCTTCTTCAAAGTTTTGGCAGAATTACGAAAACACAACTCAGACTCAAAATGAAGATCATGTGATGAGCCGGTGAGAGAAAGACAGTTGGATAAAAGAGATTACCTTCAAGCATGAGAAACAGCTTCTTGGCGAACCCTCCAAGATAAATCTCCAGGTCGTTTTGCTTCCCCGCCAGCTGGCCAACCTTGTCAGACAGAACATTCTTGTCGTTCTTGATCGGTGACTTCCTTGTTAGTCAGCGTCAAGAGAGGCTTTCAGCTTGGCATTTTCGTCTTCAAGTTTGTCGGTGAGGCAAGCTTCTCTTCGTGAGCTTTGTTTTTCTCCAAAGCCGCCTATACGTACCTCTGCAAGGTCAAGGTCCTTCTTCTTCAAAGTCTCTTCGGTTTATCTGCCAAAGCAACAATGAGAACAGAGTTGAGAATGAGCAGAAAAAGCAGGCGATCGTCAAAAATTCTCACCAGCCATACCTTTTGCTTCATCCTTTGCCTTACGCAAATTCTCTGAGCAAGCTTCAAATCGAGGTTGAGCTGAATCTGCTTTTCTCTAGCTTCGATTATAGCGAGCCACAAGCTCGCAAGATTTCTACAAAGAGTGAACCAACGAAAGACATCAAAGACAGATCACTTCCGAGTGACTAAGGAAAAATAGTAGCATTTCTAAGACTACGGTCGAATAAAAACATTCTACAGTAGTCTCGGGGACTACACCCAGCGGGTGCACTCAGCGTGCCCCCACTGGTTTACCAATTTGGTTCGACCATCGACCAAAAGAGGCAAAAAGGTTATGATTCTAAAAACATGGCTAATTGTCGTGATACCGTAGTAAAAAATAGTTCTTTAGACTATAGTCAATCGACGCTTGATCGACCATAGTCTCGGGGACTACACCCGGTGGGTGCACTCAGCGTGCCCCCACGGTTTCTGATTCCATTCGACTTGGTCCGTCGGTCGAGTGAAGAAGATCACGACATAAAGACCATAGCCGATTGCACGATCGACCATAGTCTCGGGGACTACACCCAGTGGGTGCACTCAGCGTGCCCCCACAAAAGTTCAAACGACACACACACCCAGTGGGTGTACAGATATGGAAATCTCCAGAAGAAGCAGTTACAGATAGTATATCCTAACAAAGCAAGCGACGGTGACTTACTTGGACATTGCTCGAGAGCTGAACTGGCATCATAGGCGCTGACTTGCCTCTCGAGCCGCTTTCACCTGCTCCATCATGATCCCTGCCTGGCGTATGGCCTCCATAGGAGCACTTACTTGGTCTTCCGGGACGTGGTGTGTAGCAAAGAGAGATGGTGGATCAGCAGTCGACGAAGTGGGTCGGGCACTTGTCAGCGGTATAGCAAAAGATACAGAAGTCCGAGTGGGGTTGCCTCCCTCGGAAATCAGCGTCTTAGGAGTCGCCGTGACTTGAGCAGCCTTGCCAGCAGGCACTTTCTTGTTCCTCCTCTTCCTTAATGGCGCTTCCTCGTCATCATCGGGGAGATCAATGACGTGAGGCGGAACTACAAGAGAGATCCAGAAGTAAACATGGAAGCCCAATCGACTAAAAAGCTCGATCGGCTAAAAGTGAAACCTCAGAGATCTTACCAAGATTGGAAGTGGCCGCATCCTCCATTTCCTGATCATCGTGCTTGGCTGAAGTCTCGGAGGTAGCGGCGCTGTAGATTTCAAGAGTCGGCTGATCAGTCATCAAGTCGACCCAAAGTTCATTCATGTTGAAAAAGGAAATAGAAGGTTCTATTTCTTACCCGGAGATGGTGGGGATGACCATTCACATCTTGGGCAGGGCCTTCGCCGGCTTTGACGGCGTCGCTCGAGGTTGCTTCGGCGGCTTCTCAGTCGGCGCGGGAGAAGTTGTCCTAGGTCGCTTCGTCGACTGGCTGGTGGGCACAACAGCTTTACCGCGCCCGGCCGTCGGGTCGTGCGTCAACTTGGACCTTCCCTCCGAGCGAGGAGGGTCGACGTCTTCCTCCTCTTCTTCCTCCTCCTCCTCATCATCAGAGCCATCATCCTCCTCATCCTCCTCGCCGTTGGACTCCCATTCCTTCGGACTCTCGCCTCCACTTCCTTCTTCTTCTTCGGCTGCTTCCTGCGCCCCGTTGGGAATCGAGTACATCTCAGTGGTGACCTAGAAGACAACAAAACAAGGTGAAAGTCAGTCGACGAAATTGACATCAAAACAGAATGAATGCAGCAGAATCACAATCGGAGATAAGCGGTGATACCTTGTCTGGTTGGTAACTCTGGTCGAGTGGTGGAATCCTCCTAGCTCCGCGAGGGTTGTCTTTATTTCCTGTGATGGCAGTCATCCACTTCTCCAGTATGGCATCATCAACCTCCTTCGGATGGACCCAAGTGGTATCAGAGTACATCCACATCGGATGACCTCGGTATTGGAGTGGCTGAATACGCCATCGGAGAAAAACCTCCAAGAGATCCATGCCGGTCACCCCATCGCGAATAAGCTGGACTACACGCTCCATCAGCAGCTTTACTTGGGCCTTCTCCTCTGGTAACACCTTCAGGGAAGATGGCTTGTTCACTCGACTCATGGAGAAAGGAGGGAGCCCAGTCGACTGCCCTGGCGTCGGCTGGTCTTGGCAGTAAAACCAGGTCGACTGCCACCCTCTAACCGAGTCGGGGAGAGTCATAGCTGGAAAGGCGCTTTTCCCCCTCATCCGGACCACGAGTCCCCCACACATTTGGATTACTTGGGTCCTCTCGTCATTCGGGCTCGTTTTCTTCACCGTCTGAGAGCGACAGGTGAATATGTGCTTGAAAAGACCCCAATGCGGTCGACAGCCCAAGAAATTCTCGCAGAGCGAAACGAAAGCAGCAAGATACACAATGGAGTTTGGAGTGAAATGGTGGAGTTGCACCCCAAAAGTTCGAAACCCCGGAAAAAAGGATTTGGCGGCGAGAAAACCCCTATCTACGTGGGTGGCGGGAGGACGCACTCACCCTCTTCAGCTGCGGTTGCCACTCCGTGCCGGAAGCCTCGCCGACCCATGGGGATCAGTCCTTCGTTGGCGGATCGGTGAGATCTTTCTCGGTGATGGTCGACCGGATCTGATCTCCTTGGACCCAGCCCTGCGGCAGCTTGGACCGCGAAGAGGAACCGCCCCGACTGGGCGCTCTCCCCTTGGCCTTCGCCGCCATCTTCTTCACCCGTTCCAGGGCGGCAGTCTTGTCCTTCACCATGGTCGTCGGCGAGAAAAGTACCGAGGTTCGGCGCTGGACAGACGGAGAGCGTGGCGAGAAAGTTTTGGAGGCGGAGAGGGGAGAAGTCTGAGGATGCACTGTTCAAAATGCCCGGTCCAATGCTTTATATGGGGTCGCTTCCGAGTGGCTGACCGGTAGGCCTGTGCAATCTCGTCACAATCCAAGAATCGGGCGCGCGCGCGATACGTGGCGAAAAAGGCGGCGCGAGGATCGAGGCGTCATCGTCTTATCCCATCCGAGTGCCGCGGTTTCTCCGCTTCGCGCGCTTCCCAAAATTCGGATCCCGCGAAATCCGCTAACCGCAGAGCAACTCGTCAGATAACAGATTTCCTCGGATCGTAAACAAAATCCTCGAGTTCACAAAGTTCACTCGACAAACGTGAAGAATGGATCAAGGCGACTGAAAGAGAAGTTGATGCCGTCACTAAAAAGTCGTTGATCCAGAGTAAGACGCACTCACAACACGAAGAGCAGGTCGGAAAGATTATCAACTCCTTCCTCACTCAAACCTTGATCCATTCAGGGGCTAATGATGAAGTCATGTACCTGGGGTAGGGTCATAGACCTGCCCAAAGGTACCCTCCACAAGGACACTCACAAGAGAAGCAGCCTTCCAGCCGACCTCGTAGGCTTCCACTCGACTGATTCAAAGGCACTCGACTATGAAGACCCACTCGACCACCAAGAGTCCAAGAGCCACTCGGTATCCAAGCGATTACGTAGTTAAATAGTCTTTATGACCTTAATGACACTTTATGTAAGGCGTTACCAAGAACGCCTAGCTTTAACGCACCTTAAACCCTCTAGTCATTAGTCCGGCTGGGGTCTGGAGCACTCTATATAAGCCACCCCCTCCACGGTAGAAGGGTTCGCACCACATAACACATCTGTGAGATAATCCAGTCGACCGCCTCCGGGCTCCGAGACGTAGGGTTGTTACTTCCTTCGAGAAGGGCCTGAACTCGTAAATCCCTCGCGTATACAACTACTCCATAGCTAGGATCTTGCCTCTCCATACCTACCCCCCATTCTACTGTCAGACTTAGAACCACGACACCTCCCCCTCGCCTGGTATTCCTACTAGGAAGCAGAGTAGGTTTACCACATCCTTTAGTCCTATTCTCAGAGGTTTTATCCTTTTGACTTCTAGTCACAGGCCTAGAGATAACAACATTAGGTTTCCTGTCTCTCTTTTTTCTGGAGCGTACCACAGTAAATGGTTCCTCCTCATTCACATTTTCTTCCTCCCACCTCATATCTAAAGGAATTTGGTCCCCTTTTCCATTGGTTAGCATGAGAATCCCCCCTCATCAGGTTGATCTACTTTCTCATTAACGTGTTCTGCATTACGTGCTTTCTCAAGTTCTCTAATAATGTCAACGCAAGTAAAATCATTGTCTGGTATGTCCATCCCCATTTTGACGCTTTCAGAATAAGAGTATTATCAGATAACGCATCAAAAGAGTTGGAGCTTTTGGTTGTACCTTCCATATTTCTCTTTTTGGCCATCGCCATCGCATTGTCATCCACTCGCTCCAACTTGCTCTGCACATAGCGAGAGCTAAAGCGCAGATTTTCCTCGGTGACAAGAGGAGGAGTAGGGATCACCTCAACACCAACAAGTAACTCCAGGGACTCCACAAAGTAGTCAATATTCTCCTTAATCCCAGCGTCTTGTGAATCACTCGCCTCCAGCACCTGTTGCGATGATCTCACCACATCAGAGTATGACTTCTTTTGTACATTATTAGACAGAGAGGGTTCATTAGGATTCAAATCCTTTTCACTTACTTTGTCATCACACGCCATCTGATCGAAGACCATAGTCTCAATCAGGAGAGAGTTATGCTAGTAATGAAAGAACATATCATGCTAGTGATGGAGAGAACCCATTTGGCGGTATTGCGTCCCAGTACACTTCTTCTCGATTACGCTGATGGACACTTGGAGGAGATACGACAAAGATACTTATCAACGGTACCTACAACAACTATGGAGACCAATGTGTGCAACAGAGAACAAACTTTAGCTATGTCTCAATTGCGTGAGTTTTAAATCTAGGTCAGTCGATTTTGTGGCCCTTGGACCTCGCTTGCGATTCGTGTGTTTTGTTGTTTTTCTTTGGGTGTGACTCTCGGTCCATTGGGCTCGATCTGATCAACTGACCCCAATTCTGGGTCAGTGTGACGATCGATCGGCCGAAAGCGATTGCACAGAGGAAAATTTGGGGGCGAGGAGAGGAAGACGGCGGGGGAGGTAGTAGGAGAAAGGGACGAGATTTAGATTGTGAGCGGTTCTCTTGCTGCATTGTCTCATGCAGACGAGGCACTTAATACAGACATGCACACACTCTACACACGTGTACCAGCCACATGCGCCCCACTGGGCTCAGCCCACACGCACACCGAGCCCTTTCTCCCTCATAGTCCACTGCTTAGCAGGTGTGACGATGACGAAGCACGGTGTAGCTGAATCCGGAGAGTGAGATGACCACTGCACACAAACATGAACGACTGAAGTGTTGCCCTTCTTGACCATCCGGCGATCCAGTATCACTTCTGGCTGTAGTGGTGCAGCCATGAGGTCTAGTGTTTGAGGAATCTTGGCGAAGACTGGAAAGTAGTCTGGTGTGAGTGGTTTCAGTTGAGATACGTGAAACACAGGACGGATACGACTATCAGGAGGCACTGTCAATTTGTATGCTCGGGTGCCAATGCACTGCTCCACTGTAAATGGACAGAAGAACTTAAATGCTAATTTTGGGCAAGGTCGATTGGCCACTGTGGACTGAGCATAAGGTTGCAAATTGAGCAGAATCGGTTCTCTCTGTTGAAGGAACGCTCGGTTCTGTTCCTGCCAGCCTTCTCCTGGCATCTATTATGTGCCCGTGTGAGCTGAGCGTGTAACCTGTCATTGTGTGTTGCCCAGTCCAGGTCCGCATCCTTGTTTTCCGGCAGATTCAGAGATAAGTTGGATAGGCCCCCTAGGTTTGGTTCCTGATCATAGAGAGCTCTGAACGGAGAAGTGTTCAGTGAAGAATGGTGGGTGGTGTTGTACCATAATTCAGCTGTCGGAAGCCACTTGGGCCATTGCTTGAGCCTTGGGTGTCTCATGGACTGCACATCAGAGATACATTTCGAGACACTGATTTACCCGTTCACTCTGTCCATCTATTTGGGGGTGGTAGGCCGTAGAGTAGCTGAGTTTGGTTCCCGCTGCATCCAACAAAGCACGCCACATTGCACTTGTGAAAATCTAGTCGCAGTCCGAGACAGTTGAATGAGGCATGCCATGTAATTTGGTAGTGTTATCCAAAATTCTCAAGCCACTGTTGCTTCTGTGAATGGGTGATGCAGAGGAACAAAATGAGAGTACTTGGTGAAGCGATCAACCACCACCATGATTACCTCGTAGCCCTCGGAAGATGGCAATCCTTCCACAAAGTCCATGGTTAAATCTCGCTAGGGTTCAGTGGATATTGTAAGAGGTTGAAGGAGGCCAGGTGTCTTTAGATGCTCGTGTTTAGCATGTTGACAGACGAAGCACTTGCGGACAAAATCCCCCATGGCTTGTTTCAAGCGGCGCCGAGAAAACAACTTTTTGACCCGCTGGTAGGTAGCGGTCACTCCCGAGTGGCCATCGATCGCACTGGCGTGGAACGCGCTAATCAATTTTGTATGTATAGCTATGTTGGCACCTATCCAAATCTTGTTGTCCAAACGAATGATACCTTGCCGCAGCTCATACCCTTGATCATCCAGATTGCAGAGTGCCAAGCGTTGGAGGAGATCTTGGTTGTCTGCATCCGTCTCATGAGAATCCATCACTTCCTGAAGCCACTCTGGTTGACTGACTCACAAGGCATCAAGCAAGAGAAGATGACCGACTCGAGATAGTGTGTCTGCCACGTCTAAAATGGAACGAACTTGCGGTAATATCCCGTGAGGCCAAGAAAACTGCGAAGTTCTGTTGAATTGGTGGGAGTAGGCCAAGCTTGCATCACACTTGTTTTGCTCGTGTCAGTGGCGACGCCCATCCTTGGAGATCACATGCCCCATGTACTCGATATGTGGTTGGGCAAAGGAACATTTCGAGCGGTTGGCGTACAACTGGTGCTGGCGAAGGATTGCAAACACTGTCCGCAAGTGCTCCTCGTGCTCCTGCAAGGAATGACTGAACACCAAAATGTCATCCAAAAATGTGATGATGAACTTACGATTTGGACCAGAGAGGACAAGATTCATGAGGCACTGGAACGTTGGTGGTCCGTTGGTGATGCCGAACGGCACATGACACGGAATTGCAAATGGCCGTGATGGGTCTTGAACATCGTCTTTTCCTTGTCGCTCTCGTCCATACGAATTTGGTGCAAATCGATCTTGAAGAAAACTGTCGGTCCAGCAAACTCATCCAACAGTTCATCGATGACCGGGAGGGAGAACTTGTTCTTGATTGTGACGGTGTTCAAGTGACAGTAACCGACATAGAACCTTCACGTTCCATCCTTCTTCTTGCCCAGAAGAACGGGAGCAGCGAACGGGCTCATGCTATGTGTAATCACTAATCACACCCTGCGTAGCATATTGTTGACGGAACCGGATCCTCCTTGTTGACTTGTCGCCCGATCGCGTACTTGTGAAGTGACGAGTGGCGTCGCTGGCCGAACCATCAGCACGGTGACAGTGAGCTCGTCTCCAGCGTGAGCGAGCAGCCGCTTGCTCGGTTCGATGAGCGACATGAGGTGGAGGAGGACGTTACCGCTCGCCATTGTACTTACGTATCGGGCGAAAAGCAAGGAGTGGTCGAAGCCTGCCGTTGTAGCTGCTGGCCGAGGTAGTAGAAGTGTCATGTCGCGCGCGCAATATATAGGGAGAACACGAACATTTCTTCTGGACGTTGTGAGCTGAGGATTGGAAATGGAACCGAAACGAAGATTGTACGTACTACGTGTGAACGCCGAAGACCGACACGGTGCACACGTTCTTCACGATAGAGAGATTGGATTCCTAGCTATAGCTATGTCCTAGCAGGTACGCCACTCGCCTTCGATCCACCTCTGGCAGTGGTACCACTTACCAGAAAGGTTCCTCACGACGGGCAGGTCGGGCCGTCGGGACGTCGACGCCTCTGGACCATTAATTCCACAAACAATCACTCCTGTAGTAGTACGTACTAGACACAATTTATTCGTGAACAGTTTAGAATGTTGATTCATGAACATCTTGGTTGGCGAGGACTGACCGGCAGCGGCATCCTCTGGTTGGGCCGTTGGCTCATCAGCGAGCCTCTTGCCATATCTTCCCGATGATTCCAACAACCTGCAGGTACACGATGCCTCTGGTTGCTGCCACGCCATATCATAAAACAACAATCTATTGATTTGCCGCTCGGTCGCCGTGAGGAAAGACTAGCTAGTCAGTCGGTCCTTGCTAGCATGTCATATCATGCCGACGGAAAGATGCTCGATAAGGCCCATTTCACGGTTGCATCATATAGTATACTTCTCTCGATAATGTTGATGAACACTAGGAGAAATGACAAAGATGCCTACAACAACTGTCAAGATGAACATTAGGACTAGCTCCCGTCCCTCGCGTCGCCCCTAGGGCGACTCCGGGGAGTCTACGGTTATCCCCCGCCGCCTCCCCCCACCTCCCCCACCCTCCTCGCCCCCATCAGAGACGACCACCAGGAAAGTCCGCGCAGGCGCCGGGAAAGGTGGCGGCGGGGTCTTCGGCGCTCCTCCTTCGCGGAGGCCATCGGATCCAGGGGCGGCGGCCCCTGCTGGCGTGGCGTGCGGCGTGCCTTGAGGGTTCGGCCGTGAGGACGGCGAGCCGCAGGTATGCCAGATCTGGAGGTATTGCCCCCTCCCTTTCATGCATCCCTTCCCAGTCCCCGGTTCGGCTTTGGATCTTGCCGGATCCACCTCCGATGTGTTCTGGTGGAGCAGATCGGTGTCCGAGGGAAACCTTGGCCGCCTTGGCTGGCCGGCAACGGCGACGCCGCCTTTTGGGGCCGCTTTCCTCCTTGGGGGCGCTGCTGAGGACACCATCTCTCCACTCCGACCCATGTCCGGGTGAAAGCCCAAGATCCGATGCGGATCGTGCGTCGACAGCGCCCCGTGCACTGTAACCTTCCTGGAGGCGGCGCCAAGGACATTGGGATCAGATGGGAGGGTCTGCAGGTGTGGGGTGGGGGTGTGCTGCCTCCCTTTCGGTGGAGCGGTGTTTCTTTGAACATATTCTTGGCGGCGGCTCTTGGCGGCATGGAGCAGCGGAGGCTTGGCATCAGATGTGTGGTGACGGACACGCGCAGGAGGTCGACGCTGTCTGGCGTCGTGGTGGCATCGGCGGCAGCGAGACCGGGCAAGGTCGATGCAACAGTACAACTCTGAAGATGGATATGTGGCAGGTGGCTGTGGCGGCCTCATACCCGGCAGGCGTCCTGGTTGAGGAGCACGCCGGACTGGTGGGTGCCCATACCCGGCAGGCGTCCTGGTTGGGACCTCAGGTCTTAGATGTTAGGTTTGGCTGCGAGGTCTGTTTGGTATTAGGCCCAGACTATCAGCGCCCCTTCATCAGCTAGATAGGAGTAGCGACACAGGTTGCTGAGATGGCGGCTTTGGTCTTACTGTTGTACGACTTTGTAAGGTTTTGTGTTAATAATTAATAAATTGATCGTATGCATCGTCCAGATGCAGAGGCCGGGGTATTCCTTCTTTTGTAAAAAAAAGTTATACTAAATCAATGACAATTAATATAGATTGGAAGAAATGGAATACATCGGATGCCTAAAGAATCATGTGGCGGGCGGATTCAATGGTGACATTGCAACATGGCTGGCACAAAAGCCATCACCTACAATTAACTAGTACAATGCCCGTGCGTTGCCACGGGTCTTTAATTTTTTTTTCATGTTGATGTATAAAACTTGATGATATTTTTGCGCCTTTTAATGACATCGCATGGGGACCCTTGTCGATGTTTTTAAACGTCGACATAATACATCTTTATCTCTCTCATCCCCTACAATAATAACATATATGTAGAAATATACCTTTTGTGTTATCATGTGCAAAATATATAAAAAAATAACAATTATTTGTATGCACCTCTTCTGATTGTGTAAAACTCGACGAGATCTCAATCCAATCCATCAAAGCATCATCTGAAGCCATCAGTTTTAAACTCTGACCCGAAGAAGTAAAGATATATTCATCAGTCAACTACTAGATAACAGCATGTGACATTTTTAGTCGAAGTGAGTGGCATTGTGCCTTCTATTAGAGTGGGTCACATCAATTTCGATAATGGCTCACCTTTGAATCACTTGTTGGTAATTATTCCATAGAAATGACTTATTAGGATACATGATATTATTCACTATAAAAAATGTGTGACATTTCTTTCAAAGCAAACAGTGGCTTTTCCCTTAAAAAGCAATCAACAACTCCTTCTCTTCTTATCTAAAAAAGGCGATTCACTCTCTCAGCCCACAACACATTTCTCACACTCATATCTCATTCCCCCAATCTACTCACCCCACGCCGTCGCCATCTCTCCCCACCATGGAAAATCGTATCCAAATAAATCCAGCTCTATCAAAAAAATGAAAAAAAAATCTGAAGATACTTTAACATTGTTATCTATCTTGGTACTGCTGCTCATCTCACTTGAAAAGAATATTTACAAATGATAATACTTTTGCTCATATCTCTTCTAAGCAACCTGATGAACATTGTAGTCAATGATACGTCCTTGGTGCTCAAATGGTGAAGCTTCTACTTCACTCCTTGCTTTCTTTAAGAATTGGCACATTACAATCAAGGACTCCTAATCTCTTGGGCATATATCACATCAAACGATAGGGCCTTCTACACAATTGTTTCCCTCCCACTGAACCTGAAGTTATTAGCCCTAGAGTGTTGTTATGCACCGTCACAACACCGCCCGCTTCAGCTTCTTCGACTATGGGGCTACTGGATATATCTCGGAACGACACCTGCACCTGGATCCTTCGGTTCAATGGTAGTATTGTTTTTCATGAAAATAGTTGCATTAAGAGTGAGTTAATGCTAATCTTTCTTTGGTTCTATGCTATTTTTCTGTAGTACCTTTGTCCACATTACAAGGGCTGTAATTCTTAGCTATTGTGCTTCTGTAACAAAAAAGCTATGTAAATAAATGACTGGTCCTAAGCTACTCTTGCTATCATTCATCCTGTCAAAACAAGACTAAATTAGTCCAAATAGTTTTACGGTAATTATACATAAACAACAAATGTAAATGTAATAATAAACAGGTATGAGCATATATACCTCATTGTGGTCGTCGTTCTTCTTGAGGCGAGTGGATCCCTTCCCTTTTATTATTATTCATGTTGATCTTAACCTTGATGGTATACCAGGTGGATCTACCATTGAATATATCAGACTGCATATGAGGATATATGTGCCTGAATGTGATAGGGACCTGCATCCTTGATCCCAGGCTTATTAATCTTGGTGGACTCGATGAGGTCAATGTTGGCAATACTGCCATCACGAAGCCACATTTTATAATGGAAGCAACATGGTGAGACTCAAATATTGTATTAGGATTTGCGAGCAGCATGTTGAACCCCAAACTGGAGTCATTCTTGTCCTTGAGGCTGAGGTACAACTTGGTAGCAGTCTCTTCAAAGTAGAAGTGGCGGAACTTGATCTTGTCTTCGCGGGTTTTTTATTGGATCAGCATGCTACCACACTTGTCAGAACGACCCTCTATTATAAAATAATATATTTTAAGAGACATTGGAACAATGCTTTGACAGTACAGGGTTTGTTAGCATGCACTAATCCACTAATCTTTGAAATGAATAAATGTTAGTAATTTTATCAAAACCGGAAGATGAACAACACTATTGCTCTCTCCACGACATAAACCGACGAATTCTAGACTCTAACAATCCTGAATATGTATGAATAAAACAACCAGGCTTAGCTATTTTGCATAAACCATGAAAATCTATAGGAACTTCATTGTGTTCAATTGAAAAAATAGCACATGACTATAGAAAGAATAGCAGGCTTGATAATAACTAATCCATGAACAGAACTTGTTTAACACATGACTAATCCATGACTATAAAAATTTCATTATACTCGGTCACTCGTCTGTTGCGTGCCATGATTTTTTTCGTCTTTATTGACCATCATTACTTTGATCCGTCTAACTTGTTTTGCATGTAGCATGTATTCCCATATTGTATGGCTCAATCATTTAAACCTCTATATCGATCATTTACTTGCTTGTGTGGTCTGGGATGCCTTGTGTCCTATCTATTTGTAATATGATTTTGCTGGCAGGATTTGCTTGTCTTTCTGGAAGGACTGGTTTATCGAGCGATTCTGACCAAGGTGGCCCTTGTCAGCTATTCACGTCCATAGCGATGAATGACTCAATCACTTGGCGCTCCTGTCTAAATAAACAAATCATTTTAAGAAAATTCCCGAGGTCTTCGCTATGCTCAAAGCTGCGGAGGTAGAAATCAAGAAAGGGCATCAAGTGTTGATGGTTAACAAGACCACTAGTTTCAAGAAAAAGCGCAAGGGAAAGAAGGGGAACTTCAATAAGAATGGCAAGAAAGTTGTCACTCCTGGGAAGAAGCCCAAGTTTGGACCCAAGCCTGAAACTGAGTGCTTCTACTGTAAAGGGACTGGTCACTGGAAACGGAACTGCCCCAAGTATTTGGCGGATAAGAAGGATGGAAAAGTGAACAAAGGTATATTTGATATACAAGTTATTGATGTGTACTGTCGGGGATATACCCCGCGGTATGTGACCCGGCCGGAAATATGACCCGGCCGGAAATATGACCTGGCCGGACTTGGCGGCTCACCAGAGACCTGGCTGACACTTGGCGACTCACTGGAGACCCGCCCGAGTCTCGACGACCTATTAGTGACCCGGTGGGTGGGTCAGACGATCAACAAGACCCAACGGCCTAGAAGGCGACTCACGGGAAGGCCGGCTTATGTTCTGGTGGGTCGGCTTAAGAAGAAAGGCATGAGGAATATTTTTCCTTACAAGGAATCAAGACCCGGACTTGTATCTGGTTTGTATTAAGAGATAGACTAGTCTGAATCCTATTGGGACTCCACATGTAACCCGCCCCTCCAACTTATATAAGGAGGGGTAGGGCACCCCAAGAAGGGGGAGATAATCTTGAGGGCTATACACAAATAGAGGAGAGCCGGCTTATGCGGCATCTCCGTCATGAGCATAATGAGACCTATCCACAAATAGCATGTAGGGCTATTACCGAATGATGTTTCCCGGGGCCCGAAGCTGTCTAAACCCTTGTCTTGTGTGTTAATCCGCCGCGCATCTCTCATCCCGATCAACCCCTCTCAAGCTACCACATAGATGCGTTGGCCTCACGACTAAGTCCTCACACTAGGACATCTGCCGTGACAAATCTACGACATGTACCTTACTAATGCTCGTAGTAGCGCCTGGGTATTTGATACTGGTTCTGTCGCTCATATTTGCAACTCAAAACAGGGGCCACGGATTAACGAAGATTGGCTAAGGACGAGGTGATGATGCGCGTCGGGAATTGTTCCAAGGTCGATGTGATCGCCGTCGGCACGCTACCTCTACATCTATCTTCGGGATTAGTTTTAGACCTGAATAATTGTTATTTGGTGCCATCGCTGAGCATGAGCATTATATCTGGATCTTGTTTGATGCGAGACGTTTATTCATTTAAATTAGAGAATAATGGTTCTTCTATTTATCTGAGTAATATCTTTTATGGTCATGCACCCTTGAAGAGTGGTCTATTTTTGTTGAATCTCGAGCGTGGTGATACACATATTCATAATATTGATGCCAAAAGGTGCAAAGTTGATAATGATAGTGCAACATATTTGTGGCACTACCGTTTAGGTCATATTGGCGTAAAGCGCATGAGGAAACTCCATGCGGATGGACTTTTGAAATCACTTGATTATGAATCATTAGATGCTTGCGAACCATGCCTCATGGGAAAGATGACTAAGACTCTGTTCTCTGGAACAATGGAGCGAGCCACTGACTTATTGGAAATAATACATACCGATGTATGCGGTTCGATGAGTGTTGAGGCTCGCGGTGGGTATTGTTATTTTCTAACCTTCACAGATGATTTGAGCAGATATGGGTATATCTACTAAATGAAACACAAGTCTGAAAAATTTAAAAAGTTCAAAGAATTTCTGAGTGAAGTGGAGAATCATCGTAACAAGAAAAACAAAGTTTCTACAATCTGATCGCGGAGGCGAATATTTGAGTTACGAGTTTTGGCCTTCATTTAAAACAATGTGGAATAGTTTCACAACATACGCCACCTGGAACACCAAAGTGTAATGGTGTGTCCGAACGTCGTAACCGTACTTTATTGGATATGGTGCAATCTATGATGTCTCTTACTGATTTACCACTGCTGTTCTGGGGTTATGCATTAGAGACAGCTGCATTCACATTAAATAGGTCACCATCTAAATCCGTTGAGACGGCGCCGTATGAACTGTGGTTTGGCAAGAAACCTAAGCTGTCGTTTCGTAAAGTTTGGGGTTGTGATGCTTATGTGAAAAAGCTTCAGCCTGATAAGCTCGAACCCAAATCAGAGAAGTGTGTCTTCATAGGATACCCAAAAGAAACTGTTGGGTACACCTTCTATTACAGATCCGAAGGCAAGATCTTTGTTGCTAAGAATGGATCCTTTCTAGAGAAGGAGTTTCTCTCGAAAGAAGTGAGTGAGAGGAAACTAGAGCTTGATGAGGTAATTGTACCTTCTCTTGAATTGGAAAGTAGCTCATCATAGAAAACCGTTCCCGTGATGTCTACACCAACTAGAGAGGAAGCTAATGACACTACAAAAAAATACACTTCCGTGATGATACATGTTTGTCACAGTAGGTCGCATTTTTTGTCATGCATGTACATCCATGACAAATTTATGACAGAATCAAGATAGTCATACACATCTTTGTCGTAGAAGTGTTCCATGACATTACCAAGATTATCATCATGGAAGTGTCCACTTCCATGACGATAAATCACGCGTCACAGAAGTGCTTTCGTCAAGGGTGACCGACACGTGGCATCCACCGTAACGAAACGTCGTTAAGCTACCGGGTCGGGTTTTGGATCCGCTAACCCGTTAACAGCCCCGACCAATGGGAAATTTCCACGTGTAAAATTCTTATTGGCCGGACGAAACACGTGTCACCGTCGATGGGTCGAGATAGGCGCCTATGATATGTCGACACGTGCCACGGCCCACCACTGGCCCATTTAGCTTACAAAGCCGGCCCGTTTGACTTGGTCAAAAGTTAACGGGCTGGCCCATGAAAAGCATGTTAACGGTCTCTTCACAAATAGCCCATTTTACGGCCCGTTAACTCACGGCCTGTTAGGCCCTAAAGGAAATCGGCCCAACAACGTCACGTGGGCCGTCGAATATAACACCAGCCCATTTCACTTTCGGCCCATGTATGGCCCACGACGTCTTTCGGCCCATATGAGACCTTCGTATCTTTTGGCTCTTTACAGGCCCACGGTGACTCTAGCCCATAATGAACAGTAATTTTCTTTATACTCGTTAACGGCCCGTGATTTACATGGGCCGTTTCCAGCCCGTGTTAGCTTTCGGCCTATTGACGGCCCATACGTTCTTGGGCTCCTTTTCGGCCCTCGATTACTTCCGACTTGTTACTGGCCTGTTCCCCTAATGGGCCAAATTCGGCCCATGTCAAGAGTCGGCCTGTTACTGGCCTGTTCTCCTAATGGGCCAAATTCCGCCCATGGCAAGAGTCGGCCCGTTACTGGCCTGTTACCCTAATGGGCCAAATTCGGCCCATGACAAGAGTCGGCCCGTTTCTGGCCTGTTAACCCGTTGCGCCGTTTCCAGCCGTCCTATATTACGGCCCATTAACGACCCGTTATGCTCGTGATGTAATTAAGCCTTTGCTGTCCTCTGACTGTTAACGGCTTGTTACCGTCTTTGGGCCGATACCAATTACGCCCGATTACGGCCCATGTAGACCCATTTATCCGACGGCGAGGCCCACCAATTCTGAGCCCATTTATCGGCCCGTAGGAGACCCATGGATCACGGCCCGTATATGGCCCATGGTGATTGCGGCCACTAGCAAACCAGGGAAAAAGAAGACTAGGAAATAAATAAGGCCGAAACTAACGCTAGGCTATTAAGGCGATTGCACAGATTACATCCACTCGGCATCAAAGATCGCCACCAGTGCAAATATAGGGAACACCCTACACTATACAAAAATGGCTTGCTATTTTCTTCAGCCGGTGGCTGCACATTAAGAATAAATTTTGTATCGCACCAAAACAAATTACAACTATATAACAAAAGGAAGGTTGGCATAAAACTTATGACTGGCGGAATAAATGCACCACGGAAGTTCAAGCTTCAGTTCATTTGACTGGCTATTACGTTTTCATGTTGTATTATGCGATGGAGCACCAGATCACGTAAATGCATTGGAATTTCACCTTCAGACGGTTGGCCTTGTTCTTTGAACAGTTCACCTACAAGAAGATAGATTTGTGTGGCACATGCGTAAATAGGACTTCAACATGTGATCTGATCACATATATATTATGTACCTGATACTTCGGATCAGACCAGTGTTTAACAAGGCCCCTCTAGTCTTCATCCGATATATTTTCCACTGCAGATGTTTGGGAAAGTTCACTGTTAGCCTTGCCTTCAAAGTGAGTTTTCCTCAAGTTATACCGATCATCACTGAGGCGGACTTGAAAACATGGGTGCAAGCTTGTCTGGTTGCATCATCTTGGCTATCCAACTTGAACCTCATCTGTTGAAAATTATGGGAGTCTCATTATCAGCAACCTAGAAAGTATGGGACAGAGCAAGACAATATTACTAGTTTCCATACATAACCATACTTACAGATAAATGGTCGAGGAAGGTGTTGAACTAGATTTCGTCTTTGTCATTCATATACTGAATCCCTGTTGGGAGGTGTCGGTGCAAAAAAATAGGGGGCACATTCTTGTACCCCTTTACCTGTGCACGGGCAGTCAGAGCCGCGCCCGCGGCCACACCAAGCAGAAGGCGGAAGGTGAGCCAAGGTAAGACCAAAGCCCGAGACGGCCACAAGACAGATGAAGCAACGCCAAGGACAAGACCACAAACAGCAAATGGATGAAGCAGGTTCCCCGGCAAGATCCTTGCCGGGCGGCCTCGGCGGCCCCGGCAAGACCCTTGCTGGGGCAGCCCGCCCACACCAGCCGAGCGAGCCACCCTTGAGCCCACCAATGCTCAGACAAATGCGTTGGACAGGGCTCGGGAGGCACCTCCGTGGTGGCATGCAGATCTTTGTGAAGACATAGAATGCTCAAGATCAAATGAGGATAAGAAGACAACCATCCTCATCGAAGAAACCCGCAAGACCCCCGGCAAGACCCTTGCCGGGGAGGCCAGCGCGCCACGGCAAGACCCTTGCCGGGCCATCCGGCAAGACCCTTGCCGGGGAAGCCAGCGTGCTGCCCAGCAAGACCCTTGCCGGGCCACCCGACAAGGCCCCCGCCAACACACACCAGCTGGGCCTCTGTCAGGCCCGCAATAGATAAGTCTTCACCGCCATTCGCATGCAGCTGCTGACCCAACCAGCTGGGCAGGCACCTGCGTGGCGGCATGCAATCCTTCATGGAGGCTCCACCACCGCGCCACCTCAGCTGCCTGCCTGCCTACATGGCACCCGCATGCATCAATGGCCAGGGCGCGTGTCGAAGCAAGGAGGACCGGCAACGGATTGGACGGGCCTCGCCCCCGTCCCCAATAAACCGAAGGGACACCTAAGCCTCGCATTGAATGCGTCTTGTCCTGTAATACGAGAGATAACCTCGCAACGCTGTACCCTTTCCACCTCCTGCTTGCCACTGTGGCGACCCCTTTTTTCCTATAAAAGGACGCCCGAGGCGACCAGGAAAAGGATTCGGCTCTTTGGAACCTCGCAACACCTAGAGCTAGTTCAAGAGCTTAAGAACACTAAATACATCCACCAAAGCAGGACTAGGGTTTTACGCATCCTCGCGGCCCGAACACAGGTAAATCCCCTTGTGTCACCTGTTGGTCCCGCTCTTCTCCACGATCCCCGCCCGCAACCGTAGAAGGGATTCCAGTGATCCCATAGGTGTCGTTTCCCACCTACATCTTTGGCGCGCCAGGTAGGGGGCGCTATTGTGAGAATCTGGTCTGGTAGTTGGCCTAGCAGTTCTTCGTCGCTTTCGGTTTCTGAGAAGGAGACGGCTGGAGAAATGACGCCGGCTCAGCAACAGAAAAGCTAATTCATTCAGAGCCTTGGGTTATTTCCTTTTTTATTTAAGGTTATCGTCCTCGAGGATCTTGCCTATGTATGGGAAACCTGCACACAAAGGGGCCCCCGCAATTGGCAACGCCCTTGTTCTATTTCGAGTCCGCTCAACAGCTCGAAGCGGACGCGTCAAGAGTGGTGGGGTAGCCTTCCGCACCTGGCAATGCTCCTGACACTGACTCGAGTCAAACTCGACAGTTTGGGCGGCCGTGCTCAGGGCGGTAAGGTGGTCTGCCCGGCGGCAAGCACACCTGGCAGGCTAGTGGGGATCCGTCCCCACGACCCCGCCCTGGGTTTACGCGCCGGCAAGCCTACCCAGTGACGTAGGTTGGACATACAAGGAAAAATCGAACAGGAAAATAACATGCATGATACTAAGAAATGTTGCAAAGTTATGTTACATCAAATTGTTGCTGCAGTTCTAACTAGAGATAGCAATTGTCTTGGTTGTGAACCTGCAGCGGCGATAAAAGAACGGGATGCCTAATCCCGACACTGGCCCTCCACCCTCAGAATTCCGCTGACACGGCTGACGATGGGCTTGATACGCTCCCTGAGCGGCGCGAGGTCAGTATCCTCCGGCAAGCTCTCCAGCGCGGTGATACGTCTCCAACGTATCTATAATTTTTGATTGCTCCATGCTACTTTATCTACTATTTTGGACTATATTGGGCTTTATTTTCCACTTTTATATTACTTTTAGGACTAACCTATTAACCGGAGGCCCAGCCTAATTGCTATTTTTTGCCTATTTCAGTGTTTGAAGAAACGGAATATCAAACGGAGTCCAAACGGAATGAAACCTTCTAACGTGATCTTCTCACCAAGCGTGATCCAGGAGACTTGGACCCTACTCCAAGAAGTGCGGAGGTGGTCACGAGGTGGAAGGCGCCCACAGGCGCGCCCCTACCTCGTGGGCCCCTGACGCTCCACCGGCGTACTCATTCCTCCTATATATACCTCATTACCCCCAACAGATCGGGGAGGAGCCAAAACCTAATTCCACCGCCGTACCTTCCTATATCCACGAGATCCCATCTTGGGGCCTGTTCAAGCTCACATGGGAGGCATCCACCATGGAGGGCTTCTACATCAACACCATAGCCCCTCCGATGAAGTGTGAGTAGTTTACTTCAGACCTTAAGGTCCATAGCTAGTAGCTAGATGGCTTCTTCTCTCTTTTTGGATCTCAATACAATGTTCTCCTCCTCTCTCGTGGAGATCTGTTCGATGTAATCTTCTTTTTGCGGTGTGTTTGTTGAGACCTATGAATTGTGGCTTTATGATCCAGCTTATCTATGAATAATATTTGAATCTTCTATGAATTCTTTTATGTATGATTGAGTTATCTTTGCAAGTCTCTTCGAATTATCCGTTTGGTTTGGCCAACTAAATTGGTAGTTCTTGCAATGGGAGAAGTGTTTAACTTTGGGTTCAATCTTGCGGTGTCCTTACCCAGTGACAGAAAGGGTTGCAAGGCACATATTGTATTTTTGCCATCGAGGATAACAAGATGGGGTATTTATCATATTGCATTAATTTATTCCCTACATCATGTCATCTTGCTTAAGGCATTACTCTGTTTTTAACTTAATACTCTAGATGAATGCTGGATAGCGGTCGATGAGTGGAGTAATAGTAGTAGATGCAGAATCGTTTCGATCTACTTGTCTCGGACGTGATGCCTATATACATGATCATACCTAGATAACCTCATAACTATGCTCAATTACATCAATTTCTCAACAGTAATTTGTTCACCGACCGTAGAATACTTATGCTCTTGAGAGAAGCCACTAGTGAAACCTATGCCCCCCGGGTCTATTCTCATCATATCAATCTCCATCACTTTTATACTTGGTTTGCTTTTACTTTTTACTTTGCATCTTTATACCAAAAATATTATCTCTATCAGATCTCACTCTCGTAAGTGACCATGAAGGGATTGACAACCCCTAACCATGTTGGTTGCGAGTAGCTATCATTTTGTGCAGGTACGAGGGACTTGCGCGTGGCCTCCTACTGGATTGATACCTTGGTTCTAAAAAACTAAGGGAAATACTTATGCTACTGTGCTGCATCATCCTCTCCTCTTCGGGGAAAACCAACGCAAGCTCAAGACATAGCAAGAAGGATTTCTGGCGCCGTTCTTGGGAGGTCTACGCAAAAGTCAACATACCAAGTACCCATCACAATCCCTATCTCTCGCATTACATTATTTTCCATTTGCCTCTCGTTTTCCTCTCCCCCACTTCACCCTTGTCGTTTTATTTGCCCTCTCTTTCCCTATCTCCTCCTCCTTTTCCCTTTGCCTTTTGTTTGCCCGTGTGTTAGTTTGCTTGTTCGTCGCGATGGCTCAAGATGCTACCAAATTGTGTGACTTCACCAATACCAATAATAATGATTTCCTTAGCACTCGATTGCTCCTCTTGCCAATACCGAATCTTGTGAAATCAATACTGCTTTGTTGAATCTTGTTATGAAAGATCAATTCGCGGCCTTCCTAGTGAAGATCTTGCTACTCATCTGAATAGCTTCGTTGATTTATGTGATATGCAAAAGAAAAAACATGTCGATAATGATGTCGTTAAATTAAAGTTATTTCCTTTTCGCTTAGAGATCGTGCTAAAGCGTGGTTTTCATCTTTGCCTAAAAATAGTATTGATTCTTGGAACAAGTGCAAAGATGCTTTTATCTCTAAGTATTTTCCTCCCGCTAAGATTATCTCTCTTAGGAACGATATTATGAATTTTAAGCAACTTGATCATGAACATGTTGCACAAGCTTGGGAGAGAATGAAATTAATGATACGTAATTGTCCTACTCATGGTTTGAACTTGTGGATGATTATACAAAAATTTATGCTGAATTGAATTTTGCTTCTAGAAATCTTTTAGATTCGGCATGGAGGCACTTTTATGGAAATCACTTTAGGAGATGCTACTAAACTCCTAGATAATATTATGGTTAATTATTCTCAATGGCATACTAAAAGATCTATTAATAAAAAAGTGTATGCTATAGAAGAAATCAATGTTTTGAGTGGAAAGATGGATGAACTTATGAAGTTATTTACTAAGAGTGTTTCTTCTGATCCTAATGATATGCCTTTGTCTACCTTGATTGAGAATAATAATGAATCTATGGATGTGAATTTTGTTGGTAGGAATAATTTTGGTAACAACGCCGTATAGAGGGAATTTTAGTCCTAGGCCTTATCCTAGTAATCCTTCTAATAATTATGGAAATTCCTACAACAACTCTTATGGAAATTTTAATAAGATGCCCTCTGAATTTGAGAGTAGTGTTAAAGAGTTTATGAATTCACAAAAGAATTTTAATGCTTTGCTTGAAGAGAAATTGCTTAAAGTTGATGATTTGGCTAGGAACGTTGATAGAATTTCTCTCGAGATTGATTCTTTAAAGCTTAGATCTATTCCTCCTAAGCATGATATCAATGAGTCTCTCAAAGTTATGAGAATTTCCATTGATGAGTGCAAAGAAAGAACTGCTAGGATGCGTGCTTCCAAAGATGCCTTTATTAAAGCGTGTTCTTCTAATTCCTATGAAAATCAAGATGAAGATCTGAAATTTATTGATGTGTCCCCTATTAAATCTTTGTTTTTCAATATGAATCTTGATGAAACTGAATATGATCTTCCTTTACCTAGAAGGCGTTCTAAGAATTCTGAGTTTTTAGATCTTGATGATGAAATTGATAAAAGTGGGATTGAAAGAAATAAAAATCGAGATATTACTAAACCCACTATATTGGATCTCAAGGAATTTAATTATGAAAATTGCTCTTTAATTGATTGTATTTACTTGTTGCAATCCGTGCTAAATTCTCCTCATGCTTATAGTCAAAATAAGGCCTTTACCGAACACATTGTTGATGCCTTAATGCAATCTTATGAAGAAAAGCTTGAGTTGAAAGTTTCTATCCCTAGGAAACTCCATGATGAGTGGGAACCTACTATCAAAATTAAAATTAAAAATTATGAGTTTCATGCTTTGTGTGATTTGGGTGCTAGTGTCTCTACTATTCCCAAAACTTTGTGTGATTTGCTAGATTTCCGTGACTTTGATGATTGCTCTCTAAACTTGCATCTTACGGATTCCACTATTAAAAAGCCTATGGGAAGAATTAATGATGTTCTTAGTGTTGCAAATAGTAAGTATGTGCCCGTAGATTTTATCGTTCTTGATATAGATTGCAATCCTTCATGTCCTATTATTCTTGGTAGACCTTTCCTTAGAACGATTGGTGCAATTATTGATATGAAGGAAGGAAATATTAAATTCCAATTCCCCTTAAAGAAGGGCATGGAAAACTTTCCTAGAAAGAAAATAAAATTGCCATATGAATCTATCATGAGAGCCACTTATGGATTGCCTACCAAAGATGGCAATACCTAGATCTATCCTTGCTTTTATGCCTAGCTAGGGGCGTTAAACGATAGCGCTTGTTGGGAGGCAACCCAATTTTATTTTTAGTTTTTTGTTTTTGCTTATGTTTAGGAATAAATAATCCATCTAGCCTCTGTTTATATGTGGTTTTATCTTTTAATTAGTGTTTGTGCCAAGTTAAACCTATTAGATCTTCTTGGGAGATAGTTATTTGATCTTGCTGTAATTTCCAGAATCTTTGCGCTCAGTGCCCGAATTGTTAAAAATCACCAGAACGTGATAAAATAGTTATTCCAATTTCTTCTGATCAATAAACAAATTTTCCAGGTTGTCTAATTTTGGTAGAAATTTTTGGGTTCCAGAAGTTTGCGTTAGTTACAGATTACTACAGACTGTTCTGTTTTTGACAGATTCTGTTTTGCGTGTGTTGTTTGCTTATTTTGATGAATCTATGGTTAGTAAAGTAGTTTATAATCCATAGAGAAGTTGGAATACAGTAGGTTTAACACCAATATAAATAAATAATGAGTTCATTACAGTACCTTAAAGTAGTCTTTTGTTTTCTTTCGCTAACGGAGCTCACGAGATTTCTATTGAGTTTTGTGTTGTGAAGTTTTCAAGTTTTGGGTGAATTCTTTTGATGGATTATGGAACAAGGAGTGGCAAGAGCCTAAGCTTGGGGATGCCCATGGCACCCCCAAGATAATTCAAGGACACCAATAAGTCAAAGCTTGGGGAAGCACCGGAAGGCATCCCCTCTTTCGTCCACTTCCATCGGTAATTTACTTGGAGCTATATTTTTATTCACCAACATGATATGTGTTTTGCTTGGAGCGTCTTGTACTATTTGAGTCTTTGCTTGTTAGTTTACCACAATCATCCTTGCTGTACACACCTTTTGAGAGAGCCATACATGATTTGAAATTTGTTAGAATACTCTATGTGCTTCACTTATATCTTTTGAGCTTGATAGTTTTGCTCATAGTGCTTCACTTATATTTTTTTAGCGTGATAATTTTTGCTCTAGTGCTTCACTTAGATCTTTTAGAGCACGGTGGTGGATTTGTTTTAAAGAAACTTGATCTCTGATGCTTCACTTAGATTATTTTGAGAATCGTTAATAGCATGGTAATTTGCTTAATGTTAATATACTTGGTGTTCAAGATATGTGAAACTTTCTTTGGAGTGAATTGAATACTAAGATAAATTTAATGCTTAATAATTGTTTTGAGACATGGAGGTAATAATATCAAAGTCGTGCTAGTTGATAATTTTGAATTTGAGAAATACTTGTGTTGAAGTTTGCAAGTCCCGTAGCATGCACGTATGGGTAAAGTTGTGTAACAAATTTGAAACATGAAGTGTACTTGGCTTGTGCATCCTTCTGAGTGGCGGTCGGGGACGAGCGATGGTCTTGTCCTACTAATCTATCCCCCTAGGAGCATTGCGCGTAGTACTTGATTTTTGATGGCTTCTAAATTTTTGCAATAAGTATATGAGTTCTTTTGACTAATGTTGAGTCCATGGATTATACGCACTTTTACCTTTCCGCATTTGCTAGCCTCTTGATGCCGTGCATTGCCCTTTCTCACCTTGAGAGTTGGTGCAAACTTAGCGGTGCATCCAAACCCTGTGATATGATACGCTCTTTCACACATAAACCTCCTTATATCTTCCTCAAAACAGCCACCATACCTACCTATCATGGCATTTCCATAGCCATTCCGAGATATATTGCCATGCAACTTCCATCATCATTATTATGACATACATTACTTTTTTCATATTGCCATTGCATGATCATGTAGTTGACATCGTATTTGTGGCAAAGCCACCACGCATTATTTTCCATACATGTCACTCTTGATTCATTGCACCATCCCGGTACATCGCCGGAGGCATTCATATAGAGTCATATTTTGTTCTAAGTTTCGAGTTGTAATTGTTGAGTTGTAATATAATAAAAGTGTGATGATCATCATTATTAGAGCATTGTCCCAAGTGAGGAAAGGATGATGGAGACTATGATTCCCCCGTAAGTCGGGATGAGACTCCAGACGAAAAAAAAGAGGCCATAAAAAAGAGAAAAGGCCCAAATAAATAAAAAAATGAGAGAAAAGGAGAGAAGGGACAATGCTACTATCCTTTTACCACACTTGTGCTTAGAAGTAGCACATTGTTCTTCATGTAGTGAGTCTCATATATTGTGCTTCAAAGTAGCACCTTGTTCTTCATGTAGTGAGTCTCATATATTGTGCTTCAAACTAGCACTAAGATCTTCATGATAGAGAGTCTCTCATTTTGTCATTTTCATATACTAGTGGGAATTTTTCATTATAGAACTTGGCTTGTATATTCCAATGATGGGCTTCCTCAAAGTGCCCTAGGTCTTCGTGAGCAAGCAAGTTGGATGCACACCCACTTAGTTTCTTTTGTAGAGCTTTCATATACTTATAGCTCTAGTGCATCCGTTGCATGGCAATCCCGACTCCTCATGTTGACATCAATTGATGGGCATCTCCATAGCCCGTTGATTATCCTCGTCGATATGAGACTTTCTCCTTTTTTGTCTTCTCCACACAATCCCATCATCATATTCTATTCCACCCATAGTGCTATATCCATGGCTCGCGCTCATGTATTGCGTAAAGGTTGAAATAGTTTGAGATTATTTGAGTATGAAATAATTGCTTGGCTTGTCATCGGGGGTATAGAAGTTGGGAACATCTTTGTGTGACGAAAATGAAGCATAGCCTAACTATATGATTGTGTAGGGATGAACTTTCTTTTGCCATGATATTTTGAGAAGACATGATTACTTTGATTAGTATGCTTGAAGTATTATTATTTTTATGTCAATATGAACTTTTGTCTTAAATCTTTCGGATCTGAATATTCATATCACAAGTAAGAAGATTTATATTGAAATTATGCCAAAGTATCACTCCGCATAAAAAATCTCTTTTTATCATTTACCTACTCGAGGATGAGCATGAATTAAGCTTGGGGATGCCTGATACGTCTCCAACGTATCTATAATTTTTGATTGCTCCATGCTACTTTATCTACTGTTTTGGACTATATTGGGCTTTATTTTCCACTTTTATATTACTTTTGGGACTAACCTATTAACCGGAGGCCCAGCCCAGAATTGCTGTTTTTTGCCTCTTTCAGTGTTTCGAAGAAACGGAATATCAAACGGAGTCCAAACGGAATGAAACCTTCGGGAACGTGATTTTCTCACAGAACGTGATCCAGGAGACTTGGACCCTACTCCAAGAAGTGCCAGAGGCGGTCACGAGGGTGGAGGGCGCCCCCTGGGCGTGCCCCCCTACCTCGTGGGCCCCCTGACGCTCCACCGACTTACTCCTTCCTCCTATATATACCTACGTACCCCCAACAGATCAGGGGAGGAGCCAAAAACCTAATTCCACCGCCATACCTTCCTGTATCCATGAGATCCCATCTTGGGGCTTGTTCCGGAGCTTCGCCGGAGGGGGCATCCACCATGGAGGGCTTCTACATCAACACCATAGCCCCTCCGATGAAGTGTGAGTAGTTTACTTCAAACCTTCGGGTCCATAGCTAGTAGCTAGATGGCTTCTTCTCTCTTTTTGGATCTCAATACAATGTTCTCCCTCTCTCGTGGAGATCTATTCGATGTAATCTTCTTTTTGCGGTGTGTTTGTTGAGACCGATGAATTGTGGGTTTATGATCCAGCTTATCTATGAATAATATTTAAATCTTCTCTCAATTCTTTTATGTATGATTGAGTTATCTTGGCAAGTCTCTTTGAATTATCCGTTTGGTTTGGCCAACTAGATTGGTAGTTCTTGCAATGGGAGAAGTGTTTAACTTTGGGTTCAATCTTGCGGTGTCCTTACCCAGTGACAGAAAGGGTTGCAAGGCACGTATTGTATTGTTGCCATCGAGGATAACAAGATGGGGTATTTATCATATTGCATGCATTTATTCTCTACATCATGTCATCTTGCTTAAGGCGTTACTCTGTTTTTAACTTAATACTCTAGATGCATGCTGGATAGCGGTCGATGAGTGGAGTAGTAGTAGTAGATGCAGAATCGTTTCGATCTATTTGTCTCGGACGTGATGCCTATATACATGATCATACCTAGATAACCTCATAAATATGCTCAATTCTGTCAATTGCTCAACAGTAATTTGTTCACTCATCGTAGAATACTTATGCTCTTGAGAGAAGCCACTAGTGAAACCTATGGCCCCCGGGTCTATTCTCATCATATCAATCTCCATCACTTTTATACTTGCTTTGCTTTTACTTTTTACTTTGCATCTTTATACCAAAAATACCAAAAATATTATCTTTATCAGATCTCACTCTCGTAAGTGACCGTGAAGGGATTGACAACCCCTAATCGCGTTGGTTGCGAGTAGCTATTTGTTTTGTGTAGGTACGAGGGACTTGCGCGTGGCCTCCTACTGGATTGATACCTTGGTTCTCAAAAACTGAGGGAAATACTTACGATAGTGTGCTGCATCATCCTCTCCTCTTCGGGAAAAACGAACGCAAGCTCAAGACGTAGCACGCGGCGTCGAACTCGAGATCGGGGTACCAGTGCGCCACCTTGGTGAGAACCTTGGTCATGGCACCCTGGCAGAGCTTCCGGGACTCGTCGGCTAGTGAGGCCGCCTGGTTGGCGTGGAGCCGCTCCAGGGCATCGACGACCTTCTCAAAGAACATGGTCAGACTGCAATTGGCGCTCACACTCCGTTCCGGGACGTACCTCACGTCCGACATCCCCATGATGGCCAGCTGTGCGGCGGCCTGATTGGCGACGGTGGCGAGGCGATCGAGCCAATGGTTCTCGCCCTCCACATGATCTGCTAAGTTGAGGCCCTCATTCTTCCGCAACAGCTTCTCAGCCTCCAGCTGCTTGGCCAAGGTCCCCTCCCGGGCGTTGGCCTCCGACAGCACCTTCTCGAGACTCTCCAGCTTTAGCTTGAGGCCTTTGATGGAGTTGTTGGCCTCGGAGAGCTCCCCGGTCCTGCTGACGACCATGCCCTGCGCCTCCGTCAGGGCACTGTTGAGCGTGTCCTTTTCCTGGGACAGCTCCAGAGCCTGCTCCTTCAGCCTGTCGCGCTCTGCCTCCAGCTCCTCCACCTTGCCGGCGTGAGCCCGGGCCTGGGCATTGATTGCCTCTTTGTGCCTCTGCTCCAGCTCACTGATCCGTTGCAGGACAAGCTTCTCCACCTCTGCGTCCTTGCCGCGAAGCGTGGCGGCAAGCTTCTCCTCGCGTGCGGCAAGGTCCTCCTCCTGGGAGTGCAGCGCGGCCTCTTGCTGGGTCCGGGCGGCTTCGGCGGCCACGGCCAAGTTCCTCGCCGTCTCCTGAGCTTTCTCGATGTCGGCGAGCTTCATGGTGAGCTCCACGTTGCGCCTGGCCAGCTCGCCTTGGGCGGCCTTGAGCTCCTCGTGGGCCTCGCGGAACCAGTTCTGCGTCTCGGCAACGCGTTCCTGGAGGTCCGCCATCGCCTTCTCCACCACCGCCCTCCTGGACTTAACTTTGTCCAGACGGGCGTGGTGGAGCGCCCGAAGCTTCCGGAAGCTAGCGCCCATGGCATGGAGGAGCCGCTCCTCCTGCGAGCCGCTGCCACCAACGATTGGCTCGTCAACGACTTCAAGCCCGGCAGCGACAAGCACTTCGTCGTCGAACACCTCTCCCTCGACGGGTGTCCTGGTGCTCGACGCGCCTGGAAGGTGAACGAACAAGTCGTGACTCACCCTCAGGTACCTGCCGGAGCCAGAAGCAGCGGAGGAGGAAGGCCGGTCGCCAGCCTCCTCCTCCTCCTCCTCAGCAGCAGCCCCGCCGTCCTCCCCTGCAGGCCCCTTGCCGGCCTCTTCAGCCGCATCCTTGTCGGCATCTCCGGTAGGCCCCTCGGCGACGTCCTCGACAGCGTCCTTGGCGGCCTCCTCGGCGGCGACCTTCTCGGCGTCCGCCTCGGCGGCCTTGGCGACGCCCTCGATGACGGTGTCCACGTCCTCTGGGACCACCGAGGAGGAATCTGGGCTCCGAAGAAGGGGGTGAGGCAAGGCCAGGACCAAGAGCCGAAAAGAAAAAGAACCAGAGACGAATGGCGAATGACTCACCAGTACCAGCGCCCGGCTGGGAAACGGAAGTCCCCTCCCCGCCAACATTTGGCGTCGAGGCAAAGCCACCGGCGCCTAAGTTCTCTTCCTCCTCCTCCATGTGTGTGGGCTCGGTGCTTGGCGCCCTTGCCGGGGACGTCCCTCGGGGCGGTGTGGTCGATGGGGGCGGCGTGTTGGGAGTAGCCCTCTGTGGCTCCTCCTGCTGCCGCTCTCCTCCTGCATACCTAGCGAGGTCAGCACCAAAGTGTCGTGCCCCTGACACATGTCGGAGAGGGGAGAATGATGAACTTACGCTGGGGGCTGCTGTCTGGGCTGCTCAACACCACCAGGGGCGCCCTCGAAGTACCAACCGGGGGCTGGCCACTCGCCAAGACCTTGGACCTCTTCACTCTCTGGGCCAGCGTCTCCTCGTCCCTGCAAGGATTACGACAAGTCAAGACAAGCAACGCAGAGTGAGGAGACAGAGATAACGAAAAGGGGCCAGATGCTTACTCGTCGTCAACCGCCTCCTTTGCCGTCTTCCTCTTCCTCCTCGGGTTGAGGGATCCAAAATCGAAGGTGACCTCCGTGTCAACACATGCCAAAGGAGGGGAAGGAGGCGGCGTCTGGGCACGCTTGGATGAAAAAGGGGCGGCTGTCTTCTTCTTCACCGTGACCTTTGTCGGCTTCTTCGCCGCCGCGGCCCTCGTGTTGGACCGGGACCCCTCCAAGGTCAGCTGCGGCTGCCCAGCCCTGCCAGGTCGGACCGGCTCACCGGAACTGGCCCACCGCAAGACTCGCCCCCTCCCAGTAGGTGGCATCGGGTCTGCGGTCTCAGCCTCCTCCTCTGATGACTCGCCGGTCACATCCTCAACCAGAGGAGCCTCGGTGCCGGCGCTGCTGGCTCCCCCGGCGGCTGCCGCCCACCGGGCGAGCTCCTCCTCCTCCGCGGTCGTCGCGGCCTTGTCCTCCACTCCGCCGGCATTGTCGGCCTCCCTGGCAAGTTGCGCTTCCCTCGCCCTGGTGGCAATGTAGTCCAGCTCTGCCTGGGAGGTGTCCTGGACAAGCAGCCGCTCGGCGTCGGCGTTGACATACACCTTATGCAAGGTGTCAAAGAACTGCTGCACTTCAGCATACTCCGGCTCCTTCCAGCTCGGGACGGGGCCATGTGTGTTGCAGTCCGGCATCATGGCGATGATCTCGGACCGACGCGAGTTGTTGCATAACGGGACCACCCCCATCGGCAGGTTGAACAGGGCCCCCCTGAGGACCTTGCTGGCCTTCGCAGCGGCCCTCGCGACCTTGCCGGTCCGCTCGACCTCGCCGTCGCGACCCACGTCGAGCTGGAAGATCCGCTGGCAGAAATGGGCGTGCGCCATCACTGTGAAGTTGTGGTCGAGGCCGGGGTGGAGCCGCATGATATCAGCGGGGTTCGTAAAGAGCCAAGCGGGCCTCCCCTTGTTATGCAGAGGAGCGATCCGGCGACGGATGAAATCCGCCCCGATCATTTCAAGGGTGAGCCCGGCCTGAGTGAGCCGGAGGATCCTGGTGGTGGCAACCGTGAGCTTTCCGTCGTCAGCATCGACGTCGCTCCAATCACTTATGCGAACTGGCGGCGCCCGGCGGACTCTGTAGAACACTGGTGGGTCTTTCTCTTTGATCCAGCACCATCGGCCCCGCCATTCCTCCCACCTCTCCTTCATGGCGCCGTTCGGGTACGCTCCCTTGGATTTTGGGATCCAGGCGATGCGCCCCGAGATGGCACCTCCCGTCTGGATCCGAGGGAAGAAGTAATGGCGGAAGTGCGCTGTGTTGGGGTGCACCACGGCGAAGCCCTCGCAGAGGTGCGCGAAAAGGGCCATGCACGCCACCGCATTCGGAGTAAAATCTAGGAGGCTGAAGCCGAAGGTATGCATGATGTCGCTGAAGAAATCAGAGAAGGGAGGACAGAGCCCACAAGAAAAGTAATCCACGAAGAAGGGGTACCGATTTGGGGCAGGCTCGGCACAGTCCGCGGGGATGACGCGCGTGGCTGGGTGCCCCGAGTTCTCCCCTCCCGTTTTCACTCCCCACAAGGGCCTCAAGGACTCCCGAAGCTCGAACACGTCAACCGTTGAGGGGAAGAAGAAGGCGGACTGCGTCCGCTGCCCCGCCAGCGCGCTCTCCGGCGGCTCCACAGCTCCGGCGTCCTTGGCCACCGCCTTGCCCTTGGCCGATTTTGGCGCCATGGTGGCTCGAGGAGGACGTCAGACTAGAGGGCGGCAGAATTGCGATGACAACGAGCAGAAACAAAGCTCGGAAAAGAAGAGGAGGCCGGGCGGAGGTTTCTGAGATTGGGATTGCGCGAAGGGTAAAAGGAACAGCGCACCCGTGGTTATCCCTTTTTATGGGGAAGTCGCGGGTCGTGCTTGATGACCCACAAGTATATGGGATCTATCGTAGTCCTTTCGATAAGTAAGAGTGTCGAACCCAACGAGGAGCAGAAGGAAATGATAGGCGGTTTTCAGCAAGGTATTATCTGCAAGTACGGAAATAAGTGGTAACAGATAGTTTTGTGATAAGATAATTTGTAACGAGCAACAAGTAAAAAAACTAAATAAAGTGCAGCAAGGTGGCTCAATCCTTTTTGTAACAAAGGACAATCCTGCACAAACTCTTATAATAGGAAAAGCGCTCCCGAGGACACATGGGAATATCGTCAAGCTAGTTTTCATCACGTTCATATGATTCGCGTTCGGTACTTTGATAATTTGATATGTGGGTGGACCGGTGCTTGGGTGCTGTTCTTACTTGAACAAACATCCCACTTATGATTAACCTCTATTGCAAGCATCCACAACTACAACAAAAGTATTAAGGTAAACCTAACCATAGCATGACACATATGGATCCAAATCAGCCCCTTACGAAGCAACACATAAACTAGGGTTTAAGCTTCTGTCACTCTAGCAACCCATCATCTACTTATTACTTCCAAATGCCTTCCTCTAGGCCCAAATAATGGTGAAGTGTTATATAGTCGACGTTCACATAACACCACTAGAGGCTAGACAACATACATCTCATCAAAATATCGAATGAATACCAAATTCACATGACTACTAATAGCAAGACTTCTCCCATGTCCTCAGGAACAAACGTAACTACTCACAAAGCATATTCATGTTCATAATTAGAGGGGTATTAATATGCATAAAGGATCTGAACATATGATCTTCCACCAAATAAACCAACTAGCATCAACTACAAGGAGTAGTCAACACTACTAGCAACCTACTAGTACCAATCCCGGACTTAGGGACAAGAATTGGATACAAGATGAACTAGGGTTTTGAGATGAAATGGTGCTGGTGAAGATGTTGATGGAGATTGCCCTCTCCCGATGAGAGGAGGGTTGGTGATAACGATGACGATGATTTCCCCCTCCCGGAGGGAAGTGTCCCCGGCAGAACAGCTCTGCCGGAGCCCTAGATTGGTTCCGGCTCATGGCGGCGGAGTTTCGTCCCGAAAGGTTGCTTCTGATTTTTTTCTCGACGAAAGACCTCATATAGCAGAAGATGGGCATCGGAGGGCCACCAGGGGGCCCACGAGGTAGGGGGCGCGCCCTAGGAGGGGGGGGGGGGGGCGCCCCCCACCCTCGTGGACAGGGTGTGGGCCCCCTGGCCTTCATCTTTGGCGAGGATTTTTTATTATTTATTATAAGATATTCCGTGGAGTTTCAGGACTTTTGGAGTTGTGCAGAATAGGTCTCTAATATTTGCTCCTTTTCCATTGAATTCCAGCTGCGGCATTCTCCCTCCTTATGTAAACCTTGTAAAATAAGAGAGAATAGGCATAAGTATTGTGACATAACGTGTAATAACAGCCCATAATGCAATAAATATCGATATAAAAGCATGATGCAAAATGGACGTATCAACTCCCCCAAGCTTAGACCTCGCTTGTCCTCAAGCGAAAGCCGATAACGATAAATATGTCCCCATGTTTAGAGGTAGAGGCGTCGATAAAAATAAAATACGGACATGAAGGCATCATGATTATTCTCATAACAGCAACATATATAGGTATTTTCATATGATTTCTTATGTTCAAGTAATAATCCATTCACAATGCGGAGTACAAATCATAAACTTTATTGAGGACCAACAAACTATAATCTCAGTAATTGAAGCAATTGCAATTTATCATAACATCAGAAAGAGTCTATGTCAGAGCTTAACCGCAAGTCCACATACTCAACTATCATTTAGTCCTTCATAATTGCTAACACTCACGCAATACTTGTGGTTACGGAGTTTTAATCGAACCTGAGAGAAAGATAGGGGCTTATAGTTTCGCCTCCCAACCTTTTACCTCAAGGGTAATGTCAACAATAATAACTCATGCCCCCTACATCTAATTAGATATGTAAATCAGGATCTTTCCAACACACTGTGCTTGCCAAAGGATAAAATGAAAAAAGGAAAGGTGAAGATCACCATGACTCTTGCATAAGATAGAAGATGATAGTAACAGATAGGCCCTTCGCAGAGGGAAGCAGAGGTTGCCATGTGCTTTTATGGTTGGATGCACAAAATCTTAATGCGAAAGAACGTCACTTTATATTGCCCCTTGTGATATGAACCTTTATTATGCAGTCTGTCGCTTTTATTGCTTCCACATCACAAGATCGTATAAAGCTTATTTCTCCCACACCAACCAATCATACATGTTTAGAGCAATTTTTATTGCTTTGCACCGATGACAACTTACTTGAAGGATCTTACTCAATCCATTGGTAGATATGGTGGACTCTCATGGCAAAACTGGTTTAAGGGTTTTTTTGGAAGCACAAGTAGTATCTCTACTTGGTGCTGAGAATTTGGCTAGCATGAGGGGGAAAGACAAGCTCAACATGTTGGGAGATCCATGACAACATACTTTATCTCAGATATAAGAAAACATAACTCATTACGTTGTCTTCCTTGTCCAACATCAACTCTTTAGCATGTCATATTTTAATGAGTGCTCACAATCATAAAAAATGTCAATAATAGTATATCTATATGTGAAACCTCTCTTTCCTTATTACTTCCTCTTAATTGCAACGATGACCAAAGCTATGTTTGCTAACTCCCAACAACTTTTAATCATCATACTATTTCTATGTGAAGTCATTACTCTCAATAAGATCAATATGAACTCTTTGTTTCTTTTTATTCTTTTTCTTTCTTTTCTTTTATTCACTCAAGATCATGGCAAAATAATCAAGCCCTTGACTCAACACTAATCTTTATTATATAGCTCACGGACTCGATTACATAGAGAGATCATAAAGCAAAACTCAAAACTAAATCATGCCATAAACTTTATTCTACTAGATCAAGATACTACTAATAGGATCGAACTAAGAAAAATGGTAAAGATAAGAGTGTGATGGTGATACGATATCGGGGCACCTCCCCCAAGCTTGTCAGTTGCCAAGGGGAGTGCCCATACCCATGTGATTATATCTCCTTCTTCGGGGTTGGTGAAACATTCTTGGTGATGATGCCCTTTAGGATACGATTCTCCTGCTCAAGCTTATTAACCTTCTGCTTGAGGTCCATTATTTCCTTGCCAAGCTTTCCTGTAACTGCTAACGCTCCTTGCACCCAAGGGTGTTGCATAGCTGTGGGAGAACAAGTGACACTCCTCTTCATATTTTCATAAGAAAGAAATCTAACATTGGAAGGGATAACCGAGTTTGGAATAGCTGAGCTCAGAGTTCCCCATCGCGAACCCAGCTCGGGCGAGAAGTGACTTCTTGATCCTCCATAGCATCTACTCTCATCAAGTCAGCCTCCATCTCCTCCTCCGTTCTTGGCCCAAAGGGGTCGACCATTGTTGCCCTTGGTTCCGGTGCCTGATTAGATACCCGGCTCTCCCCGACTGACTCTTGAGGAGACATCTTGCTCTAATCTGCAGCAGCAACAACTCGAAACAAAAACATGGGATATTTGCGTGATACGGGAGTCAAAACCTCCGGGAGAATATATAATGAATTTTTACCGACCAAAATACGTATCGTGCAAGAAAACGGAGTCCGGAAGGCACACGAGGTGCCCACGAGGTAGCGAGGCGCCCGGGGATAGGGCACCCTCCACCCTCGTGGGGCCCTCGTGTCCTTCCCGGACTGCTACTTATTTTTCTATTTTTCTAAATATTCCAAAACGGAGAAATATTGCCTTAAAAACTGTTTTGGAGTCGGTTTACTTACCGTACCACATACCTATTCCTTTTTGGAGTGCGAAATGTTAGGAAAGTGTCCCTTATGTATTCCTCCAGGGTTACGGTTTCAATAACATTGGTTTCAACATTTATACGATTACCTGAGATATAATGTTTGATTCTTTGACCGTTTACCACCTTCGGGTTTGTGCCTTCGAAGTTGTTGATTTTTATGGCACCAGAATGATAGACCTCCTCGATGACATAGGGTCCTTCCCATTTAGAGCGAAGTTTTCCTGCAAAAAATCTTAAACGAGAGTTGTATAGCAATACATAATCACCTACATTAAACTCACACTTTTGTATCCTTTTGTCATGCCATCTTTTAACTTTTTCTTTAAATAACTTGGCATTTTCATAAGCTTGGGTTCTCCATTCATCAAGTGAGCTAATATCAAATAACCTCTTCCCACCGGCAAGTTTGAAATCATAGTTGAGCTCTTTAATAGCCCAATAAGCCTTATGCTCTAGTTTGAGAGGTAAATGACATGCTTTTCCATAAACCATTTTATATGGAGACATACCCATAGGATTTTTATATGCAGTTCTATATGCCCATAATGCATCATCAAGTTTCTTGGACCAATTCTTTCTAGACCTATTGACAGTCTTTTGCAAAATTAATTTGAGTTCTCTATTACTCAATTCTACTTGACCACTAGACTGTGGGTGATAAGGAGATGCAATTCTATGATTAACATCATATTTAGCAAGCATTTTACGGAAAGCACCATGAATAAAATGTGAACCACCAGCAGTCATTGAATATCTAGGGACTCCAAACCTCGGAAAAATAACTTCTTTAAGCATTTTAATAGAGGTGTTATGATCAACACTACTAGTTGGAACAGCTTCTACCGACTTAGTAACATAATCAAGAGCAACTAAAATATGTGTATATCCATTAGAGGCAGGAAAAGGTCCCATATAATCAAAGCCCCAAACATCAAATGGTTCAATAACAAGTGAATAATTCATAGGCATTTCTTGATGTCTACTAATATTACCAATTCTTTGACATTCATCACAAGACAAGACAAACTTACGGGCATCCTTGAAGAGAGTAGGCCAATAAAAACCGGATTGCAATACCTTATGTGCAGTTTTATCTCCAGCGTGGTGTCCTCCATAAGCTTCAGAGTGACACTTGTGTAGGATCTATTCCTGTTCATGCTCAAGTACACAACGTCTAATAACACCATCTACTCCTTCTTTATAAAGATGTGGGTCATCCCAAAAGTAATGTCTCAAATCATAGAAAAACTTTTTCTTTTGCTGGTATGTGAAACTAGGTGGTATAAATTTAGCAACAATGTAATTAGCATAGTCAGCATACCATGGAGTACTATGAGAAGTACTTATCACATTCAATTGTTCATCAGGAAAGCTATCATCAATAGGTAGTGGGTCATCAAGAACATTTTCTAACCTAGACAAGTTGTCTGCAACGGGGTTCTCAGCTCCCTTTCTATCAACAATATGCAAATCAAATTCTTGTAGCAAGAGAACCCATCTAATAAGTCTAGGTTTAGCATCTTTCTTTTCCATCAGGTATTTAATAGCAGCATGATCAGTGTGAATAGTTACTTTAGAATCAACAATATAAGGTCTGAACTTATCACAAGCAAATACAACTGCTAAGAATTCCTTTTCAGTAGTAGCATAATTTCTTTGAGCATTGTCTAGAGTTTTACTAGCATAATGGATAACATTTGATTTCTTATCAACTCTTTGCCCTAGAACAACACCTACAACATAATCACTAGCATCACACATAATTTCAAAGGGTAAATTCCAATCAGGTGGCTGAACAATAGGTGCGGAAACCAATGCTTTTTTAAGTATTTCAAATGCTTCTACACAATCATCGTCAAAGACAAATGGTATATATTTTTGTAATAAATTAGTCACAGGCCGAGAAATTTTTGAGAAGTCTTTAATGAACCTCCTATAAAATCTAGCGTGACCAATGAAACTTCTTATACCTTTGATGTCCTTGGGACATGGCATCTTTTCAATAGCATCAACCTTGGCTTTATCAACTTCAATACCTCTTTCGTAAACTTTATGCCCTAAGACAATACCTTCATTAACCATAAAATGGCACATTTCCCAATTCAAGACAAGATTATTTTCTTCACATCTCTGCAAAACTCGATCAAGATTGCTCAAGCAATCATCAAAAGAGGATCCATAGACGAAAATATCGTCCATGAAAACCTCACAAATCTTTAAACAAAAGTCAGAGAATATAGACATCATGCATCTTTGAAAGGTAGCAGGTACATTACATAAACCAAAGGGCATGCGTCTATAAGCAAAAGAACCAAAAGGGCATGTAAAAGTAGTCTTTGATTGATCTTTAGCCGACACAGGTATTTGAGAGAAACCAGAATAACCATCTAGGAAGCAATAATGTGTATGTTTGCATAATCTTTCTAGCATTTGATCGATAAAAGGTAAGGGTAATGATCTTTCTTAGTAGCTTTATTTAATTTGCGGAAATCAATTACCATCCTATAACCTGTAATAATTCTTTGCGGGATCAATTCATCTTTATCATTAGGAACAACAAGAAGACCTCCCTTCTTAGGGACACAATGAACATGACTTACCCAATCGACTATCAAAGAACGGGATAAATTATACCTGCCTCCAGAAGCTTTAGTATTTCTTTCCTTACCACTTCTTTTATCTGAGGATTAAGCCTTCGTTGATGATCACGGACTGGTTTGGCATCTTCTTCCAAATTTATTTTATACTGACATAGAGTGGGACTAATGCCCTTAAGATCATCAAGAGTATATCCAATAGCAGCACGGTGCTTCTTCAGAGTTTTCAATAATCTATCTTCTTCATGCTCTGAAAGGTTAGCACTAATAAAAACATGATATATTTTCTTTTCATCAAGATAAGCATATTTAAGATTATCAGGCAACGGTTTAAGCTCAAACACGGGATCACCCTTGGGTGGAGGAGGATCCCCTAGGATTTCAACATGCAAATTATGTTTCAGAATAGGTTCCTATTTAAAGAATACTTCATCTATTTCCCTTCTTTCATTCATAAACATATCATTTTCATGGTCTAGCAAATAATGTTCTAAAGGATCACTAGGAGGTACGGCAATAGAAGCAAGCACTACAAAAAAAAGACACATCCGTGACATTTTGGACCGAACGAATTTTTTTTCTATCATACATATGACACTTCTATGACGATAATTGTGACAAAACCCGGTATCATCATAGATGTGGTGGGCTCCAAGTTCTATGACAAAAAATCATGATGAAAATGGGCTTTTCGTCTGGGCGGGCCGGAGACGCAGCTGCATGACATTGTTTGGGCCGTCCATGACGGAAAAACCGTGGTAGAAGCGAGGGCGAGGAAAATTTCGGGAGTTGCGATTACGGTGGGAGGTCGGGGCGGCGATGCGTGTTTCACTAGACATGTACACGCTGCGTGTGCGAGGCGTTTGCTCTAATCGAACCCGCGAGGCGTTGGGCTCTAAATGAACCCAGCGACAGACTGCAGGCTACGGCGTTCATCGAACCCGAAGCGATCCATCGATGGTCGTTAATCGAACTCGATCGGCGATTCTTCGCCATTCGCCGCTAACTAAAGCCGATCGATGCTGCCTCAGGATGAACGATGAGCGTTGCCAGGGGTCGTTCGATGAACAAAGGAGCGGTGGCATTTGCTCGGATGAACAGGACCCCATGGTGTGGAGGCCTGGATGAGCGAGACGGTGGAGGGTGGTTGAACAGGACCCGTGGTGTGGAGGGCTGGATGAACAGTGAAGCGATGGGGGCGGGGGGGGTTGAGCGATGGCGGTGGAGTAGCTCGTGGTGGAGGCTGGATGAACAGGAGCCCGTGGAGGCTGGAGGAGGTCGACGGTAACCCGTGGAGGCTAGAGGAGGTCAACGGTGGAGATGAATAGTATCCCGTGGAGTCCCGTTTTGCGGTACGCCACACCCCTCCCGATGAACAGGACCCCCGTTTCGACCGTAGGAGGTCCGCTTCGTCCGTTTTGTGGTACGCCACACCCCTCCCGATCAACAGGACCCCCGTTAAGACCGTAGGAGGTCTGTTTCGTCCGTTTTGCGGTACGCCACACCCCTCCCGATCAACATGACCCCTGTTTTGATCGTAGGAGGTCCGTTTACTCTGTTTTGCGGTACGCCACACCCCTCCACTACAAAAAAATACACTTCCGTGATGATACGTGTTTGTCACAGTAGGTCGCGTTTTTTGTCATGCATGTACATCCATGACAAATTTATGGCGAGTAATCAAGATAGTCATACCTGTCTTTGTCGTAGAAGTGTTCCATGACATTACCAAAATTATCATCACGGAAGTGTCCACTTCCATGACGATAAATCGCGCGTCACAAAAGTGCTTTCGTCAAGGGTGACCGACATGTGGCATCCATCGTAATGAAATGCCGTTAAGCTGTCGGGTCAGGTTTTGGATCCGATAACCCGTTAGCAGCCCCGACCAATGGGAAATTTCCATGTGTAAAATTCTTATTGGCGGATTTAAACATGTGTCACCGCTGCTGTGTCGATAGGCGCCTATGATATGTCGACACGTGCCACAGCCCACCACTGGCCCATTTAGCTTACAAAGCCGGCCCGTTTTACTTGGTCAAAAGTTAACGGGTTGGCCCATGAAAAACCTGTTGACGGTCTCTTCGCAAATAGCCCATTTTACGACCCGTTAACTCACGGCCCATTAGGCACTAAAGGAAATCGGCCCAACAATGTCATGTGGGCCGTCGAATATAGCACCAGCCCATTTCACTTTTAGCCCATGTATGGCCCATGACGTCTTTCGGCCCATATGAGGCCTTCGTATCTTTCGGCCCTTTACAGGCCCACGGTGACTCTAGCCCATAATGAACAGTAACTTTCTTTGTACCCATTAACGACCCGTGATTTACATGGGCCGTTTCCAGCCCGTGTTAGCTTTCGGCCTATTGACGGCCCATACGTTCTTGGGATCCTTTTCGGCCCTCGATTACTTCCGCCCACATCGCCTGTTCCCCTAACGGGCCAAATTCGCCCATGGCAAGAGTCGGCCCGTTACATCGGCATGTTCCCCAAATGGGCCAAATTCGCCCATGGCAAGAGTTGGCCCACATCGGCTGTTACCCTAATGGGCCAAATTCGCCCATGGCAAGAGTCGGCCCGCTTCGCCAGCCTGGCCCCTATATTACGGCTCATTAACGACCGTTATGCCCGTGATGAATTAAGCTTTTGCAGTCCCACGGCCTATTAACGGCCGTTACCGTCTTTGAGCCGATACCAATTACGCCCGACACGGCCCATGTAGACCCATTTATCCGACGCCCAAGGTCCACCGATTATAGGCCCATTTATCAACGGCCGAGGCCCACCGATTACAGCCCATTTATCGACGGCCCGTAGGGAGACCCATGGATCCTACGGCTCAGATATGGCCCCCGTTAGTTGCGACCACTAGCAAACCAGGGAAAAAGAAGACTAGGAAATAAATAAGGCGAAACTAACGCTTAGGCTATTAAGGCGATTGCACAGATTACATCCACTCGGCATCAAAGATCACCACCAGTGCAAATATAGGGAACACCCTACACTATACAAAAATGGCTTGCTATTTTCTTCAGCCGGTGGCTGCACTTTAAGAATAAATTTTGTATCGCACCAAAACAAATTACAACTATATAACAAAATGAAGGTTGGCATAAAACTTAACAGACTAGCAGATAAATGCACCACCAGAAGTTCAGAAGCTCGGTTCATTTGACCTGACTGTTACGTTTTCATGTTGTATTGTCCGTTGGAGCACCATAACCCTCGCCTTCATTTCCCCTAGGCTCTCGAACAACATAGCAAATGTCCGATAGTCCGGTTTCAAAACCATGCATATCTTGACGACATTGAGCAATGTTTCTCCATGTTTCACAAAGGGCCTCTGTTAGGGAATGGACTTGTGCGGAGCGCAGATACAACATTGCTTTGAGCTTGCATATCTTGATCATGAGGCAGTTTGGACGATATTGCCTTAACAACCAACCCAAGATTACGCAGAACGTGCTTTTGGCACTTGTTAGTGGACAGTCTTGACCCACCGCAGCAAGAGTCGACATTGCGGTTATAGTTGCCTCGCCACCTTCGGAAGGTGGCGGTTCCACCATTTTTCCATAGCTTCTTTGAAAAGTTGAGGTTTTACATTAGTAGTACCGTAACGTAAGATATTAAGGAGGCAGCAAAACCAAACAAAATAGCTTTGGTCTGTATACATAACTTATTTTGGTGAACCCATGTAAAATATTAGTTGTATTTTATTGCAAAGTACATAATAAAACCAGGTTCCAAACATATGACCATGTACTATCGCTAATGTATTGTCTATTTCTTCACATTATATTGAGGGCTAAGGATAAAAAGACGAAGTTTATAATACGGTAAGCATAGTATGACATCATTCATATCACAAAACAACTGAGAACAGACAAACATGCAATTGTAACATTGTGTGGGCAAGTCCAAAGTAACTAGATTACGGGTCAAGATCAAAGGAACATCACTCCTCCCTTTTAAACCTTGTAAGGTGCAATGATACGCTAAGACAATTGTGTATAAAATTGAAAAGAGTAATAGACATTGGCTGCAAACCATGCAGTTCAAGGCACAAGTCAGAGTAAGTAGTAGTTAAAAGGCATGAGGATTAAGGACTTACAACAGTGGCTTTGACTGGTGTAGTCATGCCCTTCTTCTTGCTGGTGTGACAGTCCTTGAAGATTTCCACAACATTTGGTTCAGGTACTTTTTGGTCCTTGCGAGCTTTCCTCTGCATTTCGAACAATTCAATATAGTTCTGATAATATGGTATAGCGAAAAGAGTGAAACAGCAGCTAATTACAAGAGCCTCGCAGTGTGCAATATAGCTACGAGATCCTCGTAAATGCATTGGAATTTCACTTTAAATGACGGTTGGCCTTGTTCTTTGAACAGTTCACCTACAAGAAGATAGATTTGTGTGGCACATGCGTCAATAGGACTTGAACATGTGATCTGGTCACATATATATAATGTACCTGATACTTCGGATCAGACCCGTGTTTAACAAGGCCCCTCCAGTCTTCATCCGATATATTTTCCACTGGAGATGTTTGGGAAAGTTCACTGTTAGCCTTGCCTTCAAAGTGAGTTTTCCTCAAGTTATACCGATACTGTCACAGAGCAGACTTGAAAACATGGGTGCAAGCTTGTCTGGTTGCATCATCTTGGCTATCCAACTTGAACCTCATCTGTTGAAAATTATGGGAGTCTCATTATCAGCAACCTAGAAAGTATGGGACAGAGCAAGATGATATTACTAGTTTCCATACATAATCATACTTATAGATAAATGGTCGATGAAGGTGTTGAACTCGGTTTCGTCTTTGCCATTCCTGTACTGAATCCATGTTGGGAGGATACGTACATGACACCTAACGGCAACCACTGCCTCTGATACTAACTTGGCTGACTCTATAGCATCACGTGGCCTTTTTAAACCTGCCTCAAAACGGATCTCCATTCTTCCTCCTCTAGATTTAGTTAACCTATCGAGCATTATCCCTGATGTTTGTTTCCTCTTGCGCCTAGGTGCTAGTCCAACAACGAACATAGGAAGTGTTAGTGTACATCAAACTGTGAGACTACATATAAAGAAGCATGCAACTGTAAGTTGACTCCAGCAACTACCTTCTTGCTGTTGAAGCTCACAAGGTTCATCTGATATTGCCAACTCGTCTTGTGTCAAGAGTGCTTGGGAAGTAGTGTCAGGTGGCAAGGGAGCTTGGGAACGTCTTTGCTAGTTTCGGTTGACGCACGAGTATGTCGTGCAGCTGGTAGTACTGTGGTATGTGTTGCAAGAACTAGGGCTGTCTCTGCTTGTTTGGTGGCAGCTATTTGTTTCTTTTTGGCTTTTTTTGCAGCTCGTGTAGCATGGGATGCCGTGTTTGTAGAATTTTCCGCTGGACTTTCACCTTCTATTGCACCATCAGTACCAGCAGAATCGGCAGGATTCATCCGCTTCTCATTCCCTGCCATTCTGTGTTTCTTCCTCTTTCTCTGTGCCATGTTAAGTCAAGCCAACAAGAAAAACGAATAACAATTTAGTTCTTCAGAACAAATTGATGCGTGATGCAGACAAACTGAACTTTGATGTTAGACAACCACATGATAGGAGGATGTGTAAACTAAGAAGAAGACATTTCACCAAATTAGAAGCAATGCAATGGAAGGTAGACACCATATGAAAGATGCTACAAATATTGCTCTGCCAAGTTAATGTTGTCTCAAAGCATAAATGGCATTTAAACAAATGTGAAGCACTACAAGAAATAAATCATATGCAAGATGCAAACAACATCACACTACCATGTTAGAGGTCTCTCGTCATTAGTGCCATTGCATATTCACAGCTTATGATGTGTAAACAAGGAGAAGGTATTTTAACAAATTAGAAGCAATGAAAGCTAGACACCATATGAAAGATGCAACAAATTTCACTCTACCAAGTTAAAACTGTCTCGTCATAAGTGCCATTTCAACAAATTAGTAGTACAAGCTAGAAAAGAATGTGAGATGTAACCTATATCACACTCCGAAGTCAAACATGTCTTATGATAAGTGATTGTTGTAGGTTACACAACAATAGTAATTTGATGTAAGAACATGGTGTGATAGACAGATATCGTATGTTCTAGAAACAGGAACACGTGTCTTATTCAAGTATAATCTGTAAAGTAAGCAGATGGAATTCAACAAAATTAGTAGCAATACAAGCTAGACATCACACATAACATGCAACCACATATAACAGTGCCAAGTTAGAGGGAGCACCAGTGATGCTGCACTAGGGGAGACGTGCTCATCATAAACACAACTTTGCTAGGTGTCTATGCATGTGTTGTCTTGGAAATCATCTTGGGGGTGTGGAGGAGTAGAAACTGTAGAGGCCCTCCGTTTGGAAGGAGCACCTTTATCCACTGCCTTGCTAACTTCCTTCCGCTTTATTGATTTTGAATTGTCAAGTAAAACCGACAAGAAAAAGCAATAAAATTCTCTCTTCAGAACTCATTCATGCATGATACTGACAATCACTACTTTGATGTAAGGCAAACACATGATACCAGGATGGAATATGTACGAAAAATAGGACGGCATGGCATGTTCACAACTATTTGTGTAAACTAAGCGAGAAACCATTCTAGCAAATAAGAAGCAATGCGAGCTAGACACCACATGAAAGATGCAACCAATATGACTGCCAAGTTAAAAGCGTCCCATCGTAAATGGAATTTCAACAAATTAGAAGCAGCGCATGCTATAAATCATATGAAAGATGCAACTAATATCGCACTGCATATACTAAAGGTGTCTCGTCATATTGATTGATGCAGGATACAAAAAACAATAGTTTTATGTAAGGACATGCTTAATAGACAGATGTACTATGTACTAAATACAGGAAGGCATGTCACATTAACAGGTATAATGTCACCTTTACAGGAGTATAAGCTAAGTAGACTAGCACATGCAGTTTAACCAGATTGGAAGACTTACAATCTAGACACCATATGCAACATGCAACCACATATCACGCTGCCAAGTTAGAGCAAGCACCTGCGATGCTAGTGTAGGGGAAATGCTGTAATCAACTACAGAGCTACGTTCACTATCTTCATCTAGCTTGCATTCTTTAAATGAGGAGTAGTCCCCTTGCCTGCCTGCCTCGTCATAAGTGATTGATGAGGGATACACAAGAACATTAGTTTGATGTAAGAACATGGTTAATACACAGATGTACTAGTATGTACCAAAACAGAAAGGCATGTCATATTCAAAGGTATAATGTGTAAGCTAAGCAGATGCAATTTAACCAAATTGGAAGCAATACAAGCCAGACATCCGGCTGGAGTGGTGAACATGATCATCTAGGACCTGAGAGCCTGGTGGGAGGCGGGCTGCTTCGCCACCATCGCGGCTTTTTAGTTGGCTTCCAGGTGATGCCTGTCTTTGCTGGGCTTGTCACTAGCTCGGCCAGTGCCCTGACTAGCTATTTGTCTTCTGGTGCTCACGGGATGGTGGTTCATGTAAAAATATCTTCCCTTATCTTAATAAAGACCGACTTCGGCCTTTCGAATACAAGCTAGACACCATATGGAACATGCAACTACATATGACACCGCGAAGTTAAAGCAAGCACCTGGGATGGTGGTTCATTGCAAGCGAGGTCATCAACTCCAGAGCTACGTTTACCGTCTCCATCTGCTGACACTGCACCATTTATAGCGTTGTAACGTGTCTTGCCTACCAGCATACGAAGCTGGAGCGACTTCTCTCTTTTCTTTTTGGCTTCTCTCATGGCAGCGCCTAATCGCGTAGAAAGCTGGCACGACTTGTTTCTTTTCTTTTTTGCTTTCCTTTCGGCAGACTCTGAAATACCCTTGCATAAAAACACAATAGTGAGAGTATGGATGAAGTGTGTGCAGAACTAGTGCACTGTAAAAGTACCAGATAGCAGGTGGCTGAAAAATAAATGACAGGAGACATATGATAGCTCTACAACATTGCATGGCAAACAAAATTAGATTCTACTCCGTATGATTTTGTAATATATGAGCACATGAAATGCAGGTACTCCTCCAAAGACACCACCACGAGTGGTCATATCTAAGATAACAAATGATTGAAAATAAATAGGTCGATCGATTTTTTAATGAACCGTCCGATCTATAAGGAGCAGGCAGATGGCCTTCATCTACCTCCCTTTTATCACTTTGTTGACGATCTTTCTTGAACCGCCCGGCTGACCACCGGCCTGCACTCCATGCCTCCGCCGCCCCGCCCTCCCATCGACCTCACACCAACGCCGTGCTTGGCAGTGCCCCCAAGCCATCCCTTTAATCTTGGCCGACCTCCAGATCGGGCGCCAGTAGCTCTAGGCCGCAGACACCCCTAAGATAAACACCAAGGCGCTGCTTCCCCGGCGTAATAGTCGTACTAGCGCCTGTTACGCTGGGGAATGCTTCCGTTAATTGGGAATCAACTGGCCAGAAATTGAAATTCAGGGGGCGACGGACCTCTAGCTAAGGTGAAATAGTATATGAGGAGAAACCTTGTGCATCGCAAGTTACTAGGAACATCTAGTATCAAGAAGAAGCGGTCAACTAGTGTCTTCTGTGGGATGAATACCGTGCAAGCAGAGACATAAGATTTGCATGAATAAGGGAAGAGGAGTACCTTCTTCGGTTGCCGGTGTGGTCACCTCCACATGTCGCGGCGATCTTCTTCTTTTTACCAGGGAAACCGGTGTTCTGGAGGGTGCAGGCTTGGACGAACCCATGGCCAAATTGTTGACTGTGTTGTCGTGGCCGTATGTCGGCGGAGGGGAAGCAGATCCGAGGCGGCGAAGGACGACTTAGCAATATCAGCTCCGGTGCGGTGGAGGGTGGCGATGTTGGAGCGGCAGCGATGAGGCGCAGGACGGCGTGGTTGAACTGGCTCCGAATGCAGACGGCTCGGCCTCGGCTTCAACTACTAGCCATGGAGGGCGTTATGGTTGAGGTTGCGGTGGGCAACTGACGTCGGGGTATCGGCTTGGCGTGATGGAGGAGGGCGCGGTTAATGGGTGGGATGGGGTGGCGGACGGAGGACGCCCGGGGTTTCATGACTGGTGGAGAGGTGGTTTTGGCGCCCACGGAGTACAAATGGGGAATCAGAGACGGTGGGGGAACCATGTTTGGTGCTGGGACGCGCTTGTTTTTGGCTTTTTTGAACAGAAGATGGGACGACTTGTTTGAAATTTGGGGAAAGTACAAACTTTGCCCCCTCTTAAATTCGGACCCATCTGCTGGTCGGGGGTAGGATGGTAATCCCAGGTGTCCCAAATAGTGGGCGGGAGCGATTTTGGCCGCACGCATGTGTGCTTAGGCGGCCATTGTGTATGAATGTTTTTCGGAGGCGGTTGCGTGGCGTCTAGATGAAGATACAAACCTACCCCGGTTTAGATATTTGGACGTCGGGCCGGAGGTTTCACAGGTCGGAGTTATTAGAAAAGTAATTTCCTTGTACTACCAAACATTGGTCTCACGCGGTTTCAAGTAGTAGAGGCTCTTTGGCGCTTGCTCAAATTTTGAAACACAAGCATTCACGTTTAGAGTACTCTTGAACTATGAGGATTGACCTAAATAGACAATGTTATATTTGACCTTCTATGTTTGAAAACCTCATTAAATTATCCGCTTCCTTTTGAAATTTCGACACTTGAAAATCCTATAACTACGATTATTTTGGAATGGAGGAGCTAAATTTGAATCTATTTTGTACATGACTACATATGCTATTATGTACAAAATCAGAGCAAAGACTGGTACCCCCATAGTTTAGGTATGGTTTACAAATGCCATGATATCAAATTCAAATAATTGAATGGACTTCATGTTGAATTTGATTTTTTTAAACCACCTTAGGTTGAATTCAAATGTATGCTAGTTCATAGGTAGCTATTTATAAATGTCCATTGTGTAATTTTCGTATGTATAATGTGCTTTACACACACATCATGAACTATACTCACGTTTATATTCGATTGCTAAAGCGATGCATTGTCTGGAGTTCAAAATACTAACTATGTGGATCAGTTGTGTCGAATAATAACATAGACATGCTCAAATTCAATAGAATCTAGATGTCTGATGGATCAATGACCGCTCCTTACGCGAATTGCAAATATCATGATCCCATCCTAATATTTGGATACAATTTATATCTTTAATCAATGTGTAGAGCAGTCTTTACGTGTAGTTTCACTCTCCATCGGTGGTCTCTCACACATGCTCACACACTCTCCCGAGGTGTCTTTCTCGCACACATGCTCTAGATATAACCGTCCCTCCCTCTCGTAACCATTTACAACTGTTTTCACCAACCTTTATCACAAGCACTCTTCCTCTCGCAAACATACACACGCACAATCCTCATCGACCCTTTCTATATACATGGACCTGCCTACGTGTCTCATGTACGCACATTATCTTTAGGGACAAATGCATTTTTGCCCCTAGTTGGAACCTACCCACGGGTTTGGCCCTTAATTTTTGACTCTGCTCAGTTTTGCCCTTAGATTTTCCTCCGAGGTCGCCCGAATGCCCTTTGACCGTTTGACCAATACTTTGAAAATTCATAACAAATTGATATGAACTCAGAAAAATGCAAATAAGATATCAAAATGTTCAGATAAACATTACTTTTATGTGTATATCATTTGCATTCAGGAAAAAAGTACCGTTTAAACTACCTAAGTTCATTAATGTTTTTAACATTATTAAAAAATAGAGGTATAAATAATACTTTTTTCAAGAATAAAAATTACATGCAAATGTAGGTGACGTTTTCTAAACATCCTGATATATTATTTGCATTTTTCTAAGTTCATATCAACTTGTTATGAAGTTTCAAAATAATGGTCAAAGTCGTTTGAACATTCATAAAAAGTTGATAGGAACTCAAAATAATGCAAAAAAGATATCAAGATGTTCAGAAAACATCACCTACATTTGCATGTAATTTTTTATTCTTGAAAAAAGTATTTTTATACCCTTTTATTTTTAATAATGTTAATAACATTAATACCCTCGGGTAGTTTAAACAATACTTTTGTCCTTAATGCAAATGATATGTAGATAAAGGTAATGTTTGTCTGAACATTTTGATATCTTATTTGCATTTTTCCGAGTTCATATGAATTTGTTATGAGTTTTCAAAGTATTGGTCAAACGGTCAAAGGGCATTCGGGTGACCTCGGGGGCAAATATAAGGGCAAAACTGAGCAGAGTCAAAAAGTAAGGGCAAAACCCGTGGGTTGGTTCCAACTAGGGGCAAAAATGCAATTGTCCCTTATCTTTACGCCTGTCTCTCACGCATTATCTTACACCTCTCTTCCTAATCGATGAGTATGATTCTAGCAGAGCATTTTGTAGGATGCCCCTTAAAGTTAGGTTGGATGAATAGTAATATCAGAGATAAAGGGGTACCTTAGTCCAAGAACCTAGGGTTACAAATCCTACCCGGCTTTGTCAGTGGACACAGAGTCCTTCACAATTCTGCTATCTTTGTCTTGTACGACTAGTCAGCCATGGGTCTTCCTAAATGTGTCATGGGCCAACCAATGTGGCGCAGGACGGAACCGAACGAAGGGCCTCACCTTGACCCACCGGACCTCACGCGGTGACACACCCTCTGCCCCCACGTCTCATTATCTTCTCACACCCACACATACGAACACAAACACCACATGCATGTAAAATTTCTCCTGGTGCCTCTATTCCCTCCCCTTGCATATACACACTCAAGGGAATGGAATCTCTTGTCGTCACGTCATATTCGTCTCTCTCTCTAGACCACTCTCATATCTCATGCTATCTCTCCCACGCCCCCCCGTCGGCCCCTCTATCCATGCCTCTCTCGAATACGTAATACACACACATACCTCTCTAGGCCCCGCAAAATGCATCAACTACACATTCACACATGTTACATCACGTACCCCATTGATCTAAAAAGCCCTCTCTTCACGTTTATTTCGCATACAACATTCCTTTTGAATAAAGTGTGGCCAAAAATTTATTTTAGAGTTTCTACATATATACAACATTACAAAGTTATATGGAGGAGTACAAAAACTAATTTGCATTGCATGGTGCCCACAATGATATTTATTCCGCACTGTGAATTTGTATATTTTTATACTATATACGAAGTTAGTAATAATAAAGAGAAACGAAGAGCATCTCTCTCTCCATCGCATACCCCTCAGACGCCCCTTTCACGTATGCACGCAAAACTATCTCCGTGTCCTCTAAAAGTAAGCCCCAGAAAATTCATGCGTGTTTCATCTTTCTCTCGCGATATATGCAATGACGATCATTGTATTTGAAGCGAAAGCACGATACATACATTGGACTTCATAATCCACTCATTACGGTCACTTGTTTACGTTTAGTGGTTATTATACGATCACGGGCTCACTTTGTACAACTTTGTATTTTCTCATGACATGACTAGTTGACGATTAAGCGCTCCACGTGGCACCTCTAGTGTTGCATTGCATTATCTCACTAACATCGTGCCCACCTGTCGACTTGTATCTACTCTACATCTACACTATTATAAAAATACATAAAATACACTCTTATAAAAAAAATAGAGTTGGTGATGATGGTGTGCCTGCCATCCTGCAAATATAGGCCGTCCGATTTATATCTGACGGGTAGGAAAGAAACTATGGCAATTTTGCAAAAAGGTACCCACACACCTCTCCACATTTGCAAATAAGGCCTTCCCTCGTTCATCCTTTTCTCTCACAAGATAAACAAGTCATACAAATGCATCTTGATGTTACGTGCAACGCACGGGCATCTTGCTTGTAAGAATGAAAACAAACGACAAAAAATATTTTGACGATGGTTCAAGTCATGACCAAGGGCACAAGTGGACAAGGTGGCCTTGTATTGGTATGTTGAGCCGTCTGTTTTAACACACAGGAGCTGGTGTGGTGATTATACACACACGCACGCATGCACACGAACTCCATCCACGCCACACTTACACAAACACATGCACCCACGCACGCACGCAACACTCACACGTACACACGCAGCCACACACGCACGCAACACTCACACGCACACACGCACGCATGCATGAAAACACCAGTACACCACACGACCAACACACACTCTCACGCTCAAGTGCTCAACCTACACGTGCATGCGCACACATCAGGCCCTCGATGCATACATACACAACCAGGTGATTCCCGCGCACGGGTTGGAGCCTTGTCGCGCCTGCGTAAATTTGTTTTTATTTGACCTTTTCCCTATGCGAACTGACAGGTGGGACCCACAAGGAACGTGATAAATTTAACTAGTCAACATGGCGCCACGCAGACTATTTGGCCGGTCAACAGAGTGCAATCCGATGCTGAACTATGAGCAAGTGACCGGATAATCACCGCAAAACGTATATAGTGACCGTAATCAGCTTATTTTGAAGTTCGGTGACCGTATTACGCTTTTCTCTCTGTAGGCCCTCTAAAACTAAATCTCTACACGTTCTCGCATGTTACATCTAACAACTATGCAATACAACACTACTACTACACTCTAACACAATAAATCATATCTATTTTTAGTTTTACTAGATATCATATTGTTACTTATAATTATTCAGTTTGCATACATTAAAATAGCCTTTGAAATGTATGGCCAGTATCATCTACCGCACGGGAAAAATCCCGCCCTTTCCTGTTTAATCGGGTTTGTATCGATGGATCGTATAAACAGCAAAACTATAGTACTATACAGTACAAGTGACAGTTCATCGGGCCGTCGTGTCGCCTACTCCTCCGTCCTAAGAGTGGAGCGCTCACTTTCATAAATATTCTAGTCTCGTCACGACATGTGGGACATCAAGCTACCGGGTCCACGTGCCATACCGAATACAAGCAGAGCAGCCGGGTCAAGCACCCAGTCATGGCGCCGGCGTAGTAATGAGCAATGAGGCGTCAAATCACAAAGCTGCACCTTTCCGCAGTTAAGTTGGAGAGACGAAGTAATAATGCTAAAAAGAAGTTGGAGGGATGAAGCAACCATCATTTCACTCGTTGCTTGAATCCACTTCTCCTCATCTTCTTCAACTTAACCACGTGTTGCTTCTGCCGTTGTTTTGCCTCATGTGGGACGCGGATCAGCTTGGTAAAGCACTGACACGTGGGACCGCATGTTAGCAAACCGCCAGGACAACGTCCTCCGAAAATAAGAAACATCCCCTACCATCCGTGCGGCAAAATCACCTCCTTTTTACTAATCTTGATTCTATAATTTTTTAGATCAATATAATTGAGATTTGTATAGATAGCACACAGGAGCAAAACCAAGTGGTACGGTTAAGGGCATCCACAATGTGTAGCCAAATGTGAAAATAGCTTTTGGCATCGTGGGAACCATTGTGACGGTGTTGCCAAAGCCAAAAAGATGCAACCAAAGCTCCACGATTGATTGATTGAAGGAATAGAAAAATGCAACGTCTTCCTCTTTCTCCCATGCTTGGACGCATGTAGTACAAAGATAGAGCATAGAGTCTACTCCCTGTCCCTTCTATCACAAAACACAAAGCGGTGAGGCGTCAAATCACAAAGCACGGATGAAGCAACTATCATTTCACTCTTCACGACTCCGCTTCTCCATCGCCTTATTCAAGAAACCATCTCACCGCACTAGTACTCCTAGTAGTAGTACTAGTAAAGGACTTCTGGATGCAAATAAGGCGGTTGTCTTGGCTTGCGGCGGCACTTGCGAACGACTTCACCGTGGTCTCCTCAATGGCGTTCTCCGTCGAGCGCACTTCGCCAAACCACAAAAAAAAAGTCGTCGACGTCACCGCAATGGGCAAGGAATTCAAATATAGTTACTACCTCCATTTTTTTGTACACAAGGCCAGTATATCAAAATTATAATTTGCAAAGGGCCACTAACACTAATCGAGGCATAATTGATGGGGTTAGCAACCAAGGACATTAATATCCCTTGCATGCATGCGGAAGTGAGAAGGTTCGTTTGCATGGCGCTGCATTAATCAAGCGATGAGGAGTGAGATGGTTAGCTCTTTGGTCTTTCGAGAAAAAAATACGCATTAATTGACACATGAAACGAGGATTTGTATTGACTAAATCCCGCGAAGGAAAACCCCGCCTTTCTTTTTTAACACTAGTACTCCTAGTAATGCACGCATTACTTATCCTGTTTGGGTCTAGGCCTTGCATTGCCAAACTTCGCCACACATTTTTGTCAAGCTTGCCTAAAGTTTTCAAAATGAGAAGGAGGTACACTTGCGCACGGTTGTTGCGGTCGCACCGCACCCTCACACGGTTGCTCCTGACGCCAAGGGTCGCACCGCACCCTCACACGATCGCTCCCCGCACGCCGCAAACCCAACCAAGGGAACACACCCTCATCGACACGTCTTTGTCGCATGTGAACAAACCAAACTCAGCCATCCTATCACTGACACATAATTTCCGTTCATAGAGTATGTTTATCCAACCGCATGTTGGGGAGTATCAGTACAACCCGTGTGGTGGTTTGTTGGGGAAGAAGAAGAGGTGAGGAAGAAGGAAAGAAGGGTTAGGAGACGTATGATATTCATCCAACCGCCTGAAATGGTAGACTGACCCAAGTCAGGAGACTTGCATAACAAATAGTATGTTTTTACACAGCAAAAGATCCATAAAAGCAACAACATAAAGAAAAACTATCACAGCTCGCGGAAAGAGACGGCCTCGTCGTCTTTGGCTGCCGGCGCGAACCAGCCGTCGCTGCCGACGTGTGTCTCCGCACCGTGGTTGTCCTCGGCCTCCAGCTACTCGTTCAAGCGGAGCGTGCGGGCGCTCTACACGGACGAGAGCACAACCCGGTTCAAGTCGAGGACGTCCAGTTCCGCCTGCAGGAGGGCCTCGATGGCAGCGACATCCGCGCGCTCCGCGTCGAGTCGAGCCTCCGCCGCCCTGTTCAAGTCTAGGACTTCCGGTTCCGCTTGTAGGAGGGCGTCGATGAGAGCGGCATCCGCGCGCTCTGCGTCGAGTCGAGCCTCTGTAGCCCGGTTCATGTCCAGGACGTCCGGTTCCGCCTGCAGGAGGGCCTCGATGGCAGTGGCATCCGCGCGCTCCGCCTCAAGTTGAGCCTCCGCCGCCCGGTTCACATCCACGACATCCGGTTCCGCCTGTAGGAGAGCCTCGATGGCAGCGGCATGCGCGCGCTCCGCGTCGAGTTGAGCCTCTGCCTCCCGGTCCTCCTTTAGTATCGCCATGTTGAACCGCTGGTCCGCCTGCACCATGGGGGACTCGGACGCCGGCACGAAGTCGACGTCCATCGTCTCATACCCATCGGGGGCCTTCTGCGCCGCGACCTCCGCAGTGAACATTGGATCGGCTTCCTCCTCCTTGTAGCTTGGCTCCAGAGAACTCGGGGATTGGCCCGCCGCAAAGCGAGCTTGGGAACGGAGGTCTGTGGCGCCGACCACCGCCACGATTTCTGCGCTGCGCTCCGGCGTCAGCATCTTGTAGTAAGTGATCTTGCGGTGCACCATGGCTTTCCGGCGAACTAGGGGACGCTTGATGCGGGCTAGGGGATCAAAAGGTGGGGGAATGGGCTGGAGATTTGGTGTGGTTTTAGGGCAGTGGCTGGCGTAGGCCGAGCAACGAAGGTTTTGGTGTGAATAGTGGTTCCGATGACCACTGGTCAATCGGTTTTGACTGTACATCGCTCTTGTCGCGTTCGCGTTGCAGGCGCTGGACCCTCCACGTCGCTCACCGAATGAACGCGCTTCGTCTTGCGTTTTCGCTCGCTTGGGGGACCGCAGATGAGAGCAAACCAACGTCCCTCCCCCTCCCCCACCCGCATCATTTATTATACCACCACTCCCTCCGTTTTACGCGGAGTAAATAAAAACAGAGGGAGTATACTATGGATGAGGATCCCCTGACGTGGTCGAACCCATTGAGTAACTGACATGCGGGGCCTAGCAACCATGGGGTCCGCCAGTAAGTGACCGAAAGGGAGGGTAAGGCAGGGATACCTACGTCAGAGGATCCACTTCCACTATACTACTTTGACCAAATGTTAGAGTAATAATATATGACATGCAACTTACACAAATGTTAGAGTAATAATATATGACATGCATCTTACACAAAGCATACAGGGTCTAATGCGTTTTTCGAGGCTAACTTTGACAAAATGTTAGAGTAATAATATATGACATGCAACTTACACAAAGCATATGGTCAATTTCGTATGTGAAAGGAGTTTCGAGTGATATAATTTTCACATTATACATCTCATGCACTCCCTCCGTCTAGGTGTGTAAGTCATCTTACGAAAACCAAATAATCCCAAAACATGTAGGCGTGGTGCATTAACTTCTACCTCGTTTCTTGTTTCTTGACATATGAACCAATAAGAGATGAGGGTATGCATGCTTCTAATGACCTGAGACTATCAAACATGACATGCGGTGGTTAGTTCATTGCATGCAATACTATTAATTAGCGAATAAACATTAATGTCTCTCGTTTTCCCCTCCTCCTTGGTCACGGTGCACAGCCTAAGATGACTTACTCACCTATGTGAAAGGAGTACTATCAATCTTGTCAATAGTCAAATTGGAAACCATCTCGAGTACAAATCTAGGAGTACGTACGAATCTAACAATATTGATTGGGCGTTGTTGAATGTTGATACGGAGGGAGTATATTGTATGTTCAAAAACGAAACGAACATTGAATACCCTTTATATATGATTTGCAGATGCTATGATCACCGGTTCAAAATTTTGAATCCGCCTTAGGTATCACGTGCCCCCACTCGTTCCCTCTCGATTTCATCTCAGGGTCCGGAGATCTATTGAAAGACGACTAGGGTGGGTACATGCGAATGATACTCGACGGAATGTTCAAATGAGGCATGCGGGAGGATGGACTCGACTGGAGGGCGACATGATCGATGGAGAAGAGGGTTGTAGAGGTATGAGAAATAAGCAAACGCCACATGATTACACTTGAACGGCTCAAATAAACAATAAGTTGTCTCGCTTGGCCTACATAGTGAAAGGCCTAATGTGCAACTCGGAGCACTGACGCTCGAATATGGCCGGGAAAACAGGGAAACCTGCATAGCGCAGACTAGTCCAATGGAGGAGCTGGCCCACGACCTCCTCGCCACCGACAACCGTTCATGTGGGTCGTTGGGGCCAACAATAGGGCGCAGCTCCAGCACCGCCTCTGGACACGGCGATCAAGGGTGAGCGACACGCTCATATCATCGATAGACACGGTCGGTTTCGATTGTGCCGAGGGTGGCGTTAGTGCTGTGGCACGACCAACGGTATGTTTGGTTTCTGCCCAAGGTTGCCCCATCAAAGCATTGGGTAGCCAAAATTTTGGTTGAGGTATTGGTTGCCCATGATTTGGCCAACATTGGCAAGAAAAATGAACTAGAGTTGGGTAGAGTTCATTGGCATGCCAAAGAAATGGCAACCATCCAAACAAAGACCAATCTTTGGGTCATGACCAAAGTTTTGGTTAGGTGCACTTTGGCCACAATCCAAACACATCCCAACACCCGGCTCGTCGAGGATGCACGGGGCGCCGCGACGCATCCACAGAGTGGTGTAGCGCGGCCAACTGCATCCTCTAGACCCGAGACCATGCCGGGTCGTCTTGCTTTTTCAATGACATGGGGGGATCGCATTTGAGCAAAGCGAATCTCCAACATTGCCACGACCGCAGCTGACTACCCAGGCACACCAAAGCCCTCGTCCCTCGCGCCGTCACGCGGTGCGTTCCCAGCCGGCGCCAGCTGCCCGCATTCATGCCGTCCGTTCGTATGTCGTCGTTAAGACGCTCGGTGCCCGAGGAACCAACTCTGGCGACTTAAAGACGCACCCGGACGCTTGGCCTCACCGGAATGCGCTACTTAAAGCGGCAACGCTCAGCTAACCTGCGCACCATAGCGCATCGTCCTCCTACCTGGCACCACATCCGCCATGACCGCAAGTGTGAACGCTCTGCGGGAGATCTTGTCTTCGGGGATGAAGCTCGAGGTCGCCGCCCTCGCTCAAGTCGCCTCTCGCGATGCAATAGCGGCGTAGCCGGACGCGGACGCGACCGCACAAGCGGTGGCCACGCTGGTGGCCGACGATGGGAGCACCGATAGCCACGCGTCCTACTTGCCGCCGTCCAACGTCCGGCACCGCCGAGGTCGGGGACTCCTCCGAGGATGAGTAGGGCATGGGAGGCGGCAGGGCATGGTGTGCCAACTGGCCGGTCCGTATCCCGTGTTCTACTCTTCCTCGCCGGAGACCGCACCTTCACTTCACGGGTCTTGAACCCCGCCCCCGTACATGGACGTCGGTCGCCACCGTAGAATAGGTTTAGGGTCGGGTTTGTTTTATTTTTCTGTCCTATAAAAGTTCGAAATGTAATGAAAATCTTCCGGGTTTGCATTAATCTCGTCCGGTGTATATAAACTTTCGCAATAATATACATATTGTAGGAGTACTAGCAAGATGCCCGTGCGTTGCACGGAAGATCAAGATCTTGTGGGAGAAAAGGATGAACGAGGGAAAGCCTTATCTGGAAATGTGGAGAGGAGTGCGGGTAAATTGTCATAGTTTCCTTCCTATCCATTAGATATAGATTAGACGGCCTATATTGCAGGATGACAGGCACACCATCATCACCAACTCTGCTTTTTATTGAACAGAGACAAATCTAAAAAACCCAACTAAGCCAACCTCCCAGCATATCGCTGGAAAAGACTCCGCCGCGCCTGCTTTTAGTCGGGATTACCGGATTACTAGTAGTAGTATCGATGGATCGCGAAGCAACATTTTTTTGAGGGGCGAAGCACCTAATTGAAAAGGAAAAAGGCGGTACACTCACATCACTCCTGTCGCGGGTCGCATTGCACCCCACACACGCTCGGTCCTGCACACGGCTCACACAAACGGGCAACGCCGCTTGCCTCTTCAGCGACACGTGGGACTGCACTTGGAGAAACCGACCATGCGCCAAACTTCCTCGCCCAAATAGCGTGAAAATCCTGCCCCCCACACACAAAAATTCCCCAAATTGATTCAACCGCCTTCGCCAAATATTCCACAAACCCCCTCCCCATCCCCTCCACTCCATTCGCTCCGCTTAAAGCCGCCCTCTGCGCCGCGCGCCCGATCGTCGGCCTTGGGTTCGTCGAGGGGACGACGGGCGATCCTCTCGCTCCACAAGACGCTCTCAGAGACTGCCGTCCTCTAAGCGCCGCCACCTCACAGCTACGTTCTTGTGGGCGCGACGGCGGTCAGCGCCGCCATCGCTGGCGACGTTCGTGTGGAGACGCACAGCGGTCAGCTTCTCCCACAGTACGCGCATTCTAGACTGAGGCCCCGTGCATGTCGGTGTAGCGCTGAATGTTAGCTGATAGACACTGTTAATCTCACTATTTGTCAAGTAGTTTCTTTGTCAATATGCTCTGCTTAAGAAGCTTCCTTGCCCTATTCTGCACTCAATATGCTGAGCTGAGATGGCATGCCAAGGCCGATTAGTTGCTAAAATATCCTGCCATATATTTATTGTGACGTAGATTGCCATGGTCTAGTAGCCAATCTGTAAGGTGAAATAGCTCTACACCGTTTTATACTCGATCTTTGTTGCTGCAATTGCCTTCGATAGTTCGATGCTGTGTGCTTGGCCTCATTGACTGCTGAAACAACCTGCCATAATTTAGCACTCAAATCTGTTTGCTGAATTAGCTTTACATATATTTTGTTACTTAGATCTGCTCGTCCAAATATCCTGCCTTAACTTTAGACATCGAGCAAGGTATTTTTTCTGGACTTCATAAAAAAGCATATATGTTTTTCCTGTAATATCTAGTAGAAGAACTAATTTGTATGTCTAACAGATGGACAAGACTTGGATAACTTCTGCTCGAAGATTCTCCATTGCATATGTCGAGGGGGTTGAAAACTTCATGAACTTTATCAGAGCTGAGTACGGTGGTCTGAAATCAGATGTGCTCTGCCCGTGTAGCAGTTGTATGAATTCAGTTACAAGACCCCAGTCAACTGTGTAAAATCATCTACACTTGTATGGGATGTCGGTCACATATATTAGGTGGGTTCATCATGGTGAAGCTGTGAACGTCAATGTTATTGACTACGTGGAAGCAGCAGATCACCATCTTGATCTGCCTGATGCTCAGGTGGAAGAGGAGGAGGTGGTGGTGGTGGCGGAGCCAGTGAGTTTGACCAACATTGAAACAATGCTACGAAATGCTCATGCATTCCGTGAACTTTCACCTGCAGAAGAAAAACGGTGGGCCCGCATGTTGGAACAATGCAACGTTGCTGTCACCCCAAGAAATAAGCTGTCAGTATTCTCAGCTATGGTCACATTTCTTCAGGTGAAGACATCTGAGCAGATGACCAAAAATATCATTCGATGCGATGTTGCCTGCTTTCCGCAAATCTTTCCCTGATGCGTCTGAGCTGCCACACACCTACAGTAAAATGAAGAATTTCCTTCGTGCAGTCGGAATTGGATATGATATGATCCATGTTTGTAAGAATAATTGTGTTACATTAGGAAGGATTATGCCAACTTAAGTGAATGCCGAAATGCAAATCATTAGGATGGAAAGATGGCGATGCTGTGAAGAGGGTTCCTCATAATGTTCTGAGACATTTTCCAATTACACCAAGATTGCAGAGGTTGTTTCATGATCTTTGAAACAAGAGAGGATGTACTGTGGCATTCTAGAAACCAGGAGTACAGAGATCGGAATGTAATGAGCCATCCATCTCATGGTAGTGAGTGGAAAAGCTTCATTGATAAACACAAAGAGTTTGCTGCTGACCCGAGAAACATTAGGCTGGGCTTAGCTTCAGATGGATTTAGCCCATTTGGCCACCAGAGCGCCACATATAGCATGTGGCGGTGCTTGTTATCCTTACAACATGCCTCCAAATGTCCGAAGAAAGAATCAAACTACATGATGGCCTTGCTCATCCCAGGTCCAAAAAGTCCTGTAAAGGATTTTGATTTGTTCATGGAGCCTCTTGTGGAGGAACTTCAAAAGCTATGGAAGGGTGTTCTCACTCGAGACCTATATAGCAGCCCACCAGCTGATTTCTTTCTACGTGCTGTTGTAATTTGGTGCATCCATGATTATCCGGCTTTGGGCACTATGTCAGGTGAGCGACACATGGTTACAATGCATGTGTTACGTTAGACAGAATCCGCTATCATACGCAATACTTAGCAAGATCTGTTACATTGGACACCGCCGTTTCCTTGCCAAGGACAAGCCGCATCCTAGAAAATACCGAAGACATGTGTTCGGTGCAAAGCATGAAAACCGTGATGCACCAAAGAGGCTCACCGCCGATGAGTTGCAAGTGGAATTAGAGAAGGTCAGGGCATATTACACCAGGAAACCATCCACGGTAATGGTAGCGGAAAAGGAAGCATGGCACGGTAGAAGAGAGATTATTGTTTACGGGAGGTCCACTTTGTGGGACTTGGAGTATTGGAAAGATTTGGATCTGCGGCATAATCTTGATGTGATGCACATCGAGAAAAATATATGTGACATGACATTATCGGCACACTTCTTAACATTGAAGGCAAGACGAAAGATACCTTAAAATCTAGGATTGATTTGACACACGGGTATCGAGAAAGGATTTGTAGGTGCAAGATGAAGGTAAACCACGGGATATGGCACCAAATTGTAATGCGTCTTGGACAAGGTAAAAAGAAAAGAATTCTGCGAGGTCCTCACATCACGTGTGAGATTCCCACATGGATTTGCTTCCAACCCTGAAAGGAGAGTCAGTGCAAATGGAAACAAGGTACAATGGTTGAAAACTCATGACTGCCACGTCCTACTTCAAAGGGTTTTTACCTATTATCCTTAGAGGATTGGGCATACGACTTATCTGAGCAGCGATTCTTGCAGAGTTGGGACAATTCTTCGGGGAACTCTGCAGTAGAAATATCAGGATAGATGCTTTGGAGCGTCTTAGAGACAAGATACCAACTATCATATATGAGCAAGAGGGGATACCCCCTGATTTCCGTTAATAGAAATCTTTAGATGTTCACAACACTACGCCCAGCCTGCTACACAGGTTTCATTCATTACTAGTTTCAGCAAAGTGCTCATGTCGTAGCCATCGAATACATCACGAGTGCTACATACCTTTGCAAATAAAGAGACAGTCATCCTCTGAGCACATCGATTTTGCCCATTATCTTCACAAGCTCTTTCATCTCCTCATTCTTGTCAAGGCCGTTCGGCATTTGTTGCTTGGCCATGATCGGAGGAAGGCGCATCTTTAACCTTCGCTCTGCATCTTCCTCTTCTGCCGTTCCTTGCCATTACTTGTCCAACACCCAACCTGCTGGTATTGGGATTCCTCGGCTAACCAAATAATCAGCGTAGTTGCATTCCCGACATCAACAACTTCCCGTAAATACAAATCACACGAATCTTCCCTTTTACGCATTTAATCAAATTGGAAGATCATCAACCAAACTATTAAAAAATCAGCAAGCTGAAAGCAGCAGAACAACACTTAAACATATTATTACCCCATGATTCGGGCATTTGTAGAAGACTCGGCCAGGGTTGCGGATTGTGGTTGAGACGCGACGGATGACTCTGCGTGATTTGCAGCAATGGCACCACACCAACGGCAGCGGGTTGCGATGAGCAATCGGCTGCGGTGCGCGTGCCGGCTGGGGTGTGATGGGACCCACAGGCGATGGTACGGGTGGCGACTTGGCGCATATCTGGTTGTTGCCTGTTGAAGAGCAGGTGGACGTGCAACCAGGGGACATGGTTGCTGCGGCCAGAGCTTCTGATGCTAGGCAGAGTAAGTAGAGAAAAGGAGAAGCGAACGTTGGATATGTCAGTTTCATTACTTGCAGAGTAGCATAGCACCATATATAGTCATAGTCTAGGTTTGGATTCGAACCAGCTACAGGAGCACGTCTTTCTTTTTTCTAAAACTCGCAGTGTCTCTTTACTAGTACACTAGCTTGTTCTGTACGCCTTCCCAAGTCTTTGATTTTCTTTCCCTTTTTTTGCGAGGAAGGAAGGGGGACAAAATTGAGAGTTCCTCGGACTCGATCCCAAGACCTCTCGGTTGAAAACCAAGGGTGCTAGTCACTTATGTGGCGAACGTTCCCTGTAAGGAGGACGGCAGACGAACACATTTTGCTCGCAGTTTTCTTCCTATATATAAAGAAGTATGCTACTTGGTGTCCGCATAGTCAAAAAACGATTGTGCCAACCTTGACCGTTCGATTGACATTCAACGTGTGTCGCGTTTCTTCAGTCTCTTCTTCCTCGAGCAGCCAAAGCCAAACCAGCGTCGGCAGGACCGCCTGCTCCCGCCTCCCACGGCTGGCTGTGATCTTCCCCGGCTCCTGTTCGTTCCCGTCTGAGGCCTCACCATCGTCCTCCGCCTTGGTTTGCTGCTTGTGGCTCGCCCTCGGTGTGGTCAACATGGTCAATAACCGAGAGGAATAAGGAGATATTTGTACATGGTGAGGATGACGGTAGGGACCCGACATCATGTGATAATTTTGTTTTTTCGGGACGGACAAGGGTATCAACTGGGTTGTGCGGGACCCGTGGCCCGTTGTCGGAGTAATGGGCCACGGGTAGGCTAACCCGAGCCCCCAGACCTTTCAAGACATCGGGGCAAGCTGCGCCCCTAAAGACCCCAAGACGAAGAGCCGCTTTCTGAGAATTGGCGGCAAGGCCGCCGACCGCCCCTCATGGCCGAGTCCCAGGGACGACTTCGAGATAAGCCGACTCCTAACTGGCGGCTTCCAGAGAAGCCGGCTATGGGGAGTCGGCCCGTGACTCCAACCACCTCCCCGCCTTCGCAATAATGGGCCGGGGCGAGTGCGGCCACCGTGCGGCCCATCCTGCCCGTTCGCGAAGGGTAGGCATGGCCACGATGCGCGCCGTACCAGCGGAGATCTCCATCCGCGCGACATTGCCATGCCGCCCTCGACATCAGCCCCCATGGGCGGCGCATGCCACGACAGCGGCCTGTTCAGACGACCCAGACGGCGGGAGCCGCTTGTTAGCGGGTATGTAAGACGGCGAGAGCGCCACAAGACGGACCCGTTGGGAGTCGGCCCCAGTGAGTCGGCTAGCCCCTCCCACGGGCCCTTGCGCCATTAACCAGACAAGATGGGGAATGGCAACAATGATCGCCCGTCAGGCGGCGGCACTGTTGCCATGACCCCATGACCAAGCCAGCGTCATTAGAGGCGCGACTACAGTAATCCGCGGCGGCAAGACCGCTGCACAAGGACAAGGCCTGTCGACTCCAAGCCGGGCCGTCGGCCGAGCCCCAGCGATCGGCGGAGAAGACGGCGGCTGAGAGATGACGGCTGGGACCAGCGCCACCGGATTACCATTGTACCCCGGGTAGGCCTATATAACCCCCCCGGGGCACCCATGCAAAGGGTTGGACCCTGATAGTTTTAGACACACATAGAGGGAAGAGGAGAGCTAGCCGTGCCCTTCTCCTTCCTCAATCCGAACAGCTCAAGGAGCAACCTTGTACCCACTTTGCTATAGTGATCATCCGGAGACCCCGCAGAGCAGCAGTAGGGGTGTTATCTCCACGGAGAGCCCTGAAGCTGGGTAAGATCCGCCGGCGTGCATGCCTTCGCCTCATCCGTTTCAGGAACGGCGGCGTTCTACTCGCCCCACCATGATAAGCCATCCCTTGGCATATGTCGCACTCCAACCCCGCATTTGGCGCCCACCGTGGGGCTAGGTGCACCATCGTCCGGAGACCTGCTCGACGGGAACCCTTCCTCCTCGGCGGCGCAGCCAGCCCGGCACGCCAGACGGAGTCTGCGCCCGACGCCAGACGGCGCCGAGATCGCTGCGCAGCCGGTACCTCGCCGAACTTGTCGGCGAGGTTCGCCTCTCCGACGAGCCTGCATCCGACGCAGGCACGGGCTGCCCCGAGAGCCTCCTCTCGGGCCTCCTTGACCAACTCCACGTCGCCGGCGAGCCTGCCGTGGACTTGGAGTCCGTAGGCTCCACCGACCCAATGCTGGTCGACTCCGACACCGCGTCGCTCGACGCGTTCCCCACCAACATGGTGGTCTACGGCGAGCCGCTCCCTCGCGCGGAGAGTGGCGGAAGCACCATCATAGAGGTGCTCGTCATCGGTCATGGCGAGCATTCCGGCGAAGGAGCTCACGACCCACTCGACGCGGCTCTGCAGACCTTACCGCGCCTATTCCGGAAGACGCCGACGCCGAGATGCTGGAGGCGCGCCGCCTTCAGCTTGTCGAGGGCGCGAAGAAGCTGGCAAGCATGAGACGCTTGTCAGAAGCCTACTAGCGTGAGATGGATCGCGCTGTGGGCGGCTCGCCTGCTAATCGGGCCTAACCGCTGGCGGCGGTCCAGTAAGCGACGTGGCCATCGCCAACCTGTTGGGGCCAATCGCCTGTGTACACCACGCTGCGGAGAACATCCGCGCCGCCCGGCGGCGGCGGGCAAACTGAACAACCGAGGGTGAAGAGCGCCGCTGATGACGGAGCGAGTCCAGCAGGTCCTCGACGGCTGCCGCATGCACGAAGCCGACTGCCGCACAGAGGCGCCGCAACGACAAAACGACGACCTGCCTCCCCGCCGAGATCAAGGCGCGACGTCTCGGAGACCGACTGGCGGTGTCCGTGGAAGAAAAAACAAGGATCCGGCTGTCAGCCACGGTCGGACTCACATCACCATCGAGCGCGACCAAGACGGCCGCCCAAGAAGCGATGGAGCAGCGGGGCGACTATCTGCCTCCTCCTCCTCGCAAAGAAAGGCGAGTCTCCCCGCCACCCGTCGAGCATCCGACTCTCGTCGACCGCCTTGGCCGCCGAGAGGGAGTCGGAGAAAACGACGCCCACCACCGAATCGACCGACTCCACCGATCCCTGGCGCTGGAAGAAGAAGACGAGTTGGGTCCGCCCTGTTTTGGACCTCGCATCCGGGACGAGCCCATTCCCAAAGGGTTCACGCTCCCCCGAGATACGCCTAAGTACACCGGCTCCGTAAAGCCGGAAGACTGGCTGGTTGACTACTCCGGCCCTCAACATAGCTTAACGGCAACAAGCGTGTTGCCGTAAAGTATGTTCCACTCATGCTCGAGGCACGGCGGACATGGTTGAACAACCTGAAGCCCCGCAGCATCAACAGCTGGGTCGACTTCACCGAAGCCTTCGTCCGCAACTTCACAAGCACGTACAAGCGACCTCCCAAACCTCGCCAGCTTTCCTTGTGCGTGCAAGGCCCCAACGAGTCAACTTGCGACTACCTCACGCGCTGGGCCGAGCTTCGGAACTCCTGCGAGGGCATGCACGTGGTGCAAGCTATCGAGTATTTCACTGCCGGGTGCAGAGAAGGCACCCTCCTCAAGCAGAAGCTCCTCTGCGACGAACCGGAGACCCTCGACAAGCTGCTGATCATAGCAGACAAGTACGCCACAGCCGACTCCTCCATGAAGGCGGAGATTCAAGTTAGTGAGACCGGCAAAGTGGCCCCTCAGGCTCCCAGAACTCCGGTTGGAGGCGCCCGGTCGGCGACAACAACAGAACGATCCTGGCGCAAGGCCCCACAGCCGTCTTCCGGCGAACCGTCGAGTTCTGGCGATCGAACCAGCAGCGGAGGGGCAGCCTGCAGCCAAGCGGACGTAAAGGCAGCAAGTCCAAGCGGTTGCCGGCCTTCTCTTCTGGCAGACTCTAGATGGTCCTCGCAAGTTCCACGGTGGCCTTGAAGCCGTCAAACCACACCACCCGGAAGTGCCATCGCTCACCAGGATCGCCAAGGAGGCGGCCTCCTACCTCCCCTTTCTTTGGGCCGCCGCCTCCACCGCCGCCCGGCCAGCCGGCTGTCGAGCCCGATCGGCCTTGATACAAGACGAGTACCAGGAAGAGCACGGGCCTATGTGGTGTTCACGGTGTGGCCCGACGATCGGCCTTGACGGCTGCAGCGGCAAGAAGGTGAATGCTGGTAGCATCGGATACTCGAAATTCATGCACTGGTCGGAGAAGCCTATCGGTTGGAAGCAGAGCTGATCACCCGGAGGTGATGCCGAGTCGGGCTCCCTACGCCTGGTCTTGGGAGCCACCTTCGCCACAGATAGGCGGGCGCTTCGCTTCTCGAAGTCTTGATGAGCGGAGGCGATAGCATCAACATCACCGTACAAGGATACCATGGAGAAGTTAGGAATCAAGCAAAGACAGCTTCAGAGCAGCCGGACTATGTTCCACGGCATTGTACCTGGCCTTTCCTGCTCACCGGTCGGTAAGATCCTGATAGATGTCCTCTTTGGAGACAAAGATCATTTCCACCGAGAGCCAGTTTGGTTTGAAGTGGTGGACCTCGAAAGTCCGTACCATGCGCTGCTTGGCCGACCTGCTTTGGCCAAGTTCATGGCGGTTCCCCACTACGCCTACCTCAAGATGAAGATGCCGAGTTCAAAGGGATTACGACCATAGCGGCGACTTCTGAAAGTCGTCCGCTTGCTTGGCTGAAAGCGATCAACTAGCCGAGTCCACAGTGATCGGTGAGAAGCGGCTTCTTGATCGGGTTGTGGCGATGGCGGCAAGCAGCCGAGATATCGCCCAACCCCAAGGAGTCGGAAGCTGAGGTTCGTTCAAGCCGCCAAAGAAGCGAAGAAGATACCCTTGGACCCGGAGCACCCAAAGAGCAGCTGTCATAGGTGCAAACCTTCACGACAAATAGGAAGGCGAAGCTCGTCGATTTCCTCCGTGAGAATCGGGACATCTTCGCATGGTCCCTAAAGACATGCCAGTGTACCGACGGAATTCACCGAGCACAAGTTACATGTCCGATCTGATGTGAAGCCCGTCGAGGCAGCCCTTGCGCCGCTGTCGGAAGAAGAGAAGAGTTGTTGGAGAAGAGATAGCCCGGCTCCTAGCAGCCGGTTTCATTATGGAAGTGTTTTTTCCAAAACGGTTAGCAAACCCGGTCCTAGTACTGAAGAAGAACAACCAGTGGCGGATGTGTATTGACTACACAAGCCTCAACAAAGCTTGCCCCAATGACCCGTTCGCTCTGCCGAGAATTGATCAGGTGATAGACTCCACAGCCGGATGCGAGCTGTTGATCTTCTTAGATGCATATTCAGGATATCACCAGATCAAGCTGAACCCGGCTGACAGACCGAAGACCGCCTTTATCACGCCGTTTGGAGCCTTCTGCTACCTGACCATGATGTTCGGCTTAAGGAATGCCGGTGCCACCTTTCAGCGTTGCATGCAGAAGTGCCTCCTCAAGCAACTCGGCAGAAACGCCCACGTCTACGTGGACGATGTGGTGGTGAAGACGGAAAAGCATGGAACACTGCTGGAAGACCTTAACGAAACCTTTGAGAACCTGTGCCGATTCCAGATCAAGCTCAACCCTGAGAAGTGCGTCTTCGGAGTACCAGCCGGCCAACTCCTTGGCTTCCTGGTCCCTGAACGCGGCATAGAGTGCAACCCTGTAAAGATCAAGGCCATCGAGAGGATGGAAGTACCCCACCGACTGCTAGATGTGCAAAAGTTCACCGGCATCTTGGCGTCCATCAGCCGATTCATCAGTCGGCTGGGTGAGAAAGCTCTCCCTTTATACCAGCTAATGAAGAAGACCACCTTCTTCGAATGGAACCACAAGGCGGATGAAGCTTTTCTCCAGTTGAAGAAAATGCCGAGTACTCCCCCTGTGCTGGCGGCCCCGACTCCTAAAGAGCCCATGCTCCTGTACCTCCAAGCAGAACTACCCCCACTACCAGAAGATGTGCTACGGCGTGCACTTTGCCGCCAAGAAGTTGAAGCCTTACTTTCAAGAGCATCCAATCACTATGGTTTGCACAGCCCCACTAGCCGAGATCATCGAAAGCCGAGATGCTTCTGGCCGAGTGGCCAAATGGGCCATAGAGCTGGCTCCTCACACCATCTATTACCAGCCCGCGACCGCCATCAAGTCGCAAGCACCGGCCGACTTCCTCGTCATTGGGCGATACCCAAGACTGCCGCCAAAGACCCGACTCCACCCATTGGCGGATGCATTTCGATGGCTCCAAGATGCGCACCGGCTTGGGAGCGGTGTTGTCCTCACTTCCCGCATAAAGCGACAAGCTCAAATATGCGCTGCAGATCCATTTCGCCGCCTCCAACAACGTCGCCGAATACGAGGCGCTCATTCACGGGCTCCGGCTTGCCAAAGAACTTGGCATTCGCCGGATCCTGTGTTATGGCGACTCCGATTTAGTGGTCCAGCAGTCATCTGGCGATTGGGACGCCAAAGATGCAAACATGGCGAGCTACCGTTTCCTTGTACAACAACTCAGCGGATATTTCGAGGGGTGCGAGTTCCTTCACGTGCCAAGAAATGACAACGACCAAGCAGACACCCTAGCACGAATCGGCTCCACCCGCCAAGCAATACCATCCGGCGTCGCCCTTCAGCGCCTCCTCAAGCCGTCTGTCAAGCCTTCACCAGAATCAGACTCCATCTTTGTGCCGGCTCCCCCCGAAGAAGTCGGATCCGACTCAAGAACCCAGCCGGGCAGCACGAGAATTCTTACAGATGGCTCCAAGAACGCCCTTGATCGAAGCGGCCGGGGACTTCAGAACCCGGCCGGGGACTGCGGCGACCAGTTCGAGACTCGAGCTTCGGCCGAGGACTGCATCGGTCGGCCGAGGACTTCATCAATCCGACAAGCGGCGGACTCCAGCCCGCCGCCTCCATTGACCGCCCTCGTCCAAGTAGCAGTCTTTGGCAGTTGAAGAAATAGCAGCACCCTCATGGGCCCAGGCCATCCTCAAGTTCCTAGTGAGCAGAGAGTTGCCAACCGATGAAATCTTGGCTCGGCAAGTACAACGCCGAGCGGCAGCCTACACCATAGTCAACAGAGAGCTGGTCAGGTGCAGTGTCACTGGTGTCTACCAGCGTTGCGTCGAGCCAGAGCAAGGCCAAGCAATTCTCGAAGACATCCATCAAGGCGAGTGCGGCCACCATGCGGCCTCAAGAGCACTCGTCGCCAAAGCCTTTCGACACGGTTTCTTCTGGCCAACTGCCCTAGAAGAGGCCAAGGAATTAGTCCAAAAATGCAAGGGGTGCCAGATGTTCCGCTCCAAGCCGTATCAGCCGACTTCCCACTCAAGACTATCCCCATCGCCTGGCCCTTTGCTGTTAGGGGTCTGGACATGGTGGGACCATTCAAAGCAGCACGAGGTGGCCTAACTCACCTACTTGTCGCGGTGGACAAGTTCACCAAGTGGATAGAAGTAAAGCCCATCAAGAAGTTGAATGGTCCGACTGCAATGACTTTCATCGCCGACATCACGACTCGGTACGGCATACCACACAGCATCATCACCGACAATGGCGTAAATTTTGGCGAAGGCGCCACAGCCCGTTCTGCGCGACACAAGGCATCCGATCGACTTAGCGTCCGTTGCCCATCCGTGATCAAGCGACCAGGTGGAAGCGAGCAAACGGCCTCATCTCGTTCGGCATCAAGCCTCGACCGGTCGAACCCTTTGGAAGCGTTCGGACGGCTGTTGGCTTGATGAGTTGCCACCGCCCTCTGGAGTCTGCGCACGACTCCAAACAAGTCAACCGGCTTCACACCTTTCTTCCTCGTCTACGGTGCTGAAGCCGTCATCCCAACGGACATAGAGTTCGATTCCCCGCGGGTCACCATGTACACCGAGGAGGAAGGAAGAAGCATCGCCCAGACGACGTCGATCTGGCTGGAAGAGGGCCGGTTGTTGGCACTCGGCCGGTCCGGCATCTACCAGCAGAGCCTGCACCGATACTTACAACAGGAAGGTCAGGCGGGATCTTTCCAAGAGGGCGACCTTGTGCTCCGGCTGATCCAGTGAGCGATCGGCGGCACACAATTGTCGGCTTTGGAAGGAAAAACCCCTTCATTATCGACAAAGTCTGGAAAGCGACTCCTACTACGATCGACGCTCGAAGCCCGAGCACGCAAGAGGGACGACTTCGCAAAGAGGCGGAACGGCCATGGAATACAAATCTTCTCTAAAGATTTTACAGTTGATGCAGTATGTACCATGCTACCCTTTGTATTAAAGTACCAAGACTTCGGGCCCCCCGAGACGAGCTCGGGGACTGCCCTTTTTGTTATTTGTATGATAGGAATTATGCCTTCGAGTATGCTACTTTTTGTTACGCCGCTTGGCACCGGGTTCGACTAGTCGGCACGGGGACTCGCCGCCTCGCGCTATGGAATGCTTCCTGCAGTCGGACAAGTAGTGTGTGGTGCCTAAGCCGTCTCCTGTCAGAAACCGCAGCCCTTGAGAGCGGCTGTTGTTTGGTGGGCAGGAGTAAGGAAGAATGGGCGCCCACATGAAAAATGGCTAAGGACCCAAAGCATAAACATAGCTTAAGCAGGCTTCCAGCCTCTCCTCGCAAAGCCGACTCTTGAGTAGTCGGCTTGCCGCTTTCTATCCAACTTGTTAAAAAGACTCTAAAAATGGCCAAGTACTTGCCTTCCCAAAAGTAGCCAAGCATTTGATCCAGCGGCAGTCCGCAGAACGGTTGTCCGACTGGCAAGGCGGCGACTAAGGGAAGGCGGCAAAGGAAAAAGCCAAAGGAGCAATGAGCAAGGAAATATAGAATTAGGATAAATATTTACATAACATAGGCCCTTGGCCGAATCTTCAAGCAGAAGTTCAAAATACACCCCGCGGCTGGAATTGTGCGAATTAACAAGTTCTTCAAAGACTACTAAAGGAGATAAAATAAAGGCAAGACGATAGCCTAGGAAGCGGCAGACGGGTTCGGAGGGCCGGAAGAGACGGCGGTGTCAGGCGCCGGGGCGGCCGGCTGGGCAGTCTCGGCTTGATCGTCTCCGGAGGCAGCTAGCCCGGTCGGGTGCGGCTCGTTGCTGGAGGCGCGGTCGAGCTAAGGCTGGTCGCCCGCTCCGTCTTCTGGCGCCTCCGTCTCACCTCCGTCCTCCGCCTCGCCTTCCTCCTCGGCGCTGGAGCCGATCACCTCCGCCGAGTCCTTGTCATAATCCGGGTTCATCCCGAACCACTCCGACGGCTCCTCCCCGCCGTCTTCAGCACGCTCAGGGACGAAGACGCTGGTGTCTATGTAGTCGGCGGTCGCTGCCGCACGCTCGACAAGGGCATCTTCCACAGCTAACAGCTCCGCCTGGGCCTCTGACCGGAACGCGGCCAGCCGGTCCAGATCCAGTCCTGGATACCACGCCTTGACGAATTCCAAGGCCAGCGGCGCTCGGCCAGGAGCCTAGGAACCCTTCCAGCCTCAAGACGGCCACCACGACCTCCGGCATCGGCGATCCGGTGAGGAGTCAGAACCGGCATGCATGTCCGCCACAGGCAGCAATCGCTGGCGCCGACACGTTGAAGCCGCGCGACATCCGATGGGCCGGCCGCAGACGAGCCTCGTTGCTCAAAAGCTGCTCATCAAGGGTCCGGGGGGCGTTGGCGGCAATCTCCGCACCATTTGCCCTCCGCGCCTCGCGATCAGCCTCGATGGCTTGAGTGGCCGCCTGCGTGTGGCCAGGGAAGAAGTCTGCCAAGACGAAAAAGAAGCAAGTCAAAAAATCAGGAGTCAGCCCGACCTATAGTCAGCGGCTAAAAGAAAGAAAGTAAAGAAACTCACCGTCGATGATGTCCTCAATCTCATGGAAGCCGGAGGTCAGCAGTGCCTCCTTGTCGGTCCAGGAGGAGCGCTCGCTTTCGAAATCGGCCAGGAGAGCAGTCTCTTTCTTCTCCACCTCGTCCTCCGCCTTCTTAAGCAGCTCCCTTTGCTCCGCCACCTGCGTAGCCAGCAGGTCGCACTCTGCGGCGAGCTTGCTGCATTCCTCCCCCTTGGCACGCAAGGCGGTGTTGGCTTCGTCCAGCTGCTGCTGAAGAGTGGCGTTGGCCTCTGAAGAATAAAAAGAAAAAGGACGTTAAGTCGTCAACTAAGATGGTCGCCGGGAAGATCCGGCCCGACTGCTCAGCAGTCGGCCCGAATCTCAGGGACTACAGCCCGCGGGTGCGCCAACGCGCCCCCACAAAGAAGAAAGAGGACTCACTCCGGCTCTCCGACAAGTCGGCAGTCCGCTTGCCTAGCTCCTCAACATTGCGGTTAAAGGCAGTGATGCGGAGATTGTGATACTCCTGTGATAAGTATTTTAGACAAAGGTAAATATTTGAAACTCACCAAACAGAGTTCCGAGCCGCCTGCTCAGTAGCCGGCCCGAAACTCGGGGACTACACCCAGTGGGTGCATGGCGCGCCCCCACAGAGAAGAACAAGAAAAACAGTCTCAAAAGAAGAAAGCATACCCGAACGGCTGCTCGCGACGCCAGATGCGTCTTGGTGCAGTTCTGGATGGCGTCGCCCTCGGCTCGCAGCTTCACCTGAACGTCCAGAAGCGCCTGGTTCAGCGGGCCTGTGCCGCCTCCTCGCACCCACCCAACGGGCGCGGTGCTCGTCGCCTCGGTCTTTGGGATGGCCGAGCTGGCGGCGCCGGTCTCCAAGGGGCGTGGCGCCGAAATCGCCTTCTCAAGACGGCGGCGTACTGGCGAGGCGACTTGTAGAAGCAGCTTCGCCACGGCCTCGTCTTCAGTCGGCGGCACCGGCGGGTCCGCCAGCTGTTTACCTTGCGCTCTCCCAGACGGCGGCGGAGGCGGCGGTGGCGGCACGGCCGTGCCCGACATGGAGGTCTCGCCGCCTTCCCTCTCCATGATGGGGTACTCGCCGCCGGCTCCCTCAGTCTGCCCCGTGAACTCCGGGGGCGGCGGCGCGGAGCTCAGCGGGATGACGAGCAACGCCGATTGGCGGTGCGCGGCCTCCTCAGCTCGCCGCTTTGCCGCGACGGCGGCTTCGGCCTCATCCAACTTCCTCTGGGCGGAGGCCGCCGCCTACTCGGCCTCCGCGTTCTCCAGGCGGGCGGCTTCTTCCTCGTCGTGCTTCTCCTGCGCATTCCGCTCCGTCGCCTCCCGGAGGTCGGCGGCGGGGTCAATCCGCCGAGTAGTGGCGGACGTCTCTGCCGACCCCATGACGGAGGCGGCGGCGACCCTCTCTAAAGTAAGGGGAGCCACAAGGCGAGGAAGGCATGCAAAGGATTTGGACAAGATTCACTAGAAGAAAGCAAGACAAAGGCGGAAGCACTTACGCAGAGACCAGTGGCGGCCTTTTCACTTCCTTGCGGAAGCAGTTGGCCTTGGAGACCACCTCTTCCCGCTTGGTCGCGGCGGCCGTCCCCTTGAACTTCTTCGACCGGCCGCCAAGCAAGCTCGGCCCGGCCCGGCGCTTCTTCGGGCCGCCTTGACCACCCAAGCCGGCGGAGGAAATCGCGCTCGGCTGGCCGACCTTCGACTGGTGGCGCGGGGCAACTTCCCCCTCGGCATCGTCATCAGGCCAGTCGGCAAAGGTGGCCGAGGGCCTGAAGTCGCATGCTCCTCCTCCTCCTCCTTCGGCGTCGGCCTCCATCGCCGCCGCCCCCAAGTCAGGGCCGTCGACGTCGCTCTCCGCTCGGTCGGGAACGAACTGACGGGCCGGTCCTGTGCTGCCGGCTGAAGGTTGGATGAGGGGGTTCTGACTCGAAAAAACCAAAATAGATCAGAAGTCGGATTCGGCTGAAGAAGAAAACAGAAGAAGAAGAGGGACGACTTACAACAGGTGGGGGGTTGGCGCGTGAGTACGGCTCCTTGCCGAACTGTCAATCCGTCGTGAGATTGTAGTTCGCGATGTAGTTCACCGTGTCCGCCACCTCCGCGTGGGGCATGTCCTTTGAGCACAGCCGACTTGGTTCCCGGTGGCCGCTTATCTGACAGATCAGATGAGGTCGGCCTTGGAGCGGAAGGACTTGGCGCGCCACGAAGGTGGCCAGCAGGTCGGGCCCGGTCAAACCATCCAACTGCGTCAGCACTCGGAGTCGCGCGACGGCGGCGGCACCAGCGGGAGTCAGCGTCCTGGCCTGGTGGGACCAGCTGGGGAGCCTCCCCACCAGTGCGCCGGCTTCATAAGGCAGCAGATTGACCCAGTCGCCTTTTGGGGCGACGTTCTTCACGTAAAAATAAGACCGCTGCCACATCTTCACTGACTTGATCAGCGGGATGGTGGGAAACGGGTTGTCTGCCACCGATCTCCGCATCGCGATGAAGGCACCGCACAGGGCTGGCACGCCGGCGACGTGCTTGCCGAGCTTGGACTGGAAGAACTCCCCCCATAGCTCGATGGTGGGGAGGACGCCGAGAAAGCCCTCGCACAGGGCGGCGAAGGCAGCCAGCAGCACCACCGTGTTCGGAGTGAGGTGGTGCGGCTGGAGCCCGTGGAACTCCAGCAATGAGCGGAAGAAACCGCTCGCCGGCAGCCCTAGGCCGCGCATGAGGTGCGAGCGGAATACGACCCGCTCGCCTCCTCCGGCGCCGGTGATACTTCCCCCGTCGGCGCGGCGCGGGCCCGCACTAGGTTCTTGCCGGGGAGATGACGCGTCTGGCGAAGGAACTCGATGTGGTCGTCGTCCACCTCGGAGTCGTCCCACACGCTGGAGCGCACGGCAGGAGGTGCGGCGGCGGAGGAAGAGCTCATCGCTACGGGCATGACGTGGTTCGGCGTGGTGGCGGCGAGAGGAAGAAGAGGCAAGATGAAGCGAAGGGAGTAGGGAAGATGGGCGCGCGTGCTTCGCCGCCCCCCACTTCCCGCCTACTTATAGGCTCATGGGCTGAGAAGCCGATGGGGCGGGCGTGGGATTAATGCACCCAGCACCCACGCCCCCACGATTTACCGCACGAAGTTACTGCGCGCAGTTACGACGTGGGAACCCCAACCGTCCGCATGGCCGCAACGGATCCGTTCGTGTGCTGAGGCGCGGTAGTGGTGGGTCCCACCTGACGGCCTGTCCCGTCGCGCTCGTGGGTGGGCAGACTGACCCTGCCGCGTGGCGCCACGCGATGGGTCCGCAACGGGCAGCTGCCTGGAAGCTTATCAGGCACGCTACCTGGATCCCGCTACGACGTTCAAACTCTTTAAAGAGCAAGGCGGCCTTCTGCGAGTCCGGCTCCAGCTAGTCGGCCTAGAGGAAGACGGCGAGCAAGGCCCAGATTCCACCACCAGGAGGATGAAACTATTGAGGCTCCTCGACATGTTGCCCTCGGCGCCTCACCAGCTTCGGGGACTACTGTCGGAGTAATGGGCCACGGGTAGGCTAACCCGAGCCCCCTGACCTTTCAAGACATCGGGGTAGGCTGCGCCCCTCAAGACCCCAAGACGAAGAGCCGCTTTCAGAGAGTCGGCGGCAAGGCCGCCGACTGCCCCTCACGGCCGAGTCCCAGGGACGACTTCGAGATAAGCCGACTCCTAACTGGCGGCTTCCAGAGAAGCCGACTATGGGGAGTCGGCCCGCGACTCCAACCACCTCCTGCCTTCGCAATAATGGACGGGACGGGGTACGACCACCGCGCGGCCCATCCCTGCCCCGTTCGCGAAGGGTAGGCATGGCCACAGTTTGCCGTACCAACGGAGATCTCCATCCGGCTCGGCACTGTTGCCATGCCGGCCCTGACATCAGCCCCCGTAGGCGGCGCCCTGTGCCCATGACGGCCTATCTGCACGACCCAGAGACGGCGGGACCCGCTTGTCAGCGCGGGTACAGAAGACGGCGAGAGCGCCACAAGACGGACCCATTGGGAGTCGGCCCCTAGGAGTCGGCTAGCCCCTCCCACGGGCCCCGCACGCCATTAACCAGACAAGATGGGGAATGGCAACAGTGATCGCCCGTCAGGCGGCGGCACTGTTGCCATGACCCCATGACCAAGCCAGCGTCATTAGAGGCGCGACTACAGTAATCCGCAGCCGGCAAGAACCGCCCGCGGCGGACAAGGCCTGTCGGCTCCATGCCGGGCCCATCGGCGGGACCCAGCAGTCGGCGGAGAAGATGGCGGCCAGAGAGACAGACGGCTAGGACCCGCGCCCAGCCGGATTACCATTGTACCCCCGGGGGGTAGGCCTATATAAACCCCCCGGGTTACCCATGCAAAGGGTTGGACCCTGATAGTTTTAGACACACATAGAGGGAAGAGGAGAGCTAGCCGTGCCCTTCTCCTTCCTCACCCTGAATAGCTCAAGGAGCAACCTTGTACACTCTTTTCCTTAGTGATCATGCGGAGACCCAGCAGAGCAGCAAGAGGTGTTATCTCCACGGAGAGCCCTGAAGCTGGGTAAGATCCGCCGGCGTGCATGCCTTCGCCTCATCCCGTTTCTAGGCACCGGCGACGTTCTACTCGCCCCCACCATGATAAGCCATCCCTTGGCATATGTCGCACGCAACCCCCGACACCCGTCTAGCCCAGGCTTTTATTTCATCTGTTTAGCACGTGACCAGCCTAGTTTGTTTTTTTCCTTTCTAAAAAATGGCAAGCCAGCTATTTTGTTTTTTGCAGAATAACCAACATAGGCCTACTTGCTTTTCTACGCCCTGTTGGGCCGAAAATCTTTCAAGACGAGGAGGGATGCATTTTGCCCAGAAATGGGCTATAAGTAATAAGAAATGGGCTATAAGTAATAAAAAATGGGCTATAAGTAATAAGAAAAGGGCTATAAGTAATAATAAATGGACTGTAAAATGAAAAAGTACAGCAAATAGGCAATTAGTTCACAAATACTGTTTTCTTTTGGATTTTGATATTTTAAATTTCATTGTTTTTGTGCGGGTAAAATTTCAGGTAATTTAAATTAAGGTATATTTAGATTTAAAATTAATTTGAATCTGGCTAGAAATTTCGGGCTGTATGTTGTTTGGGACAGATTTGGAGGCTGACTTGTGGGTCTACTAGGCTGACGTGTACTTTGGCTTTGTCACCTTAGTCCACAAAGCGATTCAAATTTAGTCCACAAGCGATTCTAGCAGCGATGACGTTGGATGTTAATCCAACGGCCGTCTTCTTCTTCAATATCTGATCTTCTTGCTCCAGCCGCCCAAACCAGCTCCGGTGGGACTGCCTGCTCCCGCCTCCCGTGGCCGGCATTGGTGCCGCACATGCCGCACCGCCCCACCCTAATTCATTGTTGGCCATGCCATTCCTCTACTCATCCACACCTCCTGTTATTTTCTGGCGACGGCAGCCGGACCAGTAAACCCTCGTACTCCCCACCGCGTGGGCAACCATTGCCGAGTCTTCCCGGCTCCGTGTCGTTCCCTTCCTAGGCCTCGCCGTCGTCCACCGCCATGGTGCTCTCGGCGCGGCCTGGTCAACGTGGTCAACGAACGACATCGATCGGACGTGGACTGTACGCGCAAAATAATGATTCCTCCACCTGACAGTTGGGACCCATCGGAAGGGCCTCTGTATTTCGTGAAAAAAACATTACCCCCCGCTGACATGTCAGACCCACCAGCTATATCTTCGCACGCAAGGAAGTTGCTCCTTATTAGGCACAAAAAAAATGAATACCCACCCTCCTAGATGGGACCCACCATAGTGGGAGGATGACTTGTGGGCCAACTAAGTTGACGGGGACGGAGGGCTTTGTCAACTTAGTCAATATGAACGATTCTAGCTCAAGTGACCGTACGATGTCCATCCAACGACCATAGTGCTTCTTCAACCTCTGGTCTTCTTGCTCCAGCCTCTCGTGGCCGGCTGTGATGCCACGGAGGCCTCACCGTCCCCCTACTACTCCCACCGCTGGCCAAGAGTATCCCTCTACTCACCCACACCCCTTGTTATTCTGCGGCGACGGCCTCACGCAAATTAACCAGACGATGAACCACTGAACTGCTCTGTATAAGTCGTATGCCCAATCCTCTAAGGATAACAGTAAAACCCTTTGAAGTAGGGCGTGGCAGTCATGAGTTTTCAACCCTTGTACCTTGTTTCCATCTGCACTGACTCTCCTTTCAGGGTTGGAAGCAAATCCATATGGGAATCTCACACGTGACAGGACCTCGCAGAATTCTTTTCTTTTTACCTTGTCCAAGATGTACACAGCTGGTGCCATATCCCGTGGTTTACCTTCATCTTGCACCTGCAAATCCTTTCTAATACCCAGGTGTGTCAAATAAATCCTAGATTTTAAGGTATCTTTTGTCTTGCCTTCAATGTTAAGAAGTGTGCCGATAATGCTATCACATATATTTTTCTCGATGTGCATCACATCAAGATTATGCCGCAGATCCAAATCTTTCCAATTCTCCAAGTCCCACATAGTGGACTGCGGAGTAAACAATAATCTCTCTTCTACCGTGCCATGCTTCCTTTTCCCGCTACCATTACGGGATGGTTTCCTGGTGTAATATGCCTGACCTTCTCTAATTCCACTTGCAACTCATCGGCGGTGAGCCTCTTTGGCACATCGCGGTTTTCATGCTTTGCATTGAACACATGTCTTCGGTATTTTCTAGGATGCGGCTTGTCCTTGGGAAGGAAACGGTGGTGTCCAATGTAACAGATCTTGCTAAGTATTGCGATGACAATGATTCCTGTCACAACGCACACATGCATTGTAACCATGTGTCGTTAAGCCACGACATAGTGCCCAAAGCCGGATAATCATGGATGCACCAAATTACAATAGCACGCAGAAAGAAACCAGCTGGTGGGCTGCTATATAGGTCTTGAGTGAGAACACCCTTCCATAGCTGTTGAATTTCCTCCATAACAGGCTCCATGAACAAATCAAAATCCTTTACAGGACTTTTTGGACCTGGGATGAGCAACGCCATCATGTAGTTTGATTCTTTGGTGCAGACATTTGGAGGCATGTTGTAAGGGATAACAAGCAGTGGCCACATGCTATATGTGGTGCTCTGGTGGCCAAATGGGTTAAATCCATCTGAAGCTAAGCCAAGTCTAATGTTTCTCGGGTCAACATCAAACTCTTTGTGTTTATCATTGAAGCTTTTCCACTCACTACCATGAGATGGATGGCTCATTACATTCTGATCTCTATACTCCTGGTTCCTAGAATGCCACAGTACATCCTCTCTTGTTTCAGCATCATGAAACAACCTCTGCAATCTTGGTGTTATTGGAAAATGTCTCAGAACATTATGAGGAATCCTCTTCACAGCATAGCCATCTTTCCATATTGATGATTTGCATTTCGGGCATTCACTTAAGTTGGCATAATCCATCCGGAACAGAACACAATTATTCTTACAAACATGGATCATATCATATCCAATTCCAACTGCACGAAGGAAATTCTTCATTTCTTTGTAGGTGTGTGGCAGCTCAGACGCATCTGGGAAAGATTTGCGGAAAGCAGCCAACATCGCATCGAATGATTTGTTGGTCATCCGCTCAAGTGTCTTCACCCGAAGAAAGGTGACCATAGCTGAGAATACTGACAGCTTATTTCCTGGGGTGACATCAACGTTGCATTGTTCCAACATGCGGGCCCACCATTTTTCTTCTGCAGGTGAAAGTTCACGGAATGCACGAGCATTTCGTAGCATTGTTTCAATGTTGGTCAAACTCACTGGCTCCGCCACCACCACCTCCTCCTCCTCTTCCACCTGAGCATCGGGCAGATCAAGATGGTGATCTGCTGCTTCCACGTAGTTAATAACATTAACGTTCACAGCTTCACCATGATGAACCCACCTAGTATATGTGACCGACATCCCATACAAGTGTAGATGATTTTGCACAGTTGACTGGGGTCTTGTAACTGAATTCATACAACTGCTACACGGGCAGAGCACATCTGATTTCGGACCACCGTACTCAACTCTGATAAAGTTCATGAAGTTTTCAACCCCCTCGAGATATGCAATGGAGAATCTTCCAACAGAAGTTATCCAAGTCATGCCCATCTGTTAGACATACAAATCAGTTCTTCCACTAGATATTACAGGAAAAACATATATGCTTTTTTATGAAGTCCAGAAAAAAATACCTAGGTCGATGTCTAAAGCTATGGCAAGATATTTGGACGAGCAGATCTAAGTAACGAAATATATGTAAAGCTAATTCAGCAAACAGATTTTAGTGCTAAATTACGGCAGGCTGTTTCAGCAGTCAATGAGGCTGAGCTTACAGCCATCGAACTATCGAAGGCCATCGTAACAACAATGATCGAGTATAAAACAGTGTAGAGCTATTTCACCAAACAGATTGGCTACTAGACCATGGCAATCTACGTCACAATAAATATATGGCAAGATATTTTAGCAACTAATCGGCCTTGGCATGCCATCTCAGCTAAGCAGATTGAGTGCAGAATAGGGCAAGGAAGCTTCTTAACCAGAGCATATTGACAGTAAACTACTTCGGCAAACAGTGAGATTAACAGCGTCTATCAGCTAACATTCATCGCTACACCGACATGAACTGGGCCTCAGTCTAGAATGCGCATACCGTGGGAGAAGCTGACCGCCGTGCGTCTCCACACGAACGTTGCCAGCAGTGGCGGGGCTGACCGCCGTGCGCCTCCAAAAGAACGTAGCCAGAGGTGGCGGCGCGGCTAGAGGACGGCAGTCTACGAGAGCATACTGTGGGAGCGAGAGGATCGCCGTGCGTCCCCTCGACGAACCGCGGCGCCGACGTATCGGTGCGGTGGGGAGGGCGGCTTTGGCGGAGCGAATGGAGTGGAGGGGGGACGGGCGGGAGGGGGGTTTGGGGAATATTTGGCCGAAGGGCGGTTGAATCGGATTTGGGGGGAATTTTTGTGTGGGGGGGGGAGGATTTTCACGCGGTGGGCGGGGGGAGTTTGGCGCATGGTCGGTTTCTCCAAGTGCAGTCCGACGTGTCAGTGAAGAGGCAAGCCGAAGCACGTTCCGTTTCCGTGAGCCGTGTGCAGGACCGAACGTGTGTGGGGTGCAATGCGACCCGCGACAGGAGTGATGTGAGTGTACCACCTTTTTTCCTTTTAAACTAGTAGGTGCTTCGCCCCCTCAAAAAAATTGTTGCTTCGCGCGATCCATCGATACTACTACTAGTAATCCGGTAATCCTGCAATATAGGCCGTCCGATCTATATCTAACAGATAGGAAGGAAACTATGACAATTTACCCGCACTCCTCTCCACATTTGCAGATAAGGCTTTCCCTCGTTCATCCTTTTCTCCCACAAGATCTTGATCTTCCGTGCAACGCACGGGCATCTTGCTAGTACTCCCACAATATGTATATTATTGTGAAAGTTCATATACACCGGCCAAGATTAATGGAAACACGGCAGATTTTCATTACATTTCCAACTTTTATAGGACAGAAAAATAAAAGAAACCCGACCCTAAACCTATTCTACGGCGGCGACGGACATCCTACATCTGTGATCTCTATGTACGGGGCCGGGGTTCAAGACCTGTGAAGTGAAGGTGCGGTCTCCGGCGAGGAAGAGTAGAACACGGGATACGGACCGGCCAGTTGGCACACCATGCCCTGCCGCCTCCCATGCCCTACTCATCCTCGGAGGAGTCCCCGACCTCTCAGCGGTGCAGACGTTGGGCGGCAAGTAGGACGCGTGGCTGACGGTGCTCCCGCCGTCGGCCGCCAGCGTGGCCACCGCTTGTGTGGTCTCGTCCGCGTCCGGCTACGCCGCTATTTGTAGGACCTTGAAGTATGTCTAGAGGGGGGTGATTAGACTACTTGACCAATAAAAACTTAACATTTTCCCAATTTTAGACTTTGGCAAATTTTAGCTATTTTAGAACAAGTCAAGCAATCTTCACACAATTCAAGCAAGCATGCAAAGAGTATATAGGCAATGGAAAATAAAGCATGCAACTTGCAAGAATATAAAGGGGAGGACTTTGGAGGATTCAAATGCAATTGGAGACACGAATGTTTTTGTCGTGGTTCCGATAGGTGGTGCTATCGTACATCCAAGTTGATGGAGACTTCAACCCACGTAGGGTAACGGTTGCACGAGTCCACGGAGGGCTCCACCCACGAAGGGTCCACGAAGAAGCAACCTTGTCTATCCCACCATGGCCGTCGCCCACGAAGGACTTGCCTCACTAGCGGTAGATCTTCACGAAGTAGGCGATCTCCTTGCCCTTACAAACTCCTTGGTTCAACTCCACAATCTTGTCGGAGGCTCCCAAGTGACACCTAGCCAATCTAGGAGACACCACTCTCCAAGAAGTAACAAATGGTGTGTTGATGATGAACTCCTTGCTCTTGTGCTTCAAATGATTGTCTCCCCAACACTCAACTCTCTCTCACAGGATTGGATTTGGTGGAAAGAAGATTTGAGTGGAAAGCAACTTGGGGAAGGCTAGAGATCAAGATTCATATGGTTGGAATGGAATATCTTGGCCTCAACACATGAGTAGGTGGTTCTCTCGTAATCGGTAAGTTGGAAGTGTAGGTTTGTTCTGATGGCTCTCTCCACGAATGAAGAGGAGGTGGAGGGGTATATATATCCTCCACACAAAATCTAACCATTACCCACAATTTACCAAACTTGGTGGGAACGAATCATAAAACTCGGTCAGACCGATTTAGTAAACCTAGTGACCGTTAGGGTTTTCGGTGGGACTGACATGCATCTCGGTAGGACCAATTTGGTTAGGGTTAGGGCATAACGTAATCTTGGTGAGACCGATTACAGAAACTCGGTGAGACCGATTTTGGTAATTAGCTAACCAGAGAGTTGGTCAGGTAAACTCGCTGGGACCGATTCGCTCTTTCGGTGAGACCGAAAAGTTACAAAAGGGAAACAGAGATTTGACATTGTAATCTCGGTGGGACCGATTCGCTCTTTCGGTTAGACCGAAAAGTTACGAAGGGGAAATAGAGAGATTACAATCCCATCTGGATGAGACCGAGATCCCTATCGGTGAAACCGATTTGCCTAGGGTTTGTGGCAGTGGCTATGGCATCTGAACTCTGTGGCGCCGGATAGAAAGAATCGGTAAGGCCGAGTTTGACTTTGGGTTTAGGTCATATGTGGATGTGAGAAAGTAGTGGAGGGTTTTGGAGCATATCACTAAGCACATGGAGCAAAAGGCTCATTAAGCAACACCTCATCCCTTCTTGATAGTATTGGCTTTTCCTAATCACTAAAATGTAAAATGAAGAGTCTTGAGCTTTTGAGCTTGAGCCAATCCTTTATCCTTAATATTTTGAGGGATCCACTTTGATCATCCATGCCATGCCATTCATTGAGCTTTCCTGAAATATTTATCTTGGAATAGTATTAGCTCAATGAGCTATATGTTGTTATGAATTACCAAAACCACCTAGGGATAGTTGCACTTTCAATCTCCCCCTTTTGGTAGACAAATGATAATAAAATTGAAAAACATCGTCGCTTTGAGAAGTATGTGATAAGCAAGAGCTCCCCCTAAATTTGTGCATATCTTAAGATTTGCTTTGGACTGCAAATGCACAAGAAATTAGGCTCATGGGTTACTCTTCCATGTCACATACATCTTGGTGGAGCGCTCAAAATAATAACGATTGAATACATGCACTCATCACCAAGCACGTGAATGATCATATAAGGATAAATAAGATAATATCATAAAAGGCATAAGTGTAGCTTATGATCAAACACATGATCATCAATGTCTCACAGGTAATGCATAGTATCTCAAGCAATCAAATGCAAAAAAGTTCAACCAAGGAGACAAGACAGAACAAAAGCAAATCTCTCTCTCTCGAAGCCTATGATCTATACATTTTTCTCCCCCTTTGACAACAAGTTACCAAAAAGTTCCTAGAAAATGCATAGTTCTATGTCGTCTCTCAGGCTTGGTCTTCTGGTGGTGGTGTAGACAGGACTCCAAGGATGAACGCATCAGTAGACGTGGTAGGAGCTGAAGAGGTTGGAGCTGGAGCTGGTTGAGCTGGAGCTGAAGCTGGAGCTGAAGCAGTGGCTCTGGTGTCTGGAGTTGGTACTGCAGCTGACCTCTGAGCTCTAGGCACTCTGGCAAATGCATCAGTTGTCGTCTTGCCCTTCCTCTCCTGCATATCATCTTGTAATTGCTCCACAGCTGACTGAATCTCAGTCACTTTGACATCAAGATCATAGAATTTTTGTTCCATGATTCTCTCAGTGCTCTCCTGGTTTTGAGTTAGGGTGGCCAACCCCTTCTCAATCCACAGAGATGATGTTATTAAGTAACCAAGCTGCTCCTACTTGCTCTTCAGAAAGTAGTCAGATGCCTCTGCTTGAGTTGGCATCTTTGCATCTTTCTCTTGTCTTGCCTTCTCCTTTCTCTCTTGAGCTTGCACTGATGATGGTTCATTCTCTGTCATGACAACTCGATTGTCCTCAAAATCAGGATAGAGAACCATGTGTTCCTTATCCAAGAGATGCTTTCCTGTGCCCATCTTCGGGTTTATCAACTCCTGAATGTGTGGGGCATAACCACAGCTTCTCTTCTGATCTGCTACTGTCCTCTTAATTGTCTCGACTATGAGGCTCATGACCTTGAATTTCTGAGGCACATCAAAAACATGAAGCAAATTGATTGCATGCCCTCTAATCATGTTATGGTCACCTGACTTGGGCAATAGAGTATGCCTTAAGATCCAGTTGATCGTAGGCAACCCTGACAGCAGAAAATGGACTGATCCAAACTTGAGGGTCTCAAGTGCATCATCTAGGATCTCCTTGTACATGTGAGACATAGAGTTATGATCCATTTTCTTCTTACCATAAATGTCCAGGTCATCCTCACTTTCCTTTGGGGCATTGATCAAACTTGCCCATTCCTCTATGGTAGACTGATATCTGGTTCCTTCTGACATCCACACTATCCTGCCATCTGGATAGAAGTGTGCTGTGGAGTAGAATTGCATGATAAGTTCATCGTTCCAGTTGGTGAACTTCTGCCCAACAAAATCAGCAACTCCACAAGCACTGAAGCTGTCATAAACTCCAGGGTAGTGTTCTACGTTCTCCTTCATGTAGGTCCAGTTGACCCATCTCATGTCGCAAGCTATGGGCTTATTATCCAGCAAGATAGTCTCATAGAAGTCCTGCCGCTCCTTGGTGTGGAACCTGTAATCCACAGCAGTCCTTCTCCTCGTGGCATATGGATCTGTCTCTCTCCCTAGCCTCAACCCATTATCTCTCTTGATCTTCATGTTTTCAGCCACAGGATGAGCATCGTTGTGGTCTGGGATCTTGGGTTTGAGCTTCCTTAGGACCTGGCCTTCTTCATCTTCTTCAGCTTCAACTTCAGGCAATGGAGCCTGGTTCTTTTCAGCTGTTGGAATGCTCCTGGCATTCCTCTTGGGTGCATTCTTGGGCTTGGAGGCAGCTTTGGGCTTGGAAGTTGCAGCCCCTGACTTGATTGCATCACCCATCAGTTTTTGTGCCTTGGGTGCTGGCTCTGCAGTCTCTTCTTCTTCTTCTTCTTCTTCTTCCTCTTCCATCATGGAAGGCTTCCCAATCACTCTTGCCATGGTCTTCTTGACCCTTTCTTTCCTTTTCTTTCCCTCTGCAGCAACAGGCTCTTTGGGTAGAGATTCCAAAGGAGCTTGAGTAGACACTCTAGCTTTTGACATTGGCTGTCTGCGTGCTGGCCTTTTGATTTTCAATCCAAGCTTCACTGCAGATGTGCTTAACTCCCTCTTGAGCACTTTCTTCTTGGAGCTTGCCTCATCCTCAACTGCCACGTAATCCTCATCCTCAGACTCTGAGGTCTTCTTCTTTCTTGACCTTGTGGCAGCCTTTGGGCAAATTGCTCGGAGTGCTCCTGCTCCCCTCATCTCGAGGCTGCTTGAGGGACTAGTGCCCTCACTCAATTGGATCTGCTCTTGATTTGTTACGGCTATCACTGCAGTGCGACATGTTGTGCAACTGACTGCTGACCCTGTGAATAGTTATAGATGAGGTAGAGTGGATGAGCATCACAAAATGCAGAGATTTTTGCAAAAGAATGATTCAAAAAACTTAGTTTTAGTTTCCCACTGAAAACATTTCGGATCTACCGATTTTCAAACTCGGTGATCTGAAGCAGTTTGGAACCTAAACTAGTGAACTCGGTCGAGACCGAGTCACAGCTTTAGGCACCGGACTGCTAGGGTTTCACAAAGTCCTAAAATCGGTCACACCGATTAGCAATTCTCGGTCAGACCGAGACTTACTAGTGCAATGGCATTTGCCAAATCAGTGGGACCGAGTTTTTCAACTCGGTGGGTCCGAGATGGTTTCGGAGGAAACCTAACCCTAAATTTTTGAATCGCAACTATTCTAAGGATTGATTTGACTTGATTGGAGTGTTTCAATCGTGGCAAGATACATAATGAACACAATGTGCTGAGAATCGGATGAGGAAAGCACTGTGATCGAGTCCATACCCTAGTTCGGCGGGAACTCCCTACGGGGGCAACGGCGGAGGAGAATTCCGTTGACGGCGGCGGAAACCAGCGTTTGGAGGCAGCTGGCGACGAAGTCGACGATCTGTAGACCATGTTGGCAGAGCGAGCTATGCGCGGGCGAGAGGATTTGGAGAAAGTTTTCCAAATTTTTCCCGTGCGATATATATAGCCCGACCCTGTCGGTGTGACCGAGTGGTACAACTCAGTGGCACCGAGATGCAAAACTGTGAACAGTTATTGCAACTCGGTGTGACCGAAAAGTACAAATCGGTTGCACCGAGATGAAAACCTAGATCGACTTTAGTAATCTCGGTATGACCGAAATGGAGGAATCGGTCAGACCAAAAATCACAAAGAAGTTTTGGAAGTTTAAGTCTATGACGAATCGGGGACTCCGAGTGCTCCTCACACAGTGGTTCGAATCTGACTTGATCAAATTTTGTGATGTAGCATGAATAGAGTTTGAGATGAGAAAAGCATAGATAGCTAGAGAAGGTTCTTAGGCATTCTTGTCCATCCACTTGGCCAAAGAAAGAAAAGCCAAACAATCAAAACAACAAGTGGATGTCCTCGAATGAGTAAATATGCAACCAACATGCTCACACAGTAAGATGACAAATGAAATATGTGACAAAGCATGCACAATGAATTCTATCATCTTATCAAACAATTGGCGATGACTAGGTCATCTATATATGAGTATATTGACTTAGGAGTCAAATGAGAACATTTGATCATAGGTCAGACTCATCGTTTAAGCTCAAGTGGGGTTACCACTTTTACATAAAGCATTTATGTGTTCACATCATTAGAGTTGCTTTGACTCAATTCTTAGAGTTAAGCTCCCCAAGATGTGAGATCCCCCTTAGAGGGATGAACTAACCTTGGGTTTTGTCGATGATGACTTCATGTAGGTGTTGAAGATGTGGATGCTCAATGTTGATGTAGATCGTTTGGAGCAATCCTTTGGAGTGAGTTGCACTTTCAATACCTACTTGGGTTAGTCCCACAAGGAAAAAAACAAGGATATCCATAGACATAGAGTGATGCACACACAAAATTATGTCCATGAAAACTTTAGGTTACCTTGTCCCTTGCCTTACCAACATGAGGGTTTGTGACTCCTTGAACTAGTGCAAGATATGGAAGTTGATTACACTTGTCCTTGCCATAGTGATATGACTGAAAAATGTTGGCGGAGTCACCCTCAAGAACTCTCTAGTTCTTCTTCTTCCGGATCCACATCAACTTGATGGGAATCCTTGGTGTTGTAGTTGTACTTGATGAAGTAGAACTTGAAGTAGTCTTGGAAATCCACTTGACCAAGGCCTTAGGTGCTTCTTTAAATGAATCAATTTCCTCTTGAAGCTTGTCCATGCCTTTGTTCTTGTGGTCTTGTGGTGGAATATCATCTTGAGCTTGTGTTCCCTTGAAGGAAGTAGGATCATACTTCTCTTGTTGAGGAACAAACTTCTTCTTGGGGTATTGATCTTCTTCCCACTCAATTCCATTGGCATTGAACTTTCATTCAAAACCAACACCTTGATTCTTCCGGTGCCTTCCTTGCTTGCGCACAATTTCCTCAAATTGCTTTCTCCCAGCAAGACTCTTGTATACACCTTTCTCTATAATTCCCTTTAATAAGCTGTTTTCTTGCTCAAGTGTAACTTGGCTAGGAGGATCATTAGTGGAATCAAGAGAACTACTAGAAGCAACAATATTGGATTTAGCATTGTTATTGTTACTACTAGAGGAAGAATATTTCTTGTTCTTGTTACTAGACTTGACTTGAGGCATGTAAGTAGATAGGAGTAAACGCTTGGCAATGTAAGAAGAACTTTTCTTACAAAGATCATCATTGATCGCTTTTAGGAACTCATGCTCTTGCTCAAGATTGAGCTTTTCAAAGCGTAACTTCTCATGAGTCCTTAAAAGTTCTCGATGATCTTCAAAGATAGTTTCATGAGCTAACTTAAGAGTGTTTAGTTCTTTAGTTAGACGCTCAATTTTCTCCTTACCATTGTCTTTCGTTTCAACTTGATTAGCATGATTAATTGACGTTTCAACATAGTATTCATCACTAGAGTTGTCAACAAGTAAATCATCATCACCTAGCAAGTCATCTTCATCAACATCAAAATCAACATACTCGGGGTGTGTTACCTTAGGACCTTTGGCCATGAAGCATCTACCAATTCCTTCATTTGGTGATTCAAAAATGTCGTAGGAGTTGGTTGACACAAGTGCTAGACCGGCAACACCTTCATCTTGAGTGTATTCGGAGTCGGAGTGATAGCTTCTCTCGGAGTGATGGTGAGTCGGAGCGGATACCCATTCACCAACATGAGCTTGATGTCTTCGTTTTGTGTAGCTCTTTGATGACTTGTCCTTCCTTTCCGAATCCTTGCTTCTCTGTGAGGGTCTTCGTTCATAACGACCATCTCTACTCCTTCTCTCTCTTGGTGGTGATTCTTCTCTTCTACTTCTTATTTTGGGAGAATCTTCTCTTCTTTTGTAGGGTGTCGTACACTCATTGGAGTAGTGTCCGGGTCACCCACAATTGTAGAAATTGCGCTCTCGACTAGAAGATCTTTTGTCATTGTAGGACTTTGACTTGGAGCTTCTTTCTTTGCTTCTACTCTTGTAGAATTTGTTGAAGTTATTCACCATTAAGTTCAATTCCTCATTGAAGGTTTGTTTCTCACTTGATGATGTGGGGGCTTCACATGAGGCTTTGTAAGCACCACTCAACTTGTTGTGAAGTTCCTCCTTATCCTTGAGTGACATCTCATGAGCAACAATTCTACCAATGACTTCCGTAGGCTTGAGATCTTTGTAATTGGGCATCATTTGGGTCAATGTGCACACGGTATCATCTTTTCCATCCAATGCTCTTAGGATCTTCTTGATGATGAATCTATCGGTCATCTCTTCACTTCCTAAGCCGGCAATCTCATTTGTGATAAGAGCAAGCCTAGAGTACATTTCAGCGACACCTTCACCATCCTTCATTTTGAACTTGTCAAGCTGACTTTGGAGCACATCCAACTTGGATTCCTTAATGGTCGGTACCTTCGTGCATATCAATCAAAGTATCCCAAATTTCCTTTGCATTCACAAGACGGCTGATTTTGTTGAATTCTTTGGGGCACAATCCATTGAAGAGCATATCACAAGCTTGAGCGTTGTATTGCAACATCTTCAACTCATCCGCACTAGCTTCACGGTTCGGTTCTCTCCCATCAAAGAATTCACCTTGCAAGCCAATACACACAATAGCCCAAACGGCGGGGTTGTGTCCGAGAATATGCATTTTCATCTTATGCTTCCAACTAGCAAAATTAGTGTAATCAAAGTAAGGACCTCTACGATGATAATTTCCCTCGCTAGACGCCATACTCTCCTAGGTTGTGAAACCAAGGCTATGACCACCAAAAGCTATGGAAATCAAAGAAAATTGAGACCAAAGCTCTGATACCACTTGTAGGACCTTGAAGTATGTCTAGAGGGGGGTGATTAGACTACTTGACCAATAAAAACTTAACCTTTTCCCAATTTTAGAGTTTGGCAGATTTTAGCTATTTTAGAACAAGTCAAGCAATCTTCACACAATTCTACAAGTGGAGACACGGATGTTTTTTGTCGTGGTTCCGATAGGTAGTGCTATCGTACATCCACGTTGATAGAGACTTCAACCCACGTAGGGTAACGGTTGCGCGAGTCCACGGAGGGCTCCACCCACGAAGGGTCCATGAAGAAGCAACCTTGTCTATCCCACCTTGCCCTTACAAACTCCTTGGTTCAACTCCACAATCTTGTCGGAGGCTCCCAAGTGACACCTAGCCAATCTAGGAGACACCACTCTCCAAGAAGTAACAAACACTACTGGAATCAGCTACTTTGCCATCTGCCAGCTCTTTGCCGTCTGCTAGCAGACGACAAAGAAGCTCTTTGCCATCGGCTACCCGAAAGCAGACGGCAAAGAACTGGTGATGGCAAAGAAAGCCTTGCCATCACAGTTCTTTGTCAGTCCGCTAAATGACGGCAAAAGTTTCTTTGTTGTCCGCTAGCGGCCCGAAGAGGGAGGGGCCCCACCGAGGAGCTGGTTAAAAAATACGGCCCCCTCTTTGTCGTCTGCTAGCGGACGGCAAAGAGCACATTAGCGGACGGCAAAGGTGGCGGACGGCAAAGATTAAACATATCTAACGGCGCGCCCCGCACCCCGCCCCTCTCTCTCTCTCTGTTTCTCTCCCCTGCTCCCACCGCCGCCGCTTCACCACTGCCCGCCCGCCGCACCACCGCCCACCGCCCCCACTCGCCCGCCCCCCGCCCGTCGCCACGCCCTACCGTCTCGGCGCCGCTTGGCCCCATGGCCCAGCCTTCTTGACCCGGCGCCGCGCCAGGCCGCCCGCCCCTCCTCCACCGCCCCGCCTTGTCGCCCTTGCCGCTGGCGCCGTCCTTCTGCCCCCCCCGCCTGCCTCGTCTCGGCGCTGCCCCCAGCCTCTCGCCCGGGCCGGCGCCTCCAGGCAGCCGCCCGCCTCCTCCACCGGCCGGTGAGCTCTACCTCTCCTCTGTTTTCCTTTTTTTTTCTGCTTTTTTAGTTTTAGGTTTATGTTTAGTTTAGTTTTAGTTTTAGTTTTAGTTTTAGGTTTAGTTTTAGGTATAGGTTTAGTTTTAGTTTAGTTTTAGGTTTAGATTTAGTTTTTTCCTTTTTTTCTTTTTTTTAGTTTTAGATTTATGTTTAATTTAGATTTAGGTTTAGTTTTAGGTTTAGTTCAGTTTTAGGAAAGAAGAATAAGAAGAAGAAAAAAACAGGAGAGGAGGAGAAGAAGAAGAGGAAAAAGGAAAGGAAGAAGAAGAAGAGGAGGAGGACAAGAAAAAAGAAGAAGAGGAAGAAGAAGAAGAAAAAAGAGGAGATGAGGAGAAGAAGAAGAGGAAAAAGGATAGGAGGAAGAAGAAGAAGAAGAAGAAGAAGAAGAAGAAGGAAGAAAAGGAAGAAAAGGAAGAAAAGGAAGAAGAGGAAGAAGAAGAAAAGGAAAAAAGAGGAAAAAACCTAGAACCCGACCCGACGCACTGCTGACGTCAACTGGCGGACGGCAAAGGGGTGGTCAAATTTGTCGTCCGCTGGCTAACGGCAAAGGCCGCCGTTAGCCACCTAACGGACTAACGCTGGCGGACGTCAAGTATTTTGCCGTCCGCCACTGTAGGCAAAGGACTCTTTGCCGTCCGCCGTGAAAAGCAGACGGCAAAGGACCTGTTTGCCGACCCTGTCTTTGCCGTCACTCTTTGCCGTCCGCCGCTGACGGCAAAGCTCTTTGCCGTCCGCCGTGGCGGACGGCAAAATACTGGATTCCTGTAGTGAAATGGTGTGTTGATGATGAACTCCTTGCTCTTGTCCTTCAACTGATAGTCTCCCCAACACTCAACTCTCTCTCTCACAGGATTGGATTTGGTGGAAAGAAGAATTGAGTGGAAAGCAACTTGGGGAAGGCCAGAGATCAAGATTCATATGGTTGGAATGGAATATCTTGGCCTCAACACATGAGTAGGTGGTTCTGTCTCAGAACTGGTAAGTTGGAAGTGTAGGTTTGTTCTGATGGCTCTCTCCACGAATGAAGAGGAGGTGGAGGGGTATATATAGCCTCCACACAAAATCTAACCGTTACACACAATTTACCAAACTCGGTGGGACCAAATCATAAAACTCGGTCGGACCGATTTAGTAAACCTAGTGACCGTTAGGGTTTTCGGTGGGACTGACATGCATCTCGGTAGGACCGATTTGGTTAGGGTTAGGGCATAACGTAATCTTGGTGAGACCAATTACACAAACTCGGTGAGACCGATTTTGGTAATTAGCTAACCAGAGAGTTGGTCAGGTAAACTCGGTGGGACCGATTTGCTCTTTTGGTGAGACCGAAAAGTTATAAAAGGGAAACAAAGAGTTTACATTGTAATCTCGGTGGGACCGGTTCGCTCTTTCGGTTAGACCGAAAAGTTACGAAGGGGAAACAGAGAGATTACAATCCCATATCGGTGAGACCGAGATCCCTATCGGTGAAACCGATTTTCCTAGGGTTTGTGGCAGTGGCTATGACATCTGAACTCGGTGGCGCCGGATAGAAAGAATCGGTAAGGCCGAGTTTGACTTTGGGTTTAGGTCATATGTGGATGTGAGAAAGTAGTGGAGGGTTTTGGAGCATATCACTAAGCACATGGAGCAAAAGGCTCATTAAGCAACACCTCATCCCTTCTTGATAGTATTGGCTTTTCCTATAGACTCAATTTGGTCTTGGATCACTAAAATGTAAAATGAAGAGTCTTGAGCTTTTGAGCTTGAGCCAATCCTTTGTCCTTAATATTTTGAGGGATCCACTTTCATCATCCATGCCATGCCATTCATTGAGCTTTCCTGAAATATTTATCTTGGAATAGTATTAGCTCAATGAGTTATATGTTGTTATGAATTACCAAAACCACGTAGGGATAGTTGCACTTTCACTATTGCGTCGCGAGAGACGACTTGAGTGAGGGCGGCGACCTCGAGCTTCATCCCCGAAGACAAGCTCTCCCGCAGAGCGTTCGCACTTGCGGTCATGGCGGATGTGGTGCCAGGTAGGAGGACGATGCGCTATGGTGTGGAGGTTAGCTGGGCGTTGCCGCTTTAAGTAGCGCATTCCGGTGAGGAATAGCGTCCGGTGCGTCATTAAGTCACCGGAGTTGGTTCCTCGGGCATGGAGCCTCTTAACGGCGACATACTGAGCGGATGGCATGAATGCGGCAGTGGCGCCGGCGAGAACGCAGCATGACGGTAGCGAGGGACGAGGGCTTTGGTGTGCCAGGGTAGTCAGCTGCGGTCGTGGCAACGTTGGAGATGCCCTTTGCTCAAATGCGATCCCCGCATGTCATCGAAAAATCAAGACGACCCGGCATGGTCTCAGGTCCAGAGGATGCAGTTGGCCGCGCTACACCACTCCGCGGACGCGTTGCGGCGCCCCGTGCATCCTCGACGAGTCGGGTGTTGGGGTGTGTTTGGATTATGGCCAAAATGCACCTTACCAAAATTTTGGTCATACCCAAAGATTGGACTTTGTTTGGATGGTTGCCATTTTTTTGGCATGCCAATGAACTCTAGCCAACTCTAGTTCATTTTTTCTTGCCAATGTCGGCCAAATCATGGGCAACCAATACCTCAACCAAAATTTTGGTCATGACCCAAAGATTGGTCTTTGTTTGGATGGTTGCCATTTCTTTGGCATGCCAATGAACTCTAGCCAACTCTAGTTTAGATTTCTTGCCAATGTCGGCCAAATCATGGGCAACCAATACCTCAACCAAAATTTTGGTCATGACCCAAAGATTGGTCTTTGTTTGGATGGTTGCCATTTCTTTGGCATGCCAATGAACTCTAGCCAACTCTAGTTCATTTTTCTTGCCAATGTCGGCCAAATCATGGGAAACCAATACCTCAACCAAAGTTTTGGCTACCCAATGCTTTGATGGGGCAACCTTGGGCACAAACCAAACATACCGTTGGTCATGCCATAACACTAACGCCACCCTCGGCACACTCAAACCGACCGTGTCTAGTAACGATATGAGTGCATCGTTCACATGATCGCCCGTGTCTGTGAGGCGATCTTGGAGCTGCATACTGTTGTTGGCCCCAACAACCCACATGAACGGTTGTCGGTGGTGAGGAGGTCGTGGGCCAGCCCCTCCATTGGACTAATCTGCGCTACATCGTCCCGACGGGTGTGCCCTACATGTCGGTTTCCCTGTTTTCCCGGCCATATTCGAGCGTTAGTGCTCCGCGTTGCGCATTAGGCCTTTCACTATGTAGGCCAAGCGAGACAACTTATTGTTTATTTGAGCCGTTCAAGTGTAATCATGTGGCGTTTGCTTATTTCTCATTCTTCTCCAACCCTCTTCTCCATCGATCATGCCGCCCTCCAGTCGAGTCCATCCTCTCGCATGCCTCATTTGAACATTCCGCCGAGTATCATTCGCATGTACCCACCCTGGTCCTCTTTCAATAGATCTCCGGACCCCGAGATGAAATCGAGAGGGAACGAGTGGGGGCACGTGATACCTAAGGCGGATTCAAAATTTTGAACCGGTGATCATAGCATCCATAAATCATATATAAAGGGTATTCAATGTTCGTTTCGTTTTGAGCGTACAATATACTCCCTCCTATCCTTTCTACTTTACATATAAGTTTTATGTGTAGTCAAAGTATCTCTACTATGATAAAAAGGTATGAACATTCAACAACGCCTAATCAGTATTGTTAGATTAAATACGTACTCCTAGATTTGTACTCGAGATGGTTTCCAATTTGACTATTGATAAGATTAATAGTACATGAGATGTATAATGTGAAAATTATATCATTGGAAACTCCTTTCACATACAAAATTGACCGTATGCTTTGTGTAAGTTGCATGTCATATATTATTACTCTAACATTTGGTCAAAGTTAGCCTCGAAAAACGCATTAGACCATGTATGCTTTGTGTAAGTTGCATGTCATATATAATTACTCTAACATTTGTGTAATGCATGTCATATATTATTACTCTAACATTTGGTCAAAGTAGTATAGTGGAAGTGGATCCTCTGACGTAGGTATCCCTGCCTTACCCTCCCTTCGGTCACTTCTTGGCGGACCCCATGCTTGCTAGGCCCGTATGTCGGTTACTCAATGGGTTCGCCACGTCGGGGATCCTCATCCAGAGTATACTCCCTCTGTTTTTATTTACTCCGCATAAAGCAGAGGGAGTGGTGGTATAATAAATGACGCGAGCGGGGAGGGAAGGACGTCGGTTTGCTCTCAACTGCGGTCCCACAAGCAAGCAAAACGCATAAGACAAAGCGTGTTCCATTCGGTGAGCGGCGTGGAGGGTCTAGCGTGCGGGCTGCAATGCGAACGCGACAAGAGCGATGTACTGATCAAAACCGATTGACCGGTCATCACCGGAACCACTATTCACACCAGAACCTTCGCTGCTCGGCCTATGCCAGCCACTGCCCTAAAACCACACAAAATCTCCAGCCCATTCCCCCACCTTTCGATCCCCTAGCCCGCATCAAGCGTCCCCTAGTTCGCCGGAAAGCCATGGTGCGCCGCAAGATCACTTACTACAAGACGCTGAAGCCGGAGCGCCGCGCAGAAATCACGGCGGCGGTCGGCGCCACAGACCTTCGTTCCCAAGCTCGCTTTGCAGCGGGCCAATCCCCGAGTTCTCTGGAGCCACGCTATGAGGAGGAGGAAGCCGATCCAATGTTCACTACGGAGGTCGCGATGCAGAAGGCCTCGAATGGGTATGAGATGATGGACGTCGACTTCGTGCCGGCGTCCGAGTCCCCCATGGTGCAGGCGGACCAGCAGTTCAACTTGGCGATACTAAAGGAGGACCGGGAGGCAGAGGCTCAACTCGACGCAGAGCGCACGCATGCCGCTACCATCAAGGCTCTCCTGCAGGTGGAACCGGATGTCGTGGATGTGAACCGGGTGGCGGAGGCTCAACTTGAGGCGGAGCGCGCGGATGCCGCTGCCATCGAGGCCCTCCTATAGGCGGAACCGGTCGTCCTGGACACGAACCGGGCGGCAGAGGCTCGACTTGACGCAGAGCGCGCGGATGCCGCTCTCATCGACGCCCTCCAATAGGCGGAACCGGATGTCCTGGACTTGAACCGGGCGGCGGAGGCTCGACTCGACGCGGAGCGCACGGATGCCGCAGCCATCGAGGCCCTCCTGCAGGCGGAACCGGACGTCCTCGACTTGAACCGGGCTGTGCTCTCATCCGTGCAGAGCGCCCACAGGCTCCGTTTGTACGAGTAGCTGGAGGCCGAGGACAACCACGATGCGGAGACACACGTCAGCAGCGACGGCTGGTTCGCGCCGGCAGCCAAAGACGACGAGGCCGTCTCTTTCCGCAAGCAGTGATAGTTTTTCTTTATGTTGTTTTTCTTATGGTTCTTTTGCTGTGTAAAAACATACTGTACTATATTTGTTATGCAAGTCGCCTGACTTGGGTCAGTCTACCATTTCAGGCGGTTGGATGAATATCCTACGTCTCCTAACCCTTCTTTCCTTCTTCCTCACCTCTTCTTCTTACCCAATAGACCACCGCACGGGCCTTACGGATACTCCCCAACATGCGGTTGGATAAACATACTCTATGAACGAAAATTATGTGTCAGCGATAGGATGGCTGAGTTTGGTTTGTTCACATGCGACAACATGTGTCAGTGAGGGTGTGTTCCCTTGGTTGGGTTTGCGGTGTGCAGGAGCGATTGTGTGAGGGTGCGGTGCGACCACGGCGTGCGAGGCGACCGTGTGAGGGTGCTTGATGCGACATGACGATCGTCGCAAGTGTACCTCCTTCTCATTTTGAAAACTTTACGCAAGCTTGGCAAAAATGTGTGGCGAAGTTTGGCAATGCAAGGCCTAGACCCAAACAGGATAAGAAATGCGTGCATTACTAGGAGTACTAGTGTTAAAAAAGAAAGGCGGAGTTTTCCTTCACGGGATTTAATCGATACAAATCCTTGTTTCACGTATCAATTAATGCGTATTTTTTTCGAAAGACCAAATAGCTAACCATCTCACTCCTCATCGCTTGATTAATGCAGCGCCATGCAAACCAACCTTCTCACTTCCGCATGCATGCATGGGATATTAATGTCCTTGGTTCCTAACCCCATCAATTTTGCCTCGATTAGTGTTAGTGGCCCTTTGCAAATTGTAGTTTTGATAATACTGGCCTTGTGTACAAAAAATGGAGGTAGTAACTATATTTGACTTCCTTCCCCATTGCAGTGACATCGACGATTTTTTTTTGTGGTTTGGCGAAGTGCGTTCGACGGAGAACACCATTGAGGGCTACCACGGTAAGTCGTTCGCAAGTGCCGCCTGCAAGCCGAGACAACCGCCCTATTTGCATCCAGGAAGTCCTTTACTAGTACTACTACTTGGAGTACTAGTGGGGTGAGATGGTTTCTCGAAGAAGAAGATGGAGAAGCAGAGTCAGCGAAGAGTGAAATGATGGTTGCTTCGTCCGTGCTTTGTGATTTGACGCCTCATCGCTTTGTGATTTTTGATAGAAGGACAGGGAGTAGACTCTCATGCTCTATCTTTGTACTACATGCGTCCAAGCATGTAAGAAAGAGGAGAGACGTTGCATTTTTCTATCCTTCAATCAATCAACCAGGGAGCTTTGGTTCCATCTTTTTGGCTTTGGCAACACCGCCCACAATGGTTCCCACGATGCCAAAAGCTATTTTCACATTTGGCTACACATTGTGGATGCCCTTAACCGTACCACTTGGTTTTGCTCTGTGTGCTATCTATACAAATCTCAATTATATTGATCTAAAAAATTATAGAATCAAGATTAGTAAAAAGGAGGTGATTTTGCCGCGCGGATGGCGGTTTGCTAACATGCGGTCCCACGTGTCAGTGCTTCACCAAACTGATCCGCGTCCCACATGAGACAGAACAACGGCGTATAACACGTGGTTAAGTTGAAGAAGATGAGGGAGAAGCGGATTCAGCAACGAGTGAAATGATGGTTGCTTCGTCCTCCAACTTCTTTTTTAGCATTATTACTTCGTCCCTCCAACTTAACAGCGGGAAAGGTGCAACTTTGTGATTTGACGCCTCATTGCTCATTAGTATGCCGGCGCCATGACTGGGGTGCTTGACCCCGGCTGCTCTGCACTGTATTCCGGTATGGCACGTGGACCCGGTAGCTTGATGTCCCACATGTCGGCGAAAGGGACTAGAAGATTTATGAAAGCGAGTGCTCCACTCTTCTGACGGAGGAGTAGGCGACACGACGGCCCGATGAACTGTCACTTGTACTCTATAGTACTATAGTTTTGGTTTCGCATACGATCCATCGATACAAACCCGATTAAACAGGAAAGGGAAGGATTTTTCCCGCGCGGTAGATGATACTTGCCATACATTTCAAAGGCAATTTTAATGTATGCAAACTGAATAATTATAAGTAACAATATGATATCTAGTAAAACTAAAAACACATATGATTTATTGTGTTAGAGTGTAGTAGTAGTCTGTATTGCATAGTTGTTAGATGTAACATGCGAGAACGTGTAGAGATGTAGTTTTGGAGGGCCTACAGAGAGAAAAGCGTAACACGGTCACCGAACTTCAGAATAAGCTGATTACGGTCACTATATACATTTTGCGGTGATTATCCGGTCACTTGCTCACAGTTCAGCATCGGATTGCACTCGTTGACCGCCAAATAGTCTGCGTGGTGCCATGTTGACTAGTTAAATTGACCATGTTCCTTGTGGGTCCCACCTGCCGGTTCCCATAGGGAAAAGGTCGGATAAACACAAATTTACGCAGCGCCGACAAGGCTAAAACCCGTTCGCGGGAATCACCGGTTGTGTATGTATGCATCGGGACTGATGTGTGCGCATGCACGTGTAGATTGAGCACTTGAGCGTGAGAGCGTGTGTTGGTCGTGTGGTGTACTGGTATGTGCATGCATGCGTGCGTGTGTGCGTGTGAGTGTTCCGTGCGTGCGTGGCTGCGTGTGTACGTGTGAGTCTTGGGTGCGTGTGTGGGTGCATGTGTTTGTGTGAGTGTTGCGTGGATGCAGTTCATGTGCATGCGTGCATGTGTGTATAATCACCACACCAGCTCATGTGTGTTAAAACAGACGGCTCAGCATATCAATACAAGGCCACCTTGTCCGCTGTGCCCGCGGTCATGACTTCGAACCACCGTCAAAATATTTTTTGTCGTTTGTTTTCATTCTTACTAGCAAGATGCCCGTGCGTTGCACGTAACATCAAGATGCATTTTATGACTTGTTTATCTTGTGAGATAAAAGGATGAACGAGGGAAGGCCTTAGTTGCAAATGTGGAGAGGTGTGTGGGTACCTTTTTTGCAAAATTGCCATAGTTTCTTTCCTATCCGCCGATATAAATCGGACGGCCTATATTCTTGAGGATGGCAGGCACACCATCATCACCAACTCTGTTTTTTATAAGAGTGTATTTTATGTATTTTATAAGAGTGTAGATGTAGAGTAGATACAAGTCGGCAGATGGGCACGATGGTAGTGAGATAATGTGATGCAACACTAGAGGTGCCACGTGGGCGTTTAATCGGTCAACTAGTCATGTCATGAGCAAATACAGAGTTGTACGGTGAGCCCGTGACTGTATAATAACCACTAAACGTAAATGGTGACCGTAATGAGTGGATAATTAAGTCCAATGTATGTATCGTGCTTTCGCTTAAAATTAAATGATCGTCATTGCATATATCGCGAGAGAAAGATGAAACACGCGTGAATTTTCTGGGGGCTTACTTTTAGAGGACCTGGAGATAGTTTTGTGTGCATACGTGAAAGGGGCGTCTGGGGGTGGATGTGATGGAGAGAGAGAGATGCTCTTCGTTTCTCTTTATTATGACTAACTTTGTATATAATATAAAAATATACAAATTCACGGTCTTGGAATAAATATCATTATGGGCACCATGCAATGCAAATTAGCGTTCGTACTCCTTCAGATAACTTTGTAATGTTGTATATATGTAGAAACTATAAAATAATTTTTTGGCCACACTTTATTCAAAAGGAATGTTGTATGCGAAATAAACGTGAAGAGAGGGCTCTTTAGATCAATGGGGTACGTGATGTAACATGTGTGAATGTGTAGTTGATGCATTTGGCGGGGCCTAGAGAGGTATGTGTGTGTATTACATATTCAAGAGAGGCATGGATAGATGGGCCGACGGGGGGGCGTGGGAGAGATAGCACGAGAAATGAGAGTGGTTTAGAGAGACAGAGAGACGAATATGACGTCACGACAAGAGATTCTATTCCCTTGATTGTGTATATGCAAGGGGGGAGGGAATAGAGGCACCAGGAGAAATTTTCTATGTGTGTGGTGTTTGTGTTGGTACGTGTGGGTGTGAGAAGATAATGAGACGTGGGGGCAGAGGGTGTGTCACCGCGTGAGGTCTGGTGGGTCGAGGTGAGGCCCTTCATTCGGTTCCATCCCGCGCCACATTGGTTGGCCCATGACACATTTAGGAAGACCCATGGATGACTAGTCGTACAATACAAAGATAGCAGAATTGTGAAGGACTCTGTGTCCACTGACAAAGCCGTCTAGGATTTGTAACCCTAGGTTCTCGGACTAAGGTAACCCCTTTATCTCTGATATTACTATTCATCCAACCTAACTATAAGGGGCATCCTACAGAATGCTCTGCTAGAATCATACTCGTCGATTAGGAAGAGAAGTGTGAGACAATGCGTGAGAGACAGGCGTAAAGATAATGTGCGTACATGAGACACATAGGCAGGTCCATGTATATAGAAAGGGTCGGTGAGGATTGTGCGTGTGTATGTTTGCGAGAGGAAGTGTGCTTGTGATAAAGGTTAGTGAAAACAGTTGTAAATGGTTACGAGAGGGAGGGAGGGTTATATCTAGAGCATGTGTGCGAGAAAAACACCTCGGGAGAGAGTGTGTGAGCATGTGTGAGAGACCACCGATGGAGAGTGAAACTACACATAAAAGACTGCTCTACACATTGATTAAAGATATAAATTGTATCCAAATATTAGGATGGGATCATGATATTTGCAATTCGCGTAAGGAGCGGTCATTGATCCATCGGACATCTAGATTCTATCGAATTTGAGCATGTCTATGTTATTATTCGACACAATTGATCCACATAGTTAGTATTTTGAACTCCGGACTATGCATCGCTTTTAGCAATCGAATATAAACGTGAGTATAGTTCATGTTATGTCATAAAGCACATTATACATACGAAAGTTACACAATGGACATTATAAATAGCTACATATGAACTAGCATACATTTGAATTCAACTTAAGGTGGTTTAAAAAAATCGAATTCAACATGAAGTCCATTCAATTATCTTAATTTGATATCATGGCATTTGCAAACCATACCTAAATTATGGGGGCACCAATCTTTGCTCTAATTTTGTACATAATAGCATATGTAGTCGTGTAAAAAATAGATTCAAATTTAGCTCCTCCATTCCAAAATAATCGTAGTTATAGGATTTTCAAGTGTTAAAATTTCAAAAGAGAAGCGGATAATTTAATGAGGTTTTCAAACATACAAGGTCAAATATAACGTTGTCTATTTAGGTCAATCCTCATAGTTCAAGAGTACTCTAAACGTGAATGCTTGTGTTTCAAAATTTTGAACGAAGCGCCAAAAGAGCCTCGACTCGCCCGAAACCGCGTGAGACCAATGTTTGGTAGTACAAGGAAATCACTTTTCTAATAACTCCGACCCGTGAAACCCGCCGGCCCGACGTCCTAAGGTCTAAATCGGGGTAGGTTTGCAGCTTCATCTAGACGCCACGCAACCGCCTCCGAAAAACATTCATACACAATGGCCGCCTAAGCACACATGAGCACGGCCGAAATGGCTCCCGCCCACTATTTGGGACACCTGGGATTACCATCCTACCCCCGACCCACAGTAGGTCTGAAATTTAAGAGGGGGGCAAAGTTTGTACTTTCCCCAAATTTCAAACAAGCGCGTCCCATCTTCTGTTCAAAAAAGGCAAAAACAAGCGTGTCCCAGATAGAAACATGGTTCCCCCACCCGCCCGATTCCCCATTCGTACTCCGTGGGCGCCAAAACTACCTCTCCACCAGCCGAGAAACCCCGGCGTCCTCTGTCCGCCACCCCATCCCACCCATCAACCGCCGCCCACCTCCATCACGCCGGAGCCGATACCCCGACGTCGTCGTCCACCGCAACCTCAACCGCAACGCCCTCCACGGCTAGTAGTTGAAGCCGAGGCCGAGTCGTCCGTACCCGAGCCAGTTCAACCACGCCGTCCTGCGCCTCACCGCTGCCGCTCCAACTTCGCCACCCTCCACCGCACCGGAGCTGTTCCTGCTATGTCGTCCTTCGCCGCCTCGGATCTACTTCCCCTCCGCCAACATACGGCCACGGCAACACAGTCAACAATTTGGACATTGGTTCGTCCAAGCCTGCACCCTCCAGAACATCGGTTTCCCCGGTAAAAAGAAGAAGATCGGCGCGACATGTGGAGGTGACCACACCGGCAACCGAAGAAGGTACTCCTCTTCCCTTATTCGTGCAAATCTTACGTCTCTGCTTGCACGGTATTCATCCCACGGAAGACACTAGTTGACCGCTTCTTCTTGATACTAGATGTTCTTAGTAACTCGCGATGCACAAGGTTTCTCCTCATATACTATTTCACCTTAGCTAGAGGTCCGTCGCCCCCCTGAATTTCAATTTCTGGCCAGTTGATTCCCAATTAACGGAAGCATTCCCCGGCATAACAGGCGCTAGTACGACTATTATGCCGGGGAAGCAGCGCCTTGGTGTTTATCTTAGGGGCATGTGCGGCCTAGAGCTACTGGCGCCCGATCTGGAGGTCGGTCGGGATTAATGGGATGGCCTGGGGGCGCTGCCAAGCACGGCGGTGGTGTGAGGTCGATGGGAGAGCGGGGCGGCGGAGGCAGGGGTCTGGGCCGGTGGTCGCTAGCGGTTCGAAAAAGATCGTCAATAGTGACTGGCGGGAGGTAGACGAAGGCAATATGCCCGTTCCTTATAGATCGGACGGTTCATAAAAAAATCGAATGACATATTTATCTTTAGTCAACTGTTATCTTGATGGGACCACATGTGGTGGTGTGCTGGAGGAGTACCTGCATTTCCTGTGCTCATATATTACAAAATCATACGGAGTAGAATCTAATTTTGTTTGCCATGCAATATTGTAAAGCTATCATATGTCTCCTGTCATTTATTTTTCAGCCACCTGCTATCTGCTACTTTTACAGTGCACTACTTCTACACACACTTCACCCGTACTCTCACTATTGTGTTTTTATGCAAGGGTATTTCACACCCTGCATTCACAGAAGCAGGAAAGAGAAGAGAGAAGTCGCTCCAGCGTGGTACGCGGCTAGGCCAGACATGTTTCAAGGCTTTAAAGGGTGTAGTGTCAACAGATGGAGACGGGGAACGTAGCTCTGGAGTTGATGATCTCGCTCGCCATGAACCACCATCCTGTGTGCTTGCTTTAACTTCACGGTGTCATATGTGGTTGCATGTTGCGTATGGTGTCTAGCTTGTATTCGAATGGCCGAAGTCAGTCTTTATCAAGATAAGGACAGATATTTTTTACGTGAACCACCATCCCGGAGCATCGGAAGACAAATAGCTAGTCGAGGGCCTTTGGCCGAGCCGGTGACAAGCCCGGCAAAGATAGGCATCACCTAGAAGCCAACTAAAAGCTGCGATTGTGGCGAAGCAGCCCGCCTCCCACCAGGCTCTCAGGTCCTAGATGATCATGCTCACCACTCCAGCTGGATGTCTAGCTTGTATTGCTTCCAATTTGGTTAAATTGCATCTGCTTAGCTTACACATTATACCTTTGAATATGACATGCCTTTCTTTTTTTGGTACATACTAGTACATCTATGTATTAACCATGTTCTTACATCAAACTAATGTTCTTGTGTATCCCTCATCAATCACTTATCACGAGGCAGGCAGGCAAGGGGACTACTCATTTAAAGAATGTAGTGTCATCCTCCCGACATGATTCTAAAGAAACAGAAATGCTAGATGAAGATAGTGAACGTAGCTCCGTAGTTGATTACAGCATTTCCCCTACACTAGCATCGCAGGTGCTTGCTCTAACTTGGCTGCGTGATATGTGGTTGCATGTTGCATATGGTGTCTAGATTGTAATTCTTCCAATCTGGTTAAACTGCATGTGCTAGTCTGCTTAACTTATAGTACATTATACCTGTTAATGTGACATACCTTCCTGTATTTAGTACATAGTACATCTGTCTATTAAGCATGTCCTTACATAAAACTATTGTTTTTTTGTATCCCGCATCAATCAATATGACGAGAACCTTTAGTATATGCAGTGCGATATTAGTTGCATCTTTCATATGATTTATAGCATGTGCTGCTTCTAATTTGTTGAAATTCCATTTATGATGGAACGCTTTTAACTTGGCAGAGTCATATTGGTTTCATCTTTCATGTGGTGTCTAGCTTGCATTGCTTCTTATTTGCTGGAATGGTTTCTTCTTAGTTTACACAAACAGTTGTGAACATGCCATGCCGTCCTGTTTTTCGTACATATTCCATTCTGGTATCATGTGTTTGCCTTACATGAAAGTAGTGATTGTCAGTATCATGCATGAATGAGTTCTGAAAAGAGAATTTTATTGCTTTTTCTTGTCGGTTTTACTTGACAATTCAAGATCAATAAAGCGGAAGGAAGTTAGCAAGGCAGCAGATAAAGGTGCTCCTTCCGAACGGAGGGCCTCTAAAGTTTCTACTCCTCCACACCCCCAAGATGATTTCCAAGACAACACATGCATAGACACTCAACAAAGCTGTGTTTATGATGAGCACGTCTCCCCTAGTGCAGCATCACTGGTGCTCCCTCTAACTTGGTACTGTTATATGTGGTTCCATGTTATGTGTGATGTCTAGCCTGTATTGTTTCTAATTTTGTTGAATTCCATCTGCTTACTTTACACATTATACTTGAATAAGACACGTGTTCCTGTTTCTAGAACATACAATATTTGTCTATCACACCATGTTCTTACATCAAATTACTACTTGTTGTGTAACCAGCAACAATCACTTATCATAAGACACTTTTGACTTCGGAGTGTGATATAGGTTACATCTCACATTCTTTTCTAGCTTGTACTACTAATTTGTTGAAATGGCACTTATGACGAGACAGTTTTAACTTGGTAGAGTGATATTCGTTGCATCTTTCATATGGTGTCTAGCTTTCATTGCTTCTAACTTGTTGAAATGTCTTCTCCTTAGTTTACACATCATAAGTTGTGAATATGCAATGCTGTGAATATGCAATGGCACTAATGACGAGAGACCTCTAACATGGTAGTGTGATGTTGTTTGCATCTTGCATATGATTTATTTCTTGTACTGCTTCACATTTGTTTAAACGCCATTTATGATGAGACATTGTTAACTTGGCAGAGCGATATTTGTAGCATCTTTCATATGGTGTCTACCTTCCATTGCATTGCTTCTAATTTGGTGAAATGTCTTCTTCTTAGTTTACACATCATAGTTACGGTTATCTCTTCCGTCCTGGTTTTCATACATATTACATCCTCCTATCATGTGGTTGTCTAACATCAAAGTTCAGTTCGTTAAGATCACGCATCAATTTGTTACGAAGAACTAAATTGTTATTCGCTTTTCTTGTCGCTTGACTTAACATGGCACATAGAAAGAGGAAGAAACACAGAATGGCAGGGAATGAGAAGCGGATGAATCCTGCAGATTCTGCTAGTACTGATGGTGCAATAGAAGGTCAAAGTCCAGCGGAAAATTCTACAAACACGGCATCCCATGCTACACGAGCTGCAAAAAAAGCCAAACAAAAACAAATAGCTGCCACCAAACAAGCAGAGATAGCCCTAGTTCTTGCAACACCTACCATAGTACTACCATCTGCACGACATACTCGTAATGCGTCATCGAAGCTAGCAAAGACGTTCCCAAGCTCCCTTGCCACCTGACACTACTTCCCAAGCACTCTTGACACAAGACGAGTTGGCAATATCAGATGAACCTTGTGAGCTTCAACAACAAGAAGGTAGTTGCTGGAGTCAAGTTACAGTTCCATGCTTCTTTATATGTAGTCTCACAGTTTGATGTACACTAACACTTCCTATGTTCGTTGTTGGACTAGCACCTAGGAGCAAGAGGAAACAAACATCAGGGATAATGCTCGATAGGTTAACTAAATCTAGAGGAGGAAGAATGGAGATCCGTTTTGGGGCAGGTTTAAAATGGCCATGTGATGCTAAAGAGTCAGCCAAGTTAGTATCAGAGGCAGCGGTTGCCGTTAGGTGTCATGTCCGTATCCTCCCAACATGGATTCAGTACAGGAATGACAAAGACGAAACCCAGTTCAACACCTTCCTCGACCATTTATCTGTAAGTATGGTTATGTATGGAAACTAGTAATATCGTCTTGCTCTGTCCCATACTTTCTAGGTTGTCGATAATGAGACTCCCATAATTTTCAACAGATGAGGTTCAAGTTGGATAGCCAAGATGATGCAACCATACAAGCTTGCACCCATGTTTTCAAGTCTGCCTTTCTGCTGACAAGATCGGTATAACTTGAGGAAAACTCACTTTGAAGGCAAGGCTAACGGTGAACTTTCCCAAACATCTCGATGGAAAATATATTGGATGAAGACCGGAGGGCCTTGTTAAACACCGGGTGCGATCCAAGTATCGTACATTATATATATGTGATCAGATCACATGTTGAAGTCCTATTGACGCATGTGCCACACAAATCTATCTTCTTGTAGGTGAACTGTTCAAAGAACAAGGCCAACTGCATTTAAAGTGAAATTCCAATGCATTTACGTGATCTCGTAGCTATATTGCACACTGCGAGGCTCTTGTAATTAGCTGTTGTTTCACTCTTTTCGATGTACCATATTATCAGATCTAAATTGACTTGTTCGAAATGCAGAGGAAAGCCCGCAACGACAAAAAAGTACCTGAACCAAATGATGTGGAAATCTTCAAGGACTGTCACACCAGCAAGAAGAAGGGCAAGACTACACCAGTCAAAGCCGCAGTTGTAAGTCCTTAATCCTCATGCCTTTTAACTACTACTTACTCTGACTTGTGCCTTGATCTGCATGGTTTGCAGCCAATGTCTATTACGCTTTTCAATTTTATACACAATTGTCTTAGCGTATCATTGCACCTTACAAGGTTTAAAAGAGAGGAGTGATGTTCCTTTGATCTTGAACCGTAATCTAGTTCCGTGCTGGACTTGCCCACACAACGTTACAATTGCATGTTTGTTTGTTCTCAGTTGTTTTGTGATATGAATGATGTCATACTATGCTTACCATATTATAAACTTCGTCTCTTTATCCTTAGCCCTCAATACAATGTGAAGAAATAGACAATACATTAGCAATGGTACATGGTCATATGTTTGGAACCTGGTTTTATTATGTACTTTGCAATAAAATACAACTAATATTTTACATGGGTTCACCAGAATAAGTTTTGTATATAGACCAAAGCTATTTTGTTTGGTTTTGCTGCCTCCTTAATATCTTCTGTTCTGGTACTACTAATGTAAAACCTCAACTATTCAGCGAGCTATGGAAAAAATGATGGAACCGCCACCTTCTGAAGGTGGTGAGGCAACTATAACCGCAATGTAAGATCTTGCTGTAGTGGGTCGGTACCTGTCCACTAACAGTGCCAAAAGCACGTTCCTGCGTAATACTGGGTTGGTTGTTAAGGCAATATCGTCCAAACTGCCTCATGATCAAGATATGCAAGCTCAAAGCAATGTTGTATCTGCGCTCCAGACACAAGTCCATTCCCTAACAGAGGCCCTTTGTGAAACAAGGAGAAACATTGCTCAATGTCGTCAAGATATGCATGGTTTTGAAACCAGACTATCAGACATTTGCTATGTTGTTCAGGAGCCTAGGGAAATGAAAGCGGCGGTTATGGTGCTCCATCGGACAATACAACATGAAAACGTAATACCAGTCAAATGAACTGAGATTACGAACTTACGGTGGTGCATTTATCGCTAGATCATTAAGTTTTATGCCAACCTTCCTTTTGTTATATAGTTGTAATTTGTTTTGGTGCGATACAAAATTTATTCTTAACGTGCAGCCACCGGTTGAAGAAAACAGCAAGCCATTTTTGTATAGTGTAGGGTGTTCCCTATATTTGCACTGGTGGCGATCTTTGATGCCGAGTGGATGTAATATGTACAATCGCCTTAATAGCCTAGCGTTAGTTTCGGCCTTATTTATTTCCTAGTCTTCTTTTTCCCTGGTTTGCTAGTGGCCGCAACTACCATGGGCCATTTACGGGCCGTAGGATCCACGGGTCTCCTACGGGCCGTCGATAAATGGGCCTATAATCGGTGGGCCTCGGGCCGTCGATAAATGGGCCTGTAATCAGTGGGCCTCGGGCCATCGGATAAATGGGTCTACATGGGCCGTAATCGGGCGTAATTGGTATCGGCCCAGCACGGTAACGGGCCGTTAACAGGCCATAGGACTGCAAAGGCTTAATTCTGTCACAGGCATAACGTGTCGTTAATGGGCCAGAATATAGGACGGGCTGGAAACGGCGCAACGGGTTAACAGGCCAGAAACGGGCCGACTCTTGCCATGGGCCGAATTTGGCCCATTAGGGTAACAGGCCAGTAACGGGCCGACTCTTGCCATGGGCCGAATTTGGCCCATTTGGGGAACATGCCAGTAACGGGCCGACTCTTGCCATGGGCCGAATTTGGCCCATTAGGAGAACAGGCCAGTAACGGGTCGGAAGTAATCGAGGGCCGAAAAGGAGCCCAAGAACGTATGGGCCGTCAATAGGCCGAAAGCTAACACGGGCTGGAAACGGCCCATGTAAATCACGGGCCGTTAACGGGTACAAAGAAAATTACTGTTCATTATGGGCTAGAGTCATCGTGGGCCTGTAAAGGGCCGACAGATACGAAGGCCTCATATGGGCCGAAAGACGTCGTGGGCCATACATGGGCCGAAAGTGAATGGGCTGGTGTTATATTCGACGGCCCACATGACGTTGTTGGGCCGATTTCCTTTAGGGCCTAATGGGCCGTGAGTTAACGGGCCGTAAAATGGGCTATTTGCGAAGAGAGCGTTAACAGGCTTTTCATGGGCCAACCCGTTAACTTTTGACCAAGTCAAACGGGCCGGCTTTGTAAGCTAAATGGGCCAATGGTGGGCCGTGGCACGGGTCGACATATCATAGGCGCCTATCTGACCCACTGACGAGCTGACACGTGTTTCGTCCGGCCAATAAGAATTTTACACGTGGAAATTTCCCATTGGTCGGGGCTGTTAACGGGTTATCGGATCCAAAACCCGGCCCGATAGCTTAATGACGTTCCGTTGCGGTGGATGCCACGTGTCGGTCACCCTTGACGAAAGCACTTCTGTGACACGCGATTTATCATCATGGAAGTGGACACTTCTGTGATGATAATTTTCGTAATGTCATGGAACACTTCTACGACAGCACATGTATGACTATCTTGATTACATCATAAATTTGTCATGGATGTACATGCATGACAAAAAACGCGACCTACTGTGACAAACACGTATCATCACGGAAGTGTATTTTTTTTGTAGTGAAGACCAATAATTTCATCCCTACTAGGCAATTCTTCTTCACGGTGTTGTCTACTAAATTTAGAGAAATTAAACACATGAGTCATATCATCCAAGCCAATAGTAACAACATTCTTTTTGCAATCTATCTTAGCATTAACAGTGTTCAAGAAGGGTCTACCAAATATAATGGGACAAAAGCTATCTTGTGGAGAACTGAGAACAAGAAAATCAGCAGGATATTTAGTTTTTCCACACAAGACTTCAACATCTCTAACAATTCCCACTGCTGATATAGAATCTCTATTGGCAAGTTTAATTGTGACATCAATATCTTCTAACTCAGCATGTGCAATTTCATGCTTAATTTCTTTATATAAATCATAGGGTATAACACTAGCACTAGCACCCATATCACATAAGCCATGATAACAATGATCTCCTATTTTAACAGAAATAACAGGCACGCCTACCACAGGTCTATGTTTATCTTTAGCGCCAGGTTTAGCAATTCTAGAAGATTCACCACAAAATTCAATAACATGCCCATCAATATTATCAGACAAGAGATCTTTAACAATAGCAATATTAGGTTCTACTTTGACTTGCTCAGGAGGTGTATAAGTTCTAATATTGCTTTTACGAACCATGATTGAAGCTTTAGCATGATCCTTTATTCTAACAGGAAAGGTGGTTTCTCAACATAAGAGGTAGGAAAAATAGGATCATTATAAGTGATAGTCTTTTCTTCAACTTTAATAGGTGCAGCTACTTTTACTTCTATGGGAGGATGATACTTAAACCACTTCTCCTTGGGGAGATCAACATAAGTAGCAAAAGATTCACAGAAAGAAGCTACTATCTCAGAGTCAAGTCCATATTTAGTGCTAAACTTACGGAAAATATCAGTGTCCGTAAAAGATTTAACACAATCAAACTTAGGTATCATACTTGACTCCTTACCTTCGTCGAGGTCCCAATCTTCAGAGTTGCGTTTAATTCTATCCAATAAATTCCATGTGAATTCAATAGTCTTCATCATAAAAGAGCCAGCACGAGAAGTATCGAGCATGGTGCGATTGTTTTCAGAAAGCCGAGCATAAAGATTTTGAATAATTGTTTCTCTTGGAAGCTCATGATTGGGGCATGAATATAACATTGATTTAAGCCTCCCCCAAGCTTGAGCGATGCTTTCTCCTTCGCGAGGCCAAAAATTATATATAATTGCGATCATGGTGAATAAGATGCATAGGATAATACTTTTGATGAAATTCCAATTCCAGTCTTCTATAGTTCCATGACCCCGTATCATCACATAGCCTATACCATGTCAATGCATCTCCCTTCAAAGATAAAGGGAAGACCTTCTTCTTAACAACATCATCGGGTATACCTGCAAGCTTAAATAGTCCACAAACTTCATCCACATATATTAGGTGCTCATCAGGATGCTTTGTTCCATCTCCTACAAAAGGATTAGCTAGCAGTTTTTCCATCATACCCGGAGGAAATTCAAAGGGAATATTTTCATATTCATTTTCAGTAGGTTCATTAGGTTGAGGAGCAACTCTTTGCTCTACTGGTCGGGGTGAAGATACCCCGAACAAGCCCCTCAGAGGATTACTTTCCATAGTAACAAGTGATAGTAAATTTCAGCACACTATATAAATTTTTCCTTACCAAATTCCACCTACCAAAGGCGCTTCACTCCCCGGCAGCGGCGCCAGAAAAGAGTCTTGATGACCCACAAGTATAGGGGATCTATCATAGTCCTTTCGATAAGTAAGAGTGTCGAACCCAACGAGGAGCAGAAGGAAATGATAAGCGGTTTTCAGCAAGGTATTCTCTGCAAGTACGGAAATAAGTGGTAACAGATAGTTTTGTGATAAGATAATTTGTAACGAGCAACAAGTAACAAAAGTGAATAAAGTGCAGAAAGGTGGCCCAATCCTTTTTGTAACAAAGGACAAGCCTAGACAAACTCTTATAATAGGAAAAGCGCTCCCAAGGACATATGGGGATATCGTCAAGCTAGTTTTCATCACGTTCAAATATCCCACTTATGATTAACCTCTATTGCAAGCATCCACAACTACAACAAAAGTATTAAGGTAAACCTAACCATAGCATGAAACATATGGATCCAAATCAGCCCCTAACGAAGCAATGCATAAACTAGGGTTTAAGCTTACATCACTCTAGCAACCCATCATCTACTTATTACTTCCCAATGCCTTCCTCTAGGCCCAAATAATGGTGAAGTGTTATGTAGTAGATGTTCACCTAACACCACTAGAGGCTAGACAACATACATCTCATCAAAATATCAAACGAATACCAAATTCACATGACTACTAATAGCAAGACTTCTCCCATGTCCTCAGGAACAAACGTAACTACTCACAAAGCATATTCATGTTCATAATCAGAGGGGTATTAATATGCATAAAGGATCTGAACATATGATCTTCCACCAAATAAACCAACTAGCATCAACTACAAGGAGTAGTCAACACTACTAGCAACCTATTAGAACCAATCCCGGACTTAGGGACAAGAATTGGATACAAGAGATGAACTAGGGTTTTGAGATGAGATGGTGCTGGTGAAGATGTTGATGGAGATTGCCCTCCCCCGATGAGAGGAGCATTGGTGATGACGATGACGATGATTTTCCCCTCCCGGAGGGAAGTGTCCCCGGCAGAACAGCTCTGCCGGAGCCCTAGATTGGTTCCGCCATGGTTCCGCCTCGTGGCGGCGGAATTTCGTCACGAAAGGTTGCTTCTGAATTTTTTCTTGACGAAAGAACTCATATAGCAGAAGATGGGCATCGGAGGGCCACCAGGGGGCCCACGAGGTAGGGGGGCGCGCCCTGGGAGGGGGGGACGCCCCCCACCCTCGTGGATGATACGTCCATTTTGCATCATGCTTTTATATCAATATTTATTGCATTATGGGCTGCTATTACACATTATATCTCAATACTTATGGCTATTCTCTCTTACTTTACAAGGTTTACCATGAAGAGGGGAATGCCAAGAAATGGAATTCTGGTGGAAAAGGAGCAAATGTTGAAACCTATTACGCACAACTCCAAAAGTCCTGAAACTCCACGAAACAACTTTTGGATTTATTAAGAATTTATGAGCAAAAGAAATAGGCCAGGGGCCCACATTCGCCCAGAGACAGGAGGGCGTGCTCTCGTAGGGCGCGCCCCTATCTCCCCGAGCCCCTGGTGGTCCTCTGGCGTCCATCTTCTGCTATATCATCGCTTTTACCCTGGAAAAAATCGTGGGCAAGCTTACGGGACGAAACTCCGCCGCCACGAGATGGAACCTTGGCGGAATCAATCTAGGGCTCTCGCAGAGCTGTTCTGCCGGGGACACTTCCCTCCAGGAGGGGGAAATCATCACCAACGTCATGACCAACGATCCTCTCATCGAGAGGGGGTCAATCTCCATCAACATCTTCACCAGCACCATCTCCTCTCAAAATCCTAGTTCATCTCTTGTATCCAATCTTATCAAAACCACAAATTGGTACATGTGGGTTGCTAGTAGTGTTGATTACTCCTTGTAGTTGATGCTAATTGGTTTACTTGGTGGAAGATCATATGTTCAGATCCTTTATGCATATTATTACTCCTCTGAGTATGAACATGAATATGCTTTGTGAGAAGTTACGTTTGTTCCTGAGGACATGGGTGAAGTCTTGCTATTAGTAGTCATGTGAATTTGGTATTCATTCGATATTTTGATGAGATGTATGTTGTCTTTCCTCTAGTGGTGTTATGTGAACGTCGACTACATGACACTTCACCATTATTTGGGCCTAGAGGAAGGCATAGGGAAGTAATAAGTAAATGATGGGTTGCTAGAGTGACAGAAGCTTAAACCCTAGTTTATGTGTTGCTTCATTAGGGGTTGATATGGACCCATATGTTTAATGTTGTGGTTAGGTTTACCTTAATACTCCTTTTGTAGTTGCTGATGCTTGCTATAGGGGTTATTCATAAGTGGTATGCTTGTACTTGTTATGTCAGTACCCATGTGCCGGTCCACCCAAATATCAATTTATCAATGTTCCTAACGCGAATCTTATGAACGTGATGAAAACTAGCTTGACGATAATTCCCAATGTGTCCTTGGGAGCTCCTTCTTCATTATTAGAATTTGTCCAGGCTTATCCTTTGCTACATAAAGGATTGGGCCACCTTGCTGCACTTTATTTACTTTATTTACTTTTTGCTCGTTACTATTTATCTTATCACAAAACTATCTATCACCTACTATTTCAGTGCTTGCAGAGAAAACCTTACTGAAAACCGCTTATCATTTCCTTTTGCTCCTCGTTGGGTTCGACACTCTTACTTATCGAAAGGACTATGATAGATACCCTATACTTGTGGGTCATCAGTGGACAGGGTGTGGGCCCCCTGGCCTTCATCTTTGGCGAGGATTTTTTATTATTTATTATAAGATATTCCGTGGAGTTTCAGGACTTTTGGAGTTGTGCAGAATAGGTCTCTAATATTTGCTCCTTTTCCAGCCCAGAATTCCAGCTGCCGGCATTCTCCCTCCTTATGTAAACCTTGTAAAGTAAGAGAGAATAGGAATAAGTATTGTGACATAACGTGTAATAACAGCCCATAATGCAATAAATATTGAGATAAAAGCATGATGCAAAATGGACATATCAGTGCTGCCCATTTACTGCGACGTGACGCGCGCGTACAGAGACCGCCCCATGCATGCTGCCCACGTCACGCACACCCCTCTGCACCGAGCCACGCCCGCGGGTCGTGGGAGGCGGAACGCGCGAAGAATCTTACCATGGTGAAAACCGTCCCACTTGCCCGCGCACCGTTTTGGGCCTGGCCCAACAACGTGTTGCGCTTATGTGTGGAACAGGCCCGAGGGCTCCTGTCGGTGTACAAAAATAGGGGGCACTTTCTTGTACCCCTTTACCTGTGCACGGGCAGTCAGAGCCGCGCCCACGGCCACACCAAGCAGAACGCGGAAGGTGAGCCAAGGTAAGACCAAAGCCCGAGACGGCCACAAGACAGATGAAGCAACGCCAAGGCCAAGACCACAAAGAGCAGAGGGACGAAGCAGGTTCCCCCGGCAACATCCTTGCCGGGCGGCCTCGGCGGCCCCGGCAAGACCCTTGCCAGGGCAGCCGGCCCACACCAGCCAAGCGAGCCACCCTTGAGCCCACCAATGCTCAGACAAATGTGTTGGACAGGGCTCGGGAGGCACCTCCGTGGTGGCATGCAGATCTTTGTGAAGACATAGAATGCTCAAGATCAAATGAGGATAAGAAGACAACCATCCTCATCGAAGAAAACCGCAAGACCCCTGGCAAGACCCTTGCCGGGGAGGCCAGCGCGCCACTGCAAGACCCTTGCCGGGCCACCCGGCAAGACCCTTGCCGGGGAAGCCAGCGTGAAAGGGAACCACCTAGTAAAGATGAGATTATTGGCCTTGCTTCCATTGCTATTCCTCCTACTGATCCGTTAGAACATTATTTGTTAGACCATGAAAGCGATATGTTTATGAAGGAAAGGGAAGAAATAGATGAAGTGTTCCTTAAACAAGAGCCTATGCTAAAACATAACATTCCCGTTGAAATTCTTGGAGATCCCCCTCCACCTAAGGGTGATCCCATGTTTGAACTAAACCCCTTACCTGATAATCTTAAGTATGCTTATCTTGATGAAAAAGAAATATATCCTGTTATTATTAGTTCTAACCTTTCAGAGAAAGAAGAAGAAAGATTATTGAAAACTCTGAAGAAGCATCGAGCTGCTACTGGATATACTCTGGATGATCTTAAGGGCATTAGTCCCACATTATGTCAACACAAAATTTCTGTGGAGAAAGATGCCAAACCAGTTAGAGATCCTCAAAGACGATTAAATCCCAAAATGAAGGAAGTGGTAAGAAAGGAGATACTAAAGCTCCTCGAGGCAGGTATTATTTATCCCGTTGATGATAGTGAATGGGTAAGCCATGTCCATTGTTTCCCTAAAAAGGGAGGTATTACCGTTGTTCCTAATGATAAAGATGAATTGGTCCCGCAAAGAATTATTACAGGTTATAGGATGGTAATTGATTTTCGTAAGTTAAATAAAGCTACTAAGAAAGATCATTACCCTTTACCTTTTATTGATCAAATGCTAGAAAGGCTATCCAAACACACACATTTTTTCTTTCTAGATGGTTATTCTGGCTTCTATCAAATACCTGTGTGAGCAAAAGATCAATCTAAAACTACTTTTACTTGCCCTTTTGGTACTTTTGCTTATACACGTATGCCTTTTGGTTTATGCAATGCACCTGCTACCTTTCAAAGATGCATGATGGCTATATTCTCTGATTTTTGTGAAAAGATTTGTGAGGTATTCATGGATGACTTCTCCGTCTATGGATCCTCTTTTGATGATTGTTTGAGCAACCTTGATCGAGTTTTGCAGAGATGCAAAGACACTAGTCTCGTCCTGAATTGGGAAAAGTGTCACTTTATGGTTAATGAAGGCATTGTCTTGGGGCACAAGATCTCCGAGAGAGGTATTGAAGTTGATAAAGCCAAAGTTGACGCTATTGAAAAGATGCCATGTCCCAAGGACAAAAAAGGTATAAGAAGTTTCCTTGGTCATGCCGGCTTTTATAGGAGGTTCATTAAGGACTTTTCTAAAATCTCTAGGCCTCTGACTAATTTATTGCAAAAAGATATTCCTTTTGTCTTTGATGATGATTGTGTAGAAGCATTCAAAACACTTAAGAAAGTCTTGATCACTGCACCTATTGTTCAGCCACCTGATTGGAATTTACCTTTTGAAATTATGTGCAATGCTAGTGATTATGCCGTAGGTGTTGTTTTAGGGACAATAGTCTATAAGAAATTGAATGTTATCCAGTATGCTAGTAATACTCTTGATACTGCCCAGAGAAATTATGCTACTACTGAAAAAGAGTTCTTAGCAGTTGTGTTTGCATGTGATAAGTTTAGACCTTACATTGTTGATTCCAAAGTTACTATTCACACTGATCATGCTGCTATTAAATATCTTATGGAAAAGAAAGATGCTAAGCCTAGACTCATTAGATGGGTTCTCTTGCTCCAAGAATTTGACTTGCATATTGTTGATAGAAAGGGAGCTGAGAACCCCGTTGCAGACAACTTGTCTAGGTTAGAGAATGTTCTTGATGACCCACTGCCTATTAATGATAGTTTTCCTGATGAACAATTAGCGGTTGTTAATGCTTCTCGTACTGCTCCTTGGTATGCTGATTATGCTAATTACATTGTTGCTAAATATATACCGCCTAGTTTCACACACCAGCAAAAGAAAAAGTTCTTTTATGATTTAAGACATTACTTCTGGGACGATCCACACCTTTATAAAGAAGGAGTAGATGGTATTATTAGGCGTTGTGTGGATGAGCATGAACAGGAACAAATCCTACGCAAGTGTCACTCTGAATCCTATGGAGGACACCACGCTGGAGATAGAACTGCACACAAGGTACTACAGTCTGGTTTGTATTGGCCTACTCTTTTCAAAGATGCTCGTAAGTTTGTCTTATCTTGTGATGAATGTCAAAGAATAGGTAACATTAGTAGACGTCAAGAAATGCCTGTGAATTATTCTCTTGTTATTGAACCATTTGATGTTTGGGGCTTTCATTATATGGGACCTTTTCCTGCCTCCAATGGTTATACACATATTTTAGTTGTTGTTGATTACGTTATTAAGTGGGTAGAAGCTATTCCAACTAGTAGTGTTGATCATAACACTTCTATTAAAATGCTTAAAGAAGTTATTTTTCCGAGGTTTGGAGTCCCTAGATATCTTATGAGTGATGGTAGTTCACACTTTATTCATGGTGCTTTCCGTAAGATGCTTGCTAAGTATGATGTCAATCATAGAATCGCATCTCCTTATCACCCGCGGTCTAGTGGTCAAGTAGAGTTGAGCAATAGAGCGCTCAAATGAATGTTGCAAAAGACCGTGAATAGATCTAAAAAGAATTGGTCCAAAAACTTGATGATGCATTATGGGCCTATAGAACTGCATACAAAAATCCTATGGGTATGTCTCCATATAAGATGGTTTATGGAAAAGCATGTCATTTACCTCTTGAACTTGAACATAAAGCATATTGGGCTATTAAAGAGCTCAATTATGACTTCAAACTTGCCGGTGAGAAGAGGTTGTTTGATATTAGCTCACCTGATGAATGGAGAACCCAAGCATATGAGAATGCCAAGCTTTTCAAAGAAAAGGTCAAACGCTGGCATGATAAGAGGATACAAAAGCGTGAGTTTAATGTAGGAGATTATGTGTTATTGTTCAACTCTCGTTTAAGATTTTTTGCAGGAAAACTTCTCTCAAAATGGGAAGGTCCCTACGTTATCGAGTAGGTCTATCGTTCTGGTGCTATAAAAATCAACAACTTTGAAGGCACAAATCCAAGGGTGGTAAGCGGTCAAAGAATTAAACATTATATTTCAGGTAATCTTATCAATGTTGAAACTAATATTATTGAAACCATAACCCCTGAGAAATACATAAGAGACACTTTCCAGAACGTTCCAGACTCCGAAAAGACATAGGTACGCGGTACGGTAAGTAAACCGACTCCAAAACAACTCCAATGGCAATTTTTATCAGTTTTGGATTATTTAAGAATTTTAGGAAGAAAGAAGTAGTCCGAAAGGGACAGGAGGCTCCCACGAGAGAGGAGGCCCCCCCCATAGGGCGCGCCCCCTGTCTCATGGGCACCTCGTGTGTCCCCCGGACTCCGTATTCTTGTATGTTACGTATTTTGGTCGGTAAAAATTCATTATATATATTCCCGAAGGTTTTGACCACCGTATCACGCAAATATCCTCTGTTTTCGTTTCGAGTTGTTCCTGTTGCAGAATAAAGCAAGATGTCTTCTCAGGAGTCAGTTGGGGAGAGCCGGGTGTCTCACCCAACGCCAGGTCCAGGAGCAAATAGCGACGCCTATCACTTTGGACCATCAATGGAGGATGAGATGGAGGCTGATTTGAAAAGGATAGATGCCATGGAGGAGGATCAAGAAGTTACCTCTCGTCTTCGAGCAGAATTCACTATGGGGGAACTACCTAGCCTGGCTGTCCCCACTTCGGTCACTCCTTCCAACTCTAGATTTCTTTCTTATGAAAATATGAAAAAGAGTTTCACTTATTCTCCAGAAGCTATGCAGCATCCTTGGGTAAAAGGAGCCGTGTCCGTTACGGGCAAGCTCCATAAAGAAAATATGGACCTCAAACAACAAGTCAATAAGCTCGAGGAGGAGGACCGTATCTTGAAGGGCATAATCGCCAAGAAGATCATAACACCAACCGTGAAGAAGGAGAAATAATCACATGGGTATGGGCACTCCCCTCGGCAACTGCCAAGCTTGGGGGAGGTGCCCCGGTATCATATCACCATCACACTCTTATCTTTACCGCTTTATTTAGTTCGATCCTTTTAGTAGTATCTTGATCTAGTAGATTGAAGTTTTGATATCAAGTAGTTTTGAGTTTTGCATTGTGATCTCTTTATGTAAGCGAGTCCGTGTGCTATCTATAATAAAGATTAGTGTTGAGTCAAGGGCTTTGCTATGTTGCTATGATCTTGAGAAAGTAGAAAGAACAAAAGAGTTCATATTGATCTTATGGATAGTGATAACTTCACACATAGAAAGTATGAGGCATAAAAATTGTTGAGAGTTGATGAACGTAGCCTTGGTCATCATTGCAATTAATAGGAAGTGATAAGGAAAGAGGGTTTCACATATAAATATATTATCTTGGACATCTTTTATGATTGTGAAGCACTCATTAAGTATGACATGCTAAAAGATGTGGCGTTGGACAAGGAAGACAACGTAATGGTTCATGTTTTCCGACATCTCAGTTAAAGTATATTGTCATTGACCTTCCAAACATGTTGAACTTGCCTTTCCCCCTCATGCTAGCCAAATTACTTGCACCAAGTAGAGATACTACTTGTGCTTCCAAATATCCTTAAACCCAGTTTTGCCATGAGAGTCCACTATACCTACCTATGGATTGAGTAAGATCCTTCAAGTAAGTTGTCATCGGTGCAAGCAATAAAAATTGCTCTCTAAATATGTATGACTTATTAGTGCAGATAAAATAAACTTTGTACGAACTTGTTGTGGAAGTAATAAAAGCGACGGACTGCATAATAAAGGTTCACATACAAGGGGCAATATAAAGTGACGTTCTTTTGCACTAAGACTTTATGCATCAACCCTAAACGCCAAGATGACAACCTCTGCTTCCCTCTGCGAAGGGCCTGTCTTTTACTTTATGTTTTTACTTTATGCTTGAGTCAAGGTGATGCTCACCTTTCCTTTTTATTTTTATCCATTGGCAAGCTCCTCGTGTTTGAAAGATCATGATACATATATCCAATTGGATGTAAGTTGGCATAGGCTATTATTGTTGACATCACCTAAAGGTGAATACGTTGGGAGGCAACACAATAAGCCCCTATTTTTCTCTGTGTCCGGCTGAAACTCTATAACCACAAGTATTGCGTGAGTGTTAATAATTATAGGAGACTACGAGATAGTTGAGTATGTGAGCTTGCTTAAAAGCTCTATTATTGACTGTTTCTGATGTTACGATAAATTGCAATTGCTTCAATGACTGATATTATAGTTTGTTAGTTCCCAATGAAGTTTTTGAACCATACTTGACATTGTGAATTGCTTATTACTTGAGCATAGGAAATCATATGACAAAATCCATATATGTTGTTGTTATTAGAATGATCATGATGCCCTCATGTCCGTATTTTGTTTTTATCGACACCTCTATCTCTAAACATGTGGACATATTTTTCGATTTCGGCTTCCGCTTGAAGACAATCGAGGTCTAAGCTTGGGGGAGTTGATACGTCCATTTTGCATCATGCTTTTATATCAATATTTATTGCATTATGGGCTGTTATTACACATTATATCTCAATACTTATGGCTATTCTCTCTTATTTTACAAGGTTTACCATGAAGAGGGGGAATGCCGGTAGCTGGAATTCTGGCTGGAAAAGGAGCAAACATTGGAAACCTATTCTGCACAACTCCAAAAGTCCTGAGACTCCACGAAACAACTTTTTGGATTTATTAAGAACTTATGAGCGAAAGAAATAGGCCAGGGGGGCCACACCCTATCAAGCAGACAGGAGCCCCCCCCCCCCTGTAGGGCGCGGTCCCCTATCTCCTGGGCCCCCTGGTGGGCCTCTGGCTTCCATCTTCTGCTATATCATCACTTTTACCCTGGAAAAAATCGTGGGCAAGCTTACGGGACGAAACTCCGCCGCCACGAGGCGGAACCTTGGCGGAATCAATCTAGGGCTCTGGCGGAGCTGTTCGCTGGGGACACTTCCCTCGGGAGGGGAAATCATCACCAACGTCATCACCAACGATCCTCTCATCGAGAGGGGTCAATCTCCATCAACATCTTCACCAGCACCATCTCCTCTCAAACCCCTAGTTCATCTCTTTGTATCCAATCTTGTATCAAAACCACAAATTGGTACCGTGGGTTGCTAGTAGTGTTGATTACTCCTTGTAGTTGATGCTAATTGGTTTACTTGGTGGAAGATCATATGTTCAGATCCTTTATGCATATTATTACTCCTCTGATTATGAACATGAATATGCTTTGTGAGTAGCTACGTTTGTTCCACGAGGACATGGGTGAAGTCTTGCTATTAGTAGTCATGTGAATTTGGTATTCGCTTCGATATTTTGATGAGATGTATGTTGTCTTTCCTCTAGTGGTGTTATGTGAACGTCGACTACATGACACTTCACGATTATTTGGGCCTAGAGGAAGGCATAGGGAAGTAATAAGTAGATGATGGGTTGCTAGAGTGATGAAGCTTAAACCCTAGTTTATGTGTTGCTTCGTTAGGGGTTGATATGGACCCATATGTTTAATGTTGTGGTTAGGTTTACCTTAATACTCCTTTTTGTAGTTGCGGATGCTTGCAGTAGGGGTTAATCATAAGTGGGATGCTTGTCCAAGTTAGGACAGTACCCAAGTACCGGTCCACCCATATATCAAATTATCAAAGTACCGAACGCGAATCTTATGAACGTGATGAAAACTAGCTTGAAGATAATTCCCAATGTGTCCTCGGGAGCTCCTTCTTCATTATTAGAATTTGTCCAGGCTTATCCTTTGCTACCTAAAGGATTGGGCCACCTTGCTGCACTTTATTTACTTTATTTACTTTTTGCTCGTTACTATTTATCTTATCACAAAACTATCTATCACCTACTATTTCAGTGCTTGCAGAGAAAACCTTACTGAAAAACGCTTATCATTTCCTTCTGCTCCTCGTTTGGTTCGACACTCTTACTTATCGAAAGGACTATGATAGATCCCCTATACTTGTGGGTCATCAGTGGACAGGGTGTGGGCCCCCTGGCCTTCATCTTTGGCGAGGAATTTTTATTATTTATTATAAGATATTCCGTGGAGTTTCAGGACTTTTGGAGTTGTGCAGAATAGGTCTCTAATATTTGCTCCTTTTCCAGCCCAGAATTCCAGCTGTCGGCATTCTTCCTCCTTATGTAAACCTTGTAAAGTAAGAGAGAATAAGCATAAGTATTGTGACATAACGTGTAATAACAGCCCATAATTCAATAAATATCGATATAAAAGCATGATGCAAAATGGGCGTAATAGTGCTGCCCATTTACTGCGACGTGACGCGCGCGTACAGAAACTGCCCCATGCATGCTACCCACGTCACGCACACCCCTCCGCACCGAGCCACGCACACGGGTCGTGGGGGCGGAACGCGCGAAGAATCTTACCATGGTGAAACTGTCCCACCTGCCCGCGCACCGTTTTGGGCCTGGCCCAACAACGTGTTGCGCTTATGTGTGGACCAGGTCCGAGGGCTCCTGTCGGTGTACAAAAATAGGGGGCACATTCTTGTACCCCTTTACCTGTGCACGGGCAATCAGAGCCGCGCCCGCAACCACACCAAGCAGAACGTGAAAGGTGAGCCAAGGTAAGACCAAAGCCCGAGACGGCCACAAGACAGATGAAGCAACGCCAAGGCCAAGACCACAAAGAGCAGAGGGACGAAGCAGGTTCCCCAGGCAATATCCTTGCCGGGCGGCCTCGGCGGCCCCGGCAAGACCCTTGCCGGGGCAGCCCGCCCACACCAGCCGAGCGAGACACCCTTGAGCCCACCAATGCTCAGACAAATGCGTTGGATAGGGCTCGGGAGGCACCTCCGTGGTGGCATGCAGATCTTTGTGAAGACATAGAATGCTCAAGATCAAATGAGGATAAGAGGGCAACCATCCTCATCGAACAAACCCACAAGACCCCCGGCAAGACCCTTGCCGGGGAGGCCAGCGCGCTACGGCAAGACCCTTGCCGGGCCACCCGGCAAGACCCTTGCCGGGGAAGCCAGCGTGCCGCGCAGCAAGACCCTTGCCGGGCCACCCGACAAGGCCCCCGCCAACACACACCAGCTCGGCCGCTGTCAGGCCCGCACCAGATAAGTCTTCACTGCCATTCGCATGCAGTTGCCGACCCAACCAGCTGGGCAGGCACCTGCGTGGCAGCATGCAATCCTTCGTGGAGGCTCCACCACCGCACCACCTCAGTTGCCTGCCTGCCAAATGGCACCGCATGCATCGCTGGCCAGGGCGCGTGTCGAAGCAAGGAGGAGCGGGGACGGATGGGACGGGCCTCGCCCCCGTCCCCAATAAAGTGAAGGGACACCTAAGCCTCGCATTGAATGCGTCTTGTCCTGTAATGCGAGAGATAACCTCGAAACGTTGTACCCTTTCCACCCCCTGCTTGCCACTGTGGCGACCCCTTTTTTCCTACAAAAGGAGGCCCGAGGCGACCAGGAAAAGGATATGGCTCTCTGGAACCTCGTAGCACCTAGAGCTAGTTCAAGAGCTTAAGAACACTAAATACATCCACCAAAGCAGGACTAGGGTTTTACGCATCCTCGCGGCCCGAACCTGGGTAAATCCCCCTCGTGTCACCTGTTGGTCCCGCTCTGCTCATGATCCCCGTGCCCCGCAACCATTGAAGGGATTCCAGTGATCCCATAGGTGTTGTTTCCCACCGACAGGAGGATACGTACATGACACGTAACGGCAGCCGCTGCCTCTGATACTAACTTGGTTGACTCTGTAGCATCATGTTGCCTTTTTAAACCTGCCTCAAAACGGATCTCCATTCTTCCCCCTCTAGATTTAGTTAACCTATCGAGCATTATCCACGATGTTTGTTTCCTCTTGCGCCCAGGTGCTAGTCCAACAACGAACATAGGAAGTGTTAGTGTACATCAAACTGTGAGACTATATATAAAGAAGCATGCAACTGTAACTTGACTCCAGCAACTACCTTCTTGTTGTTGAAGCTCACAAGGTTCATATGATATTGCCAACTCGTCTTGTGTCAAGAGTGCTTGGGAAGTAGTGTCAGGTGGCAAGGGAGCTTGGGAACGTGCTGCTAGCTCAGTTGACGCACGAGTAAGTCATGCAGCTGGTAGTATTGTGGTAGGTGTTGCAAGAACTAGGGCTGTCTCTGCTTGTTTGGTGGCAGCTATTTGTTTCTGTTTGGCTTTTTTTGCAACTCGTGTAGCATGGAATAACAATTTAGTTCTTCAGAACAAATTGATGCGTGATGCAGACGAACTGAACTTTGATGTTAGACAACCACATAATAGGAGGATGTAATATGTATGAAAAACAGGACGGAAGAGATAACCAGAACTATGATGTGTAAACTAAGAAGAAGACATTTCACCAAATTAGAAGCAATGCAATGAAAAGTAGACACCATATGAAAGATGTTACAAATATCGCTCTGCCAAGTTAACAATGTCTCATCATAAATGGCATTTAAACAAATGTGAAGTAGTACAAGAAATAAATCATATGCAAGATGCAAACTACATCACACTACCATGTTAGAGGTCTCTCGTCATTAGTGTCATTGCATATTCACAGCATTGCATATTCACAGCTTATGATGTGTAAACTAGGGAGAAGGCATTTCAACAAATTAGAAGCAATGAAAGCTAGACACCATATGAAAGATGCAACGAATATCACTCTACCAAGTAAAAACTGTCTCGTCATAAGTGCCATTTCAAAAAATTAGTAGTACAAGCTAGAAAAGAATGTGAGATGTAACCTATATCACACTCCGAAGTCAAACGTGTCTTATGATAAGTGATTGTTGCAGGTTACACAATAGTAGTAATTTGATGTAAGAACATGGTGTGATAGACAGATATTGTATGTTCTAGAAACAGGAACATGTGTCTTATTCAAGTATAATGTGTAAAGTAAGCAGATGGAATTCAACAAAATTAGAAGCAATACAAGCTAGACATCACACATAACATGCAACCACATATAACAGTGCCAAGTTAGAGGGAGCACCGGTGATGCTGCACTAGGGGAGACGTGCTCATCATAAACACAGCTTTGTTGAGTGTCTATGCATGTGTTGTCTTGGAAATAATCTTGGGGGTGTGGAGGAGTAGAAACTGTAGAGGCCCTCTGTTCGGAAGGAGCACCTTTATCCGTTGCCTTACTAACTTCCTTCCGCTTTATTGATTTTGAATTGTCAAGTAAAACCGACAAGAAAAAGTAATAAAATTCTCTATTCAGAACTCATTCATGCATGATACTGGCAATCACTACTTTGATGTAAGGCAAACACATGATACCAGGATGGAATATGTACGAAAAATAGGACGGCATGGCATGTTCACAACTGTTGTGTAAACTAAGCAGAAACCATTCCAGCAAATAAAAAGCAATGCAAGCTAGACACCACATGAAAGATGCAACCAATATGACTCTGCCAAGTTAAAAGTGTCCCATCAAAAATGGAATTTCAACAAATAAGAAGCAGCGCATGCTATAAATCATATGGAAGATGCAACTAATATCGCACTGCATATACTAAAGGTATCTCGTCATGTTGATTGATGCGGGATACAAAAAAACAATAGTTTTATGTAAGGACATGCTTAATAGACAGATGTACTATGTACTAAATACAGGAAGGCATGTCACATTAATGTGTATAATGTATAAGCTAAGCAGACTAGCACATGCAGTTTAACCAGATTGGAAGAATTACAATCTAGACACCATATGCAACATGCAACCACATATCACGCTGCCAAGTTAGAGCAAGCACCTGCGATGCTAGTGTAGGGGAAATGCTGTAATCAACTACAGAGCTACGTTCACTATCTTCATCTAGCATTTCTGTTTCTTGAGAATCATGTCGGGAGGCTGACGTTGCATTCTTTAAATGAGGAGTAGTCCCCTTGCCTGCCTGCCTCGTCATAAGTGATTGATGAGGGATACACAAGAACATTAGTTTGATGTAAGAACATGGTTAATACACAGATGTACTAGTATGTGCCAAAATAGAAAGGCATGTCATATTCAAAGGTATAATGTGTAAGCTAAGCAGATCCAATTTAACCAAATTGGAAGCAATACAAGCTAGACATTCAGCTGGAGTGGTGAGCATGATCATCTAGGACCTGAAAGCCTGGTGGGAGGCGGGCTGCTTTACCACCATCGCAGATTTTTAGTTGGCTTCTAGGTGATGCCTATCTTTGCTGGGCTTGTCACTGGCTCGGCCAGTGCCCTGACTAGCTATTTGTCTTCTGGTGCTCACGGGATGGTGGTTCATGTAAAAAAATATCTTTCCTTATCTTACCGACTTGACCTTTCGAATACAAGCTAGACACCATATGGAACATGCAACCACATATGACACCGCTGAAATTAAAGCAAGCACCTGGGATGGTGGTTCATTGCGAGCGAGGTCATCAACTCCAGAGCTACGTTTACCGTCTCCATCTGCTGACACTGCACCCTTTATAGCGTTGTAACATGTCTTGCCTACCCGCATACGAAGATCGAGCGACTTCTCTCTTTTCTTTTTGGCTTCTCTCATGGCAGTAGAGTCTGAAATACCCTTGCATAAAAACACAATAGTGAGAGTAAGGGTGAAGTGTGTATAGAACTAGTGCACTGTAAAAGTAGCAGATAGCAGGTGGCTGAAAAATAAATGACAGGAGACATATGATAGCTCTACAACATTGCATGGCAAACAAAATTAGATTGTACTCCGTATGATTTTGTAATATATGAGCACAGGAAATGCAGGTACTCCTCCAGCACACCACCATATGTGGTCATATCTAAGATAACAATGATCGAAAATAAATAGGTCAGTCGATTTTTTTAATGAACCGTCCGATCTATAAGGAACGAGCAGATGGCCTTCGTCTACCTCCCGCCAGTCACTGTTGACGATCTTTCTCGAACCGCCAGTGACCACCGGCCCAGACCCCTGCCTCCGCCGCCCCGCCCTCCCATCGACCTCACACCACCGCCGTGCTTGGCAGTGCCCCCAGGCCATCCCTTTAATCCCGGCCGACCTCCAGATCGGGCGCCAGTAGCTCTAGGCCGCACACGCCCCTAAGATAAACACCAAGGCGCTGCTTCCCCGGCGTAATAGGCGTACTAGCGCCTGTTACGCTGGGGAATGCTTCCGTTAATAGGGAATCAAGTGGCCAGAAATTGAAATTCAGGGGGCGACGGACCTCTAGCTAAGGTGAAATAGTATATGAGGAGAAACCTTGTGCATCGTGAGTTGCTAGGAACATCTAGTATCAAGAAGAAGCGGTCAACTAGTGTCTTCTGTGGGATGAATACCGTGCAAGCAGAGACGTAAGATTTGCACGAATAAGGGAAGAGGATTACCTTTTTCGGTTTCCGGTGCGGTCACCTCCACATGTCGTGCCAATCTTCTTCTTTTTACCAGGGAAACCGATGTTCTGGAGGGTGCAGGCTTGGACGAACCCATGGCCAAATTGTTGACTGTGTTGCCGTGGCCGTATGTCGTGGAGGAAGCAGATCCGAGGCGGCGAAGGACGGCGAGGGTGAACAGCTCCGGTGCGGTGGAGGGTGGCGAAGTTGGAGCGGCAGCGGTGAGGCGCAGGACGGCGTGGTTGAACTGGCTCGGGTACGGACGGCTCGGCCTCGGCTTCAACTACTAGCCGTGGAGGGTGTTGCGGTTGAGGTTGCGGTGGACGACGACGTCGGGCTATCGGCTCCGGCGTGATGGAGGAGGGCGGCGGTTGATGGGTGGGATGGGGTTTCGCGGCTGGTGGAGAGGTAGTTTTGGCGCCCACGGAGTACGAATGGGGAATCGGACAGGTGGGGGGAACCATGTTTCGATCTAGGACGCGCTTTTTTTTGGCTTTTTTGAACAGAAGATGGGACGCGCTTGTTTGAAATTTGGGGAAAGTACAAACTTTGCCCCCTCTTAAATTTCGGACCTACTGCGGGTCGGGGGTAGGATGGTAATCCTAGGTGTCCCAAATAGTGGGCGGGAGCGATTATGGCTGCGCGCATGTGTGCTTAGGCGGCCATTGTGTATGAATGTTTTTCCGGATGCGGTTGCGTGGCGTCTAGATGAAGCTACAAACCTACCCTGGTTTAGGCCTTTAGACGTCGTGCCGGTAGGTTTCACGGGTCGGAGTTATTAGAAAAGTAATTTCCTTGTACTACCAAACATTGGTCTCACGCGGTTTCAAGTAGTAGAGGCTCTTTTGGCACTTCGTTCAAATTTTGAAACACAAGCATTCACGTTTAGAGTACTCTTGAACTATGAGGATTGACCTAAATAGACAACGTTATATTTGACCTTGTATGTTTGAAAACCTCATTAAATTATCCGCTTCTTTTGAAATTTTGACACTTGAAAATCCTATAACTACGATTATTTTGGAATGGAGGAGCTAAATTTGAATCTATTTTGTACATGACTACATATGCTATTATGTACAAAATCAGAGCAAAGATTGGTGCCCCCATAATTTAGGTATGGTTTACAAATGCGATGATATCAAATTCAAATAATTGAATGGACTTCATGTTGAATTCGATTTTTAAACCACCTTAAGTTGAATTCAAATGTATGCTAGTTCATAGGTAGCTATTTATAATGTCCATTGTGTAACTTTTCAGTATGTATAATGTGCTTTACACACACAACATGAACTATACTCACGTTTATATTCGATTGCTAAAGCGATGCATTGTCTGGAGTTCAAAATACTAACTAGGTGGATCAATTGTGTCGAATAATAACATAGACATGCTTAAATTTGATAGAATCTAGATGTCTGATGGATCAATGACCGCTCCTTACGCGAATTACAAATATCATGATCCCATCCTAATATTTGGATACAATTTATATCTTTAAACAATGTGTAGAGCAGTCTTTTACGTGTAGTTTCACTCTCCATCGGTGGTCCCTCACACATGCTCAAACACTCTCTCCCGAGGTGTCTTTCTCGCACACATGCTCTAGATATAACCCTCCCTCCCTCTCGTAACCATTTACAACTGTTTTCACTAACCTTTATCACAAGCACTCTTGCTCTCGCAAACATACACACACACAATCCTCATCGACCCTTTCTATATACATGGACCTGCCTAAGTCTCTCATGTACGCACATTATCTTTACGCCTGTCTCTTACGCATTGTCTCACACCTCTCTTCCTAATCGACGAGTATGATTCTAGCAGAGCATTCTGTAGGATGCCCCTTAAAGTTAGGTTGGATGAATAGTTATATCAGAGATAAAGGGGTTACCTTAGTCCGAGAACCTAGGGTTACAAATCCTAGCCGGCTTTGTCAGTGGACACAGAGTCCTTCACAATTCTGCTATCTTTGTCTTGTACGACTAGTCATCCATGGGTCTTCCTAAATGCGTCACGGGCCGACCAATGTGGCGCAGGACGGAACCGAACGAAGGGCCTCACCTCGACCCACCGGACCTGACATGGTGACACACACTCTGCCCCCACGTCTTATTATCTTCTCACACCCACACATACCAACACAAACACCACACACACAGAAAATTTCTCCTGGTGCCTCTATTCCCTCCCCCTTGCATGTACACACTCAAGGGAATGGAATCTCTTGTCGTGACGTCATATTCGTCTCTCTCTCTCTAGACCACTCTCATTTCTCGTGCTATCTCTCCCACGCCCCGTCGGCCCCTCTATCCATGCCTCTCTCTAATACGTAATACACACACATACCTCTCTAGGCCCCGCCAAATGCATCAAGATTACAAAGTTATATGGAGGAGTACGAACGCTAATTTGCATTGCATGGTGCCCACAATGATATTTATTCTGCACTGTGAATTTGTATATTTTTATACTATATACAAAGTTAGTCATAATAAAGAGAAACGAAGAGCATCTCTCTCTCCATCGCATACCCTCCTGTACGCTCCTTTCACGTATGCACACAAAACTATCTCTAGGTCCTCTAAAAGTAAGCCCCCAGAAAATTCACGCATGTTTCATCTTTCTCTCGTGATATATGCAATGATGATCATTGTATTTGAAGCGAAAGCATGATACATACATTGGACTTCAGAATCCACTCATTACGGTCACCATTTATGTTTAGTGGTTATTATACGATCACGGGCTCACCGTACAACTCAGTATTTGCTCATGACATGACTAGTTGACGATTAAACGCTCCACGTGGCACCTCTAGTGTTGCATCACATTATCTCACTACCATCGTGCCCACACGACTTGTATCTACTCTACATCTACACTCTTATAAAATACATAAAATACACTCTTGTAAAAAACAGAGTTGGTGATGATGGTGTGCTCGCCATCCTGCAATATAGGCCGTTCGATTTATATCGGCGGATAGGAAAGAAACTATGGCAATTTTGCAAAAGGTACCCACACACCTCTCCACATTTGCAAATAAGGCCTTCCCTCGTTCATCCTTTTCTCTCACAAGATAAACAAGTCATACAAATGCATCTTGATGTTACGTGCAACGCACGGGCATCTTGCTTGTAAGAATGAAAACAAACGACAAAAAAATATTTGGACGGTGGTTCGAAGTCATGACCGCGGGCACAGCGGACAAGGTGGCCTTGTATTGGTATGCTGAGCCGTCTGTTTTAACACACAAGAGCTGGTGTGGTGATTATACACACACGCACGCATGCACACGAACTGCATCCATGCAACACTCACACAAACACATGCACCCACGCACGCACGCAACACTCACATGTACACACGCAGCCACGGACGCACGCAACACTCACACGCACGCACGCAACACTCACACGCACACACGCACGCATGCATGCACACACCAGTACACCACACGACCAACACACACTCTCACGCTCAAGTGCTCAACCTACACATGCATGCGCACACATCAGGCCACAGCATACATACACAACCAGGTGATTCTCAGCGCACGGGTTGGAGCCTTGTCGCGCCTGCGTAAATTTGTGTTTATCTGACCTTTTGCCTATGTGAACTGACAGGTGGGACCCACAAGGAACGTGGTCAATTTAACTAGTCAACATGGCGCCACGAACACTATTTGGCCGGTCAACAGAGTGCAATCTGATGCTGAACTGTGAGCAAGTGACCGTATAATCACCGCAAAACGTATATAGTGACCGTAATCAGCTTATTCTGAAGTTCGGTGACCGTATTACGCTTTTCTATCTGTAGGCCCACCAAAACTACATCTCTACACGTTCTCGCATGTTACATCTAACAACTATGCAATATAGCACTACTACTACACTCTAACACAATAAATCATATGTGTTTTTGGTTTTACTAGATATCATATTGTTACTTATAATTATTCAGTTTGCATACATTAAAATTGCCTTTGAAATGTATGGCCAGTATCATCTACCGCGCGGGAAAAATCCCGCCCTTTCTTGTTTAATCAGGTTTGTATCGATGGATCATGGGAAACAGCAAAACTATAGTACTATACAGTACAAATGACAGTTCACTGGGCCGTCGTGTCGTCTAATCCTCCGTCGTAAGAGTGGAGCGCTCGCTTTCATAAATCTTCTAGTCCCTTTCACCGACATGTGGGACATCAAGCTACTGGGTCCACGTGCCATACCGGAATACAGTGCAGAGCAGCCGGGGTGAAGCACCCCAGTCATGGCGCCGGCGTAGTAATGAGCAATGAGGCGTCAAATCACAAAGTTGCACCTTTCCCGCAGTTAAGTTGGAGGGACGAAGCAACCATCATTTCACTCATTGTTGAATCCGCTTCTCCCTCATCTTCTTCAACTTAACCACGCCTTGCTTCTGTCGTTGTTCTGCCTCATGTGGGATGCGGATTGGCTTGGTAAAGCACTAACACGTGGGACCGCATGTTAGCAAACCGCCAGGACAACATCCTCTGAAAATAAGAAGCCTAATCCTAGACTTACAAAGGGCTACGTAGTTTCTACGTATACTTTCCATCTAATCTATATATGCCCCCCTGATTTTCAGGTGGGGTGGGCCTAATCCTCTCCTTTAATCCAATCAAATAGTCCCACATCACATCAGTTCGTCACTTTAGGTAAACCATTACGTGGATGTAGCATTGCTCAAATAAGAAACCTCCCCCGCCATCCAAGGCAAAATCACCTCCTTTTACTAATCTTGATTCTATAATTTTTTAGATCAATATAATTGAGATTTGTATAGATAGCACACAGGAGCAAAACCAAGTGGTACGGTTAAGGGCATCCACAATGTGTAGCCAAATGTGAAAATAGCTTTTGGCATCGTGGGAGCCATTGTGGACGGTGTTGTCAAAGCCAAAAAGATGGAACCGAAGCTCCCTGATTGATTGATTGAAGGAATAGAAAATTGCAATGTCTCTCCTCTTTCTCCCATGCTTGGACGCATGTAGTCCAAAGATAGAGCACGTAGTCTACTCCCTGTCCCTTCTATCACAAATCACAAAGCGGAGGCGTCAAATCACAAAAGCACGGACGAATCAACCATCATTTCACTCTTCGCTGACTCCGCTTCTCCATCGTCTTCTTCGAGAAACCATCTCACCGCACTAGTACTCCTAGTAGTACTAGTAAAGGACTTCCTGGATGCAAATAAGGCGGTTGTCTCGGCTTGTAGGCAGCACTTGCCAACGACTTACACTGGTCTCCCCAATGGTGTTCTCCATCAAACGCACTTCGCCAAACCACCCAAAAAAAGATATCGTCGACGTCACCGTAATGGGGAAGGAAGTCAAATATAGTTACTACCTCCATTTTTTTGTACACAAGACCAGTATATCAAAATTACAATTTGCAAAGGGCCACTAACACTAATCGAGGCAAAATTGATGGGGTTAGAAACCAAGGACATTAATATCCCATGCATGCATGCGGAAGTGAGAAGGTTGGTTTGCATGGCGCTGCATTAATCAAGCGATGAGGAGTGAGATGGTTAGCTCTTTGGTCTTTGGAGAAAAAAATACGCATTAATTGACACGTGAAACGAGGATTTGTATTGATTAAATCCCGCGAAGGAAAACCCCACTTTCTTTTTTAACACTAGTACTCCTAGTACGTACGTACTTATCCTTTTTGGGTCTAGGCCTTGCATTGCCAAACTTCGCCACACATTTTTGCCAAGCTTGCCTAAAGTTTTCAAAATGAGAAGGAGGTACACTTGCGCACGGTGTCGCGGTCGCACCGCACCCTCACACGGTCGCTCCTGCACGCCGCGGTCGCACCACACCCTCACACAGTCGCTCCTGCACGCCGCAAACCCAACCAAGGGAACGCACCCTCACTGACACGTGTTGTCGCATGTGAATAAACCAAACTCAGTCATCCTATCGCTGACACATAATTTTCGTTCATAGTGTATGTTTATCCAACCGCATGTTGGGGAGTATCTGTACGGCCCGTGCGGTGGTCTGTTGGGGAAGAAGAAGAGGTGAGGAAGAAGGAAAGAAGGGTTAGGAGACATAGCATATTCATCCAACCGCCTGAAATGGTAGACTGACCCAAGTCAGGCGACTTGCATAACAAATATATGTTTTTACACAGCAAAAGATCCATAAAAACAACAACACAAAGAAAAACTATCACTACTCGCGGAAAGAGACGGCCTCGTCGTCTTTGGCTGCCGGCACGAACCAGCCGTCGCTGCCGACGTGTGTCTCCGCACCATGGTTGTCCTCGGCCTCCAGCTACTTGTTCAAGCGGAGCGCGCAGGCGCTCTTCACGGACGAGAGCACAGCCCGGTTCAAGTCGAGGACGTCCGGTTCCGCCTGCAGGAGGGCCTCGATGGCAGCGGCATCCGCGCGCTTCGCCTCAAGTTGAGCCTCCACCACCCGGTTCACATCCATGACATCCGGTTCCGCCTGCAGGAGAGCCTCGATGGCAGCAGCATGCGCACGCTCTGCGTCGAGTTGAGCCTCTGCCTCCCGATCCTCCTTTAGTATCGTTGAGGGAGTCCCGAATTAGGGGGTGTCCGGATAGCCGAACTCTTACCGTTGACCAGACTCCTTGACTATGAAGATACAAGATTGAAGACTTCGTCCCGTGTCCGTATGGGACTTTCCTTGGCGTGGAAGGCAAGCTTGGCGATACAGATATGTAGATCTCCTACCATTGTAACCGACTCTGTGTAACCCTAACCTATCTGGTGTCTATATAAACCGGAGGGTTTTAGTCCGTAGGACGAACAACAATCATACCATAGGCTAGCTTCTAGGGTTTAGCATCCTTGATCTCGTGGTAGATCTACTCTTGTACTACCCATATCATCAATATTAATCAAGGTGAGTAGGGTATTACCTCCATCGAGAGGGCCCAAACCTGGGTAAAACATCGTGCCCTTATCTCCTGTTACCATCCGCCTAGACGCACAGTTCGGGACCCCCTACCCGAGATCCGCCGGTTTTGACACCGACATTGGTGCTTTCATTGAGAGTTCCTCTGTGCCGTCTCCGTCAGGTAGGATGCCTCATCTCGTCTTTAAAGATGATACCATTGCCAAAGAAGCCTTGGCCACTGGTCAGACTCTTCGGCTAGGCGGTTTTCTCATGACCGCTAGTTCGGCCGCCGCACCGACGATGGCCTCTCGAGTCATCGAAACCAATCTCCATGTTAGTTCGGAACTTGCCGAACAGTTAGATCTGATCGAGCTCTCCTCCATAAACGAGCTCTTGGATCGCATCGCCGCCCTGGGAGTCGCCACAGATTACGACCGGATCGGGCCTAAAACCGATCTAAGAGAGATCAACTCTCCCCAGGCTACCCATCATGTTGTTGTGATAGAGGAGCAATGCGGCGACTCTTCTCCTATCTTAAGGACTAGCTACGTCGATTCCCGATCCCTCCATGCCGGATTCCTGCGGAGGGACGGATGTCGATCAAGCCACGAACTTAAAGTCAGCGGCGGGTCGGACTCATTGGATAGCACTCAAATATCCAAACTTCCGAAGTTCGAAACTTCCGGCCCTTGAGTCCTAAATTGGACGGGGTTCGGATTTAGTGCCACCCGCCCACCCAAACATTAGCGATCTCTCTCGAATTCGGCAAGAGCCCGCCAAACAAGACATCATTACTGGGCCAGATTCCTCCTGGTTATGAACAGGATAAAGGACTGCCGAGAGGAGGACGCAATTCCAATCTTCTGCAATAATTGCACGGACAAGGGAATCCTAAACGCCATAAGTCGTCGAGAAATTACACGCTTTGCTGACTTGGTGACCATCATACAAAAGTACTGTGCGATGGAGAGCGCCTGGAAAACCGAAGGTAAATTTTGGTATAATCCGGCCCCGAATACATCCCTAGTCTGGAACAAAAGGGTGCATCATTATCAAGCACCTGGGTTGAATACCAAAAAACCAAAACCCCCTAAAGGGTACGGAACCGTGCTGGAGGGTTGGCTAAACGGACCTTGCAAAATTCATATACGAGGGCGCCACTCCAACTCATAGCCTTCAAGCATGTTGGATACTACAGAGGTGGCCAAAAGTGGCGAAGAGCTTCTAGCTTCGTAATCCCAGCCCAGCAACACCAAAGACGGTGTTAATAGTCTTCAAGACTTTCGCATCAAATAACATGCGAAAATGACAACTCAAGAACCTTGTCAAGTCTACCAAGTAGCAACAATAAATCCATGGGTGACACGGCTATTACCTTCAATGCCAAAGGATTTAACCTAAATTCGAACTTCCGGGCACCACCGCATTGGTCCTCGGCCCGATAGTAGGCGGCTTTCGCCTTAATAAGGTACTCATAGATGGCGGCAGCGGACTAAACCTCATCTATGAGGAAACCCTCCAAAAATGGAAATAGATCGAACCGCATTGAGCGAAGCAGCACAACCTTTAGAGGAATAATCCCCACCGGGAAGCATGCTGCACAGGAAAAATCATCTTTGGGACGTAGTGTTATTTCGCCCGGACAACTACAGTCCGAGGAGGTCACATTTCAAGTGGCCCTGCTCAACAGCGGATATCATGCTTTATTAGGACGAGAGGCATTCACAATTTTTCAAGCTATACCCCATTATGGGTACATGAAGCTTAAAATGCCGGTCCCAACGGAATCATCACTCTCGCTAGTGATCCGAACATAGCACTCCGCTACGAAAATAAGACAGCCGCACTAGCCCTCGAGGCACTATCTCAAGCCCTAGCGGCCGAGGAACTCACCGCGATGCGCTCCACGGTGAAACGAGGACGATGTGATACTCGATAAAAGATCCAAGTACACCTATTTTAAACCAGCGGATGAAATAGTCAAATTCCAAGTCCACCCAACGGACCTGCAAAGACGGCCTCCATCGGGCACAATTAAACCCTGATGTAGACGCCAGACCACGAGAATTTCTACAAGAAAACTGGGACATCTTTGCCTGGCACCCTTCAGACATGCCAGGAACCCCACGTCAGCTGGCCGAGCACAGCCTAAATATCCTAAAAGGATTCAAGCCAGTCAAACAGGCTCTTCGGCGCTTTTCCGAACCCAAGAGACAGTCCATGGGAGTGGAGCTAGCCAAACTTTTGGAGGCCGGATTCATCAGAGATATAAAACATCCGGACTGGCTAGCGAACCTGGTGATGGTACCAAAGAAGGATAAATCCTGGCGCCTATGTGTTGATTTCAAAGACCTTAATAAGGCTTGCCCAAAGGATCCCTTCCCCCTCCCTCGAATTGATCAAATCATTGACGCTACAAAGAGGACACAACTCATTGTGCTTCCTCGACGCTGCATCCGGCTACCACCAAATCAAGATGGCGGAGCAGAACCAAGCTGCAACAGCATTCATCACTCCATACGCCCGCTCGCTTCAACACAATGCCCTTTGGGCTCAAAAACGCCGGTGCAACATATCAACGCATGATTCAGACATGTCTGGCAAACCAGATCGGCAAAATGGTGGAAGCATATGTAGATGATGTGGTCGTCAAAACCAAGCACGTCGAAACTCTAGTAGACGACTTGAGGCTCACATTCGACAATCTTCGAAAATATGACATCAAGCTCAATCCGGAAAAATGCGTCTTGGCGTTCGGTAGGAAAGCTCTCGGCTTCATTGTGTCCGTAGAGGAATTGAAGCAAACCTAGCCAAGATTCGAGCTCTGTCACAATTGGACATTCCAAAAGACCTCAAACAAATACAAAAATTGACGGGATGCGAGCGGCTCTAAGCCGCTTTATCTCCCGCTTAGGAGAAAAGGCATTACCTCTTTACCGCCTCCTCCGCTGCACGAACACTTCGAGTGGACGGATGCCGCCACGGCCGGACTCGAAGAAATAAAGGCCATTTGGCAACAAATCCTGTCTGGCCGCTACCAACGTGGGCGAACCAATGCTATTATACATCGCCGCAACACATCAAGTTGTCGGTAGCGGTGCTCGTTGTCGAACGAGAACGGACGGACACGGTTCCCCACTCAAAAACCGGTTTATTATGTGTCCACTGTCCTAACTCCATGCAAGTCCGGTACCCACACTATCAAAAGATAGCATACGTGGTGTTCATGGCATCCCGGAAGCTGCGACACTACTTTCAAGAGTGTTCGACAACGGTAGCCTCAAGTACCTCTTAATGACATTATAAACAACATGACGCGACGGGCGGATTGCTAAATGGGCCATAGAGCTCCTCCCATTCGACATAACCTATAAGCCACGACGAGCTATTAAGTTGCAGGTTTTGGCCCACTTCGCGTGGCGAATGTGAAAACTCCCTAAAGAGTACGGGCGCATACTCCAATTGGATCATGCACTTTGACGGCTCCAAAATGTTGGTTGGCTCTGGGGATGGCGTCGTCTCGACGTCCCCAACCGGGGACACACCCAATACATCCTTCGATAATGTATACGGACTCCAACAACGTGGCGAACACGAGGCCCTTACGCACGGCCTCCGGATGGCAGTCTCCATGGGCATTCAACCCCTAGAGGTGCGAGTGGATTCAAACCTCGCAATATCTCAAATAAACGGAGACTTTGACGCCAAAGATCCGAAAATGGCAGCATACCGCAATGCGGTCCTAAAAATGTCAGCACGGTTCGAAGGGCTCGAATTTCATCATATAGCCCGGGATAACAACCAGGCGGCGGATATATTGGCAGGCATCGGTGCAAAACGTGATGTCGTCCCACCCAATATCTTTTTGGAACGGCTGTTCAAGCCATCCGTACTATGGGAAGGGGAGTCCGGCAATAACAATCCGGACCCAACCACACCGCATGATGCCGAACACTCTGACACAACCGAGGCTCCGCCCGAGATAACACCCTCTACTCACGAAATAATGGCGGTTATCGCCCGTGGGCGGAACCATTCCTAGCCTACCTAACTAGGCAGGAACTCCCCGAAGACCAAAATGAGGCTCGCTGCATAATACGGCGCTCTAAAGCCTATAAAGTCCATGAGGGAGAGCTTTATAAGCAAAGCACTACCGGAGTCCTTCAAAGGTGTATCTCCGAAGAGGAAGGGCGAAACCTCTTGGCTGAAATTCATGCCGGACTGGGTGGGCACCACGCCGCAGCCCGGGCCCTTGTAGGCAAGGCCTTACGTACAGGATTTTATTGGCCACGGCCCGGGCAGATGCGCAGGACTTAGTCCAGCGATGCGTCGGTTGCCAGCTTTTTGCTAACCAAAGCCACATGCCACCCACCGCCCTTAAAACTATACCCATCACCTGGCCGTTTGCGATGCAGGGGCTTGACATAGTTGGACCCCTCAAGGGAGGAACCCACAAGCAAAAATACCTATTGGTCATGGTGGACAAATTCACCAAATGGATAGAGGCCAAGCCTGTTAAAACGGCCGAATCAGGACCAGTGATAGACTTCATATCAGGGCTAGTGCACCGTTACGGTGTCCCCCCACAGTATCATCACTGACAATGGCAATAACTTCACAGCCGATGAGGTCAAATCATGGTGCAAAAACATGGGCCTCAAGCTCGATTATGCCTCAGTCTATCACCCTCAAACCAACGGCCAAGTCTAACGGGCGAACGGTCTAATCATGAGCGGCATTAAACCCAGACTGGTGCGGTCCCTCTAAGAATCTAACACGCACTGGGTTGAGGAGCTCGACTCCGTACTCTGGGGGCTGCGGACCACGCCGAATCGTACTACCGGATTCACCCCATTCTTTATGGTGTGCAGCGCAGAGGCAGTCTTGCCCTGCGATATAATACATGAATCACCTCGCGTGCGCATGTATGAAGAAAGAGAAGCCGAGCTTGATCGGCAGGACAGTTTGGACGCATTGGAGGAGGAGCGCGACGTGGCAAAAGCTCGTTCCGCATTCTATCAACTGCAGGCTCGAAGATATCAAAGCTAGGAAGTACGTGCATAATCTTATATCGTTGGCGAACTAGTTCTACGCCTGTCGGACAAGAAAAAGGACAAACTCAAGCCCAAATGGGAAGGTCCCTTCATCATCGACCAGGTCCTGACCGGCGGAGCATACCGTCTGCGGAACCCATCGGATAACTGACTCGAGCCGAACCCATGGAACGCAGCCCGTCTACGAAGATTCTACGCCTAAGTGTCGTACTCCAAGTTCGTCTCCTTCCTCCGTCCGCATTCTTTATTTTTGCTTTTTGCTGTCTTTTACTTCTCTCCTTCCCCCTTCTTCTTCTTGTAGCCTCTAGAGGCTCGTTTGCGCTTCTTCCGCACACACTTGACGTGCTGTCCGCGCTCATTATACCTGGGGGCTTCTTTTACAGAAGCTTATTTATACGGGCTTTCATGCCCAGCACATGCGTTAAACTTCCGCATGTACCATTTATTCACCATTATATGCATCGATATGACTTAAGTTTTGGCCAAGCTGGGTTGCCTGGCTCCTGTGCTTACCCCTACGTTCCCGATTGTTCAGCTAGGTGGTAAAGGGAGCACCTCTGCGATTGTTACTGCCGGATCAGCCGGATGTCTACCTCAGACTGGGTGAGGCCGAAAGCTAGCATTCTTAAGGGAATATTCGGTCGGTGAACTGAAAGATGATTTTTAACTATTTACCCATCTGCCCCCAGATGATTTTCTGCTTTTATAGCAGCTTTGACATGCACTTTAGGGCATGCATCCCAGCGAAAGGAACCCTTAACGGAACTATTCTCCTGGAAGATGTTTCTTACTACCCATGTAATATAACATAACTAGTTGGGCACTTGTCTGATACAGCAACAATGACCCCTACGCTTGGTCTCCATGCATACCACGGTTCTTATATAACCACGAAGGTATTCGGACACACTCCGGACTATTGGGTCCGGAGGTCGGGTTAAAAGGTCCGCTACGACAAAAGATCTACAATCCGGCTAGAAGACATTCTTTCATGTCATATTTTTACATAGTCAATTTGACTCATTGTATTCCTCCTCAATGCCATCTAATAGGATATCTAATTTACAATCTTACTGGGAATACTTGGCGGCCAATTCTACTTGGCCGTACACCAAGCTTACAGGGATCTCCATCCCATCCGGCCCCACAGGTCCGACCTCGGCCATGTGGTTTGGGTCAGCCTTCGTGTACCGCGTCTTCACCATGGCCCAGGCCTCCCTGGCGCCTTGACGGTAGGCCGATATCTTCCATAGCCGGAAGCACCGCCATACTCCTTGAAGCCGCTCCGCCAGCTCCCAAAGGTTTTCGGCAGGGAGATAGATGGCCACAAGGCTTGGCCGATGCATTTCATCACCTGCCGGACTCGTTTGTGCAGCTGACGCAATTCAGGAAGAAGATCACCCGAAGAACTGGGCATCTCCTCCTCAGGACGACCTGTGAGCAAACCTACATACATGTTTATGTTAGTGGCCTTCCTCGCCGAACTCTTTTCAAGCACTTACTGAAAATGCCGCGACGAAGCCGCCGATTCTCCTTTACGTAGTCAGACAACTGGGCACGAAAGTCCTGTAGTTCCTCGCCCAGTTTGGTGTTGGCGTCTTGGAGGTTATTCTTCTCCTGCCGCACCCTCGTAAGCACGCTCTCACCGGCCTTTAACTGGCGTAAGAGCTGTTGCTTGTCCGGATCTAGTCCGGCGCCATCTGCAATGCTTCGGTCAGATTCACACACCCGCCGCACTTTATAAACTATTTATTTTTTTAAAGCATATATTACCAGAGGGGGCCTCTGTAGCTCCCCCTGTAGCGGCTAGTGCGGCCTCAAGTTGGGCCTTGCACTCTTCAAGCTCCTGGGACAGTCGGGTATTCTTTTCTGTAAGATCCTGCATAACAAATGATCCTTAAATCAGTTATTCTAACTATTTAAAGTCTCGGGGGCTACTGGCATATATAATTGTCAAATTTGCTTACCTGTATGTCCTTCACATATTGCTCCGTGGCTCTGGCTAGACCATCTTGAGCGGCACGGAGGTGCGCATCTCCCGAATCAAAGGCATTCAAGGCCTCACGGGGAGAAACATGCGTCACGAAGAACTGTCCGGCGGCGCCTGTGATTCAAGGCGCTCTCCACCTCGGAGTTGGTGGCGGACAACCTGTCGGCATCCTCTGTCGAAGGAGCATCCGATGCACGTCTCGTGCTCGCCTCAGCCTCCGGACCTGGCTTTGAAGCTTGTCCAGTGAAGGTTCGATCGGCAGCCTCTCCGGACTCAGTCCGGCGAGCGCTCTTTTTCCTGAAAAGAGCATCAGCGTTAGTACGCCTTCCAGGAATCAATCCTGGAAGTATGGTGACATGCCATACCATTGCGGCGGAGTTTTGATCCGGACCGCACTTCTTTTTAGCCTGCGGGGCCGCACTGCCCTTTGTTGGCCAGTCGCCGCGGGCTCGGCTTCCTGCCTCGAAGGTACCCCCTGCAAAGCACCATTGGTATAAGGTGATCAAAAATAAGCATGGATGGGTCGTTATCAGGGTTTTGGGATCTCGGTCTCGATTACGTGGGGCTGGAAGTATTCCGTAATCGGCGTAATGGCTACCAAAGCATTGTCGATGCTAAGTTGGTAGAACACCCGTCGATCAACTCCACCGTTATATCCGGATCCTCTTTGGAGGTCGGATCGAGGGACCGCCCGGATCCTCGGGTTGTGGGGGCGGCTGTGTATCTTCTCCATACCCAAAGTTCCTGCGCAAGAAAAACCATGAAATGAGATATTTAACTACGGGAACATGGATCGGACAGGTCACAAGGATGTTTGCTTACCCAACTTCGAGGATTATTCAAGAAAACTCCTTCTGGGTTGACACGGAGGAAATCCTCCTCCTCTCCTTTGTACATGGCGCATAAGATCTTCACCAGTTCGGTGACCGATCCTGGCCCTTTATGCCATGACGGGTGGCATCGCCTCCCCGTTGAAGTCCCACATGGGGTGGCCTGTATTGGAGCAGCTGCACTCCTCATAATGCAGATTGCCATGACTCATGTCATGGTCAATCCGGCATGAGCCAAGAACCTTATTCGCTCATCAAATAATGGACATCGGTCATTTTCTCCGGGGCTCCGAGGGTGCCAGCTTAGGCGCTTCTTCAGAGGAGCATTGCTGAACTCCGGAAGGCCGATCCGAACAGGATCCGCAGCGGACGCCCTCCATGTAAAACCATTCCGAAGGCCGCCTTCGGACGCCTTCTTTGGGGTTCCGGATAGGTATCCGGTCCCGGCGATGCGCCATAGCTCGGCTCCGCCCACTTGATATATTGACCCCTCATGAGAGCGGGGTACTAGGCAGAATATTCTCTTCCACAGTCCGAAATGAGCCTCGACTCCCAAGAATAGTTCGCAAAGGGCCACAAAGCCCGCGATGTGCAGGATGGAGGCAGGAGTAAGGTGGTGCAATTGGAGGTCAGAGAACTCCAAGAGCCCCGGAGAAAGGATGGATTGGAAATCCGAGTCCTCTTACTAGATAAGAGATGAAGCACACCCGCTCTCCTTTAGAGGGATCGGGGACGCTCTCCGCTTGCTTTCCGCCCTTGTAGGTGGCAAGTCCGGCTCAAACCGGAACAATGAAGGCCGGAGGAGAAATCCTTGGCTTGGAGTATAACTAGCTCTCTATGCGGACCGAGCATCTCTCCCAAATTCCTGGCTGGGGGCTGGGAGCGCGAGAGGAGGAGCCGCATCGACTGTCCATGATGGAATGGGCTTTGGTCAGAGGCGCTCCGATGAAAGCTCGCAAAGGGGGGATGGTGTGACTCAGATCTAGATCCTTGCCCCTTTTATAAGCGGCTCATTTACACGGCTAGGGGGGTAATTGTAAAAATACCCTGGCTTTTCACATTCATTCAAACACGTGGAAGATGGCCATTATTGGGCGCAGAAGCCGAGGAGCGCAGCATTTATCACAAGCCGGACACTATTCGACAAGTATATGGAATTTGGAGAAGAACCCGCCTCGCAATGCCGAAGACAATCAACGCGCCGGACTCATCATCATTGAAGCCTGGTTCGGGGGCTACTGAGGGAGTCCCGGATTAGGGGTGTCCGGATAGCGAACTCTTACCGTTGGCGGACTCCTGGACTATGAAGATACAAGATTGAAGACTTCGTCCCGTGTCCGGATGGGACTTTCCTTGGCGTGGAAGGCAAGCTTGGCGATACGGATATGTAGATCTCCTACCATTGTAACCGACTATGTGTAACCCTAACCTATCCGGTGTCTATATAAACCGGAGGGTTTTAGTCCATAGGACGAACAACAATCATACCATAGGCTAGCTTCTAGGGTTTAGCCTCCTTGATCTCGTGGTAGATCTACTCTTGTACTACCCATATCATCAATATTAATCAAGCAGGAGTAGGGTATTACCTCCATCGAGAGGGCCCGAACCTGGGTGAAAACATCGTGCCCCTTGTCTCCTGTTACCATCCGCCTAGACGCACAGTTCGGGACCCCCTACCCGAGATCCGTCGGTTTTGACACCGACAATCGCCATGTTGAATCGTTGGTCCGCCTGTACCATGGGGGACTCGGACGCCGGCACGAAGTCGACGTCCATCGTCTCATACCCATCGGGGGCCTTCTGTGCCGCGACCTCCGCCATGAACATTGGATCGGCTTCCTCCTCCTCGTAGCTTGGCTCCAGAGAACTCGGGGATTGGCCCGCCGCAAAGCGAGCTTGGGAACGGAGGTCTGTGGCGCTGACCGCCGCTGCGATTTCTGCGCGGTGATCTGGCGTCAGCATCTTGTAGTAAGTGATCTTGCGGTGCACCATGTCTTTCTGGCGAACTAGGGGACGCTTGATGTGGGCTAGGGGATCGAAAGGTGGGGGAATGGGCTGGAGATTTGGTGTGGTTTTAGGGCAGTGGCTGGCATAGGCCGAGCAGCAAAGGTTCTGGTGTGAATAGTGGTTCTGGTGACGACCGGTCAATCGGTTTTGATCAGACATCGCTCTTATCGCGTTCGCGTTGCAGCCCGCACGCTGGACCTTCCACGTCGCTCACCGAATGGAACAGCGCCCGTCTTGCGTTTTAAGCCGCTTGTGGGACCGCAGTTGAGAGCAAACCGACGCCCCTCCCTCCCCGCCTGCGTGTCATTTATTATACCACCACCCTTCGCTTTTATGCGGAGTAAATAAAACAGAGGGAGTATACTACGGATGAGGATCTGACGCGTGGCGAACCCATTGAGTAACCGACATGCGGGGCCTAGCAAGCATGGGGTCCGCCAAAGAAGTGGCCGAAAGGGAGGGTAAGGCAGGGATACCTACGTCGAGGATCCACTTCCACTATACTACTTTGACCAAATGTTAGAGTAATAATATATGACATGCAACTTACACAAATGTTAGAGTAATAATATATGACATGCAACTTACACAAAGCATACAGGGTCTAATGCGTTTTTTGAAGCTAACTTTGACCAAATGTTAGAGTAATAATATATGACATGCAACTACAAAGCATACGGTCAAATTCGTATGTGAAAGGAGTTTCCAATGATATAATTTTCACATTATACATCTCATGTACTATTAATCTTGTCAATAGTCAAATTGGAAACCATCTCGAGTACAAATCTAGGAGTACGTACGAATCTAACAATATTGATTGGGCGTTGTTGAATGTTAATACCTTTTTTATCAAAGTAGAGATACTTTGACTACACATAAAACTTATATGTAAACTAGAAAGGATAGGAGGGAGTATATTGTACATTCAAAAACAAAACGAACATTGAATACCCTTTTATATATGATTTGCGGATGCTATGATCACCGGTTCAAAATTTTGAATCCGTCTTAGGTATCACGTGCCCCCAATCGTTCCCTCTCGATTTCATCTCGGGGTCCGGAGATCTATTGAAAGAGGACTAGGGTGGGTACATGCGAATGATACTCGGCTGGAGGATGGACTCGACTGGAGGGCGACATGATCGATGGAGAAGAGGGTTGGAGAGGAATGAGAAATAAGCAAATGCCACATGATTATACTTGAACGGCTCAAATAAACAATAAATTGTCTCGCTTGGCCTACATAGTGAAAGGCCTAATGCGCAACGCGGAGCACTGACGCTCGAATATGGTCGGGAAAACAGCAAAACCGACATATGGGGCACATGTTGGGGAACATAGTAATTTCAAAAATTTCCTACGCACACGCAAGATCATGGTGATGCATAGCAACAAGAGGGGAGAGTGTTGTCTACGTACCCTCGTAGACCGAAAGCGGAAGCGTTAGCACAACACGGTTGATGTAGTCGTACGTCTTCACGATCCGACCGATCAAGTACCGAACGACGGCACCTCCGAGTTCAGCACACGTTCAGCCCGATGACGTCCCTCGAACTCCGATCCAGCCGAGTGTTGAGGGAGAGTTTCGTCAGCACGACGGCGTGGTGACGATGATGATGTTCTATCGATGCAGGGTTTCGCCTAAGCACCGCTATAGTATTATCGAGGTGGACTATGGTGGAGGGGGGCACCGCACACGGTTGGGAGAGATCAACTGATCAACTTGTGTGTCTAGGGTGCCCCTGCCCCCGTATATAAAGGAGCAAGGGGGAGGCGGCCGGCCAAGGAGGAGGGCGTGCCAAGGGGGAGTCCTACTCCCACCGGGAGTAGGACTCCTCCTTTCCTTGTTGGAGTAGGAGAGAAGGAAAGAGGAGGAGAGTGAGAAGGAAAAGGGGGCTGCACCCCTTGTCCAATTCGGACCAGAGGGGGGGGGGGCGCAGGCCTCCTTCCTTTTGGCATCTCTCCTCTATTCCCGTATGACCCAATAAGGCCCATATACTCCGAAAAATACCCGAATCACTCGGAACCTTTCCGAAGTCTGAATATAGTCGTCCAATATATCGATATTTACGTCTCGACCATTTCGAGACTCCTCGTCAGGTCCCCGATCTCATCCGGGACTCCGAACTCCTTCGGTACATCAAAACTCATAAACTCATAATATAACTGTCATCGAACTTTAAGCGTGTGGACCCTACGGGTTCGAGAACTATGTACACATGACCGAGACACATCTCCGGTCAATAACCAATAGCGGAACCTGTATGCTTATATTGGCTCCCACATATTCTACGAAGATCTTTATCGGTCAAATCACATAACAACATACGTTGTTCCCTTTGTCATCGGTATGTTACTTGCCCGAGATTCGATCGTCGGTATCTCAATACCTAGTTCAATCTCGTTACCGGCAAGTCTCTTTACTCATACTGTAATACATCATCCATAACTAACTCATTAGTTACAATGCTTGCAAGGCTTATAGTGATGTGCATTCTTGAGTGGGCCCAGTAGATACCTCTCCGACAATCGAGTGACAAATCCTAATCTCGAAATATGCCAACCCAACAAGTACCTTTGGAGACACCAGAGAGCACCTTTATAATCACCCAGTTATGTTGTGACGTTTGGTAGCACACAAAGTGTTCCTCCGGTAAACGGGAGTTGCATAATCTCATAGTCATAGGAACATGTATAAGTCATGAAGAAAGCAATAGGAGAATACTAAACGATCGTGTGCTAAGCTAACAGAATGGGTCAAGTCAATCACAGCATTCTCCTAATGATGTGATACCACTAATGAAATGACAACTCATGTCTATGGTTAGGAAACATAACCATCTTTGATCAATGAGCTAGTCAAGTAGAGGCATACTAGTGACAATCTGTTTGTCTATGTATTTACACATTTATTATGTTTCCGGTTAATACAATTCTAGCATGAATAATAAACATTTATCATGATATAAGGAAATAAATAATAAATTTATTATTGCCTCTAGGGCATATTTCCTTCAGTCTTCCACTTGCACTAGAGTCAATAATCTAGTTCACATCGCCATGTGATTTAACATCACTAGTTCACATCTTTATGTGGTTAACACCCATAGTTCACATCGACATGTGACCAACACCCAAAGGGTTTACTAGAGTCAGTAATCTAGTTCACATCGCTATGTGATTAACACCCAAAGAGTACTAAGGTGTGATCATGTTTTGCTTGTGAGATAATTTTAGTCAACGGGTCTGTCACATTCAGATTCGTATGTATTTTGCAAATTTCTATGTCAACAATTCTCTGCACTTAGAGTCATCTGGATCAGTGTCAAAATTTGCATCGACGTAACCCTTTACGACGAACCTTTTTGTCACCTCCATAATCGAGAAACACATCCTTATTCCACTACGGATAATTTTGACCGATGTCCAGTGATCTACTTCTAGATCACTATTGTACTCCCTTTCCAAAATCGGTGTAGGGTATACAATAGATTTGGTACACAGCATGGCGTACTTTATAGAACCTATGGCGAAGGCATAGGGAATGACTTTCATTCTCTTTCTATCTTCTGCCATGGTCGGGTTTTGAGTCTTACTCAATTTCACACCTTGTAACACAGGCAAGAACTCTTTCTTTGACTGTTCCATTTTGAACTACTTCAAAATCTTGTCAAGGTATGTACTCATTGAAAAAACTTATCAAGCGTGTTGATCTATCTCTATAGATCTTGATGCTCAATATGTAAGCAGCTTCTCCGAGGTCTTTCTTTGAAAAACTCCTTTCAAACACTCCTTTATGCTTTGCAGAATAATTCTACATTATTTCCGATCAACAATATGTCATTCACATATACTTATCAGAAATGCTGTAGTGCTCCCACTCACTTTCTTGTAAATACAGGCTTCACCGTAAGTCTGTATGAAACTATATCCTTTGATCAACTTATCAAAGCGTATATTCCAACTCCGAGATGCTTGCACCAGTCCATAGATGGATCGCTGGAGCTTGCATATTTTGTTAGCACCTTTAGGATTGACAAAACCTTCTGGTTCCATCATATACAACTCTTCTTTAATAAATCCATTAAGGAATGCAGTTTTGTTTATCCATTTGTCAGATTTCATAAAATGCGGCAATTGCTAACATGATTCGGACAAACTTAAGCATAGATACGAGTGAGAAACTCTCATCGTAGTCAACACCTTGAACTTGTTGAAAACCTTTTGCGACAATTCTAGCTTTGTAGATAGTAACACTACTATCAGCATCCGTCTTCCTCTTGAAGATCCATTTAATCTCAATGGCTCGCCCAGCATTGGGCACGTCAATCAAAGTCCATACTTTGTTCTCATATATGGATCCCATCTCAGATTTCATGGCCGCAAACCATTTTGCGGAATCTGGGCTCATCATCGCTTCCTCATAGTTCGTAGGTTCGTCATGGTCAAGTAACATGACCTCCAGAACAGGATTACTGTCGGTGTCAAAACCGGCGGATCTCGGGTAGGGGGTCCCGAACTGTGCGTCTAAGGATGATGGTAACAGGAGACAGGGGACACGATGTTTACCCAGGTTCTGGCCCTCTCTATTGAGGTAATACCCTACTTCCTGATTGATTGATCTTGATGATATGAGTATTACAAGAGTTGATCTACCACGAGATCGTAGAGGCTAAACCCTAGAAGCTAGCCTATGATGATTATGATTGTGTATATCCCTATCGACTAGCCTGGCCCTGGTTTATATAATGCACCGAGGCCTAGGATAACAAGAGTCCTAGCCGAATACGCCGGTGGGGGAGGAGTCCTTGTCTTGATCGCCAAGTCTTGTGGAATCTTCCTTGTATGCGACAGCTGTCCGGACTGGCCCATGTGTATACGGCCATGGGGGTCCTCGGCCCAATCCAACTGATCAGGAGACGACATGGTGAGTACCCCCTAGTCCAGGACACCGCCAGTAGCCCCCTGAACCGGTCTTCAAGTTAGGGACGCTCCTCGATTCTTCCGATCTGTTCTTCATCTTCGGTCGTCCGTCTTGAAAACTGGTTCAACAAATCTTCTCATCTTCGATCTGGAGGATCGCCGAAGTGCATCCGAAGAGTTTACACGTTGGGTATCCGAGGGGCCCCTTTAAGTTTCCAGCCTTTATCAATGCCTTGTTATTTTTATGCCACGCCTCGGGTTTGAAGTTGTTCCCGGGAGGCAGTGTCCTCTTGCGTCCGAGCTCCAACACCGGACTGCATTCGAGGTATCTTTTGCAGCCAAGCACCAACGCTGGACTGTGTCCAAGCTCCAACGCCGGACTGTATCCGCGCTCCAACGCCGGACTATATCCGATGTATCATAGATCACCTTGGTTCAAAAAAGTTGAAGGAGTTTAGCCGAGCTTAATGCCAGAAATGCCCTCTATGGAGCTAGCCGCTAGTGCCCGAGCTTTATGCCGGACTGCTTCCATGGTGGTGCACCACCCCGACCGCGGGCTGATTTTTTGTGAATATTTTTAACTGGTGCAGTTTATTCTCTGCCGATGTATATCCATATCCCTCAAGGTGTGTATCGCCTAAAACCCGAGATGCACACGAAGGCAAGCATAAAACCGCTGTTCCCAAGAGCCCACGAGACTCGGTCGATGCGCGAAATCGGCCTGAGGATCAATTCCTAGCTCGGCAGCATACATAGGAATGAAAACGCAGTGTAATATATTAGAGATAATAGTGATTGGCGAATGGGCCCCTGAGAGAGGGTCGTGAGAAGTCGTCGTGATATATAGCTTGATGCCAGATAGGTCCAGATGGTACTTACTGTTGTCCGAAGACGCGCTTCCCATAGTTCGATCAAGCCGAACACTGAGCCCTTTGAATTTTCTGCATTGAATAGGCAATGCAGTAGCCCTCGAGACACTGGTCGGGTGGCAACACCAGATCAGGGGATCGATGTGCCCCTTTAATATTTGTAAATAATGAGCACACAGCCCAAAGAGCTCCCCGAGCCTTAATGTGGGCACGGTGGTCAATTAAGCATCGTCATCCGTGAGTAAAACCACAGATTATGTGTAATGATTCTATGTATCCAAGTACTTTACATCATTATTTTGACTCCATTGCGACCATTTATCAGTTGAAAGTGGCCCATCGTCGGCTTCTACCCCTTGGTAGATACTACGTAGGGTGTTTCCCCAATAACAAAGCAACCCTTAGCCTACGTCTCGGTGCGAAAGGCGGTTGTGTTAGCAGAAACGAGGCAATCAGATATGCGGGCTTTAAAACTTTCGCTTAGTCATAGGAGTTTTATACTGGGGAAGCTAGCTATGAGCCCCCGGTTAGTGTTCGGCGATAGCCGAGGTCAAGCCGTAAACACTTCGGCCAATGTTATGAACAGCCCGTCATTCAACATAGTCATCGGATTGTTGACCAGTTTACGCCTATTGTGACAGTCAGTTTTTGGCTTTCTCCACTGAGGTGCTTAACCATGCGAGCTTGAAGCACAATCACAGTGGTTCTCCCTTTGCACACCTAGCCGAACAAAGTGGAACATAGGAGGCAAAAACAGGAGCCGGGCAACCCAACTATTGACCAAAGACACAATTCGAAACCAATGCATATATGGCGATTGATGAAGTCATGTACCTGGGGTAGGGTCATAGACCTGCCCAAAGGTACCTTCCACAAGGACACTCACAAGAGAAGCAGCCTTCCAGTCGACCTGGTAGGCTCCCATTCGACAGATTCAAAGACACTCGACTATGAAGACCCACTCGACCACCAAGAGTCCAAGAGCCACTCGGTGTCCAAACAGTCTGTAGTTAAATAGTCCTTATGACCTTAATGACACTTTGTGTAAGGCGTTACCAGTAACGCCTAGCCTTAACGTACCTTAAACCCTCTACTGCGTGGGCTGGCTGGGGTCCTGGCGTACTCTATATAAGCCACCCCCCTCCACAGGTAGAAGGGTTCGCACCCAGTAACACATACGCAGATAATCCAGTCGACCGCCTCAGGGCTCCGAGACGTAGGGCTGTTACTTCCTTCGAGAAGGGCCTGAACTCGTAAATCCCTTGTGTATACAACTACTCCATAGCTAGGATCTTGCCTCTCCATATCTACCCCCCATTCTACTGTCAGACTCAGAACCACGACAGTTGGCGCCCACCGTGGGGCAGGTGTTCTAGCGAATTGTTGGAGAAGTTGGGATCCTCTCGATCTCCGGCATCATGGTTTCAGGTGGAGTTCTGGTTGACGGCCACGAGATCCGTCTCGGTGCGCCACGCTCGTCAGCCGACGACTCCGCTTGGCTTCAGGAGGCTCCACTCGGCGTGGACGCGCTCCCCATCCGCTGGGCAACGCACTTTCGCGTGTGTCCGCGGGCGTCCTCCTGCGGCAACCGTCGACCCAAGATGGGCCGACTCTGCGCCGCCTTCACTCCTGGGCCTCCCACCGCGCAAGCGTTCCGGTCGGTCGAGGCTTCAGCGGTGGGTGAGGCATGCGGTGGCCGTCATTCGGCCATCCCCAAGTCGCGGCGATCGAGCTCCGACGAATCTCTACGGCCTGCTCGACTGGCCGACCGGCTCCAGAGAGACCGCGTCTCAATGCGATAGCGATGACTGGACGGCAGAGGTTCTAATGGTCGATGGACCATGCAGTCCCTCGATTCACCCGCACCAACGAAGGTGGCGGTGGAGGCGATCCGCGCAAGCCCACGAAGAGTACTTGCTCGAGCCCCTCACTTCGCCTCCAGAGGGAGGAGCTTCTGCCGGAACATGGTTGCCCTTCACACTCCTATCATTGGAGAAACCCCGAGGCTCATGCCTTGGAGGATGCGCGCTTAACTCCGGCTGAGCGCACTCGACCGAGAATCTTCAGTAATCGGGCCAGCGTCTGTGACCGAGGGTTCTAGAATCCAGTCGACGCCTTGACTCTTTCAACCGCCAACCTGTATATCGAACTCCGATTCAGAATTTAGCAGCTGCCGCCAGAGATAGCAGAATCAATTCAGCCTTCCCAGTCGGAGGCGGGTAGAGGTTTGCAGCAAATTAGAGATTTGCTCCGGACGGCAGGAGATCAAAACTCAGTTGTATCCCAGTCGCGGAACAGGGTTCACAGCCGATCCGTTGCTGCGAATTCATTCCAGTCGGCCCATAGTCCAAGATCGCCCCCGAGGCGTGAGGAACGTGGAGGCCGGCGTGATGATCAATACAAGGGCCGCGAGCAGTATGAGCACCGATTCGATCGCAACGATCGACGTCGAGTGCCCACTCCCCTCAAGGGGTGGATCATACGCTCCTCGGCAGCAGGATGACGTGACGCCAAAACAGGTCTTTGGGACGAAGAGTTCCATCGACCCTGTGGAACCAGGCTTTGATGCGAGATCCATTATCGTTCAAGGTTTGGTCGACAGGAACAGAGCTCACCGAGACGGCCATGATAGAGATGTTCCTTCCAGTAGTAGAGTCCATGTCTCGGGACCAGAGTGTTTCAGCAGAGCCATCAGGGCTGCAGTGATTCCCCCCAACTTCAGGTTGGCGACTGGAGTCAGCAAGTTCACTGGAGAATCCAAGCCTGACACCTGGCTTGAAGATTACCGAGTGGCGGTTCAGATCGGCGGTGGCAACGATGAGGTAGCCATGAAGCATTTACCTCTTATGTTGGAGGGTTCAGCCAGGCGTGGTTGAATCAGTTAGCACCCAACAGTATTTACACTTGGGAAGATCTTGCCCGAGTGTTTGTCAGACATTTGAAGGAACTTGCAAACGACCACGGGTTTGATGTGAGTTGCGATCGATGCGTGCAAAAGTCGAGTGAAACCTTGAGAGATTATATCCAGAGGTGGATCACTTTGCACCACACAGTGGAGAATGTATCTGATCACCAGGCAGTCTGTGCCTTCAAGGAAGGCATCAAGAACAGAGAATTGAGTTTGAAATTTGGTCGAACCAGAGATATGACCCTGAGTCGGATGATGGAGATTGCCACCAAATATGCAAATGGTGAAGAAGAGGATCGGCTTCGGAGTGGTAAATATAAATCTGCCGCCAATGAGACCGGCGGAGGAAATTCCAAGCGAAGAAGCTAAAGTCGAGCCAGCGGCTCCGGAGAGGCCTTGGCAAAGGACCCTGTGAAAGTTCAAGGGGAAACCCAAGGGTCCTTGGAACCCTAAGAAGGTGAAAGACCAGGATGGGAACGACGTGTTGGATTTACCATGTCATATTCATACAAAGAAAGATGAAGAGGGTAAACTCATTTACCCGAAACATACCACTCGACAGTGTCGGCTCTTGATTCAGCAGTTCCAAGGGAAACAGTCCAAGGATAAGGATAAGGAGACATACAAAGTTGAGGATAAAGATGACAGTGATGGTGGATATCCCCAGATCAATTCCACCCTGATGATTTTTGCTGACGTCGAAAGCAAAAGTCGATTGAAGGTTATCAATCGGGAAGTAAACTTGGTTGCTCCGGCGACTCCCAATTATCTGAAATGGTCCTGCACCGCCATCACATTCGACCACCGATCACCCGACGCACATTGCCACCCCCGGAGGCAAGCATTGGTGGTCGACCCAGGTTGTCGGCTGCACTCGGTGACCAAAGTCCCGATGGATGGTGGTCTTGGATTGAATATATTATACGCGGAGACGTTGAAAGGGATGGTCATTCCGATGTCCAGACTCAGTACCAGAAACAAGCGCTTCCACGGAGTCATTCCTGGAAAGAAGGCTGAGTCACTCGGCCAAATTGCTCTTGATGTAGTTTTTGGTGATTCAAAGCATTTCCAGAAAGAAAAGTTGACCTTTGAGGTCGTGGATTTCCAGAGCGCTTATCACGCTATTCTGGGGAGACCAGCTTATGCACGTTTCATGGCCCGACCATGTTACGTGTATCTTAAACTGAAGATGCCTGGTCCTGTGGGCGTGATCACCGTCACGGGCAATCGGAAGAAGGCGTAAGAGTGCTTCCAGAAAGGCTCTAAAATCGCCGATGCTCGATTGGCAAAGTGGTAGAGCTACAAGAGTATCGTAAAACTGAAGATCCGAGTGATTTGTTGCGAGCTAAGAAGCCCGCCACGGAGTCAGCATTCCAAATGATCGGGCGAGACGAAACAGGTTCACATTCACCCGACTGATCCCGACGCTGCTCCGACCAACATCTCAACAACACCCGACTCAAAATAGGAAGAAGCGCTCATCCAGTTCCTCCGTGAGAACTGGGACATCTTTGCATGGAAGCCTGCTGACATGCCGGGTGTTCCCAGGGAGCTGGTTGAGCATCGCCTACGAGTCGACCCAAAATTCATACCAGTTAAAGAGTATCTTCGGCGGTCCGCCGTCCAGAAGAGAAAGGCCATTGGCGAGGAGGTGGCTCGGCTCTTAGCAGCAGAGTTCATCCGAGAGATCTACCACTCGAGTGGCTCGCCAACGTTGTCATGGTCCCCAAGAAGGACAAGTCGCTGCGCATGTGCATCGATTTCAAGCATATCAATCGGGCCTGCCCGAAAGATCATTTCCTCTTCCTCGCATCGACCAAATAGTCGACTCAAGCTGCGGGATGCAAGAGGTTGTCTTTTTAGACGCCTATTCGGGTACCATCAGATCCGTCAGTATGGACCCGATGAGATTAAAACAGCGCTCATCACTCCATTCGGGTGCTTCGTTATGTCACCATGCCATTCGGTCTCAAGAATGCCGGAGCCACATTCATGAGGATGATTCAGAAGTGTTTGCTCACTCAAATCAGTCGGAATGTGGAAGCATACATGGATGATATAGTGGTCAAGTCACGAAAGGGTTCCGACCTGTTGACTGACCTTGCTAAAACATTTGTCAATCTCAGGAGGTATGATATCAAGCTTAACCCATCAAAGTGTACATTCGGAGTCCCTGGTGGAAAGTTACTCAGTTTTCTCGTTTCTGAGCGAGGAATCGATGCTAACCCAGAAAAGGTTAGCACCATACTCCGAATGAAGCGCCTGCGGCGTGCACGATGTCCGAAACTTCATCGGATGCTTGGCCGCTTTAAGTCGATTCATCTCTCGCCTCGGTGAAAAGGCATTGCCTCTGTACCGATTGATGAAGAAGTCAGACAAGTTCGAGTGGACTCTACAAGCTGATGCAGCGTTTGCGGAGCTCAAAGATCTGCTCTCCACCCAGTCGGTGCTTGCTGCTCCAATCAGCAAGGAGCCTTTGCTGCTTTACATTGCAGCCATTGGACAAGTCGTCAGTACCGTACTTACGGTCGAGCGGGAAGAAGAAGGAAAAGCCTTCAAAGTTCAATGCCCAGTTTATTATCTTTCAAGGCATCGACTGGCCAAAGCAAAGATACCCTCACTATCGAAGCTTGTTTATGGGATCTATATGACCACGAAGAAGGTTGCTCATTATTTCTCCGATCACTCCATTACGATCGTCGACGCCCTTTGTCGGAAATTCTTCATAACAGAGATGCAATCGGGTCGAGTGGAAAAATGGGCGATTGAACTCCTTCCCCTTGATATCAAATTCGAGGCAAAGAAAGCCATCAAGTCCCAAGCAATAGCAGATTTCCTCGCCGAGTAGACTAAACAGCAGCTTCCGACCCAAGTTCACTCGGAACACTGGACTATGTTTTTCGATGGTTCCAAGATGTTGAACGGTTCTGGTGCAGGGGTTGTATTGGTTTCCCCCCGAGGAGATAGGCTCAAGTATGTTCTCCAGATTCACTTTGATTCTTCCAACAACGAAGCAGAATATGAAGCACTCCTGTATGGGTTGCGCATGGCCATTTCACTCGGTGTCCATCGCCTTATGGTTTATGGCGACTCAGATCTGGTTGTTAATCAAGTGATGAAGGAGTGGGATGTCGAAGCCCAGCTATGACAAAGTTATTGTAATGCAAAGGAGAAAGTGGAGAAGAAATTCGAGGGGTTAGAGCTTCATCATATACCTCGACCGAAAAATCAAGTCATGGATGATTTGGCGAAGATAGGGTCCAAGAGGGAAGCCATTCCCAGTGATGTATTTTTAGAACACATTCATGCTCCATCAGTGCAGGAGGATCCTTTCACAGAAGAAGCCCCGCAGCAAAAGAGTGCCAATGATCTGACTGAAGTTGAGGTCCCAGCCGTGGTCGACTTAATTATGGAAGTTGTGGTCATCACTCCCGACTGGACAGTGTCGTACATCGCATATATCCTTAGGAAAGAGATACCAGAGAATGAAGAAGAGGCTCGACAGATCGTCCGTCGATCCAAGGCCTTTACAATAATCAAGGGACAATTGTACAGAGAAAGCGCGACTGGAGTCGGCTAGAAGTGTATCACGCCAGAAGAAGGTCAGATAATTCTTGAGGATATCCACTCGGGGACCTGTGGCCATCATGCGTCCTCTCGGACCATTGTGGCTAAAGCATACCGAGCGGGATTTTACTGGCTGAAAGCAAATGAAATGGCAAAAGAAATAGTCGACAAGTGTGAAGGATGTCAGTTCTATTCCAACATGTCGCACAAGCCAGCCTCGCCTTGAAGACCATTCCACTCGCCTGGCCCTTCGCTGTTTGGGGATTGGACATGATTGGACCGTTGAGAACTGGCACAAGCGGCTTCACTCATTTGCTAGTAGCAGTCGACAAGTTTACCAAGTGGATCGGGCCAAGCCCATCAAGAACCTCGATGCATGCACCGCTATCGGTTTCATCGAGAGAGTTGATATTCAGATATGGAGTTCCGCATAGCATCATCAGCGACAATGGGTCAAACTTCGATAATGACAAGTTCAAAGCCTTTTGCGCCTCTCAAGGCACGCTGGTCGACTATGCTTCAAAGGGCTCATCCTCACCGAATGGACAAGCATAACGTGCAAACTGCCTCATTCTCAAAGGGCTGAAACCTCGGCTGATGCGTGATCTCAAACACGCAGCAGGAGCTTGGGTCGACGAACTTCCATCAGTTCTTTGGGGATTAAGGACCACTCCTAATCGGTCGATCGTGAGAACTCCATTCTTCCTGGTCTATGGAGCTGAAGCAGTTCTCGCGAGTGACACGCTTCACAATGCGCCTCGAGTCGAGCTATACTCAAGAGGAAGCAGAACAAGCCCGGCAAGATGCGGTCGACCTCTTGGAAGAGGAGAGAGAGATGGCCTTGATCCGCTCGACTATCTATCGCCAAGACTTGCGCCGATTCCATGCCGTAAATGTGAAGAGTCGAGCCTTCCAAGAGGGAGATTTGGTCCTCCGAGTGGATCAACAGAAACCACACAAGCTTGCTCCCACTTGGGAAGGTCCCTTCATCGTCACGGGAGTCCTCCACAACGGAGCATATCATCTCTACAACGTTGATCGCCAGATCGACGAGCCTCCAGCTTGGAACGCGGAGCTGCTCCGCCCCTTTTACACTTAAAACTCACTCGGTTGAGATGTAATAAAAGTTCTTTTGTAGTTTGTTTATCTAAGACAAGAATGTTATAATTTTCCCAGTGATTGATATAACTTTTTTGTTGGAATTTCCCCCAGTGGGTGGCTTAGCTGCGAATCCGCTTCGCCTTAGTATTCAAAATCCTACCGAGTGGTGAGCTAGCCTCCCACTCGGAGGCTTAGCTGCATTCCAAGTACTCGCCTAAGTATTCAAAATCCTATCAAGTGGCGAGCCAGCCTCCCACTCGGAGGCTTAGCTGCAGTCCAAGTACTTGCCTAAGTATTCAAAATCCTACCGAGTGGCGAGCCAACCTCCCACTCGGAGGCTTAGCTGCAGTCCAAGTACTCGCCTAAGTATCCAAAACCCTACCGAGTGGCGAGCCAGCCTCCCACTCGGAGGCTTAGCTGCAGTCCAAGTACTCGCCTAAGTATCCAAAATCCTACCGAGTGGCGAGCCAGCCTCCCACTCGGAGGCTTAGCTGCAGTCCAAGTACTCACCTAAGTATTCAAACCCTACCGAGTGGTGAGCCAGCCTCCCACTCGCGGGCTTATAACAGCCCAAGGATTCGCCTCAAACATCCAAAGTGATAAAAATCCTATCGAGTGGAGAGCAAACCTCCCACTCGGAGGCTTAGCTGCAGCCCAGTGCTCGCCTAAGTAATAGAAATCCTACCGAGTGGAGAGCAAACCTCCCACTCGGGGCTTAGCTGCAGCCAGTGCTCGCCTAAGTAATAAAACTCCCACCGAGTGGAGAGCAAACCTCCCACTCGGAGGCTTAGCTGCAGCCAGTGCTCGCCTAAGTAATAAAAATCCTACCGAGTGGAGAGCAAACCTCCCACTCGGAGGCTTAGCTGCAGCCAGTGCTGCGCCTAAGTAATAGAAACCCTACCGAGTGGAGAGCAAACCTCTCACTCGGGGCTTAGCTGCAGCCAGTGCTCGCGCCTAAGTAATAAAAATCCTACCGAGTGGAGAGCAAACCTCCCACTCGGAGGCTTAGCTGCAGCCAGTGCTCGCCTAAGTAATAGAAATCCCACAGAGTGGAGAGCAAACCCCTCACTCGGGGGCTTAGCTGCAGCCCAGTGCTCGCCTAAGTAATAAAAATCCTACCGAGTGGAGAGCAAACCTCCCACTCGGGGGCTTAGCTGCAGCACAGTACTCGCCTAAGTAAGGAATTCATCCCAAATCCGCAAGGACGACGAGGTGCAGGTCGACTGCTACCTCCTCCTTCGGAGCTTCGCCACAAGTACAACGTGCGGTCCGTCCCAATCTGTAAAGACGACAAGGTCAGTCGCAGTCTGTGTTCCATCTCTACCTGCAGGATAGATGAAGCTCAAGTCGATTGGAATTTCAACGGAATATCTTCCGAAATGAAGAATAAATTTCTCTTGAAGGCAAGCAAAGCATGTTAAAGGAAAAATCAAGTTCGGATAAACGTCCTACGGATCCAAAGGTGCTCAGGTGCTAAGCACATTAAAGTTTATCGGTTACGTAAACCACTCGGCATTCCGAGGCAAATTTAAAGTGGGACTTAGAAGTTTTTACTCCTCCGCAGAGGATCGGAAGGTGCAACAAACTGGTCGAGGTCGATTCCACAAGAATACGGGTAGCAGCAGCGATGAAAGTCTCCATGAAAGATCTGAAGTCGTGCTTCCTGGTATTGGCAACCTTGAGAGACACCAGCTTGTCCTCTTGCGCTTCTTTGAAGTGGACACGAACCAGAGATAGAGAAACATCAGCACCACACCTGGCAGATGACTTCTTCCATTCTTGCACTCGACTTGGAATCTCATTCATTCGAGTCATCAAAGATTCAAGATCATTCTGGAGAGTCTGTCCTGGCCAGAGAGTCGAGTCGATCCGCGACACTGCAAATTTCAGTCGAGCAAGATAATCCACTGCGCTAGCAACATGAGACTCCAGTCGGAGCACATTCATAGCAGCTTCGTCCTTCACAGGAGAATTGATGGGGTCCAAACTGGTTTCCACTCGACTGGTTTCTTCTTCAAAGTTTTGGCAGAATTCTGAAAACACAACTCAGATTCAAAATGAAGATCATATGTTGAGCCGGTGAGAGCAAGACAGTTGGATAAAAGAGATTACCTTCAAGCATGAGAAACAGCTTCTCGGCGAACCTTCCAAGATAAATCTCCAGGTCGTTGGCTTCCCGCCACTGGCCAACCTTGTCAGATAGAACATTCTTGTCGTTTTTCAGTCGACTGACTTCCTTGTTAGCCGCGTCAAGAGAGGCTTTCAGCTTGGCATTTTCATCTTCAAGTTTGTCGACTGAGGCAAGCTTCTCTTCAACGAGCTTCGTTTTCTCCAAAGCCGCATATACGCGGCCTCTCGCAAGGTCAAGGTCCTTCTTCTTCAAAGTCTCTTCCAGTTTATCTCATAAGCAACAATGAGAACAGAGTTGAGAATGAGCAGAAAACAGAGGCGATCGTCAAAAATTCTCACCAGCCATACCTTTTGCTTCATCCGTGCCTTCGCAAATTCTCCTGAGCAAGCTTCAAATCGAGGTTGAGCTGAATCTGCTTTTTCTCTAACTCAGTATAGCGAGCCACAAGCTCGCAAGATTTCTACAAAGAGTCAACCAACGAAAGACATCAAAGAAAGATCACTTCCGAGTGACTAAGGAAAAATAGTAGCATTTCTAAGACTACGGTCCAATAAAAACATTCGACAGTAGTCTCGGGGACTACACCCAGCAGGTGCACTTAGCGTGCCCCCACTGGTTTACCAATTTGGTTCGATCAGTCGACCAAAAGAGGAAAAAAGGCTATGATTCTAAAAACATGGCTAATTGTCAGCGGTCAGCCGCAGTAAAAAAACAGTTCTTTAGACTATAGTCAACTGCACGCAGTCGACCATAGTCTCGGGGACTACACCGGTGGGTGCACTTAGCGTGCCCCCACCGTTTTCTGATTCCATTCGACTTGGTCCGTCCCAAGTCGAGTGAAGAAGATCACAGCATAAAGACCATAGCCGATCGCACGCAATGACCATAGTCTCGGGGACTACACCCGGTGGGTGCACTCGGCGTGCCCCACAAAAGTTCAACGACACACACACCCGGTGGGTGTACAGATATGGAAATCTCGGAAGAAAGCAGTTTCAGATAGTATATCCTAACAAAGCAAGCGACGATCGACTTACTTGGACATTGCTCGAGAGCTGAACTAGCATCATAGGTCACCGACTTGCCTCTCGAGCCGCTTTCACCGCTTCCATCATGATCTCGCTCTGGCGTATGGCCTCCTTAGCCGCACTTACTTGGTCTTCCGGGACGTGGTGTGTAGCAAAGAGAGATGGTGGATCAGCAGTCGACGAAGTGGGTCGGGCACTTGTCAGCGGTACAGCGAAAGATACAGAAGTCCGAGTGGGGTTGCCTCCCTCGGAAATCAACGTCTCAGGAGTCGCCGCGAGTTGAGCAGCCTTGCCAGCAGGCACTTTCTTGTTCCTCCTCTTCCTCAATGGCGCTTCCTCGTCATCATCGGGAAGATCAATGACGTGAGGCGGAACTACAAGAGAGATCCGTAGTAAACATGGAAGCCCACTCGACTAACAAGCTCCAGTCGGCTACAAGTGAAATCTCAGAGATCTTACCAAGATTGGAAGTGGCCGCATCCTCCATTTCCTGATCATCGTGCTAGGCTGAAGTCTCGGAGGTAGCGGCGTTGTAGATTTCAAGAGTCGGCTAATCAGTCATCAAGTCGACTTAAAGTTCACTCATGTTGAAAAAGGAAATACAAGGTTCTGTTGGTTACCCGGAGATGGTGGGGATGACCATTCGCATCTTGGCGGGGCCTTCGCCCGGCTTCGACGGCGTCGCTCGAGGTTGCTTGGCGGCTTCTCGGTCGGCGCTGGAGAAGTTGTCCTAGGTCGCCGTCGACCGACCGTGGGCACAACAGCTTTACCGCACCCGGCCGCCGGGTCGTGCGTCGACTTGGACCTTCCCTCTGAGCGAGGAGGGCGACGCCTTCCTCCTCTTCTTCCTCCTCCTCCTCCTCATCAGAGCCATCATCCTCCTCATCCTCTTCGCCGTTGGACTCCCATTCCTCCGGACTCTCATCTCCACTTCCTTCTTCTTCTTCGGCTGCTTCCTGCGCCCGCTTTGGCATCGAGTACATCTGGTGGTGACCTAGAAGACAACAAAACAAGGTGAAAGTCAGTCGACGAAATTGACATCAAAACAGAATGAATGCAGCAGAATCACAGTCGGAGATAAGTAGTGATACCTTGTCTGGTTGGTAACTCTGGTCGAGTGGTGGAATCCTCCTAGCTCCGCGAGGGTTGTCTTTATTTCCTGTGATGGCAGTCATCCACTTCTCCAGTATGGAATCATCAACCTCCTCCGGATGGACCCGAGTGGTATCATCCGTACCGGAGTACATCCACATCGGATGACCTCGGTATTGGAGTGGCTGAATACGCCGTCGGAGAAAAACCTCCGTGAGATCCATGCGGTCACCCCTTCGCGAATAAGCTGGACTACACGCTCCATCGAAGCTTTACTTGGGCCTTCTCCTCGCAACACCTTCGTGGAAGACGGCTTATTCACTCGACTCATGGAGAAAGGAGGGAGCCCAATCGATCGCCCGGCGTCCGGCTGGTCTTGGCAAGAAACCAGGTCGATCGCCACCCTCTAACCGAGTCGGGAGAGTCATAGCTGAAAGGCGCTCTTCCCCTCATCCGGACTCCGAGTCCCCACACATTTGGATTACTTGGGTCCTCTCATCATTCGGGCTCGCTTTTCTTCACCGTCACGAGAGCGACAGTGAATATGTGCTTGAAAAGACCCCAATGCGATCGACAACCCAAGAAATTTCGCAGAGCTAAACGAAGCAGCAAGATACACAATGGAGTTTGGAGTGAAATGGTGGAGTTGCGCTCCAAAAAAGTTCAGAAACCCCCGAAAAAAAGGATTTGGCTGCAGAGAAAACCCCCTATCTACGTGGGTGGCCAGGAGGACGCACTCACCCTCTTCAGGCTGCGGTTGCCACTCCATGCCCGGAAGCCTCGCTGACCCATGGGGGATCAGTCCTTCGTTGGCCAGATCGGTGAGATCTTTTTCGGTGATGGTCGACCGGATCCATTCTCCTTGGACCCAGCCCTGCGGCAGCTTGGACCGCTGAAGAGGAACCGCCTGACCGGGCGCTCTCCCTTGGCCTTCGCCGCCGCCTTCTTCACCCGTTCTGTGGCGGCAGTCTTGTCCTTCACCATGGTCGCGGCGAGAAAGGTACCGAAGCCGCGCTGGGTGGACGGAGAGCGTGGCGAGAAAGTTTTGGAGGCGAGAGAGGAGATATCTGAGGGCGACTGTTCAAAATGCCCGGTCCAACGCCTTTATATGGGGTCGCTTCGAGTGGCTGACCGGTAGGCCCAGTAATCCCGTCCACGATCCCGCAACAGCGGTAGCGCGATACATGGCGAAAAAGGCGGCGCGAGGATCGAGGCGTCATCTTCTTATCCCATCCGAGTGCCGCGGTTTTCTCCGCTTCGCGCGCTTCCCAAAATTCAGATCCCGCGAAATCCGCTAACCGCAGAGCAACTCGTCAGATAATAGATTTCCTCAGATCCGTCGCTCGGAAATCCTCAGGTTCACAAAGTTCACTCGACAATCGTGAAGAATGGATCAAGGCGACTGAAAGAAAGGTTGATGCCATCACCAAAAGGTCGTTGATCCAGAGTAAGATGCACTCACAACACGAAGAACAGGTCGGAAAGATTATCAACTCCTTCCTCACTCAAACCTCGATCCATTCGGGGGCTAATGATGAAGTCATGTACCTGGGGTAGGGTCATAGACCTGCCCAAAGGTACCTTCCACAAGGACACTCACAAGAGAAGCAGCCTTCCAGTCGACCACCAAGAGTCCAAGAGCCACTCGGTGTCCAAATGGTCTGTAGTTAAATAGTCTTTATGACCTTAATGACACTTTATGTAAGGCGTTACCAGTAACGCCTAGCCTTAACGCATTCTTAAACCCTCTCTGCGTGGGCTGGTGGGGTCTGGCGTACTCTATATAAGCCACCCCCTCCACAGTAGAAGGGTTCGCACTGTAACACATACGCAGATAATCCAAATGACCGCCTCAGGGCTCCGAGACGTAGGGCTGTTACTTCCTCCAAGAAGGGCCTGAACTCGTAAATCCCTTGTGTATACAACTACTCCATAGCTAGGATCTTGCCTCTCCATATCTACCCCCCATTCTACTGTCAGACTCAGAACCACGACAGCGATATCCGAGAATGTTTTTGCCGAATCCCTAAAGGTGTCCGGCGTTGCACTGTGAGACTAATGCTGGAAACGCACAAATAGTTTAAAAGTGCCATAGGCTTGAAAAACTAAAAAAACTTCAGTAAAAACTGGACGCCCGAACTAAATCTAATGTTCGGTGCCAAATCGAAAATTGGACTTAGAAAAAGAAAATTGTGTTTTCTGCCGTGCTTTATAATGACACATCCTATCTCAAGACTTCAAGCGGGTAAGCCTACGGCTTTAACCTCCTTATCCCGAAGGCAGAGTGCTTCTCCGAGGCTAGTTTAGAAAACTGCACTCGAGAGAAGCAAGGCTATCCGGCTATTGACCACTCACTTGCATCGAGAAAGGAGTGATAGAAAAAAGACTTTTGCAATGACCAAGAAGAAAACACTTAAAATAAAACGGCTCAAATAAACTTAAGAGCCCCCAAGTGACTTGGGTAAAAGAATGATTGTGTGTACCGAAGTACTTATATCATATCTATATTCACCCGAACTTTAAACGCGTCTTAACCGACCGTCGGCTTCTCCCTCTTCGGTCAAAAGAACGAAAAGTGTTATGTACTCCACCTGTCGAGAATATCGACGGTGTTTCCGATAACCAAGCAATCAGGCCATAAGGCTGTAACAGACAAAGCGCGCTCAGGGAACTTATGCTATATTACGAACGAAGTGTAAGAAGCATCTTCGAAGAAAATAGTACCCCCCACCGATACCTTTCTTCGGTGCTCATTGTTACTATGAGACTTGTGCACTAGATTTTTTGTACTCATGAGTTCCGTTGTGTGGCAACCATAATTGAAAACAGTAAGAGCACTAGCTTTCGTCTTCACCCAGTCTGAGGTCCGGCTCGGATGAACCGATCGTGACAATCACAGAGGTGCTCCCTTTACTCCCTAGCCGAACAATCGGGAACATAGGGGTAAACACAGGAGCAAGGCAACCCAGCTTTCAAATCACTTAGGTCAATATGGTGCATATTGTGGCATAATACACGAACAAGGAACGAAGCCATACAAGTATAATCATATGCAAGAGGAAAAGCTCCAGCAAGGGAGCCCCCAAGTAATCGGGGTATTTGAATTTGTCCGTCACAAACAAAGTTTGCACAAGGAAAAAAATTTACAAGCAACTTTTTTTCCAAAAAAGTATAATGCTTGGTCGAGCCGAACACAAGTTAAAAATTTAAAACCTTGAGCATGAAGGCAACTTAGCTGGTTAATGTGTTCGGTATTGATGACGCGGTCCGAGCTTGATGCGGGACAAGGTTTCATCCCCCAAGGTGACACCAAAGGATATAGTCCGGCTGGATCATTTTCCTGTGCACAAAAAATAGTGCAAACCGGAGATAATAGTAATAATAATAATTAAAAAAATTGTTGCATAATAAATAGTTTATGCAAAATGTGTAATAGAAGAGATATGGCCTGGCGCCGAAGTCAATGTCGATGCAGGGCGTTGGCGTGATGCGGTAAAGGCGTGAAAAAGCCTTAATTCATAGGTTGGTCCGAGTTTCGGATGCGGTGTTCACCGGACTATGTACGGAAACTGGCCGAACCACCATGCGACTGTCGTTAATGCGGCCAGCATTTGATAGACCTGTTTACATATGATGGGCAAACCAGAGTAATAATTCCTTGCGAAAAATGAACCCAAACAAGCAAAAAAATACTAGGATTAATAGCACCTGGTTTATTGTTGTAGCAATCCAAAGAAAGGTGATTCCCAAAATTGGGACTCGATCCGCACACCCATTGCCTGACGGGCGATAAAGCAACGGCGTGGCGATGCTGGCAAAGGTTGGCTCGCCGAGGCGAAGCCCTCGGTCCAGCTAACGTGATGGAGCTGGTCGGCTAGTGTCGCCGAAGTCTCCGGAGTATAGGTTCATGAAGAGATGGCGAAGCCCCCGGTCCAGCCGAGATGTCGAAGCCTCGATGTCAGCCGATGAGTCGAAGTAGGTCGGCGTGATGGACATCGGTTTGAAGAAGCAACAGTGCGGCACTACCGATGCAGGTCGTGACGTGGTCAATGCCGGCTTGATGAAGCGACCATGCGGCGATGCCGGTGTGCCTGCTCTGTGTAATCCATGGGGCGGCAATGTTGGTGATGATTTATCCTTCGTGATGCCGAACTCTTGTTCGGCTTGCCGAGATGATGATCCGAAAAAGTTGAGTTCGGCTCAACAAAGCAACGACGTGTCTAGTGCAGGTCGGCAGCCTTGAAGTAATATTGCCGGACTGGTTTGACACCAGCATGATGGTGAAGATCATGTTCAAAAGGTTTAAAAGTTAATGGAATGTGTTCGGGAACAAAACACGATACCCCATACAAAACTTCCTTCAAAAAGGATGTCCGAAATCCAGTTCATAAAAAAGACGAACTCGGGTCGGATACGTTTTCGCGCAGAAAACAGATCTGAAAAGTGGTGCACTAATCGGAAGGTTCCCGGAGTTTGGACGGTCGGATCAAGCTGAAATTTTGAGGGGTGGTAGATATAGGAATTCCACTGCCGATCAACAGTAGGATCTTCCAAAGGACGTCCGAGCTAGAAGCTGGACACCACGCCTTAAACTCATCCAGATTCTCGTCCAGATTTAACACGGCTCCGGTATATCGCAGATTGCCAGAGATTCCTCCATCGGAACTCGACGAAATTTTCCAGGGTTGTTGTAGACTCAATTCCGCACAATTCCACTAAAGCAATCGTTAAAATGACGCTTGAGGAGGCGGTGGTGGCGGATACAGGTTCGCTATCCAGAAAAACAGCGCGGTCGCCTGAGGACAATGTTGACGTTGAGCCCCCGGGCTCCCTGGATGATTCCTCCATGATCTTGATAGAGATTGGAGTTGATGTTGATCAAGGCCCTCATCCGAAAATGACGATCGGAGGTAGGGTAAGGGAGTCCCGGATTAGGGGGTGTCCGGATAGCCGGACTATGACCTTTGACCGGACTCCTGGACTATGAAGATAAAAGATTGAAGACTTCGTCCCGTGTCCGGATGGGACTTTCCTTGGCGTGGAAGGCAAGCTTGGCGATACGGATATGTAGATCTCCTACCATTGTAACCGAATCTGTGTAACCCTAACCCTCTTCGGTGCCTATATAAACTGGAGGGTTTTAGTCCAGAGAGACGAACAACAATCATACCATAGGCTAGCTTCTAGGGTTTAGCCTCTCTCTGATCTCGTGGTAGATCTACTCTTGTACTACCCATATCATCAATATTAATCAAGCAGGAGTAGGGTTTTACCTCCATCGGGAGGGCCCGAACCTGGGTAAAAACATCGTGTCCCTTGTCTCCTGTTACCATCCGCCTAGACGCACAGTTCGGGACCCCCTACCCGAGATCTGTCGGTTTTGACACCGACATTGGTACTTTCATTGAGAGTTCCTCTGTGTCATCGCCGTCAGGAAGGATGCCTCATCCCGTCTTTAAAGACGACACCGTTGCTAAAGAAGCTTTGGCAGTCGGCCAGACTCTCCGACTAGGCAGTTTTCTTATGACCGCCTGTTCGGCCGCCGCGCCAATGATGACTTCTCGGGTCATCGAAAGCAATCTTCACGTTAACTCGGAATTCGCCGAGCAGTTAGATCCAATGGAGCTCTCTTCCTTAAACGAGCACTTGGATCGTATCGCCGCCTTGGGAGTCGCTATAGACTATGATCAGATTGGGCCTAAACCCAATATGAGAGAGGTTAACTCTCCCCAGGTTACCCACCATGTTGCTGTGGTAGAGGAACAATACGGTGACCCTCCTTCTATCTTAAGGAGTAGCTACGTCCGGATTCCCGATCCCTCCATGCCGGATTCCCGCGGAGGATAGGACGTCACTCAAGCCCTGAACCTAAAGTCAGGCAGCGGGCTCGATTCGTTGGACTACTTCCAAGAATCCAAGCTTCCAAGTTCGGAAGCTCCTTGGCCCTTAAGTCTCAGATCGGGCAAGGTTCCGGATTTAATTCCACCCGCCCACCCAAACATAAGCGACCTATCTCAAATTCGGCAAGAGCCCGCAGAAACAGTACACCATTACTGGGCCAGTTTCCTCCTGGTTATGGACAGGATAAAGGACTGCCGCGAGGAGGCATAATCGCATTCTTCGCAATAATTGCACGGACAACGGGATCCTCAACGCTATAAGTCGCCGTGACATTACACGCTTTGCCGACTTGGCATCCATAGTACGAAAAGTCTTGTGTGATGGAAAGCGCCTGAAACGAAGCAAGATTTTTGGGACAATCCGCCTTGAATACAACCCCAAAGATCTGAAATAAAAGGGTGCATCATCGCCAGCACACAGGTTAAATACCAAAAAGCAAAAACCCTCTATAGGGCATGGAACCGAACTAGAGGGATGGCTCAGTGGACCCTGTAAAATTCATACTACAGAGGGCGCCACTCCAACTCATAGCCTTAGAGCATGTTGGATACTACGGCAGGTGGCCAAAAGTGGCGAAGAGCTTTTAGCTCTAGAGCACCAGCCCAGGGATACCAGTACGGTATTAACAGTCTTTGAGACTTTCGCATCAAATAATACGCGAAAACAAACACTCCATAGCCTTGCCGAAGTCTACCAAGTAGCAACAATAAACCCATGGAGTGACACGCCTATTACCTTTAATGCCAGTGACGAACCTAAATTCCGAACAGCCCGAGCACCAGCCGCATTGGTCCTCAGTCTGATAGTGGACGGCTTTCGCCTTACCAAGGTACTCATGGACGGCGGCAGCAGATTGAACCTCATTTACGAGGAAACCCTCCGAAAAATGGAAATAGACTGGAGCCGCATTGAGCGAAGCAGCGCAACCTTTAGAGGAATAATCCCCAGTCGGAAAGCATGTTGTACAGGAAAAATCACACTGGATGTGGTGTTCGGCACGCCGGATAATTACAGGTCCGAGGAGGTCACGTTCCAAGTGGCCCCGTTCAGTAGCGGATACCACGCTCTATTAGGGCGAGAGGCATTCACAATTTTTCAAGCTATACCCCATTACGGGTACATGAAGCTCAAAATGCCCGGGCCCAACGGAATCATCACTCTTGCTAGTGACCCGGCATAGCACTCCACACCGAAAATAAGACAGCTGCACTGGCCCTTGAGGCACTTTCCGAAGCCCTAGCGGCCGAGGAACTCACTGCGCTGCGCTCCACGGTGAATAGGGACGATGTGATACTCGATAAGAGATCCAAGTCCACCTCCTTTAAACCGGTGGATGAAATAGTCAAATTCCAAGTCCATCCAACGGACCCTACAAAAATGGCCTCCATCGGGGCACAATTAAATCCTGATGTAGACGCCGCACTAACAGAATTCCTACGCGAAAATTGGGACATTTTTGCCTGGCACCCTTCAGACATGCCAGGAATCCCATGCCGGCTGGCCGAGCACAGCCTAAACATCCTAAAAGGATTCAAGCCAGTCAAACAGGCTCTTCGGCGTTTCTCCGAACCCAAGAGACAGGCCATGGGAGAGGAGCTAGCCAAACTATTGGAGGCCGGATTCCTCAGAGATGTAAAACATCCGGACTGGCTAGCAAACCTGGTGATGGTACCAAAGAAGGACAAATCATGGCGCCTATGCGTCGATTTCAAGGACCTCAACAAGGCTTTCCCAAAGGATCCCTTCCCCCTCCCTCGCATCGATCAAATTATCGATGCTACCGCAGGACACGATTCATTGTGCTTCCTCGACGCATACTCCGGCTACCACCAAATTAAGATGGCAGAACCTGACCAAGCCGCAATGGCATTCATCACTCCATACGGCCCATTCTGCTTAAACACAATGCCCTTCGGGCTCAAAAACGCCGGCGCAACATATCAGCGCATGATTTAGACATGTCTGGCAAACCAGATCGGCAAAAGCGGTGGAGGCATACGTGACGATGTGGTCGTCAAAAGCAAGCATGTCGAAACTCTAGTAGACGACTTGAGGCTCACATTCGATAATCTCCGAACATATGACATCAAGCTCAACCCGGAAAAATGCATTTTGAATTACCAGCCGGAAAGCTCTTGGGCTTCATTGTATCTGGTAGAGGAATCGAAGCAAACCCAGCCAAGATCCGAGCTCTGTCACAATTGGATATCCCAAAAGACCTCAAACAAATACAAAAATTGACGGGATGCGTGGCGGCTCTAAGCCGCTTTATCTCCCGTTTGGGAGAAAAGGCATTACCCCTTTATCGCCTCCTCCGACGCACCGAACACTTCGAGTGGATGGATGCCGCCACGGCCGGACTCGAAGAAATAAAGGCCTTATTGGCAACAAACCCGGTCCTGGCCGCGCCCAACATGGGTGAACCAATGCTATTATATATCGCTGCAACTCATCAAGTTGTAAGCGCGGTGCTCGTTGTCGAACGAGAAACGGACAGACACAAGTTCCCTCTTCAAAAACCAGTTTACTACGTGTCCACTGTCATAACTCCATGCAAGTCATGGTACCCGCATTATCAAAAGATAGCGTACGCGGTGTTTATGGCATCCCGGGAGCTGCGACACTACTTTCAAGAGTGTTCAATAATAGTAGCCTCCGAAGTACCTCTTAACGACATTATAAACAACCGCGACGCGACGGGCCGGATCGCCAAATGGGCCATTGAGCTCCTCCCGTTCGACATAACTTATAAGCCACGGCGAGCTATTAAGTCGCAAGTTTTGGCCGACTTCGTCGCCGAATGGACCGAAGCCGAACTCCCTAAAGAGTACGGCGCATATTCCAACTGGATAATGCACTACGACGGCTCCAAAATGTTGGCTGGCCTGGGAGCTGGCGTCGTTCTGACGTCCCCAACCGGAGATACAGTTCAATACGTACTCCAGATAATGTATACGGACTCCAACAACGCAGCCGAATACGAGGCCCTTCTACATGGCATCCGGATGGCAGTCTCCATGGGCATTCAACGCCTAGAGGTGCGCTGAGGATTGAACCTCGCGATATCCCAAATAAATGGAGACTTTGATGCCAAGGATCCGAAAATGGCAGCTTATCGCAATGTCATCCTAAAATGTCAGCTCGATTTGAGGGGCTCGAATTTCACCATATAGCCGGGATAACAACCGGGCAGCAGACGTGTTGGCGCATCGGTATAAGCGCGATGCCGTCCCCCAACATCTTCCTAGAGAGGTTGTTCAAGCCATCTGTATTATGGGAGGGAGAGTCCGGAAATAACTACCTGGACCCAACCGCACTGCCCCACACCAAACATTCTGACACAGTTGGTGGTTCTGCCAACGAAATAACACCCTCAGCCCATGTAATAATGGCAGTCATTGCCCCATGGACAGAACCATTCCTAGCTTACCTAACCAGGCAGGAACTTCCCAAAGACCAAAACGAGGCCCGCTGCATAGTGCGGCGATCTAAAGCCTATAAGGTCCATGAGGGAGAGCTTTATAAGAAAATCACAACCGGAGTCCTTCAAAGGTGTATCTCCGAAGAGGAAGGGCGGAATCTTACGGCTGAAATTCATGCGGATTCGGCGGGCACCACGCTGCAGCCGGGCACTTGTAGGCAAGGCCTTCCATACAGGATTTTATTGTGCCAACGGCCGGAAGATGCTCGGGACTTAGTCCAACGATGCGTCGGATGCCAGCTCTTTGCTAATCAAAGCCACATGCCACCCACCGCCCTCAAAACTATACCCATCACCTGGCCCTTCATGCAGGGACTTGACATGGTCGGACCCTTAAAGGGGGAACCCACAAGCAAAAATACCTACTGGTCATGGTGGATAAATTCACCAAATGGATAGAGGACAAGCCTGTTAAGACGGCCGAATCCGGACTGGTGATAGACTTCCTATCAGGGATCGTACACCGTAACGGTGTCCCCCACAGCATCATCACTGATAACGGCACGAACTTTACGGCCGACGAGGTCAAACGCTGGTGCAAAAACATGGGCATCAAGCTCGACTAAGCTTCAGTCTATCACCCTCAAACTAACAGTCAATTCGAGCGAGCAAATGGTCTAATTATGAGCGGCATCAAACCCAGATTAGTGCGGTCCCTCAAGGAATCTAACACGCACTGGGTAGAGGAGCTCGACTCCGTACTCTGGGGGCTGCGGACCACTCCAAATCGCACGACCGGATTTACACCATTCTTTATGGTATGCGGCGTAGAGGTAGTTCTGCCCTGCGACATAATTCATGACTCGCCTCGCATGCGCATGTACGAAGAAAGAGAAGCCGAGCTCGATCGGCAGGACAGTTTGGACGCCTTGGAGGAGGAGCGTGACGTAGCAAAAGCCCGTTCCGCATTCTATCAACAGCAGGCTCGAAGATATCAAAGCAGAGAAGTACGGGCCAAAACTTACAATGTTGGCGAGCTAGTTCTACGCCTGCCGGACAAGAAAAAGGACAAACTCAAGCCCAAATGGGAAGGTCCCTTTATCATCGACCAAGCCCTGACCGGTGGAGCGTACCGTCTGCAAGATGCATCGGATAACCGACTCGAGCCGAACCCATGGAACGCAGCCCGTCTCCGAAGATTCTACGCCTAGCGCCGGATTCTGAGTTCGTCTCCTTCCTTTGTCCATATTTTAAACTTTAGATGTCTTCTATTTTTCTCCTTCTCCCTCCTTTTTTCTTTCTTCCCAGCCTTTTAAGGCTGGTTAGCGCATTGTTCGCACACACTTGACGCGCTATCCGCGCTCATTATACCTGGGGGCTTCTTTTACAGAAGCTTATTTATAAGGGATTCATGCCCAATACATGTGTCACACTTCCGCATCTACCTTTTATTCACCATTATATGCATCGATATGACTTAAGTTTTGGCCAAGCTGGGTTGCCTGGCTCCTATGCTTACCCCTACGTTCTCGATTGTTCGGCTAGGTGGTAAAGGGAGCACCTCTGCGATTGTTACTGCCGGGTCAGCCGGATGTGTACCTTAGACTGGGTGAAGCCGAAAGCTAGCGTTCTTAAGAGAATATTAGGTCGGTGAACTAAAAGAAGATTTCTTACCTATTTATTTATCTGCCCCCAAATGTTTTTCTGCTTTTTTCGCAGTCGGACATGCACTTTAGGTCATGCCTCCTGTGGAAAGGAACCCCTAACGGAACTATTCTCCCCGGAAGATGTTTCTTACTAACCATGTAATATAACATAACTAGTTGGGCACTTGTCTGATAAAGCAATAATGACCCCTACGCCTGGTCTCCACGCATGCCCCGGTTTTTATAACCGCGAGGGTATTCGGACACACTCCGGACTATTGGGTCCCGAGGTTGAAGCGAAAAGGTCCGCTATGACAAACGATCTACAATCCGGCTAGAAGGCATCTCACATGTCACCTTAAATTACATAGTCAATTTGATTGATTGTATTCCTCTTCAATGCCATCTAACAGGCCGTCTAGTTTACTGATCCCCGCTTGGGAATACTTTGCGCCAATTCTACCTGGCCGTACACTAAGCTCACAGGATCTCCTTCCCATCGGGCCCCACAGGTCCGACCCGCCATGTGGTTTGGGTCAGCCTTCGTGGTACCGCTGGCGTCTTCACCATGGTCCAGGCCTCCCGGCGCCTTTGACGGCAGGCCGATATCTTCCATAATCAAAGTGTCGCCGCGCTCCACGGAGCCTCTCTCGCAAGCTCCCAAGGCCTTCGGGCAGGGAGAGATGGCCACAAGGCACAGGCGACGCCTTTCATCACCGCCGAACTCGTTAAATGCGGTTGTAAGAGCTTCAGAAGAAAGTCACCCGTAGAACCGGGCATTTCCTCTGCGGGGACGGCCTGTGAGCATACCTCTGAGACATAACTCATTAGTCGACTTCCTTGCCGAACTCTTTTTCAAAGTTCGTTTAAGCACTTACTAAAATGCCGGCGGAGCCACCGATTCTCCTTAACGGAGTCGAATTTGGGCTCGAACATCTTTTAGTTCCTCACCCAGCTGGGTGTTGGCATCTTGGAGATTATTTTTCTCCTGCCTCACCCTCGTAAGCACGTTCTCGCTGGCCTTTAACCGGCGCAAGAGCTGTTGCTTGTCCGGATCCACCCCGGCGCCATCTGCAATATTATTGTCAGATTTATACACACGCCGCACTTTACAACATACTTATCTTTTAAAGCGTATATTACCAGAGGGGTCTCTTTGGCTTCCTGGCGCGGCTTGTGCTTGACCTCAAGTTGGGCTTTGCACTCTTCAAGATCACAGGAAAGTTGGGTATTCTTTTCTCAGAAGATCCTGCACAATAAATGATCCTTAAATCAGTTATTCTAACTACTTCAAGTCTCGGGGGCTACTGGCATATATAACTGTTAAATCTCCTCACTCGTATGTCTTTTACATACTGCTCCGTGGCTCTGGCTAGACTATCTTGAGCGGCACGGAGGTGCGCATCTCCCGAATTGAAGGCGTTCAATGCCTCTTGGGAGAAACATGTGTCACGAAGAATTGTCCGGCGGCGCCTGTGATTCATGGCACTCTCCACCTCGGAGTTGGTGACGGACAATCTGTTGGTATCCTCTATCGGAGGAGCATCCGACGCACGCCTCGTGTTCGCCTCCGCTTCTGGGCCTGGCTTTGAAGCCTGGCTGGCGGAGGCTAGATTGGCAACCCCTCCGGATATAGTCCGGCGAGCGCTCTTTTTCCTGAAGAGAGCACGAGCGTTAGTATGCCTTCCGGAATAAAACCTGGGAATAAGGTGACATGGCATACCGTTGCGCCGGCGTTTCAATCCGGACCGCATTCTTTTTAGCCTGCTGGGCCGTGCTGCCCCTTGTTGGCTAGCCGCCTCAAGGGCTCTCCCTGCAAAACAGCGTTGGTATACGGTGATCAAAAATAAGCACGGATGAATCATTCTCAAAGTATTGGAAGTATTCCAGGGTAATCGGCCGTAATGGCAACCAGGGCATTATCAATGCTCAGTTGGTGAAATACCCCTTCGATCAACTCCACTGATATGTCCGGATCCTCTTGGGAGGCCGGATCGAGGAACCGTTCCGGATCTTTGGGTGGTGGAGGCGGGTTGTTTATATCCTTTACGGCCTAGCGCAGTTCCTGCGTCGAAATCATAAAATGAGATACTTGACTATGGGAATATGGATCAGATGGGCAAAAGGAAATGTCCGCTTACCCAGCTTGGAGGGTTGTTCATAGAAAATCCGTCCTGTGGATTGACGCGAAGAAATTCCTCCTCTTCTCCCTGGTACAATGCGGACAAGGTCTTCATCAGATCGGCGACCGATCCCGGCCCCTTACGGCCATGATGGGTGGCATCATCCTCCCCGTTGAAATCCCACATGGGGTGGCCTCTATACTGGAGCGGCTGCACCCCCCGCATAATGCATGTGGCCATGACTCCGATCATGGTCAGTCCGGAATGAGCCAACAACCTTATTCGCTCACTGTAAAGGACGTCCCTGTCATTTTCCCTCTGAGAGCTCTGTGGACGCCAGGTTAGGCGTTTCTTCAAAGGAGCATTACTGAACTCCGGGAGGCCGATCCGAACAGGGTCCGGCAGGGGGACATCTTCTATATGAAACCATTCCGAAGGCTGTCTTGGACGCCTTCTTCGGGTTCGAATAGGTATCCGATCGGTGATGCGCCATAGTTCGCTCCGCCCACTTGATATATCGACCCCTCCACGAGAACGGGTGCGAGGCGTAACAATCTCTTCCACAGCGTGAAATGAGCCTCGATGCCCAAAAACAGCTCGCAAGAAGGGCCACGAAGCCCGCAATATGCGAGAATGGAGGCAGCGTAAGGTTGTGCAACCGGAGGTCAGAGAACTCTGTGAGCCCCCGGAGAAAGCGGATGAATTGGAAATCCGAGCCCTCTTATCAAATAAGGGACAAGGCATACCCGCTCTCCTTGGGAGGGACTGGGGACGCTCTCCGCTTGCTTTCCGCCCTTATAGGTGGCGAGTCCGGCTCGAACCGGAACCATGAAGGTCGGGTGAAGAAATCCCTTGGTTTGGAGCGCCACTAGCTCGCTATGCGGGACGGAGCATCTCTCCCAATCTTCAGGCTGAGGACCGGGAGGGCGAGAGGAGGAGCCGCGTCGACTGTCCATGATGGAATGGATTTCTGTCAGATGCGCTCCGATGAAAGCTCGCTAAGGGAAGATGGTGTGATTCGGATCTAGATCCTCATCTCTTATATAAGCAGCTCATTTGCGCAGCTAGGGGTAAATGTAAAAATACCCTGGCTTTTCACATTCGTTCAACATGTGGAAGGTGGTCATTATTGGGCGTGGAAGCCAAGGAGCGCGATATTTACGAGAAGCCAGACACTATTCAACAGGTACACAGGATTTGGAGAAGAACCTGCCTTGCAATGCCGAAGACAATCTACGCGCCGGACTCGTCGTCATTGAAGCCTGGTTCGGGGGCTACTGAGGGAGTCCCGGATTAGGGGGTGTCCGGATAGCCGGACTATGACCTTGGCGGACTCTGGACTATGAAGATACAAGATTGAAGACTTCGTCCCGTGTCCGGATGGGACTTTCCTTGGCGTGGAAGGCAAGCTTGGCGATACGGATATGTAGATCTCCTACCATTGTAACCGACTCAGGTAACCCTAACCCTCTTGGTGCATATATAAACCGGAGGGTTTTAGTCCAGAGGACGAACAACAATCATACCATAGGCTAGCTTCTAGGGTTTAGCCTCTCTGATATCGTGGTAGATCTACTCTTGTACTACCCATACCATCAATATTAATCAAGCAGGAGTAGGGTTTTACCTCCATCAAGAGGGCCCGAACCTGGGTAAAAACATCGTGATCCTTGTATCCTGTTACCATCCGCCTAGACGCACAGTTCGGGACCCCCTACCCAAGATCCACCGGTTTTGACACCGACATAGGGCGTAGTCCTTGGTCCAGCCAAGGTGACCAGTCGGGCTGGTGACGAAGATGCCGAAGTCGCAGTTGATCTGTGGGCGAGCCATCGACCTTTTGCCGAACACATAGCGGAACTCTCAATGAAAGCACCAATGTCGGTGTCAAAACCGGCGGATCTCGGGTAGGGGGTCCCGAACTGTGCGTCTAAGGATGATGGTAACAGGAGACAGGGGACATGATGTTTACCCATGTAAGGGCATATTTATCCCGTAAGTGTTTTGGTGATTGATGACGATACTTTTGCGGACTAATCGTATGCTTTGAGTTCCTCAGATGGTTCATCTCTAGGCTCGAGACGATTCGGTGCCCCTCGGAGACTATTGAAGACCGCGTCGCCCCACGCTTTCTTTTTGGTGGATTTGAGTCGTAGGAGAGCCGTACTATTAAGAGGGGTCCGCGTCGGAAAGGATAGGGCGGAATCAACACGCACACTTGTCCCTCCTTTCCTGCACTTTGGAGCTTCCCTTCGTTATCTTGGTTGTGCGGAAATCGACAACCGCCATCAGATTTTACGGTAGTATCACAGGTACACGCTGTAGTACCGCTGGGTGCCACGGTAGTACCGCCTTTGAGCGGTAGTACCGCTGCTCCTGTGCCTAGTGCCGCCTGGTGCGGTAGTAGGGCGGATGTAATTTTACATCCGCCCACCACGGTAGTACCGCCGTCCAGTAGCGGTAGTACCGCATGGAGCCCACGGTAGTCTGCTCCCTATGAGCCGTAGTACCGTGGGTCTCCCACCGAAAGTACCGTAGTTTCACGGTAGTAGGCACGCCTTCTGGTAGTACCGCCTCCAGAGCGGAAGTACCGTCGGGTTTTTGCACTACCGCAGATTTCAGCGGAAGTTGGCACGGATGTAATTTATTTCATCCGCTCCTTCTCGTGCCGTGGATTCCCGCTTGGCGGTAGTACCGCAAGGGGAGCGGTAGTACCAGCATAGCGTAGTACTGCCCCTTACTCAGGCTAGTCTCGGCATGTGCTGTTGCCGCGGTAGTACCATGGTCCGCCACGGTAGTACCAGCGGCTGACCTCATGGGTAGTACCGCACCCAGAGGCGATAGTACCCGGCGTCGGAGCTGAATAAGTGGATAACGGTTGGATTTCTTCCACGACTATATAAGGGGCATATTCAACCTCTAGTTGACCACCTCTTCTCTCTCCAAGCTCCATTGTTGCTCCAAGCTCCATTTTGGCCCGATCTCTCTCCCTAGCCAATCAAACTTGTTGATTTGCTCGGAATTGGGTGACAAGGGCCCGATCTACACTTCCACCACAAGATATTTGATTCCCCCAACTTATCCCTTGCGGATCTTGTTACTCTTGGGTGTTTGAGCATCCTAGACGGTTGAGGTCACCGTGGAGCCATATTCCATTGTGGTGAAGCTTCGTGGTGTTGTTGGGAGCCTCCAATTAAGTTGTGGAGATTGCCCCAACCTTGTTTGTAAAGGTTCGGTCGCCGCCTTCAAGGGCACCAATAGTGGAATCACGGCTCTTGCATTGTGCGAGGGCGTGAGGAGATTACGGTGGCCCTAGTGGCTTCTTGGGGAGCATTGTGCCTCCACACCGCTCTAACGGAGACGTACTTCCCCTCAAAAGGAAGGAACTTCGCTAACACATCCTCGTCTCCACCCGCTCCACTCTTGGTTATCTTATCCCTTTACTTGTGCAAGCTTATTTGTGTTCCTGTTCTTGCTTGCTCGTGTGCTTGTGTTGTTGCATCATATAGGTTGTCCACCTAGTTGCACATCTAGACAACCTTTATTATTGCAAAGTTTAAATTGGTAAAGAAAAGCTTAAAATTTGTTAGTTGCCTATTCACCCCCCTCTAGTCAACTATATCGATCCTTTCAATTGGTATCGTAGCCTCATCTCTTTTAAGGACTTTATCGTCCAAGAGTATGGTTGACGTCATAGATGATGTGGGGAGCACTCAGTCTTGAATCCGACATCATCTACGGAGATGGGGTACCTCGATCTCGTGAGGAATTCAATGTGGCGTTGGACACATTGAAAAACTCCATGATGAGCAAGGTCAAGGACATGTTTAAGGAATTCCTAGAAGGGCTTAAACTTTCCACCGCACCCGTGAAAGTGGGTGATCCCGCCAACACGGGAGCGGATGCTAACTCCGATAAGGGGGAAGCTACTAGTGAGAAAGCCCCCTCGTCTAGTGGTAAGAATGGCACCGGCATCTTCGCCCATGTGCAACCTATCGTTTATGGTGGACCGATTCCTTCCACTCATTTGAATCATGCTGGTCCACCACCTAAGATTGATAAAAAGGAGGATTTTGATTCTTGAGTTTATCGTTTTAAGCGTCATTTAAATCATGTGAACACTAACCTTTGGAGAATCATTGAAGAAGGTTTCTATCCGCATGATCCGAGCAACTTTTCTCCTAGAGAGGTCGTGGACCATCAATTCAATGAGAATGCTCTCTTCATCATCCAAGAAGCAATCCTTCCCGAAGACCTCCCTTATCTCCGGCCTTACTCCCGTGCCAAAGATGCTTGGCTCAAGGTGGTTTCCATGTATCGAGGAAGCGCAAGCATTCAACATTCCAATTATGAAGTGGTCCAAGATGAAGCCGATGAGTTTCTAATGAAGGAAGAAGAAGAACCTCGTGAGCTCTATCGGAGAGTTACCAAGCTCGTTGTCTCCCTCCGGGATCATGGAAGTAAGGACACCGATGACAACTGGATCAAGCGCAAATTTCTCAAGGCAATGATGCCCTACCACAAAGCCATGTCCTCCGTCATCCGTCAATCGACCGGACTTCCACACCTTGTCCTCAAGTGATGTGTTGGATGAGTTTGTGGCTATGAGCATTTTGGACAAGACCGCCGACAATGCGGTGCTTCGCTCCCAAAGAGCAAAGAAGCCCAACCTCGCCTTTGAAGGCCAAGAGTTGTGTCGAAGAAGATGGAGAGGAGGAAGAAGAAGAGAGCAACCTCGAAGATACTAAGTATGATTATCATGAACACATGGCCCTTGCTTCAAGACAATTTTGGAGCAAGAAGAACTCAAGGCCCAACTTCGACAAGAGCAATTCAAGTGGCTCTAAGGGCAAGCAACGAGTGAGGACGTGTTTCAATTGTGGCAATGTGAGTCACTTTGTTGCGGAGTGTCCATATGAGAAGAGGGAAGACAATGGTGGCAAGCTCATCCGTAAGGACAAGGCCAAGTCTTTCCCCAACAAGAGCAACTTCGAAAGAAGACTCCTCACAAAGCCTTGGTGGTTCAAGAAGAGTACAATGAGGATGATGATGATGATGAGGATGGTGAATCGGTTGCCATGGCCTCCGTGGCCATTGCAATGACTCCTCGGTGTCTCTCTTGGTTCACCCAATGAAAGCATCACCGCCAAGTGCCTCATGGCTAAAGCCACCAACAAGGTAACCCCAACATCAAAACTACCATCATCAATCATTCTTCTTTGACGGATTGCATTGATGAACATGAGGGGACTAATGTAGAGGAAAATGAATTTGAGATCTTTGTGAGTAAACTCAAGGGCAAATCCAAGAAGCACTTCGTTGCTCTCTTGGAACAACTTGGTGAAGCCAATGTCATGATCGAGACTCATGAAGAAACCATCTCTAAGATGGAAGGGCATAGTCGTGACTATGTCGATGAGATTTCGGATCTTTCCAATGCTCTTGAGGAAGAGTGTGGTCTTCGTTTGGCTCTTGAGGAGTCACACAACGATGATCACGCTAAATTAAAGAAAGACCTTGATCATGCTCTTGTTGTGTCTCGTGTGCTTAGTTCCGAGAAGGCAAAGCTTCGAGTTGATCTTTCTAGACTCAACGAGGACTTTGACACTCTCGACAAGGATCGCAAAGTCTTGAAGGGTGCTCATGCTAGTCTCAAAGAGTCTCATGATCAACTCCAAGTGAAGCTAACCAAGGAGAAAGCCACCTTTCCTCATATGATATTGATTGATAATGCAAATGCTACTAACCCTTGTTGTGAGCATGTGCATCTTGTTGAGAGAGAATGCTAAGTTAAAGGAGCAACTTGAAAAGGGCCTTGTCACATGCATTCAAGGTGAGAAGAACCTTAACGACCTTTTGAGTAATCAAAAGGAAGTTGTAACCAAGGAGGGATTGGGTTGGCGCCCAAGCCCAAGAGCAAGAAGAAGAATGACAAGACCAAGCAACCTCCCCCTCTCAAGCAAACTTTTGTGAGGGAGGGAGAGGGTGCTTCCAAGAAGAAGAAGAACCGTGCAAAGGGTGGCAATGTCAAGAAGGACAACGTCATCCCCATGAACATAGCCGGCGACTTTAACCCCTCTTATGTGTTGTGTCGTGCTAGTGATGGGCATGTTTATGCTAAATTTGTTGGTTCTCCTTATGAGTACATTGAATGGTCTATTTGGGTTCCTAAGACCCTCGTTACTAACATCAAAGGACCCATTACCAAATGGGTACCTAAAACCAAGCATTGATCTCTTGTAGGGGCTTGCTTAGGTGGTGGATCATGGTTGCTCGATAGTGGAGCAACAAATCATATGACCGGGAGCAAGGACATGGTGGTGGACGTGCAAGAGATTCCATCTATGCCCACCGATGTCGAGTGGGGTGATGCATCACATTCTAAGGTATTGGGTCTCGGCAAGGTTGTCATTTCTCATGATCTTACGATCGAGAAAGTCATGCTTGTTGAGTCCCTTGCATACAATTTGCTTTCCGTTCGTCAACTTGCAGTCATGGGTTTTGCTACTTTCTTTGACATTGATACCGTGGCCCTCTTGTGGAGCAAGACTCTTAAAGTAGCCTTTGTTGGGCATGTCGAAAACGGTCTCTATGTGATTAACTTTTCGAGCGACCCACTAAGACCGCGACATGCCTAATGGCTAAAGTCGACGTGGGATGGCTTTGGCATCGCCGTTTAGCCCATGTCAATATGAGATCTTTGCAAAGTCTTCTCAAGGGGACCATGTCCGTGGACTAACAAATGTTAGTTTTGCCAAAGACCGTGCTTGCAAAGTGCTTGTATTGAAGGAAAGCTTCATGAGAAGGCTCACCCTCCCACGACTATCATATACTCAAAGAGACCCTTGGAGCTCCTTCACATGGATCTCTTTGGGCCACCATCATTTGATAGTATTGGAGGAAGAAAGTATTGCTTGGTGATTATGGATGACTATTCAAGATACACTTGGGTATATTTCTTCAAGAGGAAGAGTGAGACTCAACAAACCGTCATCGACTTTGCAAATGAAGCTCAACGTCAACATAATGCAAAGATCTTGACTATAAGAAGTGACAACGGCACCGAGTTCAAGAACTACACCTTGGATGAGTTTCTCCGGTGATGAGGGAATCAAGCATCAATATTTTGCACCATATACCCCTCAACAAAATGGTGTTGCGGAGAGAAAGAACTGGACGTTGATGGATGCGGCAAGGACCATGATGGCGGAGTTCAAGTCTCCATACAACTTTTGGGCCGAAGCCATCAACACCGTTTGTCATCAATCAAATCGACTCTATCTCCGCAAAGGCTTGAACAAGACTCCTTATGAGATACTCACCGCAACAAGCCCAACCTCAAGTACTTACGGGTGTTCGGTGTAAGTGTTTCATTCTCAAGAAAGGTGTTCGTTTGTCTAAATTTGAAGCTAGAGCTCATGAGGGCATATTTGTTGGTTATGCTACAAACTCTCATGCTTACCGTGTCCTCAATAAATCCACGAGACTTATTGAGGAGACGTGTAACATGGAGTTTGATGAGAATAACGGCTCCCAAGTGGAGCAAAGTGGCACTTGTGATGTAGGTGATGAAATTCCTCCCCAAGCCATAAGAAGAATGGGAGTTGGCTTTATCCTACCCATTGAGGAACCCCTTGTGGCGAAGGAGAAGGACAATGCTTCACTCAAGTGGAGCCATCACCAACCCAAGGCCCACACGCTTCCGAAGAACAAAGTGAAGGCCCTCAACCTCATGAACAAGACCAAGGGCAAGATCGTGCTCAAGACGATGATATCACCTCAAATGATGCCCAAGGTCAAGTTCTCTCCCCCGAGCATGCTCAAGATGGAGATCATGCTCACGGCCAGGCGCTCAAGATGATCAAGTGACCCTCCTCATCTCACCTCCGAGGAGGAATTAGAGCGTCGTGCCGCCAAGATTGCTTCCAAACTCACCACCAAAGGCCATCTCATGGAGAATGTGGTTGGAAGCCTAAGAAAAGGGTAAGCACTTTCGTAGACAATTGGCAAACTATTGTGAACATCACGCGTTTGTCTCTTGTGTTGAACCTCAAAAGGTCTATGAGGCGCTCAAGACTCGGATTGGCTCAATGCCATGCATGAAGAACTCAACAACTTCGAGTACAACAAGGTGTGGAGATTGGTGCCAAGGCCTTCAGAGAACCACAACGTCATTGGAACGAAGTGGATTTTCAAGAACAAGCAAGATGCTCATGGGAACATCATTCGCAACAAGGCAAGATTGGTAGCACAAGGCTACTCCCAAGTCGAGGGTATCGACTACGGTGAAACCTTTGCTCCCGTTGCTCGTCTTGAATCCATTCGTTTGTTGATTGCTTATGCTTCCCATCACAACTTTAAGTTGCAACAAATGGATGTAAAAGTGCTTTTCTTAATGGTCCCATCAATGAGTTGGTCTATGTCAAGCAACCCCCCGGGTTCGAGGACCCCTACTTCCCGGATCATGTGTATCAACTCGATAAGGCACTCTACGGCCTTAAACAAGCCCCACGTGCGTGGTATGACCACCTTACCGAGTTGTTACAAGATCGTGGTTTGAAGTGGGGCAAATCGATCCCACTATTTTTACCAAGAAGGTCAATGGGGAGTCGTTTGTATGCCAACTATATGTTGATGATATTATCTTTGGTTCTCCTAACAAAGCTTTCAATGAGGAATTTGCCGCTCTCATGACCTCCAAGTTCAATATGTCTTCGATGGGAGAGTTGAAGTTCTTCCTTGGTTTCGATATCAAACAAAGAAGAGAAGGAACCTTCATCAACCAAGCCAAATACACTCAAGACATGCTCAAAAGATTCAAGCTAAGTGATGTCAAGCCGGCTACTACACAAATGCCCACCAAGTGCCAACTTGACATTGATCCCAATGGTAAAGCGGTGGATCAAAAGGTATATCACTCCATGATTGGATCCTTGCTTTACCTTTGTGCATCTAGACCGGATATCATGTTGACTGTGGGAATGTGTGCACGGTTTCAAGCCGCACCGAAGGAAAGTCGCTATGTGGCGGTCAAGCGAATCTTTCGATACTTGGCTCATACCCCAAACTTTGGCTTATGGTACTCAAGAGGAGCAAACTTCAAGCTTGAAGGATTTACGGATTCCGATTGGGCGGGAGACAAAGTGGATAGAAAGTCCACCTCCGGAGGGTGCCAATTTCTTGGTTGCTCCTTGGTAAGTTGGTCTTCCAAGAAGCAAAGTTGTGTGTCTCTCTCGTCCACCGAAGCGGAATATGTGGCGGCCGGTAGTTGTTGTGCTCAACTCCTATGGATGAGGCAAACTTTAAAGGAGTACGGTGTCATTTGTGACAAAGTGCCTCTTTGGTGTGAAAATGAAAGTTCCATCAAGATTTCTCTCAACCCAGTGCAACACTTCAAGACGAAGCACATCGAGATTCGGTATCATTTCATCCGGGATCACATTAGGCGAGGAGAGATCGAGCTCAAGTATGTCAACACTTCGGGATAACCTTGCGGATATATTCACGAAGCCCTTAGATGAAGCAAGATTTCGTGAGTTAAGGCATGAGCTAAATATCATTGATTTGAGCAATGTGACTTGAGCCTGCACTCCCCACCACACTCAACGTGTTGTCTAGTTTAGGTGTAGGCATGGACATAGGGGAGTATTGTTCTCTCAATGAACTCTCCCTCCCCCATTATGCATAAATCGATCACCTCTTTCACATTAGCCATTTTTATGGTACTTGTGTTCCAAAGACGAGTTTTGGTCATGGGCCCAAGGATAATTCTTCGCGGTGCCATACCATTCCACTCAAACATAGGTGGCTTCAGCCGCCGACCTCTCTCTTTGTGAGTCCTTGTCATTTGGTGGTTGCTTGTTGTCTTTTGCCTCTAGTTTGTACCAGAGTTTGTGGTTTCTTGTGTGTAAAAAGGTTTCCTTGCAAAGGCCCTCTTTTCGTTTTGAAACCTGCGGTGACTTGAGAGTCACGGTACTACCGCGGCCACCGCGGTACTACCGCCAACCTGCCACGGTACTACCGCGATGGAGCGCAGTACTACCGCAACCTCACGGCAGTAATTTTTCTTGCCGCCCGATTGAGCGGTACTACCGCCTCGATGCGGAACTTCCGCCCGAGCGGTACTATCACGATGATACGCCTGCATCACCGCTGACGGTTCGAGGGCGTGGGGATAAGGACGGGCAGGGGGGTTCTAACTCCCCATACCCATTCGTTGCCTTCTCCCCACGTCGCCTCCTTCTCTCCCTTGCTCAAGAACGGAGCCGGCGTCTCTCGCAGGATCTCCTCCACCGGCTGCCCTCCCGTGATTCCGACCGGTGGCATCGTTCCCCACCACGTGCTCTTGCCATGGACCTGTGTTTTCCCCAATTCCCTCTCCTTATTGATGGTGTTTGGCGTTTCTAGGTTTTGGGGAGGCTTGTGTGTTCTTGAGATTGATAGGCCTAATCTCTGCAAGAATAGGATGAAGGAGTGTAGTATTGCATAGGATTTATATGTGTATTGTTGTCATGCGCTAGATCTGATCACTGTAGCACCGCCGTTGTTTCGCGGTTCTTTTCAGATTCAGATCGATAGTTGAATCTGACGCTGCGGTACTACCGCCCGATGGCACTAAGATTACCGCTTGCACGGTACTCACGCCTCGGGTGCGGTACTACCAGCGCTTCTGCGGCACTACAGCTCTACTTCCGCTTCCAACCACGGTACTACCGTGACCTCGCACGCAGTACTACGGCGTTCGAGCAGTACTACTGCTTTAGTGTCATGAGGCAGTGGCCGTCCTACCGTGCCTCACACCTATCGCATGCCAACTTTCTCATATGTCTCCTATGTGTTTCTTGTGCTTTTTCGCGGCCTTTGCATTGATCTTCTTTGCGTCTTTGGTGTTTTGCGTGTGTGTTTCAGGTGGTGGCTCTCGCCGGTCCAATCCCAGTCGTGACACTGGCTCCAAGCGTCTGCGCAACCCCGGTGAAGCACCAGAGGGCTCCCCCTCTGCCCCCAAGCGCCATGTCAAGACAACTGCCACCAAGTTCAAGGAGCCCGCCAAGAGCATGGATGAGATGCCCCATTACGACTACGTCCGTCTCGTGCAAATTGATCCGTGCGTGACCCCTCGTTCCTCGGTTAGGGGCTGTGAGCTGTTACGGAACAAGCATCAAACCAACTTCTATCCGGGCGTCATCAAGAACAAGCAGAATACCTATGTGGATGTGAAGTGGATTGACATGCATCACTTGAGGAAGGAGAAGTTCCGTGCCTACTTTGGAGAGGCTCGGACTTGGTGGAGCAGTTTGGCATTGAGCATGTGATCTCTTTTCACCTTGACTATGATCCTCAGCTCATTGGTCAGTTCTTTGCTTCATCTACTTTCACCCCAATGAGGAGAGGAGGATGACCTGGATGACAAATGGCCGTAAGTCGATTGCTACACGGAAGGAGTTCATGGATTTGCTCCAAGTTCACGATGACGGGCTTGACTCCCCCGTGGGTGTTCGTCCCCATGCCAACCCTGACTCTGCCAACAAGGACAGGCTTGCACCGTACTATGTTGAGAAGACACTTCCAAGTGGCAAGTTAGGGTTGGTGCTCAACTCTTTTCTGGATATCATGTACGGCATCTTCCGCAACTCCTTGTTCCCCCGCATTGGTGACAAGGACAAGGTCCATGCCTATATGGTGGATATGATGCTCATCTGCGAGGAGGCTCGTGTGTCTCAGACTCAGCCACTTGATATCTCACACATCATGTGGTGTGAGCTTCGATTTGCGGTGTTCAACCGCAAAGTGCCTATCTCGGTCGTGTCTGTTTACTGGCGATCTCGAGGACTTGAGAGAAGATGTTCCCTGGTGAGGAGTTCCTTGCCCTCGATTTGGATTCGCCATGACCCCATCTCATGCTGCGTGTCAAACCCAACTGGGCCAACACTACTACTGCGTGCCGAGGCGTCTGCTGCTAGGGCTGCTGTTGGAGAGGAGGATCTTTGGCGCCGAGAATGTTGATGAGGGCCATGCTGCTAGGCCTTCCTGAGCTCCTCTATGCCTTCTTGGGCCAATGGCTGAAGGATAAGATGAAGACTCTTTTACGCATGCAAGCCAAGGCGTCTGAGGACTCATGTGGCATCCAAGGAGAGTCGTCATGGGACAGGAAGATCTTGAAGCTCTATGGTGAGGATGTGTCTGGCGGGTCTGAGGAGCACATCACTCCAGAGGCCGAGTGGATGGCGAAGCAAGGCTACAAGTGGACTGATTCTGAGGAGGACGTCGAGGAGTCCATCCCTGCTGCTGAGGAGTCTGACGGAGAGGGTTGGGACGAGTTCCCTGCTGCTTGAGCCACCGCTTGTGTGTAGGTGTCCTCTCTGCCTTTTTGGCGTCTCGATGCCAAAGGGGGAGAGAGCGTAGGGATTTGTGAGTCTTGTGTCGTGTTCGTGTTTGGTGTGTTTATTGCGTTTTCGGTTGAACCTCATTTGAATCGTTTGAACCTCGTTTTAGTTGCTTTCCCTTCTTATGGTGTAAGACATATGCACTCTATCTATCTTAGCAAGCTTATGTTATATCGTGCTATATGTTGCTTAGATGTTATTCCTCGGACATTTGTCTCTAAAATATAGGGGGAGTGGTGATCCTAGTACGTGTGCTATGCAGTCCAAAGCATTCATCCAGAGTGCACACATCTAGGGGGAGCCCGTCTATATTTTGGAGAGGAGGGGTTTGCCCTTGCTCTATATTATTGTATCTTTGTGCAAATCCAGATTGTCATCAATCCACCAAAAGGGGTAGATTGTAAGGGCATATTTATCCCGTAAGTGTTTTGGTGATTGATGACGATACTTTCTTGGACTAATCGTATGCTTTGAGTTCCTCGGATGGTTCATCTCTAGGCTCGAGACGGTTCGGTGCCCCTCGGAGACTATTGAAGGCGGCGTCGCCCCACGTTTCTTTTTGGTGGGTTTGAGTCGAGGAGAGCCGTACTATTAAGAGGGGTCCACGCCCGGAAAGGTTAGGGCGGAATCAACACGTACACTTGTCCCTCCTTTCCTGCACTTTGGAGCTTCCCTTCGTTATCTTGGTTGTGCGGAAATCGACAATCGCCCTTTGTACTTGCGGTAGTACCGGGGTGCCGCAGTAGTACCGCTCCTCTGGGCGGTAGTACCGCTGCTCCTGTGCCTAGTGCCGCTCGGTCTTGGTACTAGGCGGATGTAATTTTTTACATCCGCGCCCACCACGGTAGTACCGCTCGTCCAGCGCGGTAGTACCGCGGAGCCCACGGTAGTACTGCTCCCTATGAGCCATAGTACCGTGGCCCTCCTACCGAGTACCGTAGTTTCACGGTAGTAGGCACGCGCTACGGTAGTACCGCTCCTCCGGAGCGGAAGTACCGCGTCGGGTTTTTGCACTACCGCAGTTTCAGCGGAAGTTGGCACGGATGTAATTTATTTCATCCGCGCCCTTCTCAGGCCGTGACTCCCCTGCCTTGTGGTAGTACCACAAGGGGGAGCGGTAGTACCGCGCAAGCGGTAGTACTGCCCCTTAGTCAGGCTAGTCTCGGCTCTTGCCGCTGTAGTACCGTGGTCCGCCACGGTAGTACCCCCTCAAGGGTAGTACCGCGCCTCAGAGCAGATAGTACCGGCGTCATGGGCTAAATAAGTGGATAACGGTTGGATTTCTTCCACGACTATATAAGGGGCATCTTCAACCTCTAGTTGACCACCTCTTCTCTCTCCAAGCTCCATTGTTGCTCCAAGCTCCATTTTGGCCCGATCTCTCTCCTAGCCAATCAAACTTGTTGATTTGCTCGGGAATTTGAGTGACAAGGGCCCGATCTACACTTCCACCACAAGATATTTGATTCCCCCCACTTATCCCTTGCGGATCTTGTTACTCTTGGGTGTTTGAGCATCCTAGACGGTTGAGGTCACCATGGAGCCATATTCCATTGTGGTGAAGCTTCGTGGTGTTGTTGGGAGCCTCCAATTAAGTTGTGGAGATTGCCCCAACCTTGTTTGTAAAGGTTCGGTCGCCGCCTTCAAGGGCACCAATAGTGGAATCACGGCTCTTGCATTGTGCGAGGGCGTGAGGAGATTCTGTGGCCCTAGTGGCTTCTTGGGGAGCATTGTGCCTCCACACCGCTCTAACGGAGACGTACTTCCCTCAAAAGGAAGGAACTTTGGTAACACATCCTCGTCTCCACCGGCTCCACTCTTGGTTATCTTATCCCTTTACTTGTGCAAGCTTATTTGTGTTCCTATTCTTGCTTGCTCGTGTGCTTGTGTTGTTGCATCATATAGGTTGTCCACCTAGTTGCACATCTAGACAACCTTTATCATTGCAAAGTTTAAATTGGTAAAGAAAAGCTTAAAAATTGTTAGTTGCCTATTCACCCCCCCCCCCTCTAGTCAACTATATCGATCCTTTCAACCCAGGTTCGGGCCCTCTCTATGGAGGTAATACCCTACTTCCTGCTTGATTGATCTTGATGATATGAGTATTACAAGAGTTGATCTACCACGAGATCGTAGAGGCTAAACCCTAGAAGCTAGCCTATGATGATTATGATTGTGTATATCCCTATCGACTAGCCTGGCCCTGGTTTATATAATGCACCAGAGGCCTAGGATAACAAGAGTCCTAGCCGAATACGCCGGTGGGGGAGGAGTCCTTGTCTTGATCGCCAAGTCTTGTGGAATCTTCCTTGTATGCGACAGCTGTCCGGACTGGCCCATGAGTATACGGCCATGGGGGTCCTCGGCCCAATCCAACTGATCGGGAGACGACGTGATGAGTACCCCGTAGTCCAGGACACCGTCACACGTGTCATAGTAGAGGCGCGCACGTAGCATGTACATGTACGTACAGCGGCCAGGGTGCAAGAAAGAAAATACGGCCATGTATGTGTACATACGGGCGGGGTCTCGAACGCCTACTCACGCATACGTACGGCCAGGGCTCGTGTACATGGCTGGGTCGGAACGGAGGAACAGCGTCTTCGTTGTGTTCATGGGGAGGCAACGGAATGCGTTGTGTTCATGGGGAGGCAACGGAATGCGTCGTGTTCATCGGGAGGCAACGGAACGCGTGGGAGCCAACCGGCTGGGTCGGAACGGAATGTGTGGTCGTGTTCATCGGGAGGGCTTGGCCGGAACAGGCGATGGAAACGAGGCTGGCGTCTGCAAAGCGGAGAAAGCGGACCTCCCTACGTTTGGAACGGGGTCCTGTTGATCGGGAGGGGTGTGGCGTACCGCAAAACGGAGTAAACGGACCTCTTACGGTCGAACCGGGGGTCCTGTTGATCGGGAGGGGAGTGGCGTACCGCAAAACGGATGAAACGGACCTCCTACGGCCGAAACGAGGGTCATGTTGATCAGGAGGGGTGTGGCGTACCACAAAACGGACGAAACGGACCTCCTACGATCAGCAGGGGTCCTGTTCATCGGGAGGGTGTGGCGACCGCAAAAGCAGGACCCCACGGGATACTGTTCATCTCCACCGTCGACCTCCTCCGGCCTCCACGAGGCTACCGTCGACCTCCTCCGGCCTCCACGGGCTCCTGTTCATCCAGCCTCCACGGCCTTTTCTCCACCGGCTATTGTTCAACCACCCCTCCACGGGCACCCCTCCACCGTCTACTGTTCATCCAGCCCTCCACACCACGGGGTCCTGTTCAACCACCCCTCCACGGGCACCCCTCCATCGTCTACTGTTCATCCAGCCCTCCACACCACAGGGTCCTGTTCAACCACCCCTCCACGGGCACCCCTCCATCATCTACTGTTCATCCAGCCCTCCACACCACGGGGTCATGTTCAACCACCCCTCCATGGGCACCCCTCCACCGCTTCTCGTTCATCCAGCCCTCCACACCACGGGTCCTGTTCATCCAGAGGCAACGCCACCGGCCATCGCTCATCCAACCCCCTCGCAACGCTCCTTTGTTCATCCAATCGGTCGGCTTCCGTTAGCAGTGATGGCGAAGAATCGCTCGATCGGGTTCGATTAATGACCACCATCGATCGATCGCTCGGGTTCGATGTCGTAGCCTGCGGTCTGTCGCCGGGTTCAGTTAGAGCCCAACGCCTCGCTCGGGTTCAGTAAGAGCCAACGCCTCGCACACATGCGCGTACGTGTACGAGAGAAACGCGCATCGCTCGGCCCTCGACCTCCCACCGTAACCCGGAACTCCCTGAAATTTTCCTCACCCTCGCTTCTACCACGGTTTTTTCCATCATGGACGGCCCAAAGAATGTCATGCAGCTGCGTCTCCGGCCCGCCCAGGACGAAAAGCCCATTTTCTGTCATGATCTTTTGTCATAGAAGTAGGAGCCCACCACATCTATGATGGTACCCGGTTTTGTCACAATTATCGTCATAGAAGTGTCATATGTATGACAGAAAAAAAATTCGTTCGGCCCAAAATGTCACGGATGTGTCTTTTTTTTGTAGTGTGATAATGATCATGAAATTTCAGATCAAGTTACTACCGAACCTCGTAGGTCAACCAGAGTACGTTCCGCACCACAGTGGAACGGTAATCCTGTTCTAAAAGTCATGTTACAAGACCATGACGAACCTACGAATTATGAAGTAGCGATGATGAGCCCAGATTTCGTAAAATGGCTTGAGGCCATGAAATCTGAGATGGGATCCATGTATGAGAACAAAGTATGGACTTTGGTTGACTTGCCCGATGATCAGCAAGCCATAGAGAATAAATGGATCGTCAAGAAGAAGACTGATGTTGATGGTAATGTTACCGTCTACAAAGCTCGACTTGTTGGAAAAGGTTTTTGACAAGTTCAAGGAGTTGATTACGGTGAGTCTTTCTCACCCATAGCGATGCTTAAGTCTGTCCAAATCATGTTAGCAATTGCCGCATTTTATGATTATGAAATCTGGCAAATGGACGTCAAAACTACATTCCTTAATGGATTTCTTAAAGAAGAGTTGTATATGATGCAACCGGAAGGTTTTGTCGATCCTAAAGGTGCTAACAAAGTGTGCAAGCTCCAGCGATCCATTTATGGACTGGTGCAAGTATCTCAGAGTTGGAATATATGCTTTGATGAGGTGATCAAAGCATATGGTTTTATCTGAGACTTTGGAGAAGCTTGTATTTACAAGAAAGTGAGTGGGAGCTCTGTAGCATTTCTAATATTATATGTGGATGACATATTGTTTATTGGAAATGATATAGAATTTCTGGATAGCATAAAAGGATACTTGAATAAGAGTTTTTCAATGAAAGACCTCGGTGAAGCTGCTTATATATTGGGCATCGAGATCTATAGAGATAGATAGAGACGCTTAATTGGACTTTCCCAAAGCACATAGCTTGATAAAGTTTTGAAGAAGTTCAAAATGGATCAGTCAAAGAAAGGGTTCTTGCCTGTGTTACAAGGTGTGAAGTTGAGTCAGACTCAATGCCCGACCACTGCAAAAGATAGAGAGAAAATGAAAGTCATTCCCTATGCCTCAACCATAGGTTCTTGTTGGGGAACATACTAATTTCAAAAAAAATCCTACGCACACGCAAGATCATGGTGATGCAGAGCAACAAGAGGGGGGAGTGTCGTCCATGTACCCTCATAGACCGTTAAGTGGAAGCGTTATGACAACGCGGTTGATGTAGTCATATGTCTTCACGATCGACCGATCCTCAGTACCGAACGTATGGCACATCCGCGTTCAGCACACGTTCAGCTCGGTGACGTCCCGTGAACTCACAATCCAGTAGAGCTCGAGGGAGAGTTTCGTCAGCACGATGGCGTGGTGACGATGTTGATGAAGCTACCGACGTAGGCCATCGCCTAAGCACCGCTACGATATGACCGAGGTGGGTGATGGTGGAGGGGGCACTGCACACGGCTGGGAGAGATCAATGATCAACTTGTGTGTCCTAGGGTCCCCCCCTGCCCCCATATATAAAGGAGCAAGGGGGGTAGTCCGGCGGCCCTGTAGGGCTCGCCGGGAGGAGGAGTCCTCCTCCTAGTAGGAGTAGGACTCTCCTCTTTCCTACTCCTACTAGGAGGGGGAAAGGAAGGGGGAGAAGGAGAAGGAAAGGGGGCGCCCCCCCCCCCTTCCTAGTCCAATTCGGACCAGAGGGGGAGGGGGCGCGCGGCCTGCCCTGGCCAGCCCCTCTCTCTCCACTAGGGCCCAACAAGGCCCATTAACCCCCGGGGAGTTCCGACCCCTCCGGCACTACGGTAAAATCCTGATTTCACCCGGAACTCTTCCGATGTCCAAATGTAGGCTTCCAATATATCAATCTTTATGTCTCGACCATTTCGACACTCCTCGTCATGTCCGTGATCATATCCGGGACTCCGAACTATCTTCGGTACATCAAAACATTTAAACTCATAATACCAATCGTCACAGAACTTTAAGTGTGCGGACCCTACGGGTTCGAGAACTATGTAGACATGACCGAGACTCTTCTCCGGTTAATAACCAATAGCGGGACCTGAATGCTCATATTGGTTCCTACATATTATACGAAGATCTTTATCGGTCAAACCGCATAACAACATACGTTGTTCCCTTTGTCATCGGTATGTTACTTGCTCGAGATTCGATCGTTGGTATCTCAATACCTAGCCCAATCTCGTTACCGGCAAGTCTCTTTACTTGTTCCGTAATGCATCATTCCGCAACTAACTCATTAGTCACATTGCTTGCAAGGCTTATTGTGATGTGCATTACTGAGAGGGCCCAGAGATACCTCTCCGACAATCGGAGTGACAAATCCTAATCTCAATCTATGTCAACTCAACAAGTACCATCGGAGACACCTGTAGAGCACCTTTATAATCACCCAGTTACGTTGTGACGTTCGGTAGCACACAAAGTGTTCCTCCGGTAATCAGGAGTTGCATAATCTCATAGTCATAGGAACATGTATAAGTCATGAAGAAAGCAATAGCAGTAAACTAAACGATCAAGTGCTAAGCTAACGGAATGGGTCAAGTCAATCACATAATTCTCCTAATGATGTTGTCCCATTAATCAAATGACAACTCATGTCTATGGTTAGGAAACTCAACCATCTTTGATCAACGAGCTAGTCTAGTAGAGGCATACTAGTGACACTATGTTTGTCTATGTATCCACACATGTATTATGTTTCCGGTTAATACAATTCTAACATGAATAATAAAAATTTATCATGATATGAGGAAATAAATAATAACTTTATTATTGCCTCTAGGGCATATATCCTTCAGTCTCCCACATGCACTAGAGTCAATAATCTAGATTACACAGTAATGATTCTAACACCCATGGAGTCTTGGTGTTGATCATGTTTTGCTCGTGGAAGAGGATTAGTCAATGGGTCTGCAACATTCAGATCCGTATGTATCTTGCAAATCTCTATGTCTCCCACCTGGACTTGATCCCGGATGGAATTGAAGCGTCTCTTGATGTGCTTAGTTCTCTTGTGAAATCTAGATTCCTTTGCCAAGGCAATTGCACCAGTATTGTCACGAGAGATTTTCATTGGACTCGATGCACTAAGTATGACACCTAGATCGGATATGAACTCCTTCATCCAAACTCCTTCATTTGCTGCTTCCGAAGCAGCTATGTACTCTGCTTCACACGTAGATCCCGCCAAGACGCTTTGTTTATAACTGCACCAACTGACAGCTCCACCGTTCAATGTAAACATGTATCTGGTTTGCGATTTAGAATCGTCCGGATCAGTGTTAAAGCTTGCATCGATGTAACCACTTACGATGAGCTCTTTGTCACCTCCATAAACGAGAAACATATCCTTAGTTCTTTTTAGGTATTTCAGGATGTTCTTGACCGTTGTCCAGTGATCCACTCCTGGATTACTTTGGTACCTCCCTGCTAAGCTAATAGAAAGGCACACATCAGGTCTGGTACACAGCATTGCATACATGATAGAGCCTATGGCTGAAGCATAGGGAACACTTTTCATTTTCTCTCTATCTTCTGCAGTGGTCGAGCATTAAGTCTGACTCAACCTCACACCTTGTAACACAGGCAAGAACCCTTTCTTTGCTTGATCCATTTTGAACTTCTTCAAAACTTTATCAAGGTATGTGCTTTGTGAAAGTCCAATTAAGCATCTTGATCTATCTCTATAGATCTTGATGCCCAATATATAAGCAGCTTCACCGAGGTCTTTCATTGAAAAACTCTTATTCAATTATAATTTTATGCTATCCAAAAATTCTATATCTTTTCCAATCAACAATATGTCATCCACATATAATATTAGAAATGCTACAGAGCTCCCACTCACTTTCTTGTAAATGCAGGCTTCTCCAATAGCCTGTATAAAACCATATGCTTTGATCACACTATCAAAACGTTTATTCCAACTTCGAGATGCTTGCACCAGTCCATAAATGGATTGCTGGAACTTGCACACTTTGTTAGCATCCTTTGGATCGATAAAACCTTCAGGTTGCATCATATACAACTCTTCTTCCAGAAATCCATTCAGGAATGCAGTTTTGACATCCATTTGCCAAATTTCATAATCATAAAATGCGGCAATTGCTAATATGATTCGGACAGACTTAAGCATCGCTACGGGTGGGAAAGTCTCATAGTAGTCAACCCCTTGAACTTGTCGAAAACCTTTCGCAACAATCGAGCTTTGTAGACAGTAACATTACCGTCAGCGTCAGTCTTCTTCTTGAAGATCCATTTATTCTCTACGGCTTGCCGATCATCGGGCAAGTCAACCAAAGTCCATACTTTGTTCTCATACATGAATCCCATCTCAGATTTCATGGCCTCAAGCCATTTTGCGGAATCTGGGCTCACCGTCGCTTCTTGATAGTTTGTAGGTTCGCCTTGGTCAAGTAACATGACCTCAGAATAGGATTACCATACCACTCTGGTGCGGATCTTACTCTGGTTGACCTACGAGGTTCGGTAGTAACTTGATCTGAAGATTCATGATCAACATCATTAATTTCCTCACTAATTGGTGTAGGTGTCAAAGAAACCGGTTTCTGTGATGAACTGCTTTCCAATAAGGGAGCAGGTACAGTTACCTCATCAAATTCTACTTTCCTCCCACTCACTTCTTTCGAGAGAAACTCCTTCTCTAGAAAGGATCCATTCTTAGCAATGAATGTTTTGCCTTCGGATCTGTGATAGAAGGTGTACCCAATAGTTTCCTTTGGGTATCCTATGAAGACACATTTCTCCGATTTAGGTTTGAGCTTATCAGGTTGAAGCTTTTTCACATAAGCATCGCAGCCCCAAACTTTAAGAAACGACAACTTTGGTTTCTTGCCAAACCACAGTTCATAAGGCGTCGTCTCATCAGATTTCGATGGTGCCCTATTTAACGTGAATGCAACCGTCTCTAAATCATAACCCCAAAATGATAGCGGTAAATCAGTAAGAGACATCATAGATCACACCATATCTAGTAAAGTACGATTATGACATTCGGACACGTCATTCCGCTGTGGTGTTAAAGGCGGCGTGAGTTCTTGAAACTATTCTGCATTGTTTCAAATGTAGACCAAACTCGTAACTCAAATATTCTCCTCCGCGATCAGATTGTAGAAACTTTATTTTCTTGTTACGATGATTTTCCACTTCCCTCTGAAATTCTTTGAACTTTTCAAATGTTTCATACTTATGTTTCATTAAGTAGATATACCCATATCTGCTCAAATCATCTGTGAAGGCGAGAAAATAACAATACCCACCGTGAGCCTCAATATTCATCGGACCACATACATCAGTATGTATGATTTCCAATAAATCTGTTGCTCGCTCCATTGTTCCGGAGAACGGCGTTTTAGTCATCTCGCCCATGAGGCATGGTTCGCAAGTACCAAGTGATTCCAGAAGTCCATCAGTATGGAGTTTCTTCATGCATTTTACACCAATATGGCCCAAACGGCAGTGCCACAAATAAGTTGCACTACCATTATCAACTCTGCATCTTTTGGCTTCAACATTATGAATATGTGTATCACTACTATCGAGATTCATCAAAAATAGACCACTCTTCAAGGGTGCATGACCATAAAAGATATTACTCATATAAATAGAACAACCATTATTCTCAGATTTAAATGAATAACCATCTCGCATCAAACAAGATCCAGATATAATGTTCATGCTTAATGCTGGCACCAAATAACAATTATTCAGGTCTAAAACTAATCCCGAAGGTAGATGTAGAGGTAGCGTGCCGACGGTGATCACATCAACTTTGGAACCATTTCCCACGCGCATCGTCACCTCGTCCTTAGCAAGTCTTCGCTTAATCCGTAGTCCCTATTTCGAGTTGCAAATATTAGCAACAGAACCAGTATCAAATACCCAGGTGCTACTGTGAGCTCTAGTAAGGTACACATCAATAACATGTACTCCCTCTGTTCCAAATTACTCGTCGCAGAAATGGATGTATCTAGAACTAAAATACATCTAGATACATCCATTTCTACGACGAGTAATTCGGAACAGAGGGAGTATATCACATATACCTTTGTTCACCTTGCCATCCTTCTTATCCGAAAAATACTTGGGGCAATTCCGCTTCCAGTGACCAGTCTTTTGCAGTAGAAGCACTTAGTCTCAGGCTTAGGTCCAGACTTGGGTTTCTTCTCTTGAGCAGCAACTTGATTGCCATTCTTCTTGAAGTTCCCCTTCTTCTTCCCTTTACCCTTTTTCTTGAAACTGGTGGTCTTGTTGACCATCAACACTAGATGCTCCTTCTTGATTTCTACCTCCGCAGCCTTGAGCATTGTGAAGAGCTCGGGAATTGTCTTATCCATCCCTTGCATATTATAGTTCATCATGAAGCTGTTGTAGCTTGGTGGCAGTGATTGAAGAATTCTGTCAATGACACTATCTTCCGAAAGATTAACTCCCAGTTGAATCAAGTGATTGCAGAACCCAGACATTCTGAGTATATGTTCACTGACAGAACTATTCTCCTCCATTTTGCAGCTATAGAACTTATTGGAGACTTCATATCTCTCAATCCGGGCATTTGCTTGAAATATTAACTTCAACTCTGGAACATCTCATATGCTCCATGACGTTCAAAACATCGTTCAAGTCCGGTTCTAAGCCGTAAAGAATGGCACACTTGAACTATCGAGTAGTCATCGACTTTGCTCGCCAGACGTTCTTAACATCGTCGATTGCATCTCTGACGGGCTGGCACCCAGCGGTGCTTCGGGGCGTAATTCTTCTATGCAGCAATGAGGATAATCCTCAAGTTACGGACCAAGTCTGTGTAACTGCTACCATAATCTTTCAACTTTGCTTTCTCAAGGAACGCATTAAAATTTAACGGAACAACAGCACGGGCCATCTATCTACAACAACGTAGACAAGCAAAATACTATCAGGTACTAAGTTCATGATAAATTTAAGTTCAATTAATCATATTACTTAAGAACTCCCACTTAGATAGACATCCCTCTAATCATCTAACTGATCACGTGATCCATATCAACTAAACCATAACCGATCATCATGTGAGATGGAGTAGTTTTCAATGGTGAACATCGCTATGTTGATCATATCTACTATATGATTCACGCTCGACCTATCGGCCTCAGTGTTCCGAGGCCATATCTACATATGCTAGGCTCATCAAGTTTAACCCGAGTATTCTGCATGTGCAAAACTTTCTTACACCCGTTGTAGATGAACGTTGAGCTTATCACACCTGATCATCACGTGGTGTCTCGGCACGACGAACTTTAGCAACGGTGCATACTCAGGGAGAACACTTTTACCTTGAAATTTAGTGAGAGATCATCTTATAATGCTACCGTCAAACAAAGTAGAATAAGATGCATAAAGGATAAACATCACATGCAATCAATATAAGTGATATGATATGGCCATCATCATCTTGTGCCTTTGATCTCCATCTCCAAAGCACCGTCATGATCACTATTGTCACCGGCGCGACACCTTGATCTCCCTCGTAGCATCGTTGTCGTCTCGCCAACTATTGCTTCTACGACTATCGCTACCGCTTAGTGATAAAGTAAAGCAATTCTGAAGCGATTGCATCGCATACAATAAAGCGACAACCATATGGCTCCTCGCGATTGCCGATAACTCTGTTACAAAACATGATCATCTCATACAATAAAATATAGCATCATGTCTTGACCATATCACATCACAACATGCCCTGCAAAAACAAGTTAGACGTCCTCTACTTTGTTTTTTGCAAGTTTTACGTGGCTGCTACGGGCTGAGCAAGAACCGTTCTAACCTACGCATCAAAACCACAACGATAGTTTGTCGAGTTAGTGATGTTTTAACCTTCATAGGGACCGGGCGTAGCCACACTCGATTCAACTAAAGTTGGAGAAACTGACACCCGCCAGCCACCTGTGTGCAAAGCACGTCGGTGAACCAGTCTCGCGTAAGCGTACGCGTAATGTCGGTCCGGGCCGCTTCATTCAACAATACCGCCGAACCAAAGTATGACATGCTGGTAAGCAGTATGACTTGTATCGCCCACAACTCACTTGTGTTCTACTCGTGCATATAACATCTACGCAATAGCCAGGTTCGGATGCCACTGTTGGGGAACGTAGTAATTTCAAAAAAAAAATCCTACGCACACGCAAGATCATGGTGATGCATAGCAACGAGAGGGGAGAGTGTCGTCCACGTACCCTCGTAGACCGTTAAGCGGAAGCGTTATGACAACGCGGTTGATGTAATCGTATGTCTTCACGATCGACCTATCCTCAGTACCGAACGTACGGCACCTCCGTGTTCAGCACACGTTTAGCTCGGTGACGTCCCACGAACTCACGATCCAGTAGAACTCGAGGGAGAGTTTCGTCAGCAGATGGCGTGGTGACGATGTTGATGAAGCTACCGACGCAGGGCTTCGCCTAAGCACCGCTACGATATGACCGAGATGGATTATGGTGGAGGGGGGCACCGCACACGGTTGGGAGAGATCAATGATCAACTTGTGTGTCCTAGGGTGCCCCCCTGCCCCCGTATATAAAGGAGCAAGGGGGGTAGGCCGGCCGACCCTGTAGGGCGCGCCAGGAGGAGGAGTCCTCCTCCTATTAAGAGTAGGACTCCCCCCTTTCCTACTCCTACTAGGAGGGGAAAAGGAAGGGGGAGAAGGAGAAGGAAAGGGGGGCGCCCCCCCCCCTTCCTAGTCCAATTCGGACCAGAGGGGGAGGGGCATGCAGCCTGCCCTGGCCGGCCCCTCTCTCTCCACTAGGGCCCAACAAGGCCCATTAACACTCGAGGGGTTCCGGTAACCCCTCCGGCACTCCAGTAAAATCCCGATTTCACCTCGAACTCTTCCGATGTCCAAATGTAGGCTTCCAATATATCAATCTTTATGTCTCGACCATTTCGAGACTCCTCGTCATGTCCGTGATCATATCCAGGACTCCGAACTACCTTCGGTACATCAAAACATATAAACTCATAATACCGATCGTCACAGAACTTTAAGCGTGCGGACCCTATGGGTTCGAGAACTATGTAGACATGACCGAGACACTTCTCCGGTCAATAACCAATAGCGGAACCTGGATGCTCATACTGGTTCCTACATATTCTACGAAGATCTTTATCGGTCAAACCGCATAACAACATACGTTGTTCCCTTTGTCATCGGTATGTTACTTGCTCGAGATTCGATTGTCGGTATCTCAATACCTAGCTCAATCTCGTTACCGGAAAATCTCTTTACTCATTCCATAATGCAACATTCCGCAACTAACTCATTAGTCCCATTGCTTGCAAGGCTTATTGTGATGTGCATTATCGAGAGGGCCCAGAGATACCTCTCCGACAATCGGAGTGACAAATCCTAATCTCGATCTATGCCAACTCAACAAATACCATCGGAGACACCTGTAGAGAACCTTTATAATCACCCAGTTACGTTGTGACTTTGGTAGCACACAAAGTGTTCCTCCTGTATTCGGGAGTTTCATAATCTCATAGTTATAGGAACATGTATAAGTCATGAAGAAAGCAATAGCGATAAACTAAGCGATCAAGTGCTAAGCTAGTGGAATGGGTCAAGTCAATCACATCATTCTCCTAATGATGTGATCCCGTTAATCAAATGACAACTCATGTCTATGGTTAGGAAACTCAACCATCTTTGATCAACGAGCTAGTCAAGTAGAGGCATACTAGTGACATTATTTTTGTCTATGTATTCACACATGTATTATGTTTCTGACTAATACAATTCTAGCATGAATAATAAACATTTATCATGATATGAGGAAATAAATGATAACTTTATTATTTCCTCTAGGGCATATTTACTTCAGTTCTATCATGTATGCAATGTTGTGTACCATACCTGATGTGTGCCTTGTTATAAGTCTAGCAGGGAGGTACCAAAGTAATCCAGGAGTGGATCACTGGACAGCGATCAAGAACATCCTGAAGTACCTGAAAAGGACTAAGGATATGTTTCTCGTTTATGGAGGTGACAAAGAGCTCATCGTAAATGGTTACGTTGATGCTAGATCTGACACTGATTCAGATGACTCTAAGTCTCAAACCGAATGCGTATTTATATTAAATGGTGGAGCTGTCAGTTGGTACAGTTCCGAGCAAAGCATCGTGGCAGGATCTACGTGTGAAGCGGAGTACATAGCTACTTCGGAAGTAGCGAATGAAGGAGTCTGGATGAAGGACTTCATATCTGATCTAGGTGTAATACCTAGTGCATCGGGTCCAATGAAAATCTTTTGTGACAATACTGGAACAATTGCCTTGGCGAAGGAATCCAGATTTCACAAGAGAACCAAACACATCAAGAGACGCTTCAACTCCATCCGTGATCAAGTCAAGGAGGGAGACATAGGGATTTGCAAAATACATACGGATCTGAATGTGGTAGACCCGTTGACTAACCCTCTTCCACGAGCAAAACATGATCAGCACCAAGAATCCATGGGTGTTAGAATCATTACAATGTAATATAGATTATTGACTCTAGTGCAAGTGGGAGACTGAAGGAAATATGCCCTAGAGGCAATAATAAAGTTGTTATTTATATTTCCTTATATCATGATAAATGTTTATTATTCATGCTAGAATTGTATTAACCGGAAACTTGATACATGTGTGGATACATAAACAAAACACAGTGTCCCTAGTAAGCCTCTACTAGACTAGCTCGTTAATCAAAGATGGTTAAGTTTCCTAACCATAGCCATGAGTTGTCATTTGATGAACGGGATCACATCATTAGGAGAATCATGTGATGGATGATACGTCTCCAACGTATCAATAATTTTTGATTGCTCCATGCTATATTATCTACTGTTTTGGACCATATTGGGCTTTATTTTCCACTTTTATATTACTTTTGGGACTAACCTATTAACTGGAGGCCCAACCCAGATTTGCTGTTTTTTGCCTATTTCAGTGTTTTGAAGAAACGGAATATCAAACGGAGTCCAAACGGAATGAAACCTTCGGGGACGTGATTTTCTCACCGAACATGATCCAGGAGACTTGGACCCTACTCCAAGGAAGCTTCGAGGAGGCCACGAGGGTGGAGGGCGCCCCCCCCCCCCCCCTAGGGCTCGCCCCTGCCTCGTGGGCCCCCCTTTGCTCCACCGACGTACTCCTTCCTCCTATATATACCTACGTACCCCCAAACAATCAGATATGGATCCAAAAACCTAATTCCACCGCCGCAACTTTCTGTATCCACGAGATCCCATCTTGGGGCACATTAGGAGCTCATGGAAGGGAATCCACCACGGAGGGCTTCTACATCATCACCATAGCCGCTCCGATGAAGTGTGAGTAGTTTACCTCAGACCTTGGTCCATAGTTAGTAGCTAGATGGCTTCTTCTCTTTTTGGATCTCAATACCATGTTCTCCCCCTCTCTCGTGGAGATCTATTCGATGTAATCTTCTTTTTGCGGTGTGTTTGTTGAGATCGATGAATTGTGGGTTTATGATCAAGTTTATCTATGAACAATATTTGAAACTTCTCTGAATTATTTTATGTATGATTGGTTATCTTTGCAAGTCTCTTCGAATTATCAGTATAGTTTGGCCTACTAGATTGGTTTTTCTTGCAATGGGAGAAGTGCTTAGCTTTGGTTTCAATCTTGCGGTGTCCTTTCCCGATGTGAGGAAGGGGCAGAAAGGCACGTATTGTATTGTTGCCATCGAGGATAACAAGATGGGGTTTTTATCATATTGCATGAATTTATCCCTCTACATCATGTCATCTTGCTTAAGGTGTTACTCTATTTTTATTAACTTAATACTCTAGATGCATGCTAGATAGCGGTCGATGAGTGGAGTAATAGTAGTAGATGCAGGCAGGAGTAGGTCTACTTGTCTCAGACGTGATGCCTATATACATGATCATACCTAGATATTCTCATAACTATGCTCAATTCTGTCAATTGCTCAACAGTAATTTGTTCACCGACCGTAGAATACTTATGCTCTTGAGAGAAGCCACTAGTGAAATCTATGGCCCCCGGGTCTATTCTCATCATATCAATGTTCCATCACTTTATTATTGTTTTTCTTTTTACTTTGCCTTTTATTTTACTTTGCATCTTTATACCAAAAATACCAAAAATATTATCTATCATCTCTATCAGATCTCACTCTCGTAAGTGACCGTGAAGGGATTGACAACCCCTAATCGCGTTGGTTGCGTGGAGCTATTTGTTTTGTGTAGGTACGAGGGACTTGTGTGTAGCCTCCTACTGGATTGATACCTTGGTTCTCAAAAACTGAGGGAAATACTTACTCTACTCTGCTGCACCACCCTTTCCTCTTCAAGGAAATCCAACGCAGTGCTCAAGAGGTAGCAGGAAGAATTTCTGCCGCCGTTGCCGGCGAGTCTACGCAAAAGTCAACATACCAAGTACCCATCACAAACCCTTATCTCCCGCATTACATTATTCCCCATTTGCCTCTCGTTTTCCTCTCCCCCACTTCACCCTTGCCTTTTTATTCGCCCTCTCTTTTTCGTTCACCTTCTTCCCGTATGTATCTTTGTTTGTGTTTCCTTGTGCCTTCTATATGCTTGCATATTCGCTTGCTGAAAATCTATTGATATGGATCCACTTAAAGTGTTCTACTTGGATCATCTTGATCCTTATCTTTCGTCTTTGAAACCCCAACTAGCCTAGTTGATGGGAAATCTTTAGATGAGCATGCTCATTTTGTGCATCATCGTTTGTCTAAAAAAGGGAAGCTCTTATGGTATCATATAAATAGTTTGCTATGCTATGCTTGGAATCTTTGTGAAATTTGTGATATTACTTGTTGCTCTAAGAACCCTCAAAAACACCTTCCCTACCTATGTGAGTTCAATGATAATGAAATCTTATCTTCTTATGCAAAGGGTGTTTATAGTTACTATGATATCGAACATATTGAAGAATTTGTCGTTTTTAAGGGTGCTCATGAAGTTGCTTCTTTGATTGAAAAGTATGATTTTACTCTCAACAAATCTGAAAATTCCGTCATACTTAAATATTGCAATGAAAACTTTGCTCATAACAAGAATTTATTGAAAGAATGACCGTTGCTTTGGAAGAAAATAATGATATGCATGAATCTATAGATAATGATGATTCCGATGATTTGGTTGAAATACCCCTTGATGAACATGATGCTTGCTATTCTTGTGGCCATGATGCCAATATTTATGAAGACGAATTTGCTATAGTTCCTTATGTTAAAGATGAGATCGTTGCTATTGCACCCATGCTTGATAGTTCCCTCGATGAAAAGCATGATTTCAATTATTTTACTATAAATCCTCTTGGTGTCAATTGTGCTAATAATATGCAAAACCCTAAGCTTGGGGATGCTAGTTTTGCTATGTCTATTACTTGTTGCAATGATCATGATTGGGGTGATTCTTCTTATGATCTTGAAAATTTATTTAATCCCCATGATGAATATGAGATTGATAATATTGTTTGAAATAATATTGAAAGTGGGTTTGGAAGAGTGACAACTTTAGATCCCATATATTTGGGGAATATTCAATCTTATGAAATTTTTGATAAAAGTGGGTTTGGAGAGGTCATGACTTTAGTTAATGTTAATCACACTATTTCAGAAGAGTGTCAACTTTGCATGCATGTGGATCGTGTTGAAAATATTTTATATGATAGATATATTGTTAAATTTCCTTATGATCCTACATGTAATTATTATGAGAGAGTAAAATATGGTTGTACAAATTTTCATGTTACTAAATTACCTCTCGTCATGTTGAGATTGCTATCATCTCTTTCTTCTTCCTTCCATATGCTAGTTTTTGATTGCCTTGATAATTTGTTTGCCTATAAGATGCCTATGCATAGGAAGTATGTTAGACTTAGATGTGTTAGTCACGTGTTTCATGATGCTCTCTTTGTGCTTCAATTCTTGTCTTTCATGTGAGCATCGTTGAAATCATATGCCTAGCTAGGGGCGTTAAACGATAGCGCTTGTTGGGAGGCAACCCAATTTTATTTTTAGTTTTTTTTGTTTTTGCTTCTGCTTAGGAATAAATAATCCATCTACATTCTGTTTAGATGTGGTTTTATGTTTTAATTAGTGTTTGTGCCAAGTTAAACCTATAGGATCTTCTTGGATGATAGTTATTTGATCTTGCTGTAATTTCCAGAAACTTTCTGTTCACGAACACAATTGTTAAAAATCACCAGAACGTGATAAAATAATGATTCCAATTTCTGCTGATCAATAAAAAAATTGCCTAGGTCGTCCTATTTTGGCTGATGTTTTGGAGTTCAGAAGTTTGTGTTAGTTACAGATTACTACAGACTATTCTGTTTTTGACAGATTCTGTTTTTTGTGTGTTGTTTGCTTATTTTGATGAATCTATGGCTAGTAAAATAGTTTATAATCCATACAGAAGTTGGAATACAGTAGGTTTAACACCAATATAAATAAAGAATGAGTTCATTACAGTACCTTGAAGTAGTCTTTTGTTTTCTTTCGCTAACGGAGCTCACGAGATTTCTGTTGAGTTTTGTGTTGTGAAGTTTTCAAGTTTTGGGTGAAATCTTTTGATGGATTATGAAACAAGGAGTGGCAAGAGCCTAAGATTGGGGATGCCCATGGCACCCCAAGATAATCTAAGGACACCAAAAGTCAAAGCTTGGGGATGCCCAGGAAGGCATCCCCTCTTTAAATCTACTTCCATCGGTAACTTTACTTGGAGCTATATTTTTATTCACCAAATGATATGTGTTTTGCTTGGAGCGTCTTGTATGATTTGAGTCTTTGATTTTTAGTTTACCACAATCATCCTTGATGTACACACCTTGTGAGAGATCCATACATGAATTGGAATTTGTTAGAATACTCTATGTGCTTCACTTATATCTTTTGAGCTATATAAATTTACTCTAGTGCTTCACTTATATCTTTTAGAGAACGGTGGTGGATTTGTTTTATAGAAACTATTGATCTCTCATGATTCACTTAGATTATTTTGAGAGTCTTAAATAGCATGGTAATTTGCTTGAAAATCTTAATATGCTTGGTATTCAAGATTTGTAAAACTTTCTTTTGCGTCCGTTGAATACTAAGAGAAGTTTGATGCTTGATAATTGTTTTGAGATATGGAGGTGATAATATCAAAGTCGTGCTAGTTGAGTAGTTGTGAATTTGAGAAATGCTTGTGTTGAAGTTTGCAAGTCCCGTAGCATGCACGTATGGTAAGCGTTATGTAACAAATTTGAAACATGAGGTGTTATTTGATTGTCCTCCTTATGAGTGGCAGTCGGGGACGGCGATGGTCTTTTCCTACCAATCTATCCCCTAGGAGCATGCGCGTAGTGCTTTGGTTTTGATGGCTTGTAGATTTTTGCAATAAGTATATGAGTTCTTTATGACTAATGTTGATTCCATGGATTATCGCACTCTCACCCTTCCATCATTGCTAGCCTCTTTGGTACCGTGCATTGCCCTTTCTCACATTGAGAGTTGGTGCAAACTTAGCGGTGCATCCAAACCCGTGATATGATACGTTCTTTCACACATAAACCTCCTTATATCTTCCTCAAAACAGCCACCATACCTACCTATTATGGCATTTCCATAGCCATTCCGAGATATATTGCCATGCAACTTTCCACCATTCTGTTCATCATGACACTTTCATCATTGTCATATTGCTAGCATGATCATGTAGTTGACATAGTATTTGTGGCATAGCCACCGTTCATAATTATTTCATACATGTCACTCTTGATTCATTGCATATCCCGGTACACCGCCAGAGGCATTCATATAGAGTCATACTTTGTTCTAGTATCGAGTTGTAATCATTGAGTTGTAAATAAATAAGTGTGATGATCATCATTTAATAGAGCATTGTCCCAATAAAAAAGAGAAAGGCCAAAGGAAAAAAAGAAGAAGGCCCAAAAAAGGGGGCAATGCTACTATCCTTTTTTCCCACACTTGTGTTCAAAGTAGCACCATAATCTTCATGATAGAGAGTCTCTTGTTTTGTCATTTTCATATACTAGTGGGAATTTTTCATTATAGAACTTGGCTTGTATATTCCAACGATGGGCTTCCTCAAATACCTAGGTCTTTGTGAGCAAGCAAGTTGGATGCACACCCACTTAGTTTCTTTTGTTGAGCTTTCATACATTTATAGCTCTAGTGCATCCGTTGCATGGCAATCCCTACTCCTTGCATTAACATCAATCGATTGGCATCTCCATAGCCCATTGATTAGCCTCGTTGATGTGAGATCTTCTCCTTTTTGTCTTCTCCACATATCCCCCATCATCATATTCTATTCCACCCATAGTGCTATGTCCATGGCTCACGCTCATGTATTGCGTGAAGGTTTATAAAGTTTGAAATTATTAAAGTATGAAACAATTGCTTGGCCTGTCATCGGGGTTGTGCATGATGAGAGCATTCTTGTGTGACAAAAATGGAGCATGACTAAACTATATAATTTTGTAGGGATGAACTTTCTTTGGCCATGTTATTTTGAGAAGACATAATTGCTTAGTTAGTATGCTTGAAGTATTATTATTTTTATGTCAATATGAACTTTTGTCTTGAATCTTTCAGATCTGAATATTCATACCACAATTAAGAAGAGTTACATCGTAATTATGCCAAGTAGCACTCCGCATCAAAAATTCTTTTTTATCATTTACCTACTCGAGGACGAGCAGGAATTAAGCTTGGGGATGCCTGATACGTCTCCAACGTATCTATAATTTTTGATTGCTCCATGTTGTATTATCTACTGTTTTGGACCATATTGGGCTTTATTTTCCACTTTTATATTACTTTTGGGACTAACCTATTAACCGGAGGCCCAGCCCAGATTTGTTGTTTTTTGCCTATTTCAGTGTTTTGAAGAAACGGAATATCAAACGGAGTCCAAACGGAATGAAACCTTCGGGAACGTGATTTTCTCACCGAACGTGATCCAGGAGACTTGGACCCTACTCCAAGGAAGCTTCGAGGAGGCCACGAGGGTGGAGGGTGCCCCCCCTAGGGCGCGCCCCCTACCTCGTGGGCCCCTCTTTGCTCCACCGACGTACTCCTTCCTCCTATATATACCTACGTACCCCCCAAAGCGACCGGAATCTGAAGCCAAAAACCTAATTCCACCGCCGCAACTTTACGTATCCACGAGGTCCCATCTTGGGGCATGTTCCGAGTTCATGGAAGGGGAATCCACCACGGAGGGCTTCTACATCATCACCATAGCCGCTCCGATGAAGTGTGAGTAGTTTACCTCAGACCTTCGGGTCCATAGTTAGTAGCTAGATGGCTTCTTCTCTCTTTTTGGATCTCAATACCATGTTCTCCCCCTCTCTCGTGGAGATCTATTCGATGTAATCTTCTTTTTGCGGTGTGTTTGTTGAGATCGATGAATTGTGGGTTTATGATCAAGTTTATCTATGAACAATATTTGAAACTTCTCTGAATTATTTTATGTATGATTGGTTATCTTTGCAAGTCTCTTCGAATTATCAGTTTAGTTTGGCCTACTAGATTGGTTTTTCTTGCAATGGGAGAAGTGCTTAGCTTTGGGTTCAATCTTGCGGTGTCCTTTCGGATGTGAAGGGCAGCAAGGCACGTATTGTATTGTTGCCATCGAGGATAACAAGATGGGGTTTTTATCATATTGCATGAATTTATCCTCTACATCATGTCATCTTGCTTAGGCGTTACTCTGTTTTTATTAACTTAATACTCTAGATGCATCCGGAAAGCGGTCGATGAGTGGAGTAATAGTAGTAGATGCGAGGTGAGTCGGTCTACTTGTCTCGGACGTGATGCCTATATACATGATCATACCTAGATATTCTCATAACTATGCTCAATTACATCAATTGCTCAACAGTAATTTGTTCACCCACCGTAGAATACTTATGCTCTTGAGAGAAGCCACTAGTGAAATATATGGCCCCCGGGTCTATTCTCATCATATCAATCTTCCATCACTTTATTATTGCTTTGCTTTTTACTTTCCCTTTTATTTTACTTTGCATCTTTATACCAAAAATACCAAAAATATTATCTATCATCTCTATCAGATCTCACTCTCGTAAGTGATCGTGAAGGGATTGACAACCCCTAATCGCGTTGGTTGCGTGGAGCTATTTGTTTTGTGTAGGTACGAGGGACTTGCGTGTAGCCTCCTACTGGATTGATACCTTGGTTCTCAAAAACTGAGGGAAATACTTACTCTACTCTGCTGCATCACCCTTTCCTCTTCAAGGAAATCCAACGCAGTGCTCAAGAGGTAGCAATGGACAAGACCCATCCGTTAGCTTAGCATAATGATCCATAAGTTTTATTGCTATTGCTTTCTTCATGTCATATACATATTCCTTTGACTATGAGATTATGCATCTCCCGGATACCGGAGGAATACCTTGTGTGCTATCAAACATCACAACGTAATTGAGTGATTACAAAGATGCTCCACGGGTATCTCCGAAGGTGTTTGTTGGGTTGGCATAGATCGAGATTAGGATTTGTCACTCCGAGTATCAGAGAGGTATCTCTGGGCCCTCTCGGTAATGCACATCATGATAAGCCTTGCAAGCAATGTGACTAATGATTTAGTTGCGGGATGATGTATTACAGAACGAGTAAAGAGACTTGCCGGTAACGACATTGAACTAGGTATGAAGATACCGACGATCGAATCTCGGGTAAGTAACATACCGATGACAAAGGGAATAACGTATGTTGTCATTTTTTTACCAGAAACAGTAGGAAAGGCTCCTACTGTGCGAATGTATTAATAATCATAGAACACTGTACAAGGGGGGTGAATATTTACATGATGGAATGTGGAGGCTTGACCACTTTGGGTCAATGCCAAAGGAGCAGATACAAAGTAAGAGGGTCTAGTGTAAGGAGTTTACAAAATTCAACACAAGAGGCCTATGCGCCTCTTTGACCCTATGTTGCAGGAGTTCAAAATCATTTTTGAATCTTTCAAGCCAGGACAGAAATGATGGGTCTATCCATGTGAAATGTTTATTTTTTCTCTCCTTCCAAATGCTCCACGCTGTCACAGTAAATTTTTCAAATAGCATCAGCGTGGGGTGGTTAGTTTTTTGGTCCTCGATAGCTTGCCCCCAACCAGAGAATAATTCCCAATTAATGTGCAGAGCTCACCCGCATTGCCTACTAAATGAGTAGGTGAAGTTCATGTGCTCGACCGCTTCTTCAGTGTTGAGTCCACACAAAAGGCAGTTGTGGTCGTCACCTATGTTGTAATGGCGTCATTTAAGCATATTTCGGGTGTTCAGCCTGTCATTGAGTAATAGCCATGCAAAAATCTTCAACTTCATAGTGCACTTGGATTTCCATAGCCACGAACACTTGATGAGATTGAACATCCCTGAAGAAGAAGCAGTAATAATCTGTGGATTTGAAGATGGTTTTACCCCAAACATAATGCCAAACGTCCAACGAGGAAGCCATGGGTTGGAAGGATGACGCGATCGTCTGCATGTGCCTTATCTCGTCGAGTGCTTGGGGAGAGAGCGGTAGGTGGAAGGCCGCGCTCCTAGAGACGTGATCAGCCCATAGATCTTTCCAAAAGAGGGTCGTGGTGCCACAGACAATGTTGATGCGAGAGATCCCTCGAAAAGTAGGGGTGAGCTTGAGCACGTCACGCCACCAGAATGATCCGACTGGATCCATAGCGTGCGGAATTTTTTGGTTATAGTACATGTCCCAAGTGAGTTGCACCCAGGGGATGTACAGCTTGTTATAAAATTTGTGCAAAACCTTCATGAGGAGGGCTTCATTCTGGATCTTGAGGTTTATCACTCCAAGCCCACCCCCCCCCCCTTGTTTTCGGGTTTACATACCATGTCCCGGGCAGCAAGAGAGTTGCATTTCTCTCCCTGGTCAGTCTTCTTGACCCAGAGGCATCTCCTTCTGATTTTATCCAGTATTTCAGTGAGTTTTGGCGGGAACTTTAACGTACACATTGCATAAATGAGCAAAGATGTGACTGTAGTGTTGAGCAATGTAAGTTTCCCAACGTAAGACATAAGCAAGAGCATTGATGACAGGTTTCGTTCAATATTGCTAACAAGCGGCATGAAATCTTGAATCATGGGTCGGGATGTGCCGAGGGGCAGGCCAAGGTAGGTGAAGGGCATAGAACCAATTGAACATCCAAAAATCACTGCAATATTGGTGGCCAATTCAGAATCCAAGTTGATGGGATCAGTGTGGACTTGTAGAAGGTGATCTTCAAGCCAATGGACTGAGCATAGTCAGACAGTATGTTCTTGATGATCGCAGCTTGTCTAGGGCAGGCAGGCATGAGTAGGATTGTTGCGACCCGACCTCAGATGGTCAAGTCTCTGTGCCTCAGTGTCATCCCCGAGCAGTAATCTTGACACACCACGATTACTCGAAGGATTTATAGCAGAGTAGCAATCACACACTTATTACATCGAATGTCACAAAATAGAAACTTATTACAATAAATATGGCTTAAGGCCATCTAATACGATAACAGCGGAAGGCTTGGAAGATAAAGTGAGTCCATCAACTCCTACGGCATAGCTGAGTGCATGACAACGACCTATCGCACCTTTACTCGTCGTCTGAAAAGTCTGCAACATAATACGTTGCAGCTCGAAAACGGGTCAGCACATGGAATATGCTGGCAATGTAACACAGTAGAGCAATGGACAGATAAAAGCTATCACTACATGCATATATGGCTGGCGGAGGCTCTATGGTTGTATGTTTTTGTGAAAAGACAATTTTTCCCTATAACAAAGGAATAGATTTTATTTAACTATCATGGTAGTTGAAACAACATTGAGAAGGTACCTCCAACACAGTCCCAATTAAAAGTAATTATCAACCCAACATGTTAAAATTTAGAGTGATGAGATACATTTGATAATCCAAGTACTAGATACTCAAGATTTGTCCATAACCGGGGACACGGCTAATCATGATTAGATTGTACACTCTGCAGAGGTTTGCGCACTTTTCCCCACAAGACTCGATCTCCTCCGTTGGATTTCTCGCACTACATGGTGTTTGAGAAACGGATGACCGAGACACAGTCTTTCAGAAGCATTAACTCTAACCCCGGGTAGACAGTACCAACCTACATCCCTCTACATCTGCTAGCCTACCACTGGAAGAGGTCATGCAACATACTCAACTATGCTAGATCCCATAATAGCTTGTGGATGCACACGGAAGTTTCTAGCATGAAATATCTCACGATCCCTTTGAGCCTGGGTGGCGGGCCGTAGGATGATCACACGGATACCCCATGATCTCCTAGGACAACACTGGATTCCCTAGGTGCCCAAACAAGCAATCCACCCAGATGTGTATTAAAGTAGCCACCTTAAGATGAACCATTAATTAACAATCTCACATCTGTCATGGATTCAATCACCCAAACCACGTCTATGAGCATAGCATGGCAATAAGCATAACGTCAAAGTAACTCCCAAGGGTTTGATAATAAACAGGGCAATAGGTTCTACCTCACCAACTACTTCCCAATACCACAAGTTAATCACATCCTAATCATGCAGTGTTTGAGGAGTGGAACTAATGCATAAAAACTGGGTATGAAAAGAGTATGATCAATGTGTTACTTGCCTTGCTGACGATCCGCAAAACCTAGTGACTCGTAGTAGCACGCTTCGCACTCCGGGAATTCTATCGCAAACAAACAATAACATACATAAGCAATCAATCAAAGATGCACGGGTAAATCTCAAATACCAAAAAGTTCAACTTAAGAACTCTCGTTTGCAAAAAGAATCAAATCAAACGGAGCAACGAAACACAAACTGCAAAAGAAACAAGATCCGTTTACTAATCTGGACTAAAGTCAAATTTTACAGTATCAAAATCTTGTTCAAGTTGGTTAAACAGAAAGAGGGCTTCAATACGAAGATCTAGGCGCTTGAATCGCCTGATTCCAATAAACGAGCGAAAAGATACGCTAAAACGAAAATCGGATCAGAAATCGCGATCGGAAATAATCGCGAAAAATACGAGAAAAAGAAAAACTGAAGAACATGCTAACGAATGAATGTTCTCTATCTGTGACTAACAAGTGAAAAAATTTCGTTAAAACGAACGTACGGACGAACGTCCGCTATTTAACCGAACCGAGAAAAACCGAACCGATCTAATAAAAAAACGAATCTAGGGTTCTAAAAAAATCGATCGAACCGAAAAAAATGGCGGTTAACCCGCGAAAAGCGGCGGCGGCTACCTCGGCGGTGTCTCCGGCGGGTGGGGCGGAGGCAGCGGCGGCCTTGAACATGGCGTCGAGGCGGCGGCAGCGGCATCGAGGCGTGAGCAGCGGCGACAGCGGGGCTCGAGCGGCGCTAGGGTTCGGGCGGGCGGCGCGGCTGGTGGGCTCGGGGTCCGGGCCCCGGCTTATAAGGCCGGCCGGGCGGAGTCCCGGTCGGACACGGCCCGTTAGGCGGTTTCCTCTTTTTTTAATAATTACGGCGTGCAGAAAAAGAAAGAAAAAGAGTACTAAACGGACTCCAAAAAATCTGAAATAAATTTTCCCCGTCCTCTAAAAACAGGCGGACAAGGTGTACATTTATTTGGGCCTATAATGCAATTTTGAAAAACGCATATTTTTTCTATGCAAATAAAATAGCAATAAAATCTGAATAAAATTAAATATTTGATTTTAATATTTTTCCTCCAATATTTCATTTATTTTGGAGAAATCATATTATCTCCTCTCATATATTTTAATATGAAATATTTTCGGAGAGAAAATAATTAAAAACAAATTATCCTCGTTTCAATATTTGATAAAATTCAAATATGAAAACGGTGAAATCCCCAACTCTCTCTGTGGGTCCTTGAGTTGCTTAGAATTTCAAGGATCACAAATCGAAATGCAATAAAATATGATATGCATGAATGATCTATGTATGACATTCCAAATTGAAAATTTGGGATGTTACAAGGATCGTGTCATCGGCGTATTGGACGATAGGATAATCCATATTCCCATTGGAGGGGAAGGGCAGGTTTATTAGACCTCTCCTAAAGGCATCATTAAAGGAGATCAGCTGCTAGGACAAAGATGAGAGGGGAGAGGGTGGTCCCCCTGACGGACACCACAGCAGCAGTGAAATTGTCGGCCCGGCACTCCATTGAGAAGAATAGAGGATTGTCCAGAGGAAAAAATCGTCCTTATCCACGACAGCCATTTTTCATTGAACCCCATATGTTTCATGATGTTGATCATCACTTCATGCTCGATTGTGTCAAAGGCTTTTGCAAAATCTAACTTTAGGAGAACTATCTGTCGCTTGGAAGCTTGGCACTGATGAATATATTGGAATGTCCAAGCCAGGAAGTCTTGGATCGAACGCCCTTTGATGAAGCCATATTGGTTGCGATGTATAATCCACAGAATAACTTTTTGTAAATGGTTGGCCAGGAGTTTTGTGATTAACTTAAGGCAGTAGTTGAGCAAAGTGATCGGGCGGTAATCATTGACTGTGGTGGGAGAACCATTCTTGGGAATCAGAGTGATTGGGCCATCATTTAAGCTTTGAAGATTAAGATCACCCGCATGGAATTGAGCGCAAAGAGTATAGAAGTCCTCTTTGATGATTTACCAGCAAGCCTTGAGAAACAACCCACTAAAACCATCTGGGCCTGGTGCATGATCAGCAGGCATTTCTTTAACTACCAGGTCAATCTCTTCCTTGGTGAATGGAACCGTGAGATGGTCCAGGTTCTAAGTCGGCCGAATTAGGGAAGGAAGATCGAACCGCATTTGTGTTGGGTTGGAAGTGCCAAGTCTATCAGTGTATGATTGGAACAGGATGGCTTCTTTACCGGTATGATCCTCCACCATCAGTCCCTCTGGCGTTTGAAGGATAGCCACATTGTTTTTCCTGTAACGTTCTGTAGCAACTGCTTTGAAGAATTTAGTGTTCTCATCTCTGAACTTAACCCAACGAATGGTGCATCTCTTCTTCCAATACTGCTTTTGATAGTCCAACAATCTCAGGAGTCAGGAGGTGTTTTTTGATGATCTTACGAAAGTTGCATTCGGAAATAGTGAGAGGTCCTAGATTTTCGAGATCATCCAGCTCAGCAAGGGTTTTGTTTGTATTTTCAATTGCCATCGAAAGTCTAGAGATATTCTTGCTCCACACTTTTAATTCCTGACGTAGTAACTTGAATTTTTGTCAAAGAATTATGGCCGCATTAGATGAGTTGATAGGCCGATCCCAAACTTTTTTGACCGCATCCATAAAGCCAGGGTGAAGCAACCAATAAGATTCAAATATGAATAGTTTGACACGAGGAATCTTTGTTTCAATGCTTACCATGCAAGGAGTATGATCCGAAACAGGTTTGCAAAGAGGTTTAACTAGTGTGTTGGGGTACACAAGAGTCCAGTGGAGCGAGGTGAAAAACCAGTCGAGTTGCTCTAGTAAAGGATCTTGTTACATATTGCTCCATGTATACAAACGACCCTTGAGTGGCAGTTCAATTAACTTATGCTTACGGATGATGTCATTAAATGTGAATATGTCATTAGGATCACCTCCAGGTTTATTGCGGTTCTCAAGGCCATGGATGTAATTAAAGTCTCCAGGGAACAAGCAGTCTTCATTTGTTTGAATATCCATGTCATACATCCACTAGGTGAAATCATCCCGAGCCGGACCCGTGCATGGGCCATAAATGTTATATAAGGTCTAGGATTGTGCTGAGAGTGTACTAGCGAATTTGATACCCAAAACAAAGTCATTAGAGATAGCCACATCACCAGCAAAAATGGAGCTATTCCAAATGGTGAGGAGACTACCCGAAGCACCTCTAGACGGAAAAAAAGCAAATTTATCGAGGCTCTTAGGGCAACAAGTTTTAATAAAAGCCAGATCGATAAGAGGTTTCTTAGTTTCCTGCAGGCAAACGATAGCGCAACCACTAACAAAGATAGCATTGGATAGAGCCAGGAGTTTTTTGTCCAAATTTAACCCGCGAATGTTCCAGCATAGAACATTCCAATTACGCAAAAGAGGCATAAGGAAGCCAGAAATCTACTCCGAGGAGGAAGAACCCTCCCCTGCGTTCATGGTGTGATCTTCAGGAGCCGTAGGAGCCAACGGAGCATCTTCAGTTAGCTCGAGCGGTGGGACAGTGCAGCGGTTGATACCAATATCCTGCAAGATGCGAAGAGGTGTAGGTGCTGGAGCCTGATCCGTAGCAGAAGTTGAGGAGCTTGGTGCAGCCGACAGGATTTGTCTTGGCTTGACTTTGGAGGTAGGAGCTCGGACATCTGAAATCTGCGGCACTCTGAAACCGTCATAATGAGTGGAGCGGGTACTGCGACATACTTCAGTAGTAACCAGGGGCACCTGAAACTTAGAGCGGCGTAGGCGAGCAGGAGACGGGCCTGGGGCTATGGACAGCACCTGGGCCAAGGCCAAATTGGAAGACTCGTCCACATGCTGAGACAGAGGGTGGGGGCCATAATTTGAACTATCATTTGGCGCCAAAACAGTCCCCACCTCCTACCGAGCAAGACTGCCATCACCATCAGAGACAACGACGAGTGAACCAGAATTTTCCTGCTGATTTTCCAGGGCGGACAGAGCATACAGAACAATATCTTCAGGAAGAACTTCATTAGATCCCTCCGCTACAGTGTCATTAAGAGTTCGGAAGACAGACCCTTCAGGTAGGGTGGCATCTTCAGGCTGAATTTTAGTAATCTGAACAGAAGATGGCCTAGAGGGTGCATTCAGAATGCGGGGAGAGAAACGCACTGAAAGCACAGTCTCATCATTACCAACCTGAAAACCAATAACAGGAACCGCAACTTGCAGATCAAGCGGTGGCAGTCCATAACCTGAACTCCAAGGGCCATAAGCAGCAACCACACTCATGATGGAACTTGAGAGATATGCAGTAAATGTGTTGCGAGGGATCAGATCATTGGTAAGGATAGTAGCAAGATCATTGCCTTGAACAGAGATGCTCACATGCAGATTGTCAGAAGACACAGCAATATCAACAGAAATAACTTCTGGCCTAGCAGGAAACACAAACATGGAATTGACAGGAGTAGCAACAGCTTGTGAGGAACCATTTGTGCTGGCAGTCAAGCTAGAGCCCCAGGCAGAATTGAGACTGTCAGAAACATTGTCCTCGAGCAAAATACCATCTTGAACCTGCAGTCCCTGCGCAGCTAACCAGGCCTGAAAATTAACCAAAGCTGCGGGCATTTAGGCCACATGAGGTTCAGGCCAGGCATCCCACTGTGCAGGTTGAGGAGAATCTTGATGAGCAGCATTATGAGGTCCGTTTTCATTCCCAATTCCATTCTGTATCAGCCAATTCTGCAACTGCTGGTGGTAAAGCTATTCGGCAGTGAGACCCTCTCCAAACATGGGGTGGGGAATGCCATTGGTCGGCTGTGGTTCCTCATCTGTAGCGGGGACTTCAGGATCATGAGCATTCCACTCCGCTCCCCTGAGGATAAAGATGGCAACAGTCCAGGACTCACGGTCTCCACCTAACTGACGAACCACAATACTCCTGGGAATGAGACGCATATGGATAACTCTAACTTTGATCAGCACCACCCGACGGTCAATATTTGGATTATTCCAGGAAACAAGACGACCGTAATCATCAACAGAGCGTTGCAGATAGAAATTTGTCTGATAATCATCCGGGAACCCAATATACATCAACCAGACCTCTGGCCCATAGGTGGTATTGCGCATATTCATAGCAGCATTATGTCTAACAAAGGAGACTACCAGATCATCATCATCAAGCTGGAAAGTAGTGTTGACCACAGCATCTCTGATGAATGAGTTGGTGAATGCAAACATACCATACCCAAGGGTTGGTCAGAAGCTTCAGTAGTGTGCAGACCCGATTCGTGCAGGAGACCTTCAATGGTTTCGTGGAGATCCTCCCGGAGATACTGAACCAATATGTAGAAGATCTTCGCAGTAGTGTCCAATACTTCATAGAATATGTAGGAACCAATATGAGCATCCAGGTTCCGTCGTTGGTTATTGACCGGAGAGGTGTCTCGGTCATGTCTACATAGTTCTCGAACCCGTAGGGTCCGCACGCTTAACATTCGATGATGATTTTGCATTATATGAGTTATGTGGTTTGGTGACCGAATGTTGTTTGGAGTCCCAAATGAGATCATGAACATGACGAGGAGTCTCTAAATGGTCGAGAGGTAAAGATTCATATATATAGGACGATAGTATTTGGACACCGGAAGTGTTCCGGGGGTACCGGGTACGTATCTGGTCACCGGAAGGGGTTCCGGGCAACCCCCGGCAAAATATATGGGCTTAATGGGCCTAGGGAGGGACAGACCTGCCCACATGGGGCTGGTGTGCCCCTCCACCAGGCCGGCTAGCCCTAGGGAAGGCAAGGGAGGAGGGCTAGCCCCTCTTGCCTTCCCCTTCTCAAGGGAGAAAGGATAGGGGGGCGCCACCTCCTCCTTCCTTCTCCTAGTGCCAAAACAAGGAGGGGGTTGATACGTCTCCAACGTATCTATAATTTTTGATTGTTCCATGCTATTATATTATCCATCTAGGATGTTTTATATGCATTTATATGCTATTTTATATGATTTTTGGGACTAACCTATTAAACTAGAGCCCAGTGCCAGTTTCTATTTTTTCCTTGTTTTTGAGTTTTACAGAAAAGGCATACCAAACGGATTCCAATTGACGTGCCAATTTTTGATGATTTTTTATGGACCAAAAGAAACCCCCGGAGTAAAATAGTTCGGCCAGAAGAGACGCGAGCCGTCCACGAGGGTGGAGGGCCCACCATACCCCCCTGGGCACGTCCCCCTATCTCGTGGACGACTCGGAGACCCCCTGACGAGAGACCTACGCCAAAAGTTCCTATAAATACATAAACCTCCAGAAAATAACCTAGATTGGGAGTTCCGCCGCCGCAAGCCTCTATAGTCACGAAAAACCAATCGGGACCTTGTTCCGGCACCCTGCCAGAGGGGGGATCCCTCACCGGTGGCCATCTTCATCATCCCGGCGCTCTCCATGACGAGGAGGGAGTAGTTCACCCTCAGGGCTGAGGGTATGTACCAGTAGCTATGTGTTTGATCTCTCTCTCTCTCTCTCTCTCTCTCTCTCTCTCTCTCTCTCTCTCTCGTGTTCTTGATTCGGCACGATCTTGATGTATCGCGAGCTTTGCTATTATAGTTGGATCTTATGATGTTTCTCCCACTCTACTCTCTTGTAATGGATTGAGTTTTCCTTTGAAGTTATCTTACGGATTGAGTCTTTAAGGATTTGAGAACACTTGATGTATGTCTTGCATGTGCTTATCTATGGTGACAATGGGATATTCACGTGATCTACTTGATGTATGTTTTGGTGATCAAGTTGCGGGTTCAGTGACCTTGTGAAGTTATGCATAGGGGTTGGCACACGTTTTCGTCTTGACTCTCTGGTAGAAACTTTGGGGCACTCTTTGAAGTACTTTGTGTTGGTTTGAATAGATGAATCTGAGATTGTGTGATGCATATCGTATAAACATACCCGTGGATACTTGAGGTGACATTGGAGTATCTAGGTGACATTAGGGTTTTGGTTGATTTGTTTCTTAAGGTGTTATTCTAGTACGAACTCTAGGATAGATCGAACAGAAAGAATAGCTTCGTGTTATTTTACTACAGACTCTTGAATAGATCGATCAGAAAGGATAACTTTGAGGTGGTTTCGTACCCTACAATAATCTCTTCGTTTGTTCTCCGCTATTAGTGACTTTGGCGTGACTCTTGTTGTATGTTGAGAGATAGTTATATGATCCAGTTATGTTATTATTGTTGAGAGAACTTGCACTAGTGAAAGTATGAACCCTAGGCCTTGTTTCCTAGCATTGCAATACCGTTTATGCTCACTTTTATCGCTTGTTACCTTGCTGATTTTATAATTTCAGATTACAAAAATATATATCTACCATCCATATTGCACTTGTATCACCATCTCTTCGCCGAACTAGTGCACCTATACAATTTACCATTGTATTCGGTGTGTTGGGGACACAAGAGACTCTTTGTTATTTGGTTGCAGGGTTGTTTGAGAGAGACCATCTCCATCCTACGCCTCCCATGGATTGATAAACCTTAGGTCATCCAATTGAGGAAAATTTGCTACTGTCCTACAAACCTCTGCACTTGGAGACCCAACAATGTCTACAAGAAGAAGGTTGTGTAGTAGACATCAGGGGCGAATTGGGGTGGCACCCCAAGTAGGATTTGGCCGACTTGGGCGCCCACCTGGCTGCCTCTTCCCCCTCCAACCTATATATATGTGGGGAGGGAGGGCGCCTAGAGGACACACAAACATCTGTTAGCCGTGTGCGGTGCCCTCCTCCACAGTTTACGCCTCCGGTCTATTGTCGTAGTGCTTAGGCGAAGCCCTACGCGGATCACTTCACCATCACCGTTACCATGCCGTTGTGCTGACGAAACTCTCCCTCGACGCTTTGCTGGATCAAGAGTTCGAGGGACATCATCGAGCTTAATGTGTGCAGAACACGGAGGTGTCGTACGTTCGGTGCTTGATCGTTCGGAACAAGAAGAAGTTTGACTACATCAACCGTGGTGCGGAGCATCCCTCGACCATCACCATGGACGTCACACCACCACCGCAAGGACGAAGAGGACCTACAATGAGAGCTCGCGCACGCGCCATCAAAACCGAGGTGAACTCTTTCCTCTTCGAGTTTCATTCGGATTCACACGAGAGTCGGATTCTACCTCAAATGGATACATTGTGCATTCTTAGGTACTAAGGACATGATCGTGAAGAAGCTAGGACGGTGCAAAAAGCAACCGAGAAGAAGGAGAATGAAGGAGAGTGGCCGAAGCCCGAAGACACGTAGGTGTTGGACCCCCCGGGTGCCCGGCCCTACATGCCCCGGGTGCCCGGGCCTTCGGCCGCTGCCTGGGTGGCGCCCCTGAGCGCCCCGGGTGCCCAGCCCCTCGCTGGGAGCTGCCTGGGTTCCTGGACCCCTCCGAGGGCCTGCGTGCCTTTTTGGGCTTTTGCCCTTGTATCCCTCTCCCCTCCTATTTGGTCTCTAGACTATAAGTACCCCCCACCTAGCTCATTAGAGGGATAGCAAACTATATGAGAGACATTAGAGAGCTTTGCTCCTTGTACCCACTCCTCTAGGAGATCAAGACCTTCTAGGAGAAGATCCCCAGTGGATATCAAGCCCCCATATTGGGAAGGATCCCCATCATAGGATCATCAAGACCTCTCTTCTCATAGGATTGGGATGAACTAGTACCTTGTATCTTTCCTTTGTTGTCCTTGAATCATTGTGACCTCTTGTGTGTTCTTGGATCTAGCATATGTGTAATTGGATCTAGTCAATTTGAGTGTATTCCCTCTCTTGTGTTCTTCGTGTTCTTGGGGATTTCCCCTCCAATTCGTCAAAGATCTCCATCTAGGGTTCCACCCTACAACATCTTGGTATCATGAGCCATGGTTTCTCACAAAATTGGAGCCCCCCTTCTTGTTCTCTAGCCTATTTTTGTTGTGTTCTTCCCCAATTTCAAAAATTCCCCACCAAAAATAGCCCCAATTTTTTTGTGATTTGTTGGTTTGATGAGGTTTTTGTTGGATTTGATCCATGGATTTGCTTGGTTTCAAGTGGATCTAGCCTTCCCCCCCATCCATCTCCACCTTTCCCTCCATGAAATCCACCAATTTCTCCCATTTTCCCACGATTTTCCGCCCAAATCCGTCACCCCCAGGCACCCGGACCCCCCATGCATCCCTACTGACCACCCCGGGTGCCCGCACCCTGAACCCCCGGGCACCGCACCCCCGGGCTATTTGCCCCGGACCACCTCGGGTGCCTGCACCCTATGACATCCAAAAAAAAATTAAACATGTTTTATTTATTAAGAATCTTGCCAGGAAATTTAACTTTCCTTTTTCTTGGTTTTCTTGATTTCAGAACCATTCTTTTCTTGGATTATTATGGAGTTTTTACCCCAAGTGAGAAGTTTCCAAATGTTTTGTTGGACTTGTGTGCCCTCTCAAGTAAAACTTTTCTTTTCATCAGAGGAATTGATTAATTAATAATTTCCCTGATCTATATTTCTTTAAAAATGGTTCCACATGGTTTTAGGATACCATTTGAACTACAACCCTTTGATAAATTTATTCAATGTTCCAACCAAAATTTGGAGATGTCATGTGATGTTTTTAAGCCACTTTTATGCAAAAATACCTTCTGTCCTTTTGGTAATTTTGAGCTCTACACCATTTTTTTTAAATCTGGTCCAGTGGGCAGATTTGCACTACAGCCTATTTAAATATTTCTTCAAAGCTTCCACCAAAATTATGGGATGTCAGTAGGAGCATAATATTCAACTTTATGCAAAAACCCAGCTTTGTTCTTTGAAAAAATTTAGTGAATCATCCTCATCTTCATTCTGGTCCAACTTAATGGATTGTACTACAGCTATATTATAACTTGCTCCTTTTGTTGTGATACCTTTTCCTACTTGTAGCCCTTCCTGCTAGAACCTTAAGTCCAGGAGTTTGGACTCATTGGAGCAATTCTAGTACATGCAATCATGCCCTGTTCTTTACATCGAACTGAAGTTTTGCAAAACTTGCACTTGCAAGTTTCTCCTTTTGGCAAACTAACCTCACCACCCTCTCTTTCATATAAAGAGACCCCACCCTGGGAGATTTGACCACTCCAAGAAATGCCTAGGTGCATGTGGCATTCTATCAGACACTTTATGGGCATGACCAGTTTTGACATGAGTTTTAGTTTTCACTATGAACTTGCTTCCCTTGCATAACCACCTTGTCCAATAGACTTCTAGCTACTCCTAACCTAGGTGCATTAAACCCCAACCTCACCCGAGACCTCTAGCACGCCTACGGCATTACATCGAGCACGTCCCTGCGTGCGTGTTCGGGCGCGAAGCAGCACGCGTTTTGCACGTGTCGCGCCCGAGTCGCCATGTCGCGCCCTGGTTTTGCACTGCATGAGCCGCGCCACGACTCTCCCTCTCACCGCATCACGCCAAGCAGCCCGGTGCCTGCAAGACCGCCGACAGAGCCCCTTGGTGGCACGCCAGCGTCCGCAGCGCATCTCTGCCAGTCGGTGCCGCCCAAGCCTCGTTGCTCGCCACCTGCCTCGAACAGCTCAGCCTCATCCTCTCGCGTCCTCTAGCTCTCGTCGCCACGGCATCCCTGCCGCTTCTGAGGAGGCGGTTCGCCGGCGAACTTATCCACGGCCGCCGCAAACCGACCTCGTTGCGCTATAAAAAGAGGCCCCCGAGCACGTTCCGTTCCCTAGGCAGCCTCAGCATGCTCCCCTAGTTCTTCCGTGGCAGCCAATCGACCCGGGGAGGTCTTCTTCCCCATCTCCGGCAACTGCAGCCGCCGCCACTGCCCCGGCCATTCCGGCGCCACCAGAGCCTCCCCCTCTCCACTCTCTTCACCAGGAACTTCCTCTCCCCCTAGTGGATCCATCCCCCTACTCAATCTTGATCGGGACTCGCCGCGGGCAAAAAAATCACTTTGCCCGACGGCCACCGTCCGCTGCGAAGCTCGCCGCCGGAAGCTCCGTCCACCCCAGAGACCGTAGCGACCACCGGAGTGACCGTCTCGATCCCCTGAGCCCGCGGATGGCCTCCGTTTCCCGAACGGTGCCGCCGTTCGCCGGCGAGCATCGCCGGAGTCCCGCCTCCGCTCGGGGCACAGGAAGAGGAGGGCGGTCGGCTAGTCAAACCTGACCAGTGGGTCCCCCGGGCCCACTGTCAGTGACTCCCCGCACGGTCCACGCTGGTTAAGTGGAAACTTATTTTCAGAATACGCCTTCGACGTGTACGTATAATCGAACCGTTTTCTTTTTCTGTTTTATTTTTAAATAACAGATTTTGACCAAAACTTTGACTGCCTATAACTTTTTAATTATAACTCCAAATGAATTGATTCTTTTTTCTACCTCTCTCAAATATTGTCTAGTTTATTTTAAGATTTATTTGAAAAAAAATTCAGACAACTTTTTGTGCTGTTTTGGAAATGTGTGTTAATTCAAACTTATTTACAATAGGATTTTTTTGGGAGAGAAAGAAGGAGGCTTTCAAAAGTTTTGGAGTGCACCCTGCCTTTCCACACCTTGAAGGCAAGCATTACGAACCCTGGCATAATATTTTGCATGCATTGTTTGACACGATTATGGCACCACCTCAATACGTGGAACTCGTTATTTTATGTGGTATGTGATCGTTTGCATAAATGCTTATTTGAAATTTCCTTGCTGTTGGAAATGGACATGCTTGTGATAATGATCATCCTCGTATGCCTTTCGTGCCTACGGAAGGAAAACGGGAAAGTCTCTGTCTTGGGTAGACCCGAAGCTTCTCCCTAGTTCCTCGTCGAGACGAGTGTGTCCGCATGGCATGAGGGGTATGATGAGTGGTGATTCTATCTGTTGGATGAAATATATTCGTTATGCTAATAATGCAGGGAATACTTAAACCTCCTGAGCCGACCATAGATCGAGTCCTGTTCCAGTAACCCCCATACATGTTTCGTACTACCACTTGGCTCTACAACAAGTAGGGTATGGTTCAGTAAGTCGTCAACCCCTTCCTAGCACACACCGTACAGAGAGGCCATGGTGGAAGATACCGGTTGTAGCTGGTAGGCAGGCCACCTGGTCTGGGGGCATAGGTGTTTCCGGTAGAGACCAAGAGGGGAGGCCACCCCTTAGAGCGCGCGATATAAATTTGTTCCCATGCTATGCGAGGTTGTAGCCTTCCCACTTAGAGTTTTGCTTAACAAGTGTCATGGGTGATTCCGGACACCGGTAAGTTAAGCTGGTGTGTGCAAGTTAGGTGTGTTTTCAACTAAAAGGCCGTAGACGGAATTAGTCCCGATGGACTAAAGGAATCCGTTACTCGTGGGTAAAGAGTACACCCTCTGCAGAGTTTAAACATATTCGAATAGCCGTGTCCGTAGTTAAGGATTACAGTCTGGGATGGGTCAAGTGTTGGTCTTAGTGTCGGTCTTCGGAGGAGAAACTGTTAAACCGGAACTAGGCTCATGACTTGTGACTTGTGAGGACCAGGATTATTATTTTGTTATGGACTAACCCGTTATATTTTTTATCGAGTATCCCTGGATGGTCCTACCTCCTGGATATTCACTATGTTTATTTATACGCCCTTTATGTGGTATCGTTGAGACGCCCGACTGTGGCATGCTTGTTATTTCATTTACTTATAAGCCCTTTATGTGGTGTCGCTGAGACGCCCGACTGTGGCATGCTTGTTATTCATTTACTTTATAAGCCCTTTATGTGGTGCCGCTGAGACGCCCGACTATGGCATGCTTGTTATTCATTTACTTTATAAGCCCTTTATGTGGTGTCATTTGAGACGCCTCGATCATGACATGCTTGTTATTTCATTCACTTTAAAAGCCCTTTATGTGGTGTCATTTGAGACGCCTGATCGTGGCATGCTTGTTATTTATTTTACTTTATAAGCCCTTTATGTGGTGTCGCTCGGGGCATCATTATGACATGCTTGTTATTTACCACCAATTCGAGACGTCGCTTCAGACATCCGAATGGTGCATTTTTTTTATTCCTACTCTGTCATTACATATTCATTGTTACATATTAATAACCTGCTTGCATGTATCAAGGATTTTAGCTTATGGCTGACGTTGTGATCATAGAATATTTTCAAAGCATGATTATCAATTGTTATATTATACCTGTGTTCATAATGTTTGCGAGTACATTCAAAGTACTCACTGGCTTGTCCCTGGCTATTGTCTTGGCCAGATTTCCTGCTTGGAGGGGAGCGTTGCGACGACAGCCCCGGAAACTAAGCAGCAGTGATAGCAGCCTCGCGAAGATAGGAGTTGACCTGGTCAGCTGTTCCTGTGGGAAATGGAGTCCCATAGATGTTGATGATCCACAAACCGCTTCCGCCATCAACCACTAGAAACCATTTGTTGTACTCACAGACCAGAATGGTCTTGTACCACATATTTTGTATTTTGCTTGGAATTTCTGTATCAAGTTGGTGCCTCATCAGCTAACAGTAATCCTGGGGCTGGTGAGCACAACGGCCATTTTCTGGAATTTATTACCCGGAAAACCGGTCGTCACAGACTTGGTATCAGAGCCAGGCTGACCAATGGCTAATCCTATCTTAGCCGGGTCAATAAACCTAGGTAAGCCAAACCACCAGACCTTAACCTAAACCCAGCCAAGCTTCTCGTGCAGGATAGCCACACAGTGACCCGGACACTTTTGGCAGTCGGTGCCCAACCTATCAACCTAGACTGTCGATCACGCGCCAGTGACTGACGCCTATTATGTCTCATTCTCAAGCGTACGAAGGAAGACTTCGTCCCCTTTTTCTATAAAAAGGGCACGCTAGCCCCAACCCAGCATAGCACAGCCGCTACCCCGAACCGAGCCATAATGCCTGGCCCCGTCGTGCACAATGAGACCACAGCAACCAACCTTGGAGGCTTTGTGACCATACTCGCAAACCTCACCCGCCGAGCCTATGCGTTAGAAGAGCCCCCAGAATATGTTGTGTACCAAGGAGCCATGAGCGGTGAGAGTCACAATTTCGGGGCCTTTGTACACATTTACGGTAGGGGTGCAGCCCGGCGCCCCTGAGTTCACTTTGGAAGAACAACTTCCTTTGAGACACAAGCCATCCAACTAGCTGCTCGAGAGGCTATAGTTCATCTCCGCATCTGTCAGCCAGAGTTAATCGTCGCTGTTCCACTACTACCCTGCGAGAAGGGTATGGCAGACCACCCCAGGTTGCCAACGGAGATCACGAGACGGATCCTGCGTCGTTGCACCTAGTGCGCTATGTAGGTGCACTAGAGGAATTGTTCGATCAAATCACCATTGATCGGATCGCAGCTCGTGGAGAGCTGGTTCACCGAGCCCCGGCGAGAGAAGAAAACGAGCCCGGCGCCGACAACCCAGTCGTGTTGTTCGGACACCCGATCGAGTCCCTGAGGTCTGCCCCAGCCATCGGCCAAGGCGCTTTGATGACCCCAGAAGTGCTTCGTCGCCTCTTGGGAGCACACTCCAACGGGGTTGTGGCCAACAATCCTCGAGATGGTCATCATCGCTACCCCGAGCCTGCAGCCCCTCAACCCTCTCTAGCTAATTCCGACATTGAGACCCGTGGAGAAGCCACGACATCCACAAGGCACGCCCGCTTGGATGTAAACGAGGTAGACTAAGTCACTCAAGTAGTGTCGAGTCCCAGTGTATCCCCGCTTTGTAATCATGTGACCATGTAAATAAACGCAGCCCGTTGTGGTGCCTCTGTTTTAAATAGTAGCCTTGCATGGAGGTGTCAGCATGCGGTATAAATTTCTATCCCAGGCACAGTTACCAAAAACCACCCCGACAACCCCCACAGTGATACGTCACTTTGGTGAGATATGTATCTGTGGCTTGACTCCGACCCTTGGAGCTGGGCTGGCAAATTCATTACCTTTCACCACGGTAAAATGACCCAGTTCCAATGCTATAAAAAGGCCACCGCGTGACCTTGCCAAGCACCCCTCACTTGTGCACCCTCCTCACAACCATTTCTTGCCATGTCGAGCCCTAGTATTTATCTCGAGAACTCCGGATGCAACCCGGGTAGTTTTGTCAAGATATTGTGGGATTTTACTGCAGTACCATGGGCGCTACCCAGCCACCCCAAGACTGAGCTGTTCAAATCGAGAATCACCCCTTCCACCTCGAGATCTTGGGCAGCAGTACACATCCCTCCCGTAAAACCAAACCAAGACCCACCGGTGGTCTCCTTCGTGGGGAAATCTATGCCAACCCCACATATGGCTGTAGAAGCTGCTGCATGCGAAGCGCTTGCTCGCCTTCGATTCGCGGTACCCTATGCCAAATAACGAGGGTACTATTACTTTCCGAGCCGTGCAGCACCCGGAGGAGTAACATCTTTTTCGGTGGGCCGAATTGAGAGAGACCCAGTCCTGGCCAACCTTGTCCAGTACGTCATCGCTCAAGAGCGTTCAACCCAACGTGTGATGGGTTATCTCTAGAGCCTCGCGGATTTAAATCCTCAGATCGCCATCGGCAGATCACTGAGGCCCGACCAGGAGAGACACATTCATCGGCTGGTCAATCCACTTTCCCCGATAGAAGAGGAGCGTATCCCAGTACCAGAGACGTTTTTTCGGGACCCCGTCCCGTTACCGTTTCCATTTTAGGTGTCGCCGCTGTATTTATTGCTGTAACATTTATTTATGTGTTGTAACTTATGTGTGGTACCCTGAAATTGTGCGACGAGTCAATTATTTGGCTTCTACTAATGTGTGTAGTTTTTGTTATAGTTTATTTTCCCTTTAAATTAACCGATTTTTCCTCGCGAAAAATCCTGGAGTGAGATTTCTTTTCCCTGAGTTGCTGCATCTACACCTTCTCACGACGTGGATTATTATATTTCACGCAGCACCACGGCAACAGACTCACAACCAAAATCATTCGAACACATACACTGCTCGCAAAACCTTGCAACTGTGTTACATCTAACTGAGCACCTCCCGACAACAGTTAGCACCCGACACACCCCACCTACTCCTCGTGATCACCGCCACCACAGAGAGCCAACACCTGAGCAGCAGCATCGCGACGATCATCGAGGATCATCGCGCACAGGATCACGGAGAGCCCCAGCACCGCTGCCAGCCCTCCGCACAACAGGATCGTACCAGTATGACACCACCTCCGCCATTAGAGCCTCGCCTCGAGCTCCGGCAAACGGAGACAGAGGAGAAAGGAGGAGGAGGAGAAGCGAGGTCAGGTGGGAGGAAGAAGAGAAGAACACCTCGGTCGTTTTATAGCTCGAGCTCGGTGTACGGTGGGCGAGGTCCACTAGCGCTGCCCGTCGCCCGATCGCCGGTGTTCGGAGGCGAATCCACGAGCAGTCCCGACAGCGCACTGGCCCACAAAGTGAGTGCACGCTGCACCGGCAGCTAGCACGTCGTGCACTACCGCGGTACGGCCTGGATGCCCTACGAGCTAGACGTCGCCGGTGGAGAAAGCGCGGGAAAGCACGCGGGAGAGAGGAAGAAGAAAGAGCCAGAGGAAGAAGAAGAGGCTGACAGTGGGCCCGGGTCCACCTATCAGCCAGAGGAAGCACTGTGCTCTCGGGTGCGACCAGCGTATTTTTTTTAAGTTTAGAATTTATTCTAAATTTATATCCAGCGTAGAAACCTCTCGTTTTTGCCCCTGGCCGTAGATTTTTTCCCACGCCACGCCAGTGTCACACACTGTATTTTTGCACCACTCATTGCCCTCTCACTGTAGACGCATTTGTTTTAATGCATATATCTTCATTAAAACAGCTTTTAGCAAATCTCGAGGACGAGATTTTTCTTAAGGGGGGTAGTGTTGTGACATCCCAAAAAAAAATTAAAACATGTTTTATTTATTAAGAATCTTGCCAGGAAATTTAACTTTCCTTTTTCTTGGTTTTCTTGATTTCAGAACCATTCTTTTCTTGGATTATTATGGAGTTTTTACCCCAAGTGAGAACTTTCCAAATGTTTTGTTGGACTTGTGTGCCCTCTCAAGTAAAACTTTTCTTTTCACCAGAGGAATTAATTAATTAATAATTTTCCTGATCTATATTTCTTTAAAAATGGTTCCACATGGTTTTAGGATACCATTTGAACTACAACCCTTTGATAAATTTATTCAATGTTCCAACCAAAATTTGGAGATGTCATGTGATGTTTTTAAGCCACTTTTATGCAAAAATACCTTACATCCTTTTGGTAATTTTGAGCTCTACACCATTTTTTTAAATCTGGTCCGATTGGGCAGATTTGCACTATAACCTATTTAAATATTTCTTTAAAGCTTCCACCAAAATTATGGGATGTCGGTAGGAGCATAATATTCAACTTTATGCAAAAACCCAGCTTTGTTCTTTGAAAAATTTAGTGAATCATCCTCATCTTCATTCTGGTCCAACTTAATGGATTGTACTACAGCTATATTATAACTTGCTCCTTTTGTTGTGGTACCTTTTCCTACTTGTAGCCCTTCCTGCTAGAACCTTAAGTCCAGGAGTTTGGACTCATTGGAGCAATTCTAATACATGCAATCATGCCCTGTTCTTTCTGTCCAGAACTGAAGTTTTGCAAAACTTGCACTAGCAAGTTTCTCCTGTTGGCTAACTAACCTCACCACCCTCTCTTTCATCTAAAGAGACCCCACCCTGGGAGATTTGACCACTCCAAGAAATGCCTAGGTGCATGTGGCATTCTATCGAACACTTTATGGGCATGACCAGTTTTGACATGAGTTTTAGTTTTCACTATGAATTTGCTTCCCTTGCATAACCACCTTGTCCAATAGATTTCTAGCTACTCCTAACCTAGGTCTGTTAAACCCCAACCTCACCCGAGACCTCTAGCACGCCTACGGCATTACAGCCGAGCACGTCCCGTGCGTGCTCTGGGCGCGAGCAAAGCACGCGTTTTGCACGTGCCGCGCCCGAGTCGCCACGTCGCGCCCCTGGTTTTGCTCGCACCGCAGAGCCGCGCCACGCACTCTCCCTCTCACCGCATCACGCCAAGCAGCCCTGGTGCCCTGCAGCACCGCCGACAGAGCCCCTTGGCGGCACGCCGGCGTCCGCGACGCATCTCTATCAGGTCGGTGCTGCCCAAGCCTCAGCTGCTCGCCACCTGCCCCTGGAACAGCTCAGCCTCATCCTCTCGCGCGTCCTCTAGCTCTCGTCGTCGCCACGACGCCCTGCCGCTTCTAGAGGCGTTCCGGCGAACTTATCCACGGCCGCCAAGAAACAGACCTCGTTGCGCTATAAAAAGAGGCACCCGAGCACGTTCCGTTCCCTAGGCAGCCTCAGCATGCTCCCCTAGTTCTTCCGTGGCAGCCAATCGACCCGGGGAGGTCTTCTTCCCCATCTCCGGCAACTGCAGCCGCCGCCACTGCCCCGGCCATTCCAGCACCACCAGAGCCTCCCCCTCTCCACTCTCTTCACCAGGAACTTCCTCTCCCCCTCGTGGAACCATCCCCCTACTCAATCTTGATCGGGACTCGCCGCGGGCAAAGAAATCACTTTGCCCGACGGCCACCGTCCGCTGTGAAGCTCGCCGCCGGCAGCTCCGTCCACCCCAGAGACCGTAGCGACCACCGGAGTGACCGTCTCGATCCCCTGAGCCCGTGGATGGCCTCAGTTTCCCGAACGGTGCCGCCGTTCGCCGGCGAGCATCGCCAGAGTCCCGCCTCCGCTCGGGGCAGAGGAAGAGGAGGGCGGTCGACTAGTCAAACCTGACCAGTGGGTCCCCCGGGCCCACTGTTAGTGACTCCCCGCACGGTCCATGCTGGTTAAGTGGAAACGTATTTTCAGAATACGCCTTCGATGTGTACGTATAATTGAACCGTTTTCTTTTTCTGTTTTATTTTTAAATAACAGATTTTGACCAAAACGTTGACTGCCTATAACTTTTTAATTATAACTCCAAATGAATTGATTCTTTTTCCTACCTCTCTCAAATATTGTCTAGTTTATTTTAAGATTTATTTGAAAAAAATTCAGACAACTTTTGTGCTGTTGTGTAAATGTGTGTTAATTCAAACTTATTTACAATAGGATATTTTGGGAGAGAAAGAAGGAGGCTTTCAAAAGTTTTGGAGTGCACCCTGCCTTTCCACACCTTGAAGGCAAGCATTCTGAACCCTGGCATAATATTTTGCATGCATTGTTTGACACGATTATGGCACCACCTCAATACGTGGAACTCGTTATTTTATGTGGTATGTGATCGTTTGCATAAATGCTTATTTGAAATTTCCTTGCTGTTGGAAATGGACATGCTTGTGATAATGATCATCCTCGTATGCCTTTCGTGCCTACGGGAAGGAAAAGGGGAAAGTCTCTGTCTTGGGTAGACCCGAGCTTGTCCCTAGTTCCTCGTCGAGACGAGTGTGTCCGGCATGGCATGAGGGGTATGATGAGTGGTGATTCTATCTGTTGGATGAAATATATTCGTTATGCTAATAATGCAGGGAATACTTAAACCTCCTGAGTCGACCATAGATCGAGTCTTGTTGTAGTAACCCCCATACATGATTCGTACTACCACTTGGCTCTACAACAAGTAGGGTACGGTTCAGTAAGTCGTCAACCCCTTCCTAGCACACACCGTACAGAGAGGCCATGGTGGAAGATACCGGTTGTAGCTGGTAGGCAGGCCACCTGGTCCGGGGGCATGAGTGTTTCCGGTTGAGACCGAGAGGGGAGGCCACCCCTTAGAGCGCGATATAAATTTGATCCCATGCTATGCGAGGTTGTAGCCTCCCCACTTAGAGTTTTGCTTAACAAGTGTCATGGGTGATTCCAGACACCGGTAAGTTAAGCTGGTGTGTGCAAGTTAGGTGTGTTTTCAACTAAAAGGCCGTAGACGGAATTAGTCCCGACGGACTAAAGGAATCCATTACTCGTGGGTAAAGAGTACACCCTCTGCAGAGTTTAAACCTAGTCGAATAGCCGTGTCCGTAGTTAAGGATTACAGTCTGGGATGGGTCAAGTGTTGGTCTTAGTGTCGGTCTTCGGAGGAGAAACTGTTAAACCGGAACTAGGCTCATGACTTGTGACTTGTGAGGACCAGGATTATTATTTTGTTATGGACTAAACCGCTATATTTTTTTATCGAGTATCCCTGGATGGTCCTACCTCCTGGATATTCACTATGTTTATTTATACGCCCTTTATGTGGTGTCATTTGAGGCCTGATCGTGGCATGCTTGTTATTTAATTTACTTATAAGCCCTTTATGTGGTGTCGCTTGAGACGCCTTCGTGGCATGCTTGTTATTCATTTACTTTATAAGCCCTTTATGTGGTGTCATTTGAGATGCCCAACTGTGGCATGCTTGTTATTCATTTACTTTATAAGCCCTTTATGTGGTGTCATTTGAGGCCTTCCGACTATGGCATGCTTGTTATTTCATTTACTTTAAAAGCCCTTTATGTGGTGTCGCTGAGACGCCCAACTGTGGCATGCTTGTTATTTATTTTACTTTATAAACCCTTTATGTGGTGTCGCTCAGACGCCCGACTGAGGCATGCTTGTTATTTACCACCAATTCGAGACGTCGCTTCATACATCCGAATGGTGCATTTTTTTATTCCTACTCTGTCATTACATATTCATTGTTACATATTAATAATCTGCTTGCATGTATCAAGGATTTTAGCTTATGACTGACGTTGTGATCATAGAATATTTTCAAAGCATGATTATCGATTGTTATATTATACCTGTGTTCATAATGTTTGCGAGTACATTCAAAGTACTCACTGGCTTGTCCCTGGCTATTGTCTTGGCCAGATTTCCTGCTTGGAGAGGAGCGTTGCAACGACAGCCCCGGAAACTAAGCAGTAGTGATAGCAGCCTCGCGAAGATAGGAGTTGACCTGGTCAGCTGTTCCTGTGAGAAATGGAGTCCCATAGACGCTGATGATCCACAAACGCTTCCGCCATCAACCACTAGAAACCATTTGTTGTATTCACGGACCAGAATGGTCTTGTACAACATATTTTGTATTTTGCTTGGAATTTCTGTATCAAGTTGGTGCCTCATCAGCTAACAGTAATCCTGGGCCTGGTGAGCACAACGGCCATTTTCTGGAATTTATTACCCGGAAAACCGGTCGTCACACACCCCCGACCACCGGGCACCAAAGACCCCCACCCCGAATCAGCCCAACACCATCACCATTTCAGCCATAACTTTCGCTTCCGGAGTCCGATTTTGACGTTCTTTAGCTCGTTGAGTAGCTATTTACATCCTCCATCCATATAGATAGGTTCCAACACCATTTGACTCCATCAAAGTTTTGGCATTTTTGCATCTTTGCATAGGCCATCCACCATATCATACGCAAAACCACCATAGCTTTCCGCAACCTAACCCAATTTTTGCTCCATATAGCATTTGTGGTTGCTTGAGTGGTGACTTGAGTCTCCTAAGGTGTTTCGGCTACTTAGGGATGGTTGCTTCGTCATCAACCACCACCACCACTTCCGCGTTACTAACTCTGAAACCGCCAACACATTCCGCTACGACCATTTGACTTTTTCCTTGAGATTTTGAGTTTGCGGTTTTTCCATTTCCTAGGGTGTTTTGGCTAACTAGGAATGGTTCGACATCGACAACACCGCCGCTCACCTTCGACAAGGACTCGACATCAACCACTTCACCATTTTGACACCCTAACCGTAAGCAAGAACGGTAACCTCTATATCATCTTGGTATCGTGGTATCCCATCATTGTATATTCTTGACATTACTTTGTTAACCCCTTAGCCCATTTTGCGTCACTTGCCTATCGATACTAGCCATTTAGTATTGACGGCAACGTTACTTGTGCACATTAGTTATCTGTACCTTCCATTGCATACATACCATATCATATTGGTATCATCTTGGTATCATCATATCATCCCTTGTGTCACAAGATTGTTCCCGCATATACACAATTGCTATCTTGGTTTGTGCATTTCGCATAAGTGGCCATACAAAAAAAGAAGAATAAGCTTTTAAGCAAGAAGAGAGCAAAGAAGCTTGTAAGCAATAGCCATAGCATCATACCACGTTGCACATAAGATTGTCATATCCGATCATCTTGGATCATCTTGAGAAGTTGATACATTTTGGATCTTATAGGTTGTGCACAAGTGTCGTATCCACCTATTGAGCAATCGTGCTAGCGTCTCTCTTGAGTTGTGCAACACGAGCGTTTTCCGTGGATTCCACATTTTGTGCTCATTCCTTGGTTGCACGACCCCATTTATCTATCCGTGTGTGTGTTTCTGTGTGCCACCTATTGCTATTGGTCTACTTGTTTCACTTGCGAATTTGTGAATCTTTTCCAATATTATTGACTCTTGCTAACATTTTGCATCAAATTTTTGTGCCACTATCCTCACCGAGCTCCACCATAAGCTTTACTTGTGTAGGTGTGAGAATTGACAAGATCCAGTGCCAATTGTGTTATTTCCTTGATACATTATTGAGTGATCATTGATCCATCTTCAACATTGTAAAGGTACATTTGGTCTAGTTCTTTCCTTTCTTCCACTCACATTTGCTCGAGTCTTGTGATGGATAGGCAAGGCATTTCATCTTCGGTCTTCCACGACAACGACGGCGCGAACAACTATGTCGAGGATATACCCCGCGGTATGACCCGGCCGGAAGTATGACCGGGCCGGGCTTGGCGATTCACTAAGTGACCCGCCCGGATCTCTCCACTCACTGATGACCCGGCTGAGCCTGGCGACTCATTGGTAACCCGGCGGGCGGGTCAGATGGATGACAAGACTCAACGGACCATAAGGCAGCTCATGGGAAGGCCGACTTATGTGATGGTGGGCCGGCTTAAGATGAAAGGCATATTCTTCTACAAGGAAGCAAGACCCGGACTTGTATTCGGCTTGTAATAGAAGATAGATTAGTCCTAATCCTAGTAGGACTCCACATGTAACCCACCCCTTCAACTTATATAAGGAGGGGCAGGGCACCCCAAGAGGGACAAGTTTTGATAAGTCTAGATAGACATACAAGTCAATAGCTCTCGAGAGAGAGCACCCTTGTAATCGTGATCATCATCATCAATATCAATGAAGCAGGATGTAGGCTTTTACCTCCACCATGAGGGGCAGAACCTGGACAAAACCTCGCGTCTCTCGATTCCGACCAACCCCTTCAAGCTACTACATAGATGCGTTGACCTCACGACTAAGTCCTGACACGAAGGACATCTGCCGTGACAAATCCACGACAAACTATATCACCAAAACGTCCATCTTCAGACTACAACGGGCAATGCAAGGCATTGAGTGACTCACCATCGACATTCACCAAAGCGAAGCACGGACAAGGGACTACATCAACACCAAGTTGGATGCACAATTGGATGACATCCGACACGTGTGGGCCAACTACAAGTCTTCTTCCTCTTCCTCATCGTCAAGGCGGAGACACTCAAGTCGCAAGTCTTCGGAGCGGCCACAAGATGCAAGTACCACGCGGCACCGTCAAGAAAACCTTCATGAGTACAAGAGAAGACCGAGAGATGACCTCCACCACGAGCAAGCTACGACTACTACCACCACTTCGGCATCTTCGCCAAGTGTTATCAAGGCATCTTCGCCTTCGGATGTACGACATCTCCGCCTACCTCCAACGAGTACGCATACATCGGCCTTCATCCACGGCGACGGTGACGAGATGATCGAGCATGGGATTTTCCCTTCGGTCATGGAGGATAGCAATGATGTGCCATCTTCGGCCTTCATCCACGGTGACGATGACGAGATGGTTGAGCATGGGATTTTCACTTCGACCACGGCGACATATGATGACTTGAGTGACTTGTGCCACAATATTGAGAGTGAGAGTGACTTCACCACTAGCCCCATATATGATGAGCTGCCCCAATTCCCATGTGAGGAGAGCCACCACCACCACTTGAGTGATTTGAGTGACTCCACCATATGTGACATTGAGTGCACCTACCTTGAGGGAGTGAGTGAGCCACCACCACATAGAGAGAGTGAGGTAGTTGATAGGGCATGTGAGTCCATTTTGATTCCTAACAACTTAACCTCTACCTCTATTGTGTCTTCTCATTTGGTTCTAGGTCCCATATATGATGATGCGCTGATCCTCGGCGACTTCGTCCTTCCTATGGACAAGATGATGGCCATGGTGGAATATGATGCACCCCCCACATGGTTCCATCAAGATGAAGATGATGACCACCATTTGGTCTTTGCCACCTCACCTACACCACTTGAGTGGAATGAACAAGGTAACATACGTGAAGGTGATGCTCTAGTCCCACTAGTGGACATTCTTGACATTGATTGCTTGCATGATGTTGATCCACCTATTGTCATGCTTCATGCTAGTTCGACTTCCCCATGCGATGATTTACCCATCTATGATGAGTTTGATGATTGCCATGTGGAGTCTATTAGTTGTGATGCCATGTTACATAGGATCTCTTGTGAAAATTCTTTTGGTCACATCATGTTTGACAATCCATTGAACTTGTCATATGCTATGAGTGAGATCTCCCATATTGCGTCATTTCAATCTCAACATAGTAACTATGCATGCCCCATTAAAATAAATCCCATTTGCACTTATGGCATAGATGAAGAGATGATGGTCATTGGCTTTTGTTTTTCATGTGATGATATTGCCATGCTTCCTTTACATGATTTGCGCAATTCATCTACTATGTCATGCCATGATCACATTATTCCAAATATGCATTGTTTTGGATGTTGTTCATATTCTCCATATGATGTATCAACTATTGCTCATGAGGAGACCCCCATAGTTTCCTCATACATTTTAGGAGATTTTGATTCATCCTATCCATTGCATGATCCCACTACTTGTGTGCACCACATGCTCCCCATGAATAAACATGCTGGTGATGTGCCATATACTTGCATTCTCAATTTGGGACGACATCGTGTCATACATAACAACTATTCTTTCATGATGGATGACATGTTCTTATACCATGCATCAAATTTATTTGAGCGACGCTTATCTTGTGCTAACTCACACATGCACATACACATCATGATGGATGGTGTGTACATTTACCACGCGCACAATTTCTTTGGTCTGTGTCTCTTTTGTGTAGGTACACATTCTACCTCGTCAACCTCGCAATCCCATGAGTTGACGAAACAAGCTCTAGAGAGCAATTATGACTTGGGATCCCATGGATTGTCTTTCCCACCGATCTCTTCGCGCAAAGACTTCGCGCATTTCTTCTACATGGCACTCACTTGGCTATGGGTTATTGTCCATTACATATTATATGCCCATATTGGCATGTTCACTTTACATGATATGCTCTTTCCTATGCCTTTGCCATGCATTTGTGACCCATGCTTAGCATTACACATGATGATTGATTCTCATACTTGTATGTGTATTTGCAAGCTTGGTTGCCATGTTTCATTTATGATCCATTCCTATGTTGATACATTGATCTTGCTTTGTGTTCATGCTTGTGGTATGTCATGTGCATTACCTATATCTACTACTTGCACACATGACATGATTGCCATGATTATCTATAGTATGTTGCATCTTCGCACTACTAGCTTCCAAGATTTGATGGCCTCACACATGATGAACAATTGCTCTTTCTATTGTGTTGAGTGCCACTCGATTTTCACTACACCATATGCACATTATGCTTGGATTGCCTTGCACTTGCCCCATGTGTTTAGACATTTCATTTCATTTGGTGTTGTGAGTGAATCTTATGTCTACCATAGACCGTTCATTGGGAGTCTTATGCATGCTTGCTATGATATTGAGGTGGATGCTTATTCTCTTGTCACGCATATTTGCATTGCTACCTCACATTTACATGCTTGTTTCCATGATGTCCTTGATTTTGCCCAATTTATGTGCTTACATGACATGTCACAATCCCTTGTCACACCATATGCTATGCTTGATGACGACACTTGTTTGGTGAATCACCTCTTGAATGATTGGTTTTGCACTTACGCTAACCACATTTGTTTTTCCAAGTGTTTGTTATACTTGCTCCTTTGGAAGGAATCACAAGACGGTACGACATTCGAGAGTGCCCATTTCGAGCTCCCACATGACAAGTGCTTGGTGGTCGTCCACTTCTACATGACGACGCCCTCTCTTTACCATGGTGATGAAAATCACGATCAATGGACGGATCTCTCCCGGGGGGGATGATGCGGAGCATCCCTCGACCATCACCATGGATGTCACACCAACACCGCAAGGACGAAGAGGACCTACAACGAGAGCTCGTGCATGCGCCATCGAAACCGAGGTGAACTCTTTTCTCTTCGAGTTTCATTCGGATTCACAGGAGAGTCGGATTCTACCTCAAATGGATACATTATGCATTCTTAGGTACCAAGGACATGATCGTGAAGAAGTTAGGAGGGAGCCACAAGCAACCGAGAAGAAGGAGAAGGAAGGAGAGCGGCCGAAGCGCGAAGACACGAAGGTGCTGGACCCTCCCGAGTGCCCGGCCCTACATGCCCCGGGTGCCCGGGCCTTCGGCCGCTGCTTGGGTGGCGCCCCTGAGCGCCCCGGGTGCCCGGCCCCTCGCTGGGAGCTGCCACCGCCACTCCGGGTGCCCGGGCCACCAACCCCCGGGTGCCCGGGCCCTCCTCCAGCCGGCCCCCCTGCCTGGTCCGGGTGCCTGGCCCCTACTAGCCCGAGTGCCTGGCCACCCATGAGCAGCTTCCCCTGTCCGGTCCGGGTGCCCGGACCCCTTTACCCCGGGGGCCCGGACCCCTCCGAGGTCCTGCGTGCCTTCTTGGGCTTTTGCCCTTGTATCCCTCTCCCCCTCCTATTTGGTCTCTAGACTATAAGTACCCCCCCCCCCACCTAGCTCATTAGAGGGATAGCAAAGTATATGAGAGACATTAGAGAGCTTTGCTCCTTGTACACACTCCTCTAGGAGATCAAGACCTCGTAGGAGAAGATCCCTAGTGGATATCAAGCCCCCATCTTGGGAAGGATCCCCATCATAGGATCATCAAGACCTCTCTCCTCATAGGATTGGATGAACTAGTACCTTGTATCTTTCCTTTCTTGTCCTTGAATCATTGTGACCTCTTGTGTGTTCTTGAATTTAGCATATGTGTGATTGGACCTAGCCAATTTGAGTGTTTTCCCTCTCTTGTGTTCTTCGTGTTCTTGGGGATTTCCCCTCCAATTCGTGAAAGATCTCCATCTAGGGTTTCCTCCTACAACAAACTGTGTTGTCAAACGCTTCTGCTTTCGGTCTATGAGGGTACGTGGACACACTCTCCCCCTCCCGTTGTTATGCATCTCCTAGATAGATCTTGCGTGTGCGTAGGAATTTTTTTGAAATTGCATTGCTACGTTCCCCAACACATAAAAACGTGGCAGGGAGGTTAAGGGCCCACAAGAGTTCAGGTTGAGAAATTTCATGGGCACCGGCCAATCTAGCCAACAAGATATATAGTCTATCTAGGCAGAGCTTTCGCTTTTAAATTGACTGATTCGTCGAAAACATATGATGTGCAGATCAAGGTTATACATGTACCATGCGCTCAAAATCTTCTAAGCCATATTATGGAAAATTATGGTAGGATTGTATTGTGGTTTGGTTAAGATCAGGGCCTGATGAGGCTGCAAAACAATGCCATGCTGATTGTAACCCCGCCAGTTGAGTAATATAAGTTTTTTTCCCGCAAAAAGAGAAAAAACATAAGGTTGCTCTCAAGTTTTGTTTAATTTGCTGATTCAGAGATTAGCTCTTCAATTTTTCTGAATCTGATCGAATGCAACCAAGCGATAATCCAGCAAGGAAACATCAAGGATTGCAATGATTGAGTTTGGACTGTATCATGAAGAAATCATAATGTAGACACTTGTAGTCATAGCAATAATCAGAGAACAACGTATAGTTTGGTAACTGTTTCATTTGCTGGTTCAGAGACAATCTGTTCTATTTGTCTGAATATGGTTGGAATTGACAAACGTTTGCTGCTAAGGGAAAAGACAACCTACACTTGGCCCGATGGGCATCACCGCATCATCGCCTTTCACAGTTTGGTCTGAATGCTCATGTAAAATCATTTCTGCACTTTCCTTGCAAAAGGAAGAAGAAATGTGTATAAAAACACAAGGTTCACTTTAAACTTTAAAGTCACAGTCAAATCACACAACCCAAGTTATAGTCCATACAAGAACGAACAGTTGGACATTTCTAGTCTCTAGATATAGAGCGGACACACACATCGTCAAAGCCTTGATTGGTCCTGTCCAGCCGGCATCTTCAGGTTTCAAATCATCACCGGTCTCAAGAGTCTACACTTGTCTCCGACGAGGAGGGACCAAGCAACGGTAACCTCCAGCTCAGCATCATCGACATTAAATTTCTTTTGACTGAAGCCAAAACATTTGGCGGCCAAGAAGACGTGTCCTTGTGCGGTCCTAACACCGGATGATGAGTAGGCCTCTACAACAACGTCCAGGAGGCCTTCCCTTTCTACAGAGACCACACGCCTCGACAGATCAAGGTAACCGTCTGAACCCTGTGGCGTTGCATATCTGCCAGGATCAAGCAGCACGACTTCACCAGATGGGGCATCATTAACATGCTTGGAGTACGATGTTGTCAAGCAAGCTACTCGGCAACGATGTTCAACACGTTGCCGCCTCCCTTGTTTGACAACACGGACACTGCAGATTGTAGCCTGGATTGACTCCAGGACCAGCTCCATGCATAACACTATTTTGCAGAAGGTGTTCTCAAAGCAAATGGTCTGCTCACCAGAAAGACCTGCGCGGAAAGTATGCGTCGCACTGATCAATGCTCTATTTCGAGGTATTGATCTATGTTCAACTCTTAGTTGAATTTCAAATTGAACAGGATCGTTGAACAAGATCGCACGAGACGGCCCAGTCAAGCGCAGAAAAGGATCCTGCAAGCATTAGTCAATCAACCCTTACTACTAATCAACAAGAGGAGATGACCAAGCCAGGCGGTCATATGCCAGCAGCGATATCCCCAAAAGAGAATCCTGAAAAAGCAAAGATACTATACTTACGTGTTTCGAGACTATTTGGCTCATTGTGTTATTGCGCCAGAAGAGAAGGTTGCCGTTGTAATCGACGGGGTCCCGGGCAGCAACCATACCGTACACGAACAATGGCCATTCGAAGCCGCCTTTGATTTCTGCGAGTTTGATGGAGAAGATCTGCAAGGTTTTTGCGACGACACCATCGACTAAACGGGGTATAGGTGTCAAGTGCGTGAAGTGCATGGAATTCAATAGCGCTGCATGCAAGAACCAAAGTGAAGCATGTGAGATAAGCAAAAAAAAAAAAAGGCAAATCTATTCCCTTGCTGCTTACTGAGGGAAGGTCGATCGATCAAAGGTAACAAAAAACTGAGTAAGAATGCATGCATGTCAACTCACTCGTGTCTTCATAGCGGCCGCACCCCATGGATCCGTATATAGATTCCCAGACACACATCTTGAGAGTGAAATTATCTTCCTCGGTGGACATCTCCTCCTCCTCCATGGCTAATTGCTGGGCTGATTTGCCTACGTCGATGTCGTCCATCACGAGGTCGTTCGTCAGCTTCTGCTTGTACTGCTCAACCTCCATCTTCGGGGTTTGATGGCCATGGAGAAGTTGAGACTGCTGCTGCTGCTCCGCGGATCCCCCTCCCATCTCCGTCTCACGAGGCAATGGAGCAATAACACGATTCTCCACGAAGGATTTGGCCCTGACTTTCTCCCCACCGTCCAATTGGGATCCGGACAAGTCCAAATTATTGAACTAGACCTCTAAGACAGGAGATTGGCCTCTGTCAATCTCATCTTCTGCCTCATCAACTTCCAATCTGCCGGAAGATATTGGTTCGGCCATGGACTCGTCGTCTGATCTGAATATGGAAATCTTCCGATAATCTACCGACCAACCGCCTCGGTTGTTATCAACGGGCTGCTTCCGGCGATTTTCGTTCGATCAGATTGGAACTAGGGTTTGTACGGAAGACGGGGATCGGCCGGGGTGCTCTATCCTGCGAGCATTAACCTCAGCCCATTAGTAGAAAAAAGGCCTATTGACCCGGTTGGTGAGGGCCTTTAGTCCCGGTTCATCAACCGGGACTAAAGGGTCGGTACCAATACTCTGCCTTTAGTCGGTTCAATCGAACCGGGATGATGGGCCTTCACGTGGCCTGTCCGCTGAACTCAGGCAGAAGGGCCTTTGGTCGGTTGATGGCACCAACTAGGACCAATAGGCATCCACGCCAAGATTTCTATGGCTGTGGTTTTTTTATTTTTTTAAAGGGGGGTTGGGGGTTTTGGGGTTAATTTATGTGTTTCATATATTGTGCTATAGCTAGCTAATTAATAGAGAAAAGTGTCCTCTCTTTTGTCCGGTGGCAGTCGACGCTACGTACTATACATACATTATAGAGAGGACTAGCTAGACACGCTTAGCTAGCTAGTAATTAAGCAAACAGAAGATCGTCATGAACATATATGCATACAGAGAAGTGATATCGACCACCTCTCCTTCTCCGAGAGATTGGTCGAATAACAAGTTCTCGTATATCTATCCGACACTACCGGCTACATATATACAATAATTATCTTTTACAATACGGACGCGTGGTCCACATAGTATTCTCCGTCTTCAGCGATCACGTGGTTAAGAAAGAATGCCGCCAATTCCTCTTGAATTGCTCGCAGGCGATCTGGTGCTAGTAGTTCATCCCGCATCCGAAACATCTAATTTTAAGAAGGTGGTCAATACATATATATATGAATGAATGAAACTCAACACAAATGATGGTAATAAAATAAAATTGTGAATATTTTTATTTATGCACTTCATATTGTTTGTCGGAGTAGCCCCTCTCACAGGTCGTGTGGCGGATGGACTCGCAAACGTAGTATCCACAGAAATCATTCCCTTGTTCCTGCCGCAACCACTTTACAAGAAACAGAGGTCAATCAAACTGATAATTAGCAAGCATTCTAAATGGTATTGATGAAACTAGCGCTTGAATCACTAGGAGATCTTGGCGTGGAATATGCTACTATATAGTACTTACTGGTGTCTAAATTGCAGCTTCTTCGGTAGTCCGGAGCTTTTTGGTGAATTTTTCCCAAGCCCTGCCATACAAAGAAAACAATTACTTGATATCAGAAATGAACAAAGTTGCTGATATGGTGGATAATGATCGATTTAACTTACTTCTCGAGCATTTCAGTCATGTCCGCATACTCCTTGGGATCTTTTCGTCTCGAGTCTAAGACAGTTACTACTAGATAAATAAAATGCGATCGAACTTCAGCTTCTCCTTTTGACTTTCGCATTGTATCCTTGCATCGACAATGACCCGGCGGAGATCATCATCATCGGGCACATCGTCTGGTTCCTCTTGATCTTCAGCTTCGCTTCGTTCCAGCACCATCGTGCACATCGTGCAGTGCATCTTGATGTTGATAGCATCACCGTATTCAGGGGGCACATAGTTGTCATCGTACTCTTCTTCCTCGCCGTCTTCCATCATAACCCCTATTTCTCCGTGCCTCGTCCAAACATTATAATGTGGCATGAAACCCTTGTAAAGCAGGTGGATGTGAAGGATTTTCCGGTCGAGTAAGACTTCGTATTCCCACATATAGGGCATGGACAACACATAAAACCATTCTGCTTGTTTGCCTCAGCCACTTGAGAAAATCATGCACGCCCTTAATGTACTCGGAGGTGTGTACGTCACCGTACATCCATTGCCGGTTCATCTGCGTGCATTATATATAATTAAGTGTGTCAAAAATCATTACGAGAACATCATGAATAGATAATTAAGTGACCAAATTAATAGAAGTTCATCATCACATAAAAACCAAAGTACATACATAGTTCTCATCTAACAACATAAAGCTCTGCAGAGCATCTAAATTAATTAAACCATACATTGAAACTATGTAAAACATTTCAATGCGAAAACAAATACGATCATAATCGCAACCAAGGTAACAACTGATCCAACGGCATAATGATACCAAGCCTCGGTATGAATGGCATATTTTCTAATCTTTCTCATCTTCAAGCGCATTGCATCCATCTTGATATTGTGATCATCGACGACATCCGCAACATGCAACTCCAATATCATCTTCTCCTCCTCAAGTTTTTATATTTTTTCCTTAAATAAAATGTTTTCTTCTTCAACTAAATTTAACCTCTCGACAATAGGGTCGGTTGGAATTTCGGTTCAACAACCTCCTAGATAAATAAAATCTATGTCACGTTGGTCGGCATAATTTTCATAAACAATAAATGAACCAATAGTTATGAAAAGATAATATATACCACATCCGAATCATAGGCAGACGAGGGCCGACGGGCGGATACCAAAACCATCGCACTATATAAGACGCAATAATAAAAGTAAGAAAATAATACAAGTATCTATCTAAACAAACAAGTAATAATATTTTTCCTTTCAGAAAGAAGATAAGAACAAGAGGCTCACCACGGTGGTGCCGGCGATGAGATCGGCGCGGGTGATCGACGGCGATGAAGACGGGGATGGGGCGTGACGGACCGCTAAACCTAGATAAATATTGAGGAAAATGGAGCTTGGCGGTCGAGCTTGGAGAGGAGAAACCTTAAGTAGTGTGGCTCGGGCAGTCCATCAAACACCTTGTGTGCATAGGAGGTGAGCTAGAGCACCACCAAGCTCTCTCCCTCGGCCGAGAAAAAATAGAGCGGTGTGCTCTGCTCTTCTTGAGAGGCTATATATAAGCAGCACCATTAGCGGTTGGTGGCTTGAGCAAGGACTAAAGGAAGCGCTTTGGTCGGTTCAAGCCACCAACCGGGACCAATAATCAGTGGGCGAGGCCAGGACCATTGGTGGGATTCGTCCCTGACCGGGACCAAAAGGTCCGAAACGAACCGGGACCAATGGCGCGTGGGCCGGCCCCGCAGGCTCACGAACCGGGCAAATAGCTCCATTGGTGGTTACAGATTGATTAGGACTAATGGGCTAAACTGGCCTGGACGAAAGCTCTGTTTTCTACTAGTGGCCCAGTCCGACCCAGTTTAGAAGATCCAGAAGCACCAATCCGACTCGGAAACGTGTGCTCGTTAAAAAACATGGGAAATAATACAAATACAAGTGACTCAAAATATCTTCCAAAAAAAGACTTAAAATATCTCAGGTTTCAGTTTTTCCCCTGTACAAAACGGCGCTTTCCTTTTTACGAAGCAACCGACCAAAAAAAGCAAGCGAATGCTCGCTTGGGGAACCCACCAGCGGGACCCAACGGCCCATCAGCCATTTTTGACGGGCCTCCCCAGAAAGCGTTATTGCTTCTGAAAAAAAACAGTCCAAACCCCAAAAAATCTGTAAAATTGCAATGATCTATGGTAAAAAGGAACTATAGAAAACTCATGGCCAAAAAAGAGTTGCCCTGGTATGTTTGAAAAATTACCATGGTCAGTTCAATAAAAATGCCGTGGAAAAAATTCCATGTTAATTTTAAAAAGCGCACAGAATATTTCCATGGTACACTAAGAAATGTAAAAAAAAGATAATGTGTTTTTTCATTGCCGTGATTTTATAATTTAATTTGCCATGACAACAAAATTTAAATTGTCATGGCAACAAGTTTTCAGTTTTTGATGATAATGATGTGAAATCAAAATGCTAAAAAACAAATAAAATTGACATGGTGGGAATACTAAAGTTGCATGCTATTTAAAATAAAATTTGCATGCTCTTATTAATAAAATGGACGTGCTCTATATTTTCTTTCTCATATCAAAAAACTCACATACAGTAAATGGCCATGATCAAAATAATAAAATTGCCATGACAACAAAATTAAAATTGCCATGATCTAGATAATGAAATTTGCCGTGCTCTTAATAATAAATTTGTCATGTCGTACAAAACAAATCATGTATAAAACACAAGCAAAAATGAACATATAATATTGACATGCCCCTGGATATAGAACATGAAAATGCCACGTGTCTGGATAGAACAATCGTATATAAAGAAATTTTCGAGGAACAAAAACGTGTTTGTAATGGCTGCATGGCAAAGAATATAAGATATTTGCCGTAGGCTATATACAGAAGAATATGCCACGATATATACAATTTTTTTGACTTGGGTAAGTTCAGAAAATAATTCGTCATGGCATCAACACTAAAATGACATGGAAAAACATTAAATTTCCCTTGCTCAAATTCGAAAGGAATACCTACATTTTCCATGTGAACAGTTATTGAAGTTATTCTTAAGCTTGCCATGGCAAAAATCTTTACATAATTGCCACGGAACAAAAGACGAATTGCTAACAATAAATGGATCTACCACCTTCTGATGTAAGTATTTTGACATGGTGTTTTCTTTTTGCCGTGGCAAAAAAATAGTACAATCTGCTCGGAGGATAAATTTTGTCATGGTAAGGCTGATTAATTTACCGTGAGGTAATATAAGTATATGCCACAGCAATTACAATGAAGATCACCCGGGAAAGGAAAAGGAGATCACAGAGACTACTTTAGAGATTTGATTCTCTCGTTGATGGCAAATTTTCAAAAACAAAGTACAACTGACATGTCAATTTAGAAAAAATGATCTATGGGTCAGCATGGCAAATGCATAAACTGCTTGCAAGAATTTGTTCTCTGGTAGATAACAAATTTAGGAAGGCAACGTTCAAGTGACATGGCGATTATTAAGGAATTTGTTTTAAGGGTCTGTCTATGTCACATCTAGATGTGAGATAATACCTCACATCTAATGTGACATCATCCCATGATCCCCCACCCCCTCGTTGACAAATATTTCCATCGCTCAGCTTGTTAGTTTGTCTCTGCCTGTTTGTTTGTCTGTCACGGCCTGTCCCAGCCCACCCAGCCCGGGCACATCCCTTCCCCCCCACCCGGGCAATGTTGTTGGGCTTTTTCATGGGCTGTTGTTTGTTTGTGAAAAAAAAACTGCGCCTTGTTTGCCTGGGCCTTGTTGACAAATAAAAAATAGCAAGTTTGTTATTTTTCCCCCTATGGGGAAAATGCTAGTGGCAGATTACCCCTGTGGAGAAAATGCAGATACCACAAAAAAAATCAACTGAAGAAAAACTTGACATAATGTGACATTTGAAATACCAATCCTTGAAATACTGATAACTCAATAACAAAAAATGATAGGTGATAAAATAAAATGCTAGGAGGATTACGATCTTACCTGCATAGAAGAATGAGGATTGGCTCTGAGCAACCGAAAATAACTGCGCCCGGAGACTGCGGCCTCCACCCCCCGAGACTGAAACTGAAACTGATCAAACTTAAATTGAAACTGTGAAATCACGAGGAAACTGAAAATGAATACACTGGTACATTATTTTAGCCAATTCAAAGATGAAATAGCTGAACAAAAAAGAAAACCGAACACTCAGGAAAAAATAAAATAATGAAAGATTGAACAAGAATTAAGACTAAATTGAGATAATGACAGAAGATGACTGATAACCGAACATCAGACACTTGTTTAAACAAATAATTGTTCAACAGACAAAACAAAACAAACACAAGCACTGGATCACAAAGTAGGGCAGATCTCCGAACTAAAAAAGAGTAACAACTCTTCAGATCTTGTTAATGACCATGATCATTTTGAACTCCTCGATCGCTACGCCTAAACCTGGAAATAGTTTGACATCCAAACTAAAATCAGTCCAGTCCATGGGAATAAACGCCACACAACCAATACAGATATTTTCAGCTAGAATCCAGACCAAACCGAACTATACATGCTCTCTATCCAACACAGTCCAAACCGTTTTCAACTTTTTGATTGAACCCACAGATTCAAACCGTGGACAGAGCCATATGAGATGACATGAATTAGGTCAGGCATAGCGTCAAAGCTCGAGACAGCCGACAGGCTCCGGCCGGCCGCACGGCTGTTTGATTTGAAGCACTAGTAGCTGGGATCCTCCCGAGAGCAAACACGTACGAGTGAGAAGCTAGCCCAAACAAGCTAGCAGGCAGGTTTATCGATTCTGTAGCCACCACGTGCACGTCTTGCCGCGTAGAATACGTACGTACGTGTGGGCAGCAACAACAAAGTACGATGGCATCTTGGAAGTTTGTCTGGAGGGCGAAGCGGCGGCTCAGACTAATGGATTGATTTGGTCTCGGACCATAGTTTGCACTTGTTTTGAACTGAGAAATATGAACCCAACCCAAATCTATCCGGTCCATTCTTAGGCACAAACCAAACCAAACCGAACTGTTTTCCATTTCAAACCAGTAGAGACCAAACTTATAGAAACCAAATCAAAAACCAATCCAAAAACTAAGTTTCAGTCCAAACTATTGCCAGCCTTAGCTGCGCCTAATGGTGATCAGTACACCATCGCCCACACTAAGGTTCTACTCGAACAGAAACTCCTGCCACCCCTCCTTTTAAAATTCAACTCAACCGTCCCTGCAAGTCTTGTACGCAACAGTGCTGATGCTCCCTGTTCCTAGACGTATATGCCAGCAATATAAAGACTCGAAACCACCTTTAAAGGTATTTTCTGAAGAAAAAAAAAGTTAACCACTGTTAGACTTCGAAAAAAAATCATGGCATATAAAAAATACATAAAAAGGACTAAAAGATAAAAAAGAAAAGATGAACACGTACCATCACAAACTTTTTTATGTTTGTCTTGGTCAAGCAGTGAACAAACGGCACACCCAAGAACATATTGTCGACCGGAAGAATGTCCAACAAGTTTACAAACTCATCATCGTCCAGCTTCCTGGACCCGTTGATCACTGTGGACTCCCAGACTTCATCGAACCTGGTGGAGGGGCTAAGATCCACATATGCAAGATACACCTTCACGACTGGTCCGTTCAGATCAAAATGGACAGGGATCCCTCACTCAAAGACTTATGCTCCATGAAACTCTCCCATCCAGAACCGCATATGCGGGTCATTGTTTGCCCTTTCCTTGAACTTGCAACAAAAACTTCCCCACTCTTAGACTCAAAAGTCAAAGCTGCGTCTGTGATGCTATTGAACTCTGGCCTGGCATTGCATGGAGCGATCTGCACACAAAAAATGAAGGATAATTTTATTAGAAAATAATAAGCACACACACAATCAGAGGATTTAGTGAGTGCAAAAAAACACGAACGAAAACAGAGAGTTACCACTCATCGCTAAGTCTCCAGCCAGCCAAATACCAAATGACCTGGCACTGACATAGTGGTTGCTGCAGTCATTGGACAAGCAGATGTTGCACTCCATTTGTAACAAAAACAAGCATTTATGAGAAAAAAATATCGCTTAAGAAATGTAATAATAGTGAACACTTAACTGGAAACAGACTAGGGGCAAGGAAGGTATAGCCGTTGTGGAGGCAGGGGAAGCAGGCTTGGAATCTTTGTTTTCCATGGTGAAACTTCATCGCATCCCAGCTATATTGTTGCATGGAATAAAAAGCGAGAGTAGCAGCCAGTGGCAGATGAAAAGACTACAAATAGACTAGGTACTGAATCACACTCAAATTTATTAAAGAGTTTCAGATCACCTCCCCCCACGCATGCATCGGGGCTGTTATTCTTTCAGGAATGAATAGTGTGGGACACATACTGCAAAGCTAAAAATGACACCTACTGATAACTGAAGAAAATGAGACCTATTGGAACCTAAAACTGACACCGCTCCTTGATGCCAGTAAATATCTAAATTAACCTTGCGCAATCAGTTTTCGGAAGGAAAAAGAAAAGACTGCAACAACTTAGCATGGCCATGTGAAAACACACCACAAAAAAATGGAAGACTGGAGCTCTAGATAAAAAAATGGACGACTGAAAGGAACCGACGAACATGACTAAAACACACCAGAAAATAAAAAAGAATTACCAAAAGATGGACCATGTTACTGATCAAATAGAGCAAACATCTTAATATGGTCATGTAAAAGCTGAGAAACTCAGTGCTTGCGTTATTGCATAATTTTTTACCAAAATTATAAAAAGCATCTATAATGTGGGTCATTCCTGAATCTCCAAGTAGTTGATGTCCAGAGTCGAATCACATGACAAGGATAAACACGAGCAACATCCTAGTCGTAATAAAACATGACCCCGGACTTGCAACTGGCCGTGACTATACAAACTAAAAAGGGAAAAGGGCCTGAGTTGCGAGTCAAATGTTGGCTTGCAACTGGGCCCCACTCTCGAATTGCGAGTCCATGGTCAACTTGAAACTAGGGTGCTTATACAAACTAAAAAACATAAATGCCCCCCCCCCCCGAGTTGGGATTCCGGGGTCAACTTGCAACTAGGGTGCCTATACACACTACAAAAAACATAAAAAAGGCCCTCGAGTTGCAAGTCTAGGGTCACTTGCAACTGGTCACGACTATACAACTATAAAGGTAAAGGGGCCTAGTTGCAAGTCGAATGTTGATTTGCAACTGGGCCCCACTCAACGAGTTGCGAGTTCGGGGTCAACTTGAAACTAGGGTGCTTATACAAACTACAAAAAACATAAATGGCCCCCCGAGTTGCGAGTCCGGGGTCAACTTGCAACTAGGGTGCCTATACACACTACAAAAAACATAAAAATGGCCCTCAAGTTGCAAGTCTAAGGTCAACTTGCAACTTTTCACGACTATACAACTATAAAGGGAAAAGGGCACAGTTGCAAGTTGAATGTTTGCAAGTGGGCCCTACTCCCCGAGTTGCGAGTCCAGGGTCAACTTGCAACTATGGTGCCTATACAAACTACAAAAAACATAAAATGATCCCCGAGTTGCGAGTTCGGGGTCAACTTGCAACTGGTCTTGACTATACAACTATAAAGGGAGAAGAATGGACTTGCAACTAGGGCAACTACTACTAGGAAGCCCCAGTTGCGAGTCGGTGGTGGACTTGAAATTGGCTATTACAACTACAATAGCCCCATTTGCTAGTCGAGGGTGAACATGTAACCGGGACAAGTCTAGTTGCGAGTCGAGAGTGCACTTGCAATTGGGACAACTACACTACTACATAAGCCCAGTTGCGAGTAGACGGTGCACTTGCAACTGGGGCAACCCCTACAACTAGCAAAAAAAAGCACCAGTTGCAATTAGGGCAACTACACTACTACAAGCCCAGTTGCGACTTACAACTAGGCCACCCCTACAAAGGAAGCCCCAGTTGCAAGTCGATGGTGGACTTGCAACTGGGGCAACTACTACTACAAAGCCCTAGTTGCGAGTCGAAGGTGGACTTGCAACTTGGGTAATTACAACTACAAAAGCCCCCCAGTTGCGAGTCGAGGGTGAACATGCAACTGGGACAATTACAACTACAAAGCCCTAGTTGCGAATCAATGGTGGACTTGCAACTGCGGCAATTACAAATATAAAAAGGCCTAGTTGCGAGTCGAGGGTGAACAAAAAGGCCTCGGGTTGTAACCGGGGCAACCTACAAATACAAAAAGGAGCTCCCAGTTGTGAGTCGAGGGTTAAGTTGCAACTGGGGGTCAACTACAACCAAGGAAAAACAAGCCCCCACTTGCGAGTCAATGGTTGACTTGCAACTAAGGGCCTCGAGTTGCGAGTCAGGGTCTGACTTGCAACTGGGTCAGACACAACTACGAAAAAACAAACCCCCAGTTGTGAGTTGAGCGTTGACTTGTAACTAGGGGGGCCCAAGTAACGAGTTAGGGGTCAACTTGCAACTGGGCAACCTACAACCACACAAAAAGGAGCCCTTAGTTGCGAGTTAGCGGTTGATTTGCAACTAGGGCCTCGAGTTGCGAGTTAGGACAGACTTGCAACTGTTGGGGAACGCAGTAATTTCAAAAAATTTCCTACGCACACACAGGACCATGGTGATGGCATAGCAACGAGAGGGGAGAGTGTTGTCTACGTACCCTCGTAGACCGTAAGCGGAAGCGATCACAACGTAGAGGAAGTAGTCGACGTTCTCCTCGCGATCCTGCCGATCCCAAAGGTTGCCGTTACTCCGGCACCTCCGAGTCGATGATGACGTAGAGGAAGTAGTCGACGTTCTCCTCACGATCCAGCCGATCCTAGCGCCGTTACTCGGCGCCTCCGAAGTTCTTGGCACACGCTCAGCTCGATGACGCTCCACGGGCTCGATCCGGCAAAGCTCAGAGAGAAGGAGTTCCGTCAAGACGAGCGTGGTGGACGATCTTGATGTTTCACCGACGCAGGCTTCGCCTAAGCACCGCTACGATATGACCGAGGTGGAATATGGTGGAGGGGCACCGCACACGGCTAAGGAACGATCTCAAGGATCAACTTGTGTGTTCTAGGGTGCCCCTCCCCGTATATAAAGGAGGGAGGGAGGAGGTGGCCGCCCAAGGGGGCGCACCATAGGAGGGGGAAACCTACTCCAAGTAGGTTTCCCTCTTTTCCTTATCTTATTTGGAGGGAAAGGAAGGAGTACTAGTATTAGGAAGTAGTACTAGTAGTAGGAATAGGAAGAGGGGAAGGAGAAAGGAAAGGGGGGCCGCCCCTTCCCCAATTCGGATTGGGCTTGGGGCGCGCCTCCCTTGTTCCTTCTCCTTCCTCCTACATGGGCCCAATAAGGCCCATATACCTCCCGGGGTTCCGGTAACCTCCGGAGCTCCAAACTTCTCCGGAACCTTTCCGGTGTCCAAATATATCCGTCCAATATATTAATCTTTATGTCTCGACCATTTCGAGACTCCTCGTCATGTCCGTGATCATATCCGGGACTCAACAACCTTCGGTACATCAAAATACACAAACTCATAATATTACCGCCATCGAAACCTTAAGCGTGCGGACCCTACGGTTCGAGAACAATGTAGACATGACCGAGACACATCTCCGGTCAATAACCAATAGCGGGACCTGGATGCCCATATTGGCTCCTACATTTTCTACGAAGATCTTTATCGGTCAGACCGCATAACAACATACGTTGTTCCCTTTGTCATCGGTATGTTACTTACCCGAGATTCGATCGTCGGTATCCAATACCTAGTTCAATCTAGATTCTTGGCAAGTCTCTTTACTCGTTCCGTAATACATCATCTCACAACTAACTCATTAGTTGTAATGCTTGCAAGGCTTATGTGATGTGTATTACCGAGAAGGCCCAGAGATACCTCTCCAGGCAATCGGAGTGACAAAACCTAATCTCGAAATCGCCAACCCAACAAGTACCTTTGGAGACACTGTAGTACTCCTTTATGATCACCCGATTACGTTGTGACGTTTGGTAGTACCAAAGTGTTCCTCCGGTAAACGGGAGTTGCATAATCTCATAGTTACAGGAACATGTATAAGTCATGAAGAAAGCAATAGCAACATACTAAACGATCAAGTGCTAGGCTAACGGAATGGGTCATGTCAATCAGATCATTCTCCTAATGATGCGATCCCGTTAATCAAATGACAACTCATGTCTATGGTTAGGAAACATAACCATCTTTGATTAACGAGCTAGTCAAGTAGAGGCATACTAGTGACACTCTGTTTGTCTATGTATTCACACATGTATTATGTTTCCGGTTAATACAATTCTAGCATGAATAATAAACATTTATCATGATATAAGGAAATAAATAATAACTTTATTATTGCCTCTAGGGCATATTTCCTTGATCTCCCACTTGCACTAGAGTCAATAATCTAGTTCACTCAAGAATGATTCTAACACCCATGGAGTCTTGGTGCCGATCATGTTTTGCTCGTGGAAGAGGCTTAGTCAACGGGTCTGCAACGCTCAGATCCGTATGTATTTTGCAAATCTCTATGTCTCCCACTTGGACTTGGTCCCGAATGGAATTGAAGCGTCTCTTGATATGCTTGGTCCTCTTGTGAAATCTGGATTCCTTTGCCAAGGCAATTGCACCATTGTCACAGAAGATCTTCATTGGTCCCGATGCACTAGGTACAACACCTAGATTGGAAATGAACTCTTTCATCCAGACTCCTTCATTTGTTGCTTCCGAAGCAGCTATGTACTCTGCTTCACATGTAGATCCCGCCACGACGCTTTGTTTAGAACTGCACCAACCGCGGCTCCACCGTTTAACAAAAACACGTATCCGGTTTGCGATTTAGAATCGTCCGGGATCGGTGTCAAAGCTTGCATCGACGTAACCATTTACGACTAGCTCTTTGTCACCTCCATATACGAGAAACATATCCTTAGTCCTTTTCGTGTATTTCAGGATGTTCTTGACCGCTGTCGATGATCCACTCTGGATTACTTTGGTACCTTCCTGCCAAGCTTACGGCTAAGCATACGTCAGTGTCCGGTACATGACATTGCATACATGATAGAGCCTATGGCTGAAGCATAGGGAACATCTTTCATTTTCTCTCTATCTTCTGCCGTGGTCGGGCATTGAGTCGACTCAACTTCACACCTTGTAATCTGTAAAAAACCTTTCTTTGCTCGATCCATTTTGAACTTCTTCAAAACTTTATCAAGGTATGTGCTTTGTGAAAGTCCAATTAAGCGTCTTGATCTATCTCTATAGATCTTGATGCCCAATATGTAAGTAGCTTCACCAAGGTCTTTCATCGAAAAACTCTTGTTCAAGTATCCCTTTATGCTATCCAGAATTCTATATCATTTCCGATCAATAATATGTCATCTACATATAATATCGTAAATGCTCTGAGCTCCCACTCACTTTCTTGTAAATACAAAGCTTCTCCATAAGTCTGTATAAACCCAAATACTTTGATCACACTATCAAAGCGTTAATTCCAACTCCGAGATGCTTGCACCAGTCCATAAATGGATCGCTGGAGCTTGCACACTTTGTTAGCTCCCTTTGGATCGATAAAACCTTACGGTTGCATCATATACAACTCTTCTTCCGTAAACCCATTCAGGAATGCGGTCTTTACATCCATTTGCCAAATTTCATAATCATAAAATGCGGCAATTGCTAACATGATTCGGACAGATTTAAGCATCGCTACGGGTGAGAATGTCTCATCGTAGTCAACCCCTTGAACTTGTCGAAAACCCTTTGCGACAAGTCGAGCTTTGTAGACGACAATATTACCGTCGGCGTCGGTCTTCTTCTTGAAGATCCACTTGTTTTCTATTGCTTGCCGACCCTCGGGCAAGTCAACCAAAGTCCACACTTTGTTTTCATACATGGATCCCATCTCGGATTTCATGGCCTCAAGCCATTTTATGGAATCTGGGCTCACCATCGCTTCTTCATAGTTCGTAGGTTCATCATGATCTAGTAGCATGACTTCCGTAACAGGATTGCCGTACCACTGCAGTGCGGATTTTATTCTGGTTGATCTACGAGGTTACGTAGTAAGTTGATCTGAAGTTTCATGATCAACATCATCAACTTCCTCACTATTTGGTGTAGATACCGCAGTAAACTGGTTTCGTGATAAACTACTTTCAAATAAGGGAGAAGGTACGATTACCTCATCAAGTTCTACTTTCCTCCCACTCACTTCTTTCGAGAGAAACTCCTTCTCTAGAAAGGATCCATTTTAGCAACAAATGTCTTGCCTTCGGATCTGTGATAGAAGGTGTACCCAACTGTCTCCTTTGGGTATCCTATGAAGATACATTTCTCCGATTTAGGTTCGAGCTTATCAGGTTGAAGCTTTTTCACATAAGCATCGCATCCCCAAACTTTAAAAAACGACAACTTTGGTTTCTTGCTAAACCACAGTTCATAAGGTGTCGTCTCAACGGATTTTGACGGTGTTCTATTCAGCGTGAATGCGGCCGTCTCAAGAGCATAACCCCAAAACGATAGCGGTAAATCTGTAAGAGACATCATAGATCGCACCATATCTAGTAAAGTGCGATTACGGCGCTCGGACACACCATTGCGCTTGTGGTGTTCCGGGTGGCGTGAGTTGCAAACTATTCCGCATTGTTTCAAATGTAGACCAAACTCGTAACTCAAATATTCGCCTCCACGATCAGATCGTAGAAACTTTATTTTCTTATTACGATGATTTTCAACTTCACTCTGAAATTCTTTGAACTTTTCAAATGTTTCAGACTTATGTTTCATTAAGAAGATATATCCATATCTGCTTAAATCATCTGTGAAGGTGAGAAAATAACGATATCCGCCACGAGCCTCAACATTCATTGGACCACATACATCTGTATGTATGATTTCCAACAAATCTGTTGCTCTCTCCATAGTTCCGGAGAACGGTGTTTTAGTCATCTTGCCCATGAGGCACGGTTAAGAAGTGCCAAGTGATTCATAATCAAGTGACTCCAAAAGTCCATCAAGATGGAGTTTCTTCATGCGCTTTATACCGATATGACCTAAACGGCAATGCCACAAATAAGTCGCACTATCATTATCAACTCTGCATCTTTTGGTTTCAACATTATGAATATGTGTATCACTACTATCGAGATTCATTAAAAATAGACCACTCTTCAAGGGTGCATGACCATAAAAGATATTATTCATATAAATAGAACAACCTTTATTCTCCGATTTAAATGAATAACCGTCTCGCATCAAACAAGATCCAGATATAATGTTCATGCTTAACGCTGGCACCAAATAACAATTATTTAGGTCTAAAACTAATCTCAAGGTAGATGTAGAGGTAGCGTGCCGACCGCGATCACATCGACTTTGGAACCATTTCCCACGCGCATCGTCACCTCGTCCTTTGCCAGTGTTCGCTTAATCTGTAGTCTCTGTTTCGAGTTGCAAATATTAGCAATGTAACCGATTATCAAATACCTGTGTGCTACTGCGAGCTCTAGTAAGGTACACATCAATAACATGTATATCACATATACCTTTGTTCACCTTGCCATCCTTCTTATCCGCCAAATACTTGGGGAAGTTCCGCTTCAAAGGACTACCGCTTGCGGTAGAAGCACTCGATTTCAGGTTTAGGTCCAGACTTGGGTTTCTTCCTTGAGCGACAACTTGTTTGCTGTTCTTCTTGAAGTTCCCCTTCTTCTTCCCTTTGCCTTTCTTCTTGAAACTAGTGGTCTTATTGACCATCAACACTTGATGCTCCTTCTTGATTTCTACCTCCGCAACTTTCAGCATTGCGAAGAGCTCAGGCATAGTCTTTACTAACCCTTGCATATTATAGTTCATCACGAAGCCTTTGTAGCTTGGTGGCGTTGATTGAAGAATTACATCAATGACACAATCATCCGGAAGATCAACTCCAGTTGAGTCAAGTGATTGTTATACCTGGACATTTTGAGTATGTGCTCACCGATGCACCCATTCTCCTCCATTTTGCAGCTATAGAACTTATTGGAGACTTCATATCTCTCAATCCGGGCATTACTGTTGAAATATCAACTTCAACTCTTGGAACATCTCATATGCTCCACGACTTTCAAAACGTCGTTGAAGACCCGGTTCTAAGCCGTAAAGCATGGCACAATCGAACTATAGAGTAGTCATCAGCTTTGCTCGCCAGACGTTCTTAACGCCGTCGGTTGCATCAAGAAGAGCTGGCACCTAGCGGTGCATCCGGGACGTAACTCTTACGTGCAGCAATGAGGATAATCCTCGTGTTACGGACCCAGTCCGTGTAATTGCTACCATCATCTTTCAACTTTGCTTTCTCAAGGAACGCATTAAAATTCAACGGAACAATAGCACGAGCCATCTATCTACAAGCAGACATAGACAAGCAAGATACTATCGGTACTAAGTTCATGATAAATTTAAGTTCAATTAATCATATTACTTAAGAACTCCCACTTAGAGCAGACATCTCTCTAGTCATCTAAGTGATCACGTGATCCAAATCAACTAAACCATAACCGATCATCACGTGAGATGGAGTAGTTTTCAATGGTGAACATCTTATGTTGATCATATCTACTATATGATTCACGCTCGACCTTTCGGTCTCCGTGTTCCGAGGCCATATCTCGCATATGCTAGGCTCGTCAAGTATAACTCGAGTATTCTGCGTGTGCAAAACTGGCTTGCACCCGTTGTAGATGGACGTAGAGCTTATCACACCCGATCATCACGTGGTGTCTCGACGCATTTAACTTTGGCAACGGTGCATACTGTGGGAGAACACTACTTGATAATTTTAGTGAGAGATCATCTTAAAATGCTACCACAATCAAAGCAAAATAAGATGCATAAAGGATAAACATCACATGCAATCAATATAAGTGATATGATATGGCCATCATCATCTTGTGCTTGTGATCTCCATCTCCAAGCAATCACATGATCACCATCGTCACCGGGCGCGACACCTTGATCTCCATCGTAGCATCGTTGTCGTTTACGCCATCTATTGCTTCTCGACTATCGCTACCGCTTAGTGATAAAGTAAAGCAATTACAGGTATGCGTTGCATTTCATACAATTAAGCGACAACCATATGGCTCCTGCCAGTTGCCGATAACTCGGTTACAAAACATGATCATCTCATACAATAAAATATAGCATCACGTCTTGACCATATCACATCACAACATGCCCTGCAAAAACAAGTTAGACGTCCTCTACTTTGTTGTTGCAAGTTTTACGTGGCTGCTACGGGCTGAGCAAGAACCGTTCTTACCTACGCATCAAAACCACAACGATATTTCGTCAAATAGACTCCGCTTTTAACCTTCTCAAGGACCGGGCGTAGCCACACTCGGTTCAACTAAAGTGAGAGAGGAGACACCCGCCAGCCACCTTTAAGCACGAATGCTCAGAACGGTGAAACCAGTCTCGCGTAAGCGTCACGCGTAATGTCGGTCCGGCCGCTTCATCTCACAATACCGCTGAACCAAAGTATGACATCTGGTAGGCGGTATGACTTGTATCGCCCACAACTCACTTGTGTTCTACTCGTGCATATGACATCAACGCATAAAACCAGGCTCGGATGCCACTTTGTTGGGGAACGCAGTAATTTCAAAAATTTTCCCACGCACACATAGGACCATGGTGATGGCATAGCAACGAGAGGGAGAGTGTTGTCGTACGCCCTCGTGAGACCGTAAGCGGAAGCGATCACAACGTAGAGGAAGTAGTCGTACATTCTCCTCGCGATCCTGTCGATCCCAGTGCCGTTACTCCGGCACCTCCGAGTCGATGATGACGTAGAGGAAGTAGTCGTACGTTCTCCTCACGATCCAGCCGATCCTAGCGCGTTACTCCGGCGCCTCGAGTTCTTGGCACACGCTCAGCTCGATGGCGCTCCACGGGCTCCGATCCAGCAAAGCTCCGGAGAGAAGGAGTTCCACAAGACGACGCAAGGCAGGACGATCTTGATGTTTCACCGACGCAGGGCTTCGCCTAAGCACCGCTACGATATGACCGAGGTGGAATATGGTGGAGGGGGGCACCGCACACGGCCAAGGAACGATCTCAAGGATCAACTTGTGTGTTCTAGGGTGCCCCCCCTCCCCCGTATATAAAGGAGGGAGGGAGGAGGTGGCCGCCCAAGGGGGCGCACCATAGGAGGGAAACCTACTCCAAGTAGGTTTCCTCTCTTTCCTTATCTTATTTGGAGGGAAAGGAAGGAGTACTAGTATTAGGAAGTAGTACTAGTAGTAGGAATAGGAAGAGGGGAAGGAGAAAGGCGGGGGCCGCCCTTCCCCAATTCGGATTGGGCTTGGGGACGCGCCTCCCTTGTTCCTTCTCCTTCCTCCTACATGGGCCCAATAAGGCCCATATACCTCCCGGGGGTTCCGGTAACCTCCCGAGCTCCAAACTTCTCCGGAACCTTTCCGTGTCCAAATATATCCGTCCAATATATTAATCTTTATGTCTCGACCATTTCGAGACTCCTCGTCATGTCCGTGATCATATCCGGGACTCGAACAACCTTCGGTACATCAAAATACACAAACTCATAATATTACCGTCATCGAAACCTTAAGCGTGCGGACCCTACGGTTCGAGAACAATGTAGACATGACCGAGACACATCTCGGTCAATAACCAATAAGCGGGACCTGGATGCCCATATTGGCTCCTACATTTTCTACGAAGATCTTTATCGGTCGAGACCGCATAACAACATACGTTGTTCCCTTTGTCATCGGTATGTTACTTACCCGAGATTCGATCGTCGGTATCCAATACCTAGTTCAATCTTCATTCTTGGCAAGTCTCTTTACTCGTTCCGTAATACATCATCTCACAACTAACTCATTAGTTGTAATGCTTGCAAGGCTTATGTGATGTGTATTACCGAGAAGGCCCAGAGATACCTCTCCGACAATCGGAGTGACAAAACCTAATCTCGAAATACGCCAACCCAACAAGTACCTTTGGAGACACCTGTAGTACTCCTTTATGATCACCCGATTACGTTGTGACGCTTTGGTAGTACCAAAGTGTTCCTCCGTAAACGGAGTTGCATAATCTCATAGTTACGAGGAACATGTATAAGTCATGAAGAAAGCAATAGCAACATACTAAACGATCAAGTGCTAGGCTAACGGAATGGGTCATGTCAATCAGATCATTCTCCTAATGATGTGATCCCGTTAATCAAATGACAACTCATGTCTATGGTTAGGAAACATAACCATCTTTGATTAACGAGCTAGTCAAGTAGAGGCATACTAGTGACACTCTGTTTGTCTATGTATTCACACATGTATTATGTTTCCGGTTAATACAATTCTAGCATGAATAATAAACATTTATCATGATATAAGGAAATAAATAATAACTTTATTATTGCCTCTAGGGCATATTTCCTTCAGCAACTGGGGCAAACTTACAAGTACAAAAAGCAGCCTAGTTGCGAGTCAACGGTAGACTTGAAATTGGGGCCTCAGATTGCAAGTCAAGGTTTGACTTGCAACTGGGTCAACTACAAACTACAAAAAGCAAGCCCCCGGTTGTGAGTCGAGGGTTGACTTGAAACTAGGGCCTCGGGTTGCAAGTCAAGGTTTGACTTGCATCTGGGTCAATTAGAAACTACAAAAAACAAGCCCCCAGTTGCGAGCCGAGGGTTGACTTGCAACTGGGGCCTCGGGTTGGTTTGACTTGCAACTAGGGCCTCGGGTTGCAAGTCGAGGTTTGACTTGCAACTGGAGCCTCGGGTTGCAAGTCAAGACTTGACTTGCAACTGGAGCAACTACAAATTACGGAAACAAGCCCCCAGTTGCGAGTCTATGGTCGAGTTGCAACTAGGGAAACCTATAACTACAAAAAAGTAATCCTCCAGTTGCGAGTCGAGGGTTGACTTGCAACTATGGGGCCTCGAGTTGCAAATCACGGGTCGGGCTGTAATTGGGGCAACCTAAATGTACGAAAAGAAGCTCCCAATTGCGAGTCACGGGTTGATTTGCAACTGGGGTCGACTACAACCAAGGAAAATCAAGCCCCCTGTTGCTACTCAATGGTTGACTTACAACTGAGGGCCTCGAGTGGGTCCGACTTGTAACTTGGTCAACTACAATTATGAAAAACAAGCCCACAATTGCGAGTCGAGGGTTGACTTTCAACTAAGGGGCCCAAATTGCGAGTTAGGGGTCGACTTGCAACAAGGCAACCTAGAACTACAAAAAAGAAGCTCTCAGTTGGGAGTCAGGGGTTGACTTGCAACTAGGGCCTCGAGTTACGAGTTAGGGTCGACTTGCAACTGGGCCGAACCTATAAGTACAAAACAAAAAGCTCCCAATTGCGAGTCGAGGGTTGACTTGCAACTGGGGCCACGGATTGCAAGTCGAGACTTAACTTGTAACTAGATCAACTACAAATTATGCAAAACAAGCCCCCAGTTGTGATTCGATGGTTGACTTGCAACCGGGGCCTTGGTTTGCAAAGTTGGTGCTTGACTTGCAACTAGGAAAACTATAAAAACTACGAAACAAGCCCAGTTACGAATTGAGGATTGACTTGCAACTAGGGTGCCCCAAGTTGTGAGTTTGGGGTCGACTTGCAAGTGGAGCAACCTACAACTACAAAAAAAGAAGGCCCCTAGTTGCGAGTCGAGGGTTCACTTGCAACAGTGGTCTCCAGTCGTGAGTCAAGGGTCAACTTGCAACTTGGGGCAAACTACTTTGAACAAAAAGTGAAGAACATTAATACATAGATCTGATAAAAACTTATTTACAAAAAATATAATTCATAGAAAAAGTTCATGCAAGCAAGTGATGCTGGATTACCGCTGAAGAGCGGAACTCGTCCCATACGTAGACACGACACCTGCTTACGCCAAAAAAACAAAAAAAATGATGAAAATAAATGACTTAACTGTTGATTATATACAATAACTTGAAATAAGAAAATGAGAAAGAAATAAAAACATGTGTGCTACCCAGAATTGTTTGGTAAAAAAACTAAACAACAAAAAGGAAAAAGAGTTGCTAATTAGCTCAAATAAAAAAGTAAACTAATTATATGATACTGGAAATTCAGATTCCCTTCATGATTCTAAAAATGGTGGAGGTTGAACATTTGTGCTCCTGAAGTAATAATGCACCGATCGTGTTCCATGCATGATAAAATCAGTGCAAAAACTTGCTCATGTGTTCGACACACAAAAATTTAGTCTATACATGAAACTTGCAAAAAAAAAGTGCATTTCATATTGTACAACAATAGCATGTTTCCCGCTAAAAACTTTGCTATGGCTAATTACATCAGTGCTGGAAAAAAAGCTACAGTGAGACAAACTTGTTTTCTTCTTACTAAAAAAAATCCGTCAGTCTCGGGATGAGGGCACTTTTTAAAAAAGTTTAGCAGAGCTTTCCAGCACAGCACAAAATTTCAGCTTGATCACATATCAGAACCAAGTCTGGGTAGAACAGGCCATCAACCGGCAGGTCTATTGTGATCCAAAAGCTGGTACATAATGGGTACTAGTACAATTCTCCCAAGATAACACCAAAAAAAACTTTATACTGCCCATGCTACTAAAAGCTAGGAAATAAATGGATTACACGTAAAAAGGGCAGCCCCAGCTTTACCACTGCGCCAAGGCTCCCCTTCAAATGGATTACACGTAAGAAAAGTATAATAAAATCATGAACAGGCGCTTAAAAATGTCTACTGCACGCAAAACTGGCACCAAAAAAAACACGAACAGGCTGCTGAATTTTAGCATTAAAACTCAACCTACTCGTTGACAGAACAACGAGTACCAACATCTGATGACAAAAACGAAGAGCATCACAGTACACTGCCAACAAAAAAATGCCTAAGAAAAAGAGAATAAGAAGAAGTACACTACTAAAACACTCAACAACCACGAGGGCCAAACACAAATCTGCTACAACTATCCGCAACGCACAGGGATAAAAAAATCCCCAAAACTAACTTGGAATGAAAACAATACCAAATCTGAAACTGAAAAGGCCTACATGTGAAAAATGGAAAATGAATTTCGGAACCATATGTGCTAACACACAGAAAAAGATGAAAGCATCTAGAAACCCCTGGAAAAGTTAATGAGCCTGCTCACTACACAAAACACAACAAAAAAACCTAGAAGACACCCCCTGGGGGACACCTGAAACTGTGTACTGAAAAAACTCTAAGAAAACTACACCAAATTTGCGAAGCGTTTGTCCAGGAATACACAACAAACACCAAACTTACAAAGTGTTTGTGTATGCTAAAATCCCCTAGTAGATTAGCACCATGAAACTAATTTATATACTGGATACAAACTTTCAGTTTCAGATTTGTTTTAGGGTGGGAAACCAAATGCTTTTGTACAGATTACTAAATTGAAAAAATTCCATAACAAAAGAACTACATCAGCAAAGAATAACTACACTGAAAATTTACATGAATAAGTATACTATCAGCAAAAAGGCCTGCAAGAACTACATCAAACAAACTACACTGAAAAAATCCATCAACTACAACAACACACTACACTGAACCATTGTTTTTAACATAGCAATTCAGAGCAGAACCATGGTGCTAATCTCCTAGATAACTAGTACTCCCTCTGTAAACTAATGTAAGAGCGTTTAGATCACTATTTTAGTATTCTAAATGTTCTTATATTAATTTACGGAGGGAGTACCTACATAGTTAGGACATCACACACAGCCTTTCTTCATTACAAAACGTGACAAACACAAGTAACTGTTCACACATGCAACTGGTAACTATATAGTCTGGACACCACACACTGACAAAACAAATTTAGTTTCAGAGATACAGCTGACATAAAAACATGATGGATCTTCTGTCTGTTAAAACACCATCACACAAATCACAAAAAACATGGGGAATTCCAAAAACAAAAATGGTCACGCAACACACACAAAATCTATATACTAAATCCACCACCCATCTCCCATCCCCCAACCTACCAAGAAAAAACCCCATTTGATCCCCACTATCTAAATCTGGCACTGAACTAAAAGCAAACATTTGCTCAAAGAGAAGGTCTATCCACAATTAAAGCCCCAGTGCTACACCACTGTTGAAGGAGTAAAAGAGAGAAAAGAATGAATCTAGGCACATAATCTACCCACCCAGACTCACTTCGCTGCTGCTCTCTCCTCCCTTCTCAGTCTAGGCAGCGCCGTCGCCTGGAGAACCCTTCGGAGAGGAAGGCGAGTAGACTGAGGAAACAGAACGGGAACAGCCCCCTCCCCTCGCAGCAGAAAAAACAACGGCGCTTAGAGGAAACATGGCCACAGCCAAATAAACCGAGACAAACAACGGCCCATCAGCCCAACAACTGTCCGCACCCCCACTCGCATGGGCCTCGACACGGTCCGCCGTGCGCGACAAACGACGCATCGCGAGCGAGCGCACGAGCGAGCAGATCAACTTGCACGAATATTAAAGACAGACAAGATCCAACGGTTTTGGATTTAGATGTGAGATAACTATTTCACATCTAGATGTGAAATAGCAAACCTGTTGTTTCAAAGGTGATGGCAAATGCATAAACTGCCTTGGAAGAAATTCTTCTATGATGATGGCAAATATAGGCCATGTTTGTCTTCACTGTTGATAATTGGTTACGGTGATGGCTCTGCTTTGCTCGATGTTGGATTATCTACAGACTGGTCGGAAGCTCAGACAAGGCAGATTCGGTTTAGCGGATCCAATGCCGGCTCTGGCATCATTCGCCTGCAACACGTAACAAAGAGGCCCATGAGGACTGACGACTGTGCTACGCTGCTTCTGTAGCGCGTAGTAGGTGTTGCCCGTGAAGGTTTTTCATTTCTGACGAGAGTGAAAGTGACCCGATGGACGCGCGGGAGGCAGCGTGGAGGGAGACAACTGTTGGCCCGTTCCCTTCCTTGCCTTTGCCCTGGCGCGGCAGAGTCCAGACCCGAGAGTGCGAAAGCCTGGGAACCTATTCACTCACGCGGAGACGCGCCAAAATACGTGACGCCCACTAATGCTTCCTTCCTTTGCCATGAGCGCTCACGCCCCGGGACACGCCGTGTGTCACGAGAGATCAAGAATTGAGACGTGATTGTCCTCCGGACGGACAGTGGTTGGGCCATGATTACGGGGAGAGGGTGCGGGATTCCTACGTGCGTGCGTGCTCCCATCATGCATGCACGGACGCGCGCTGTTTCCTGGTCCAAAATACCGCACCGCACGCACGGAGAGCCGGGAATTATCGGAGGTGTCCTAGGAGCATGTTCCATCATGGGACGCGCGAGATTTCTCAAAAAAAAAATCATGGGACGCGCGAGACAATGATCTCACTTGAGTTCTTCTATCTTTTCTAAGAACTAAAACCAAGACACGACATCATAATCTTGACTTTCAGGCCTCTTCTGGGTTTGGAGGAATTTCATACAAATTCTATAAGATAGGATTCTACTCCTATAAAAATTTAAGTTGGTGATAATGATGTGCCTGCTATCTTTCATCAATAGCCGTCGGATCTAGATCTGACGCATACAAAGCAAACTGCTGCAGTTTTGCAAAAAGATGCCCGCACTTGTTTCCATATTTACAAACAACTCCTTGTCTCTCACAATCAGCTTTATCTCTTCCCCGCCACGTCTAGAAGGCCATGGAACAATATGGTGTGATGGTCGCTGCCGGCGCCGTCCATCCGCAATCTTGGTGTTCCGTGCAATGCACGGGCATCTTACTAGTAGTAGTTTATACTTTACAGTCCCTTGGTTCTTAGTAATGGATTCCTATTCATACACATGATTGCTTCCTGTTCTTCACATTTCAAAGAAAAATAAACATTGGTCTAAACTTAATGAAAAAAAATCCTATGACGTGAACCAAATGACGTTTTTATTTTTATTTTTTATTCATAGGATTTGAAATACATGTTATCTCAATTTCTATAAGTTTTCTATTTGTATGATACCCCTATACTATAAACCAAAGAAGGCCTCATTTGGGATAGCAATGTGATCCCGTTGGAGCCTCTTGTCGAGTAGGTTGGAGATGCTCCTACTGCTTCATTGATGTGTGTATAGACGTTGGATGGAGAGCAGCGATATAGCTCATACTACCATATAGTAGCATTATCTTGGCCGTTGGATGGACACGAACGGTAGGTGTGGGGGGCATTGAATGACTTATGAGCAAGGGCTGGAAATAGGGTATTCCCCCTACCACCGTATGAATACCCCTAGGAATCTTTGGTGGGGGCCGCTGGCAAGTTACCTACCAGACGGAGTTAGGCTGGTCGTAATGGTAGTATCATAGCTAGTATCATGCATGCCAACTAGGCAATTTTAATGATGTGTCATAGCATTAAATGAAGAAAGAGGGGGTGTAGTATCATATCATGATACCGTATCATATTAAATGCTATGCTACTTTGTGTCATGCATGGCAATAAATAGAGTACAACATAGTACTAATATATGATACTATGCATTAGGAAGGTAGTATCATACACTAGTATCATATGCATGATACTAGTATATGATACTCCCTATTACAACCAGCCTTAGACCGCTAGTACTGGCCCCTTGTTGATTCTGGACCATGGTTCAGATTTTTTTTGGACGCACCGAACTCCACGCCGCAGATCGGGGAAGAGGATGGAAGGGCTCGCCGCACCAACAAAAATGGATGGCACCGCTATGGTTAATTTCCCCGTGGATCCGGGGCCGGTAAGCGCGTAGCCATTTGATCGTTTACTGAATTTGCCGCCCCTCTCCCACTCTTGTGAGCTGATCTGCGCAGTTCGTCCTTGCAGTCTGCCAATCTTGCTCGACGGAGTGCAGCAGGCGTGGCCGGATCTGAATACAAGAAGCGAATTTGGTAGCAGGCTCATGGGAAGCGCCCCAGAGTCGTCCGTTGCGGCGGATTTGCAAGGCGTGACTCACCGTATGTAGGGATGAGCAAGAGAACAAGTTTTTGCACTAGAGAACTACTTGTTCTGAAATGGGTGACCTGCCTAAACAGCTTACGGAGGAAGGAAGATTCTACAACTGCGATGTTACTGAACACCAAGAGAACACATGTAGTAGACCAGTGGGGGAAAATACGATTTGAACGTAAGTGTGATGCTTGTATGAGCTCATGAGTTGATGGCGTAAACCTTGTTGTACTATAACAGCTTAGTTGTACTGCAGAACTTGTTGATTCGACTTGCTATTTGCTAATCTCTCTTGGTAGCTAGACTGATTGGCTAGACATGGTTGTGCACTTGCATTACTAATCTACAACAGACAGATGAGGTTTAAAGTTTGAATGAGGGACAACTCTCCGTCCGCATAGTACAGTAACTATTTAAAGAGGCCGGATGGGAAGGTAATTTAATCGGAGCAGCGATGGCACCTTCAGCTTTAGGGTACTCATGTCAGGGTTGGCTTGGTCCACGCCTGATGCAATTAGCAATGAAGGTGTTCTCACAAAACCAAACAGAAAGCAATGAGGTAAACATATGTCATTTGCTATTGTGCTGCTTTCAACCACACTTGTTCCTCCTATATTTGTGTTGATTTAAATCTTCCCGATGTCAGACATACTTATTGAGTGAGGGTGGCGGTTTGCCCTTCGGCACGGTCCAGGTGTTAATGACACAAGGTCCAAGTTTCCTACCATGCAGTGTGCCAAGACCAACGGGATACTACTGCAGTAAATGTGAAGCAGATGTGGGCCTATGCACTGTTCAATACTGGTTTCATCTAAAGACAATACAAGGCGATATACAGCTGGGGGCTCGGATCCCTATGTAGACCATGGGTTCAGATAATATGAGCATATGGTCGTAGGAGCCATATCGAATTTTCGCGTTGGATGTGTATTCACAAAACTGCTACACCTACGAACAACTACTTATGGATGAAAACTTACGGGACGTTCTCGCCAACGAATGCACACTGATTTTCTCTGAGGCCCGTCTTGATTATTATCGGGCCAACCAAATGATGCCTTAGTTGCACGTAAACTTCGATCCATAAGAAACTGTCTGATATTCATATGCTTCAAATGCATATGGAAACAACCGGCCTTTTCGATTTCAAGGGAACAAAAATGCAGTAATGTTTGATTGCGATGTCATGTACATCTCAAGCCTACAAGAAAGAAAGTGGTTGCATAAAACATTATTTAATTGCACCACGTCGAACAACCAATATATAAAATACAAAAGAAAGGTGACTCATAATCAACAAGAGTTTCCGACCTTCCGTCGACGCCGCCACCAGTCTGCCTCGTCTCCTGTGGTCTTAGGACCATGAAGGCGTGGTGGACCCCAACCATTGCCGGTGGGAAGGCTCTTGATTAATTTTTAGGTGTTTTTTCGGTTGATTAGGTTTTGTGTCTTGCTTAGAAAGGCGAAGCAGTGGCTACTCCCTAATGATTGAATAAGATCCTCCCCACCTAGCACAAGTCCTGGCAGTGCGTCTAGCATTGTTGGAGGGCGTCGGTGTTGGTCTTCGTTGCACCCGGTAGATCCAGTCTTCTTTCATCTGTTTTAGTGTGTCTATGGATTGGATCCTTTCTGTTTACGTTAATCTTCATAGGCAATGCTTGTTGTTCTAGTGCGGTGGATATATGGGGCCTTAGCATAACGATTTTCTGATTGTTTATTACAACAAGGTTTGCTCGACTCCGGTGAAGGAGGCGCGATGACGGTGGCGTGCTTTAAGCTCACTTCAGTGATTGTAATCGTGGCTAGGTGGTCTACGGACTCATGTATTTTTTTTTTGGTTACTTCTGGTGTTCTTTGAACTGTCGTGACAGTTGATATTCAACTAAAACCACGAATTCAAGTACTCCAAAAATTGCATTAAAGCCCTTAACAAAATATTCTGTAAAACTCCCTAGTTAAGTTGCACCTTGTAATTTAAGCAACGAGACATTGTAAGTAGGAACTTGGTTGTAAAATTTATTATCTTTTGGTGTAATTTGTATGATTGAAGATGGATAGACCAAAAGTTTCTTAAGCAAAAAAAGTGTAAGGAGCTTTGCCACGCCTACATATTAGTTCTACAAAATCATGTTTGTAGGAGGAGGTGGTAAGATTTTGTTCGAAGAGGAGGGGGCGACATGGAAATCAAAGTGGGGAGGATATCTACAATTCTTAAATAATTGATCCTAATTAAGTCTAATTTTCTCAACATGTGACCTTCCACCTCACCAAGTGTGTCATGTCAGCATCCACTAACATTATTTTGCAACCCCATGCAAACCACATGCATACTCTTTATTCACACATGGTGCAAGTATGAAATATTTCTACATTAACAAATAGTAACTCTTGATTTAGATCATTTTAATACATCTGGAATTAATCTATAAATTCCTGTCGCGAGGCGCGGGGAAATCACCGAGTTAATACGGAGAGGATGTCTAATCCCGTAGCCTCCCATCCTTGACATGTTGCCAGTAGGATTACAAAAAATAATCTTGAGAAAAGACACATAATTATAAGGCAAAACAATAGCCAGTATAATGAAAAGACAACTGGATGCAGAATGACCAACAGAAAATAAAAATCATACTAGCATTCTTCTTCCTCTGATTGTGTGCCATCGACCGGAGATTGAAAATGCATTGAACCAATAGTGAAGGAAAGAGACACCGGAAAATGCACTTGGCATACCAGGCTTTAAGGACTGCAATAGTAACTCATCCTTGAAACCAGATCTACAAATCACTGAAAAAACATCGGTTGAGGTATTACCCATGTAACACAGACTTGCAATCCATCACCATCGGTCCAAAGACTAAGAGAAATTGGACCTTGCCACAAAACAATATGAAAGAAGATGTCGCTTACTCTCCTCGATAGACACACAACCTACCAATATCCGAAGAGAGCCAATATATCTTTAAAAAATTGAGAACATTGGGGGAGGAGCCGCCGTGGCTTTTTAACTAAGAAGAAATGATGTGAGACACAATCTGATCCCATGAAATTAACTAGGATGGTTAAGTGACGCCCACAGGGATTCAATCCGCGCTAGCGAGAGCATGCCATTGCGCTCCCACCACTGGAATGGGTGCCCATTCGCAGAGCCAACCAATCTTGCATCACAAACTCTCACAGGTTCTTAGTCGGTGCCAGATCGAGCGTTATCGAGGTAGGAAGAGGCCGAAGGGACCTTATTCCAAGACTCCGTTGCCACCACCACCTCGCTGATGCCGCCAGGAAAACAGAACCCAAGAAAAGAAAAATGAAACATACGAGTCTCCAATCCTATTGCCGCTAATGAGGGCACCGAACAAGGGAGAGGAGGGGTGTCGAGGTGGCGACGTAGAGGAGACCTTTGGTAGCGACGACTAGGTAAATTGTGACCATCTAGGCTATTTCACGCTCCGTCATGCCCTACCAATTTTTCCGAACAATCGGCATAAAAAAGTTAGAGATTCCTTGGTCCTTTCTTGACATTTTTTTGGTAAAAAAAAGGGTGAAGGCAATGTGAGATAGGTGGGCAAGTTTCACAAAAAAACTTTTTTTTGGCTAGCAACCAAGTCAGGACAAGAAAACTAAATATTTGTCATAACACGTTGGGTGGACGAATGAGATAATTGATGACAAGGCATCACATTTGAATTTACTCCAAATGTGATGAATAAATTGCAAAAGGAAAAAGAAACACCACATTTGTGCACTCTAAATAAAAACCACCATTTTTCTCTCTTTTTTTGGGCAAAACCCCATCGGTATTGTGTTGACAGTTTGCGAAAAATGTTGTTTGGTCAATTAGAGCCGTTTGATGCAAAAAGACTCATGGGTATCACCGGTCAGGCCGACGTGGCCCCAAATCCTCACACCGTTTGTTAGCCCCATCAAATTACCATTTGTTTAGCCCATCAAATTACTCTCTCCGTTCACAAATATATGATATTTTAATCTTTTTTTGACACGAATATATATAGACGCATTTTAATGTATTTGTGCATTCTTTTCAGTCTGTGTGTAGTTCATATTAAAATATCTAAAATATATGTATTATATTTGCAAACAAAGAGAGTATTAGTTAGAAAAAGATTATATAAGCTTCAATCATACAAATGGAAAAATAATAACATATGAAAAATACATACAGACCTCCAAAAAATCGCAGCTGACCCTTTAAACCAAGCAAACAAATTGGCATAAAAAAGTTAGAGCTAGCTTTGCCTCATGTACCTTGTGATAATTTAAAATGCCGAGACAAATGCATCACATCACATCCATGGAAAGGGAAGAGAACCGAATCAATTTTTTTTTTCCTTGCGAAAGAGAGGCGGAATACATATATTGCGGAAGGAATTGAATCATGTGGAGTAGCGTCGCATCGCGAAGTCGGATGCGACGTCGCTGTCGGCGGATCTTGGACTCCTGGTTGGGGTCGGCGTCGTCCTTGAACGCCCGGCACGCGGCACGTCATTTTCTGCATGAGTTTGGTCCGGCCATGAGTCCCTGTCACGCCAATATGCCGGTGTCAATTTTTGCCACCCTTCCATTTGGTGGCTGCAGAGAGAGCCGTACGTAATACACATATCCATTAGCGATACCGTTTCTATAATATAATACTACTCCGAAAAACAAAATGATGTTTATCAGCGTGAAGTCAAGTAAGTGTAAAGTAACTGCACGTAAAACTTGGGTAATACTACTACTGCTACTACGCACCCGAACTGCTACCAGTGCGACCGGTCGTTGCTGGCCTAGCCGGCCAGCGGTTGGTTGGCGTCGGCGAAACGTGAAGTGAGGTCCTGAGCTGTCGCCTTGACTTGCCACCGTCCATCCCCAAGTTAACCATGTACAGTATCCTACTACTCCTATGCTGCTGCGACCCACCGAGCTGTGGCCCGTAGATCATGGCGACAGCGATGCTGACCCGGAACCAGTTCTTGGCAGTTCCATCGGTACTACCACGGCCACTTTTATCATGATGACGGTGCACCGGTGCACGTCGACGCTCGCCGTTGCCAGTTGCCAGACGGCTCTCGCTCTCGGCGCACATCGCACATCGGTGTTGTCGCCCTGGCTTTTCTCTCCACATCCACATGGTAGGCCTGCGTCCAAAAGGATGCCAACAGGCGAGCAGGATAAACAAAAAGGAGGTGTGAATTGTGATCTCTGCACTGCACACTGGCCGTTGCCGTCGCCTAGATCGATTTGTAGATCTCGTTCCGTACCGGTTTTTCTTGTTTATCCGAGGTGCCTGTGACTGTGATGACGGTGTGCAACGGACAAAAGGCAGAATCGGTCGCTGGCCACGGTCCACCACCACGCCCGACCTATCCATCTCACGCAGGTTATTTTATTTATTAATTATATATTCGTTCATTCTTTTCTTATAAAGAGCCTAGACTCACTGCTCAAATCCCCTCCAGGCTAAGAGCATCTCCAGCTGTTGACCCCCCAGGAAGCATAAAAATCGTCCCCTAAGGCGAGCTGGCACTACTAGGAAAAACCCTATACACAGAACTTTAGCAGCAACGAGGGTCAAAAAAGCACGCTGGTGCTAACTAGCAGTAGCGCGCCTGGCCAAACCACGCTGCAGATAAAGTTCTAGCAAGAGCTGGCTGCCCTAAACACGTTACTACTAAAATTCCCACGGCTTAGCCGATAGGCTTCACATAGTAGTAGCGACCTATAACGAACAAGCGCTACCGCTACATTCTTTATAGCGGTAGCGTTTTATATTAAACTCGCCATCGCTAAAGGATATAAAATTAAATGGAAAGCAAATAGAAAGGTAATTGAAAATGAAAGAAATAGAATAATGTGAAAGAAAAAATAAAATGTGAAGAAAACTAAATGAAAAGGGAAAAAGAGAAAGCGATGGCGATGGCGTGTATCGAGAGCTGTAGCTAACTTAGCGATGGCGCTCTTCTGAGCAGCGCTCTTGCTACCTGACTTAACCGGTGGTTCGTCCTTCCCACGCCACTTCCCAAATCCAATCCCACACTCCTCGCCCGCTGCCGTCGCCCGTCGGCCAGCGCTCTCCACACCCTCACGCCGCCTGACCCAGATTCAACGCAGCCCCGCCTCGACCTCAACGCCGCCAGACGCCGCCCGACCTCAACGCCGCCCGGACGCCCCGACCCGACCTCGACGCCGCCATCCGCCGCGCCCGAGCCCCGACCTCGACCTCGGCCGCCTTTGCCCTCCCTCGTCGCGAGCACCCGAGGTGAGCACGCCTGCTCCTCCCTCTCCCCTACCTCTACCTAGGTTTTTTTTATATTTTAGTTGCATCAAATTAGTTAGGGTTCATGTAAGAGTGGAAACAAATCGGATGCGGATGCGGCAAATGAGTTAGGGTTCATGTAAAGGTGGAAACGAATCAAATTTCTAAGATGAATCATAAAACGAGTAAAATTTGACCACTTATTTCACTTTATAGTTGGATAATTGGAATATCCGCTACCACTTTCCACCCCTATAGGTTTATCAAATTAGATGGTAATTAGGGCAGTAGTTTCTAGGTACTAATTAGTTAGTAAGAACTAGGTACTAATTAGGTATTAGAATTTTTTTATTTATAGTAAGTTTATTTTTAGTAAGAACTAGTTGAATTAATAGAACTAGTTAGTAAGAACTTGTTGTTATTTTTTAGTTAAAGCAAATTTTCCCGCATCGACGTGAAGCGATGCCTATCCCGCATCCTCGTCGCCGAGTCGGCGGAGGGCGACACCTGCTTGACCATATGGGCCATATTCTGGACCTGGGCTCCGCCGGGGTGGTACTGGGAGGCGCTACCTACCGGGGGGCGCAGGTTGGTGAGGAGCCAGCCTATCGTTGACCCGAACCTTCTTTGGTGGCGGTCGCATGGGCCAGTGACGGTCCAGAAGCTCGAGGACTCCACGGAGGTGGTGCGTCACCGTGTTAGTGAGGAGGATGCGCACGTCCGTCGCTACTTGTTTGCGTTGGAGCATGTGTTCTCCAATACCGGCAGGTTCTCCGGGATCTCACCGGAGCTATGATCCGTGATGGTTCCTTCTCTGTGGGTGTCCAACGCCAGCGACGATAACCGTCGTGTGCTAGGGTTTTAGTTGTATTAGTGATGTTATATGTATGACACTATTCGTGATGTACTAGTGATAATATTCGACGATGTACGGACGCATGAGATGATTTACTTTTGCTTATTGAATGCATGCTAATTTGAGTCCTATAAGATATTTTGAAATGTATATCTTGTGTTGCTCAATATCCAAGTGGCCGGTCATGTTTGCAGGTTACACCTCCGAGTGGCCTATGTTTTGCCGGAGTGTTGATTCATTTCCGTTCCGGCAAATTTCAGGCGCTCGATATGTCCTATTTTAGCAAAGGTCATGCCGGATTTTTTCGTGAATTTTGGCATGACTTGTGTCAGATTCTATGTAGGAAATATGGAGTGCCCCGGATTTGTGTGTTGAGTATCCTGGTAGTTGTTTTCGATCGATTTTCAATTAATGTTTTAAGTATGAACATAGGAAATGTCTGACGACAAAAAGGATTTCGGTATTTGCAAATACTGTGAAGACGAGCGCGGCCTGTGCGACGGAGTCTTCCTAGATGATGATAGGCGCTTCAGCATCAAGCTGGACGAGAACTTCGAAGTGGATACAGTAAGTCATAACGACAAGTCTTTTTTCGTAATTAAGCATGACATCTGCTTCATTTGCTTCAACTTATATTTTTTTACTATTCTACTAGTGTATCCCCTGCCATGCAAGAGTTTTTGTATTAGATAAGATAGGTTTCAGTCATACTACGGAGGTAAAGAAAGTTTATTTAAAGACCGAGCATGGTTATATTTTCCATGCAAAATTATACAATTCAGACGACTACACCTATTTTGGATGCAAAATATGGCGAGCACTATGCAAGACTTATGCATTTGAGCCTGATATGGTTATCACCTTTGATATTCGTCCAGGAAGATGATATTGAAGGTAATACCGACATCCGGTCGATGTGCGAGATGCCTCGATTATACCATTATGTAAGTTTCTCAACCATATTTATGTCTTTGATATTGTTTATTCAAAAATAACTGACAACTAATTTGTATTCTCAGCTTATTTCCATGCAAGCAAACATGTCCAGCGCTTGGTAGACAGGACCTACTACTGTCCCGAGGCTGAACTAAACTGCGAGAAGCTAAGTCATTATGTTTCATGGCTTGAGGATCTTGATACTGTCAAGACAAATTTTCTTCCTGGATTTAGAAATGTTAGTACTGAAAACGTGCGACCAATAGTGTTCGTAATGAACTACGGTCACATCTATTTAGGAAGGATGGTAAGATTTTTACTATATGCCCTCAGCGCATCTTTTACATACATTATTTTTAAAGCTAAACTTCATTGCTAAGTATGTTACCATACGATGTTCTTCAACAGACTCCCGATGAATGTTGTGCCTTATGGGATCGAGACTAAAGGTACCATGAGTATTATCAGCTTACGGCCAAGATATCCTACAGACTACTTTAGTGCATTCAAGATTAGCGACGGATGCTTAATAGTGCAAGACTGGACCAAATATGTGATGGGGGAGCGCAGAGAAGTACTAGGGAGCAAACAGAGGCGCTACCCACGATTAGGAAACAGGTTCATCTGCATGCTTCAACTTGATAAAGGAGGAGAGCTACACATGTTTTATGTTGTTTTACCTAAGAGAGAGCAGCAGGAGTGATTAGCTAGTTAGAAATGAGTTTCAGGATGATGATGTGCTACACTATTACTATGATGATAAAATAGCTAGTGTTGGTGGTAATGACTATGATGATTATTATTAGCTAGTGTTAGTGGTGATTAAATAAATACTGTTGATGGTAATGACCATGATGATGATTAAATATCTTGTCTTTGTGGATTAGATTCAAGTGGAGGCAACATGTGGTGCACATCGAAAGTACTACTAGTCCAAACTAGATCAAGTTTGGATTAGTAGTATACTTTGACATGCACCACATATTGCCTCCACTTGAACCTAATCCACCTTTATTTGACACTGTTATGAACATAATGATGTAAACCTCATAACTGGTATTGTATCAATATTTGTACGATGGCGAATAAATAAACTAAAAACGAAAAAATAATAAAAGAATACTAGTAGCGATGGTGAGAAAACACGCTGCCAGTAGTTACATTAGCAGTAGCGCTAGAGTGAACAAACGCTGCAGCTATTCGTCCTAACAGATGGCGCGTGCGAACGCACGTTCATCGCTAAGCGATAACTGTAGCGCCTTATTAGTAGCGCGCCTACCCGCGCTACTAGTGAGCACAAAACCAGCGCTACTGCTAGGGTTTTCCCTAGTAGTGTGGGGCAGTTTTGCGTCCAGCCGTCGCCCCCAGGCGCCGATATTGGCCCACTTTTGGTCCACTTTCGGCGAATAAAGGGCCCATATGGGCGAGAATAGGCCCATATTCGGCGTGGTTCGCCGTGGCTCGGCGTTGAATTATGAACATAACTATTTTTTTCACATAGTTCATCACATAAAATCAAATAGTTCAACAAAATAGTACAACAACAAATAGTTCAATACAAATTATATAGTTCAACAAATAAAAACGCATATTGCATCACACTCGCGCCCGGCGTCGCCCTTGAGCCTCCATAGGTGCTCCACCAGATCCTGCTGCAGCTGATGATGCACCTGTGGGTCTCGGATCTCCTGACGCATACTAAGGTAGACAGTCTAGGTTGCCGGTAGCTGGTGATCAACTTCGGCTAGAGGACCCTGCCTGTAGTATGGTTCAGTGTCAGACATTGGGCCTTTGTACATCCCCTGCCAAGCAAATGGGCAATTCTTCCATTTTCAATGCATGCAGTCGATACTTCCAAGCATCCAGGAATCCTCTTCTTGCGTGCATTCGTACTAGGATCCGGCGGTGTCTTCCGCATTGGGTGTTCTCAAGTATTGCGGTCCAAACACTGCCATCACTGTCCGACAGAACTTGTAGAAACACTCTATGCTGGTGGACTCGGCCATGCGCCCATAGTCGTCGAGTGAATCACCGGGAGCTCCGTATGCAAGCATCCTCATCGCTGTCGTGCACTTTTGGATCGAGGTGAATCCAAGTTTGCTGGTGCAATCCATATTGCACTTGAAGTAGCTGTTGAACTCCCGGATGGAATTCACAATCCTGAGGAAGAGCTTTTGGCTCATCCGATAACGGCGCCGAAATGTTTTGTCGCCGTGAAGTGGAGCATCGGCGAAGTAGTCGGAGTAGAGCATGCAGTAGCCTTCGAGACGATGCCGATTTTTTGCTTTCACCCGCTCCGGAGCCGAGCCACCTCGCCATGGCTCTTCATTGCTCGCCAACAAATTTGGCGAGGGCGGCGAGCACCATGAGATGCTCTTCTTCTCGGACGTCGGCCTCGGCTTCCTCCTCCAGCAGCGCGGGCGAAGCGCTTCGTCGTCATCCGAGTCCATCGTCGAGGCGAGCAAATAGCCGAACACCTTGCGCCGGTGGCGTGTACCGCCGCTAAATCGCCCCTCATGGCCGGAAACGCCCATTCTTTGTTGGAGAGGGCTGCCTCGGCGAACCTCTGCTATTTTTCCGGCGGGGATTGGCTATCTAGCGGTGAAGGGCGGCGGGCGGCGCCGGGATATAGCTAGTGGCGGCCGAGGGCGCGGGGGGTGGGAGGCGAGTCGGGGAAGAAAAAATCTTGACTTTTCACCTGACGGTGTGGGCCAACCGCGCTTTTCCCTTGCGCCGAAGCCCCCGATCGCCCCCCAGCGCGCCGGGTTTGGCCTGCGACCGCCGGGCCCAAAAACAGACCGAATCGGCGCTTTTCGGTGTCCTCGGTGCGTGAATGAGACCTTTTTTTGACGCCAGTGCCGAAAAAATGACCTGGGAGGGTCTGTGGGGGCGCGGCTAGAGATGCTCTAAGCCTGGGCAGCTGAACAGATTTTGGTTGACGGTACAAGTAAATTTGAAAAGACACGGCATATTGATATCTTGCACATCGTGTGGGTCGACGGCGTCCGGCGCCTCCCCGTGCGAACAGCCCGTCGCACCGTCCCGATGGCGCGCGCGGTCCCCGGTTCCAATTCCCAGATCAACGAGCACATGAACGTGTAGTAGGTGTCACAGCAGTAGAACCGGGCTGCGCATTGTTCCGCTACACGGCTCGGTACGTACGTGGGTGCGTACGTTACGTACCCAGACGGGGGTCCCGTCGCCACGTGAAATACGCCAAAAGGGAGGAATGGTCCCGTCTAGTAGTACGTAGTCTACTAGAGATAATTCCGTTTTCCTTTCCAAATGCATCTGGATCGAAGTGGTAACTGGTAGTATACCGAAGAACCACTCTGGGGGGCGTTGGGGCCGCCTATTTAAATCCTACTAGTAGTACAGCCGTTAGTGAGATGATGATATTGTTCAACAAATATTTTTTTTATTTTTTTATAACAGGAGGAGGTTGCGGTGGGTGGAGTATCTATCTGATCTGATGGACTGGATCCATTCGGGGTCGGTACGTAGTGGTACTAGCAGTAGAAGCGCGACGTTTCGCCAAAAGGCAGGCTCACATCTCACGCGTCGCCTTCAAGCAAGCAATCAGGCGTGAGACAAGTTTTCGCGTTAAGCCGATCGAGGACGGACGGCATAGGCTGGAAGGCACAGGTAGCGCCACATGCCAACGAACGGAATTAACTTTCCTGCCGGCCGGCGCCGGCACCGGCAGGGACAAGGATACGCTGCGAATGCGACCACCTCATTTCATTTTACTACACGCTACAACATGCGTGACCGCATGACCGCCCGTCGGATCACAGCTGGAGTTAAGGCATGTTTGATTCCAAATAAGTCACCAACTTATAAGTCGAAAAGTGAAAAAAAAAACCTATTTTACCAAACAAACATAACTTATAAGTCACTTCAACTTATAAATCATAAGTTGCTTCATCCTAACTTAAAACTTATAAGTCACCCTCTTTTGTGTGGGTCCCACTACCTTTATATAAAAAAACATGATGGGAAGGTGACTTATGATTCAGGTGACATCCAAACATGCATGACTTATAAGTCACTGGTTTTAAGTCACCTGAATTAAACATGCCCTTAGTTAGCAGGGGGCTGGACGAGTAAGACATCTCAAGTTCTCTGTGGGCGCCTTAAAATCGCCGTCTGAAGTAGCCGGTAAAGGGCCAGGCGAAGTTGGTCCCCACTGCCACCCCAAGGGCCTTCTCAGATGCGTCTAATTTTTTTAATAAAAAATGTTCGGCCAAGTTCGGTTAAACACGGCTAAATTTTGGCAAATTTTGGCATATATTGACATGTTCGCGACGCGGTACATAGCAAATATAACTAAAAAAAGAAATCGCTGAACGCCGAGTAGTCGCCGTCGTCGCTGCCATCCTCGCCGCTGTCGTCGTCGGCCTTCTCCTCCTTGACGCGGCCGTCCCTGGTAGACCCCTGACCGGCGTCGCCAATGTGGACTAGTGGCGGCGGCGCATCGTTGTCGTCGCTGTCTTCGAGGACGACGACTCCTCCTTTGTCGCGGCCCCGGCAGCGCTGCTCGAACCACCGCAGGGCGGCGCACTGGCGCTCCCTCGCCATCTTCAGGGAGTCCTTGCGCGCCCATTCCAAGGCCGCGTCGTCGTCGAGCTCCACGTCGTCGTGCCTCGTCTGCACGGCGGGAGACCCGCCTGCCACCGGCTGAGCCCCGGCTCCGTCTTTGGCTTGACGAAGCGGAGGAGCCGACGAGGAGGCGCTAGCCGCCCTCGTTGATAACAATCTGCGGCGTTGCGAGTCGCAGCCGGCGGCGGTCTCCGCGGCGGGCTCGGCCTTGGCCAGCCGAAAGCGGCAGCCGGGCCGAAGGAGTGGAGACGAAGAAGTGCGAGGAGGAATACGAGGAGGCCGGACCTCCTGGCATCAATTGCGGCTGGCGTCGGGGATGGGCTGCCGCCCTCGCGGGGAGAATGCGCCCGGTAACGGGTTATTTACCGCCCTCAAGAGTGCGCCCTGACCGCCCTCGGCGTCGGCCGGGGCCGCCCACAGTGGCGCCGCCGTTTTCTTCGTCGCCGCCACCACCGGCGTTCACAGGTGGACGCCTTGACCGCTGGCCGACGTGGCTCAAAGTACGCCGTCCACGCCACGTGGTTGTCGGGCGATCAGCGGCGAAGCCGCTTTCGTCGGTGAGGAGGCGCCACGATCTCTACCTCGGCGGCGGGTAGGGTGCGCGCATACGGCGTCGGCAACGGGGAATGGGCACTCCCCGTTCTTGAGCCTCTACCGTCGGCCCGGCGCATATCCGTGGCGCCGGATGTTAACCTCAACAGAGCCACAACTCCATTCACGCAGAGCGGCGCCCGGTTGCTGCGCCGCCTCGTCGCCGGTTGATGCCGCCGCCGCCGAGGAAACGTTCGGCCATCGGGAGTGGGAGAGGAAGGGCTCGACGTCGGCGCACAGGAGAGGGAGAGGGAGGGCTCGGCGGCGGCGCAGGGGAGAGGTAGAGCTCGGCGGCTAGGGCTGGTGTGGCCAGAGGCGAGAGAGGCCACCGGCTTATATAGCCGCGCCCATGTGTACGCCGCGCCTGCAGGTACGCTGCGGCTGGAGGGGAGGCGTCGGCAAGACCGCCTGTGGACGTCGCCCGTGAGGAATCAATAGCAAGACTGACCGGCGGCGGCAGTGCGTCCGCCTTGGCATTGATTCCCGCGGGAACCGAGGCGATGAGGGCGACGAAGCGCCCGTCTCGCTAACTCGGCGGGCCCGCGGCTGCTTCACGCCAAAACAACTCGCCGCGGCGCCCCCGGGCGCCCATAGCGCGTCGGGTTCGGCCTGGGTCCGTTGCCGTTGATTTCGGCCCAGGCCGGCGAAAATCGAGCTCCTGGAGGCGCGACTGGGCCTTTTTTTCGCGAATCGCGTGAGGAGGCCTTTCCGGGGGCGCGGCTGAAGATGCTCTAAGGTCGGTCCAAAACTAAAATCCCAGACAACCATCTTATCAGGCGCGCAGTGACCAGGGGCTGGAGTACTATACCCGTAGTCAACAGTATCATATATTGGTATCATGGATGACGTGATCGTAGTGAGGATCGTGATGGCGCATGCACGACCAATGCGCCTCCTCCATTCCACACCAATGGCTTAGCCGGCGAAAAAACGGTGGGTATGCACAGTCCTAAAAAAAAACCTGATACAAGTGCCATACAATATTTTGGCACAAGAATGACAAGTACCAAACGTTCTACTAGTTCAGGATTTTGTTTTTCTACCTAATCCAAGGGACATGGACATGATTGACATCAACTGTGTGTAGGTTAGGTTGTATGGTTGACATGGACATGATTGACATCAATGTCAATCAAAGTTGGAGCAATGTATGCATCAATTATTCATGTTTCCATAAATTCTAAACAGAATTACAGAAAGATCAATTGTACATTACTAACTTGCTACGACTGGCGCTGCGGAGGAGGCAGCGATGGCGTGGACTGCGGATGCCTTGTCGGCTACATCCAGTGTGGCGGACGCTTTGCATGCTGGAGGGGAGCCGGGGAGGGGAGCAGACCATGCAATCGGGTAAAATCGTAATGGGGACAGGCTAGCCGGCGTCGGGCGGGGGAGGGAGGGGTGGGGGGGGGGGAGGTGCGAGCCGGCGAGCAGAGGATAGGGCCATGCACAAAGGGGACTGGGAATTTAGCAGAAAAGATGTGCCACCTGACCAGACAGAATGATCAATATGACGTAAACTCGTAATTTTTCTTGCAAGTATATATCAATAGAAGACTCTGCATTCAAAATGGGTTGTTGGGATGCCATTTCTTTGGTCATTTAGGCCATGGCACGTCGCTTTTCTTTCTCACTTTACAAATTACACCCATTTCTTTGGGACTAATATAAAAGCGTTTAAATAATTTAATATTAGTTTACAGAGGGAGTACGTTTTTCTTAAAATAGTAGTGTACCAAATTCCCACTAAGAAAATGTAGTGCCCCGTGTTGGAATTATTGGCATTCCCCTCGCCTCGCGCACGGGACGCAGCGCGAAAATCAAAGCCCGCAGTAATTCCCTCCCCCCCTCCCCTCGCTCGCTCGCACAGCTGCCCAAAAAGCTCCCTTCTCCTCTGCGCTGCGCCTCCGCGTGATTTCTTTAATCCGCCTCCTCCCTCCCTCGCTCCTCGCCACTACTACACCACTCCTCCCCCCGTGACCCCCTCCCCTCTCCCCGCCCCGTCCCCACCCCCGCCTCCTCGCCCGCCCGCTGCTCGCTTTCGGATCTCGCCCTGCCGGCCGCTGCCGGACGCGGCGGCGACCCGGTCATCTCCCCCTCCCCTCCCTCGCGCGCCTGGTCATTATTACCGCCGCCCGCCGCAAGCATTGCGGGGGATCTGCCGCCTCACCTCTCCCCGACGGACCTGCCCGCGCGACGCTGCACGCTCCGCTGTCCGACCCCCTGCCTGCAGCCGAGCTGGAAGCCGGAGCTGCGAGCCGGCGCCACCGCTCTCCATTCCCCGCGCCCCCGGATCTGAGCTCGAGCACGGCGGCGGCGATTGGTGGATGGGAGCTCGGGCCTGACCGAGGCGCAGCGCACGTCTCCGCCGTCGCCGGAGAGGAGGCGAGGATGGCGTCGGCCGCGCCGCAGCAGCAGCTCGGCGGGCTCGGCGGCTCCGTCAACGGCTCCGCGGCCGCCACGCCGCTGCACGGCTCCGCGGCGCCCGCCGGCGCCAACGGCGCCGACGGGTACGACAGCGACGGCAGCTACAACTTCGCGCCGCCGTGAGTAGCTACCTCGCCGCCTCCTCCGTCGTCTCGTGCACCTTTCTTACGGATTAAGGAGCTCTCTTCGCCCGTCGCCTGTAGCTACTTCGGTTGTTAGTATTTTGCTTGGTGGAATAATAGTACTACTTTCTGAACCTGTTTCGATTCCGGCATAAATGTCCTAGGATATTGCTGCTTACGCATGCTATATGCCTTATGGTGAGTTTGTTCGTCCCAGGATTTGAATTTTCTAAGCTTGTTTCATAACAGAAAAGTTTTCCCAGACTGGTGGAAAGCGGAGAAAGGTTGGGTTCCGACGGATGCTTGTTTATTTATTCAGGGTTAATGTCGCTACAATCGGTTATGTTTGTTGGGCTCGTAATCATGACCTACCGCACTGCAATACTTATAATGGTTATTTCCAATTGGAGACGGTCTCAACATTCTCTGTCTTTTGTCTTTCCTGTCACATTCTGCATGCAATCTTTTGGTTACCTGATAGTAACATACAGTGGGATCGATATTTACACTGTGAATTGCTTTTTACAGTACTCCATCGACATTGTCCATGTCCATACCTCCTGAGCTTGCCGGAGCAATCCCGCTAATCGACAGGTTCCAGGTGCATGTCCATACACTCCGAATTGCTTTTCTTCTAGTTTACGAAATGCTAACTTTAGCATCGATGCATAACCCGTTATTCTATTGATGCATGCGTGGGACAGAGTACCATTTTTGTTCCCTCTATTAATTAGTTTGTGTGGGGTGGGTGTGTGGGTTCTTTACAGTAAGGATAAGTTGCATAACTTTCATGCTTGAATTCTCTTCTAAACTACCAGAAAAAGAGTTTCTTCTACCTACTTAGTCCTACAGTACTCTCCATTCAAAGGAACAGTAACAGCCACCATTTTATTGGGTTGGGTCTCTCTACATTTCTCCTAATTTCTGTCTCAATGGCAACTTTTTTAGCCATTCTATAGATGCATCGAAACATTTTAGTAGGATCAGGTTTAATAGTATGTCACAATTATTCAGTATCAGTTCGTAAGCAGTAAGCATGAATATGGTTCCCATAGTCACATTTTGTCCCATGTTAAATTTAGTGTTGAAATATAACAGGTGGAGGGATTTCTCAAGGCAATGCAAAAACAGATTCAATCATCTGGAAAGCGTGGGTTTTTTATTAAAAAATCAATGGGTCCGCAAGTTCGTGAGAAGTTCACTTTGGAAGATATGTTGTGTTTCCAAAAGGTAATGTTATTGCAACCCATTCCATGTACGAGATCATGTTGCAGCAATCTGATTCCTGAGCATGTTCTCTTATCGCGTTTTAATATCATATGCAGAACTATAAAATCATCATGAAATTGCTTAGGGTGCCATTTTGTTTTATTAATTTAGCGTTTCTATGCTCTCTTTTTGCAGGATCCTATTCCAACTTCGTTACTGAAAGTACCTAACGACCTTGTAAGCCGCTCAATTAAATTATTCCATGTCATATTAAAGTACATGGGCGTCGATTCACCCGCAATAATAAGTTTGGAAGAAAGAATTGAACTTGTCGCAAAGCTTTACAAGCATACTTTGAAGCGTTCTGAACTTCGAGATGAGCTATTTGCACAGATTTCAAAACAAACACGTAACAATCCTGATAGGTAAGTAATGGGTTTCTCATGTAGAACAAGCACCTGGTGGTTTCAGATTTATTTTACGGATCGTAATTTTATTGTTCTTACAGGAGTTGGTTGATAAGAGCTTGGGAGCTAATGTATTTATGTGCATCTTCCATGCCTCCAAGCAAAGATATCGGGGCATACTTGTCTGAGTATGTTCACTACATTGCTCATGGAGCCACAACGGATTCAGATGTTCGAGTTCTAGCACTGAACACACTAAATGCATTAAAACGCTCGGTTAAGGCAGGCCCACGGGTTGCAATTCCTGCGCGGGAGGAGATAGAAGCTCTTTTAACCAGCCGGAAGCTTACAACAATTGTCTTTTTCTTGGATGAAACATTTGAAGAGATCACCTACGACATGGCAACAACTGTTGCTGATGCTGTTGAGGTATCTGCATTTCTCCTAAGCTAATGTGGGTTTGGAACTGTATGTGCCAAATGATTCTTTAGAAGAATGTACCTTAGTCAAATCTAGAAGATTGCTTGGTGTTGCATGTGATTTGAGTTGTCTCTTTTGGTATAACGACGATATAAATTAACCATGGGCTTGGATTGTCAATACTTTCAAATTTGCCTCTTAGAGTGTGCACAGGGTGGTTCATTTAATTGAGTTCCAGTTTGTTAGTTTTGTGGTCATGACTATTTTCTCTCAAATTATATTCATAAAGTATGGGCCTGGATGGTCAGTACACAAGTATGTACTGAATACAAGTCGTCCATTCATAGATTGAACGTACATTTTGCTGGAACCGCTCAACCATAGTTAAGATAGAACCTGTGCCACAACATCTCTGGCTGCATTCACTTGTATGCAGCTCATTGCTACTAGGTGTATACAGAGTCTGGAAAGTTGCTCTGTTCAGAATTTCAGATAACTCATGACTGAGCCTAACCACCTTATACAATTAAGACATAGGTATGGTGTCAGTATGGCTATTGACTGTTTTCATCACCGTTCGGCACTCAAGGAAGTAAGTAGTCACAACTCACAGACACCTTCTTCAGCTCCCATAGTTTCATAAGTTAAATGCGCAGCTACTCAATCCTGCAAAGGTGTTGCACTTTGTGCTCTGTATCATACTCCCTCCGTTCCAAAATAGATGACTCAACTTTGTACTAACTTTAGTATAAAGTTGGGTCATCTATTTTGGAACGGAGGGAGTACATATCAGCCATTGTGGCTACTTGCTTATTCCTTAATATTGTTTGACCAAATAGTGGATATTCAACCATACTATCACATCCCAGTATATGTGTTTCTGTTGTACCTTTTCTTATTAAGTTTTGGCTTCAAACTTGTGTGCACAGTGTTTTTTTGTTTACTTGAAGTCGTAAGTAAACAAAATATCCTGTTATGACAGGAACTTGCTGGCATTATCAAACTTTCAGTATATTCCAGTTTCAGTCTTTTTGAATGCCGAAAGATTGTTAATGGATCAAAGTCTTCAGAAGTTGGCAACGGTATTTCTTTCTACTCTCAAGTTGCACCCCCCCCCCCCCCCGCGCACCCTCAGTCAAAATTGGAATTTATTTATTTATTTCTGGCATGCAGAGGAATACATTGGGTTAGACGATAACAAGTACATCGGGGACTTGCTATCTGAATTCAAGTCAGCTAAGGATCGCAACAAAGGAGAAATTTTGCACTGCAAACTTGTATTTAAGAAACGCCTCTTTCGTGAGTCTGATGAGGCTGTGACTGATCCGATGTTCGTTCAGCTATCATATGTCCAGGTATTGGGTCGCGTAGCCAGTTGAAGTGGTTACAGTTTGTAGGCTATGCAGGTAATTTAGTTTCCAACATAGCACTGACTAATATCCTTCTTCTGCAGTTACAACATGATTATATTCTAGGCAACTACCCAGTAGGCAGGGATGATGCTGCACAACTCACTGCCCTGAAAATATTGGTCGAGATTGGATTCATCGACAATCCTGAGTCCTGCGTAATACGTAATTTATAAGGCTCTCACGATCTCTTATTTCACTTTTCCATAGTCTTGTCTTAATAATAATTCATTGTATTTCTTTCTGAGATGCCATTTTTCTTTTGCTAGTGAATGGATATCTCTTCTAGAGAGGTTTCTACCTAGACAAGTTGCAATTACTAGAGCAAAGAGAGACTGGGAGCTCGACATCATCTCACGCTATCAGTTAATGGTATTCATCTAGCTGTGCAACTTTATGCTATTGAGTATCAACTGTAGATGCATCACATCACACAAATTTGTGCACTTAATTTTCAACACATGTTTCTTGTTCATCTCCATGTCCTACACTAATCATAACAGTGAGTGTATTTGTGATGCATCACAAATTGTACTAACTTGTAAGAAAGCGATATTGTTTTAAATTTTAGTTATTTGAGAATTTCTGAAGGAATTAATTTTGATGCATGCCCTGGTGAAATGAAAAATTCTAAGATCTGAATCTACATTGGCAAGCACATGCAATACCTCAATTACCTAAGTACTTCACGTTGCATCCAGGAACACTTGTCAAAAGATGATGCAAGGAACCAGTTTCTCAGAATCTTACGAACTCTTCCATACGGCAATTCAGTTTTCTTCAGCGTTCGGAAAATTGATGACCCAATAGGACTTTTACCTGGAAGAATCATTTTGGGAATCAACAAACGAGGGGTAAGATACTTTTTCATATGATGAAAATAGTATATCTCTTCTCCTAATTGAAGCTAATCTTGTAATTCTGCTTTAACGCAGGTCCATTTTTTTCGTCCGGTTCCTAAGGAATACCTACATTCTGCAGAGCTGAGAGACATAATGCAGTTTGGGAGCAGCAATACTGCTGTTTTCTTTAAGATGCGAGTTGCTGGTGTCCTTCATATCTTTCAGTTTGAAACTAAGCAGGTATTTTGAACCCTCACAGGAGATAGTACATCAGCATAATCTCATAATCTCATAAAGCTGTCAACTGGGTCGAAATAACCAAGTATTTATATTTCTAGGGTGAAGAAATATGTGTAGCACTTCAAACACATATAAATGATGTGATGCTCCGCAGATATTCAAAAGCACGGTCTGGCTCTGCTACTAGCACGGTTTCTCAGAATGATGTTTCTCAAGCAGATAAGCTACCAAATGCTGAAATGCATGACAAACGTGTCCAAGAACTGTCAAAAGTAGTTGATGAGTCTCAGAAGAAAGCAGACGAGGTGAGTTTACACTGCTACATTGAAATCTAGATCATTCCGCTAGTAGGTCAAAAGGATGATAACTAATAAAATTTGGATTTTTTTGGCTAGTTATGCATCGGTTTGTAATGTGCCCAAGTGTATCTGCAATTTTCAGTTTACATGACTTCTTTCATAAAGAAAGACTAAAATTCCAGTTAGCTGATGTTTTTGGAATATAACTTTTGTCTTGCAACATATTGGAGAAAATGGCATTATCTTTTACATAACTGGCCATCTAAGTACATAATGGCCCTTTTTATTGTTAGTTGCGGGATGAGTTACAGAGGAAGACACAACAAGAAAGAGAGATGCAAGAAGAATTGGAAGGGCTAAGAGATACCTTACAATCTGAACGACATATCATTAAAGAAGTAACAAGCGAGCGGGACAGGCTAAAATCCCTATGTGATGAAAAGGAATCTTCTTTGCAGGTATGGTGATATGCGATTTGTTAGTTAAATTGTTTGGATCATCTAACTTGCAATTTTATTAGGTTGCATTGGTGGAGAAAAATAGACTGGAGACCAAATTAACAAATGGTCAGGGCCAAGAGAACAATACTAAAGTAAATTTATCTGGAAATCATTGTGAAAGAGATACTTTGACGACTGTAGGCAGCGTCAACAGTGGCATTGAGGTATTTTACAACAATCATGTACATTAGGGTCGAGTTTTGCATGATATGGTCTGCTTCTAACTTCTGTGGCCAAACTTATGGTTGCAAATATTTCATAGTTCATTTGTTTATCTTGTGTTTGAAAAGATGTTGACGAAGCTTGAGGAGGAGTTGAAATCATGTCAAAAAGAGCTTGCTGCATCAAAAGAAGTATCAAAGAAGTTAATAATGGAAAGGAATATGCTCGAACAGAGGATTCAAAGGCTCGAGAGAGCAAAAAGTGAAGAGGTTTTTTGTTTAATCATCAAACATTTCCTCTTTCCTTTTCCTGGTCTTGCAGCGAATTCTTTATTCACTTCATATTCTGAAAATATTATTACTTTAACTATGCAGAAAAGTACAATGCAAAGAGTTTATGAGGATGAATGTCGTAAGTTAAAAGCTCATACAGCTACACTGGAGCAAAAATTGGAAAGTACAACACAGTCATTAAATGTTGCTGAATCAACTCTTGCCTTGAGAAATACTGAGGTGGATACATTGCAAAATACTCTCAAGGAGCTTGATGAGTTAAGAGAGTTTAAAGCGGTATGTGCAACACATAATATCCACATTCAGTCTCTTTTAGGTTCTGTAGAAATTCACATACTTCCATTGTGCATCTCTTCAGGATGTGGACAGAAAGAACCAACAGACCGCTGAGATTCTTAAAAGGCAAGGAGCACAGTTGGTTGAGCTTGAAAGTCTTTATAAGCAAGAACAGGTTTTATGTAAAACGTTACTATAACACAATTGAAGGTTTGGTAGAATAAAAGTATTCACACAACTGTAGTTATTATGATATTTTGCCAATAACTTGATTATAAATTGAGCTGCAACTCTTCACAGATATGAAAGGAAAAATAAGAGTTTTTTGTCGCTTGCGTCCTCTAAACGACAAGGAGCTTTCTTTAAAGGATAAGAATATTGTATGCAGTCCTGATGAATTTACAATTGCACATCCATGGAAAGATGACAAGTCAAAGCAACATATATATGATCGTGTTTTTGATGCATATACGACTCAAGAAGATGTATTCGAGGACACTAAGGTAAAATATATCTAAATTTAGGTTTTCTGTTTGTTGTAATCTAAATTGTGTATCTGAGATTATTCACCTCTGTTTTTTGCTGAACATGGTGCAGTATCTAGTACAATCAGCTGTTGATGGATATAATGTTTGTATATTTGCTTATGGTCAAACTGGTTCTGGAAAGACATTTACAATATATGGTTCGGACAACAATCCTGGTCTTACTCCAAGGGCCACGTCAGAACTTTTTAGGGTGATAAAGCGTGATGGCAACAAGTATTCATTTTCCTTGAAGGTAAGGAATATTTTCATGTGCATTTTATATGGTTTCATATGGCCTGGAACATCTCTTCTTTCTGGACTATTCTACAAATATAATTTTCAATGTTGATGAAATGATTTGCACTGTTGGCACTCCAATGTTGGTCATTACACATTGTTTAGTTATCCTTTGTTGACTAATCATTATCATATAACGTCCAGGCATATATGGTGGAACTTTATCAAGATAATCTTGTGGACCTGTTGTTGCCCAAAAATGCTATGCGACAAAAATTAGAAATAAAAAAGGACTCCAAGGTATACAAGCTCTTTCCTTCTTTGCATTTACTCCCAATTTTTCATACAGCTCGCCAGAGTTAATGGTCATACTATAACCTTCTTTATTTGCACATTTTACTTTTTCTTGTAGCTCTTCAGTAAGACAAGTTACAAGTTTCCCTGTTTGATTTTTCTTGTGTGCTTTTGCCTTTTGAGCAACACCTCTTGGAGGTATTACTACGGAGTATTTTTTGCTATCTTGGTTTACTTTTGTAGATCAAGAGCAGACAATTTTATCATTTTTAATTTTTTAGATAATAGACCACTCATTGGTAATGATGACTATTTTCATATGCCTCCATAATAAAGCTGCACCATTCTAAATAACTATGATTCGAGAGTAATAGACTCATCATCTCCACCTGCACAATTATTTTGGGAAGTGTAGAGTGTGGAGTCACTTCCCTTTGTTAACATGTGAAGCATTTCTTCCATGAAAGGTAGATGTTTATATTTCTGTGCACCTAGTTAACTTGTGCTTTTCTTTCTAGGGTGTTGTTACTGTTGAAAATGTTACAATTGTAAACATTTCAAGTTTTGAAGAATTGAAAACTATAATCACAAGAGGTTCTGAGAGAAGACACACCGCTGGAACGAATATGAATGATGAGAGCTCAAGATCTCATTTAATCCTTTCAATAATTATTGAAAGCACCAATCTCCAAACTCAATCTTATGCAAGGGGAAAGGTATGACAGGATGAACTTGAAAAGTTCACATAATTTTGTTGAGTCCTAGCTTTTTTTTTTGATCCGTTATTCTTATGAGAGATTTGCATGTTCTGACAGTCTACCTTCAATTGTGAACACTTCTTACATTTGTAGAACTATGTATGCGTGCTGTAAAAAATAGTCATATCTTTCATTTGATTCAGATCTGGCAAACACTTGGGAATAAAACTAGAAAACTACTCTTATATAAACATATTTTAACTACCATAATTGCTAAGGCTCAATTTGCTTAGCTTATAGTCCTTGTGATTATGACATTTGTTTCCCCAAAAGAACAAACTTCTGCTCTCCTATATGTTTTGTCTTTGCAGTCACCATTTCTAGTCAAATGGAATTCGTTTTTTTTTTCAGAAAAGGTGGTCCCGTCAGGCTTGCCTAATTAGTCTAGCTCATAATCAAATTATTGTTTCATTTGAAATAATTAATCGACTAGAAAGTTAGTTCTGCAATATGCACTAATTTATTTGTTCTTAATAAATTGCTGACATTGGCATTCCTTAACAGCTAAGTTTTGTGGATCTTGCTGGTTCTGAGAGGGTGAAAAAGTCCGGTTCAGCAGGAAAACAATTAAAAGAAGCACAGAGCATCAACAAATCCCTTTCTGCATTGGCTGATGTTATTGGTGCTTTATCTTCTGATGGACAACATATACCTTACCGGAACCATAAGTTGACAATGCTTATGAGTGATTCACTTGGAGGCAATGCAAAAACCCTGATGTTTGTGAATGTTTCACCAGCGGAATCAAACTTGGAGGAGACTCACAACTCACTCATGTACGGATTTCCCATTGCTTATTTACTCTTTTGCATTTCTTTTTCATTGCCATTGTTGTCAGTATCCCTCAGATTGTTTCGCGGATACGAAAACTTAACTGAATTTTCTTGCATCGCATGCTTTATATCCTGTATCATGTGACTAACATTTTTTTGACTGCTGTAGGTATGCTTCACGAGTACGTTGCATTGTTAATGACACGAGCAAGCATGTTTCCCCCAAAGAAATCATGCGGTTGAAGAAGTTGATTTCTTATTGGAAGGAGCAAGCAGGCAAGCGGAGCGAGGGCGACGAACTGGAGGAAATACAGGAAGAGAGGATATCAAAAGAGAAAGCCGACACCCGGTTGACCGCCTGAGGGTGAGATATCACTGCTGATGCCCTCCCTGAATGCACCTGGTTTGCGTTCTCGCACCCAGCCGCAGAGGTGACCCAGTGATGTCGATCATTCACAACACCGATGCAGTGGATGGAATGTTTCGATATCATCTGAAAATGTTGCACACCAATTGTATAGTTAGCGATTATATATTATGGCGGTGGCGCCTGTTTGTACAAAGAGCCTGTAGTACACATTCATAGGAGAAGGGATGAAGAGTTTTTAGGAGAGAAAATCCCACTTTCTTTTGTCGCCTTAGCGGTGATTGTCGTGTTTTCTAGTTCTATGTAGACATGTCAGCGTTGGGTACGGTTACCAGTGTTATCATTGATGTTGAATTGGCTGCAACGTGTTCATTACTACGGATATAAGCAATTCACGAATACCTGGAGGATGCTGAAAAAATACTAGTCTTGGAGAATTCGGATATCTTTGATAGTGTGATAAGTATCCTAACAATTAGACACCTGGGACAACACATTTCTGCACCCTTTGGTTGATTTGGCCACATTTTGCATCTTCCTTTTACCATATCATGCTCAGATAACATACGCATATCCCTGCAAAAAAATATTACACTTTGCATAAAGATATTTTAACATCCAAAAACTAAACTATTAACTAGGCTAGATGTAGTGCTGTACAAGTATATTCGTGGCCCAAATAACATAATTTGACCGTATTGAGAAGATACAATAATGTGCGCTTTTCCAAAACATAAGGTTTCAGTTGAATTATAAATTCAATCAAGCTAACATAAATAAATAAGGAAGACATCATTATATCTATAGATCTAAGATATAGCAATGTGGTGGGCACTCCTTGAATTTTGGAAAAAAATAAATCAAGCAATGGGGATCGCCACCATGGGGTCATGGCTGGGGATAAAGTTGCCCGCCAATGAACTCTAGCCAACTCTGTTCACCTTCATCCCCTTGTGAGAATAGTTATTAAGAATTTTGTCAACTTTGTTGATGAAATATATTTCACTTCCCTCAAATTTATCGCCAGTCGACCAAAGTGTTATGTATGTCGAGTGTGAGGTTCGAGTAGCATCTCCATGAACGCAGAAATTGTCTAGATACACAGGCAGCACGACCAGCGTCTAGTACAGGCAGGAGTGAATGTATATGATGCAGCATGTCCTGCAGTAGCATTGTTGACAAGTTTAGCACCAACACTGACCTCACTTGGAATCAACAACAAAACTATATATAGTGTTAATTGGCACATGCGCATTGCATCAAGACCTGCATTGAAGATAAAATAGCACTCAAGTTTATTTTATTGTTGTTAGCGAATTTACCATGCACAAGATTGTTGATCAATAATAAGTGGTGTACATCTGACTGCTGCGCCCAAATGCATGTAGTGCCAGAAGTTAAAATAACCATGGAGTTGAGTTATTCGCAACCCATACCCCAGGAAGTATGTCAAGCTCAAAGTCTTGTCTCGTTTTGGGGGCATCTTGACAAAAGTCAGCTTCTCCGCAGGGTTGAGCCTTGGTTTCAGCTGATGAAGCACTCCGCCCCCTCTCTGCATAGCATTTGGGCTCATTAATATCAAATTTTGTAGATCCATCATGCCATTAAAGTTTTGCGTGTGAGCACTAGGAAATCTAGGGGCATAATTGCTCAAAAAAAAAAAAGAGATAGAGCAGCAATCTGTTGAATTTTTTTTATCTCTTAAAGCACCAACTGAGATGTACTTGCAGTGTTTTTCCAAATTTGCAAGCTGAATCTATCTCAGTTCATTGCATAATCTAACTCAATCGGATAGCCCACTATCCAAAGAGAAGGGCTACTTTTTCCCCCACAGCCAGTATTCTACAGTTTATCAAAACCCTCGGGCACATAACCATATCTACTCCTTCCGGATGGGAATACAAGTCTGGGCACGGGAATTTAGGTCATCGGTCTAACTAGCGAAACAAGTATTACATACTAGTACAATTTAGGGTTATAAATTTTCTTACATACTACTCCCTCCGTCCGGAAATATTTATCATCAAAATGGATAAAAGAAGATGTATCTAAATGTATTTTAGTTCTAGATACATCCTTTTTTGTTCATTTTAATGACAAGTATTTCCGGACGGAGGGAGTACAACACACGTTTTGCTAGTCAAATCGAGGACTAAAAACCCGGAAGGGATGGGCGCAAATATGCACATCGAAGCAACGCCCAAGTGATGGCTCAGCCGGATTCATCAGGAGGGCTGAAACAGGTAGAGGTGGAGAGATGCTCAGGTGCTAAGGAAGCGTCTGGTAGTGGTAGAGGTGGCTGAAGTCCGGCAACGCAAACACAATTTGGTCGAGCTCACCGGAGGGGCAGTTCAGTGCTGCAGCTGAGCGCCGGAGGCGGGGAAGAAACTTAGATTCGGTGGACGAAACAGTGGGGGAGGATAGGGAATAAAACAGAGGAACTGGGATGCAGAGAGGGGTGCGTACTTGCAGCAGGAGGAACGTCGAGTTCCGGCAGGGGCTGCTGTGTCGTGCTCGTGCGCACGGCACTCTGGACCTCCATGGGCGCGCTCGGGTGGGCCGGGTCGTCCGCGTCGAACTTTTGGCCTTCTAAATAGACTAGGAGTATTTTATTTCAAAATAGATGTCCTGTTTGGATTACGGCGCTCCAATGCATTAAGGCCAAGTTCTTTTGCAGAATTGTCCCAGAATCTGCCCCTCTCTAGCTTCTACAATCCTACCTAACTAGACCCTAACTAGATATGATTGTAAAACAAATGGGGGTCAAAGATTCTGGGAGAATCTGGATAGGGGTCAGATTCTGGAAGAATCTGGCAAAAGAACTAAGCCTAAGAGCAACTCCAAAGAGGCGACCCAAATGTATGTGCGCTTTGTCCGCTTTTCGTCCGTTTGGGTCGACCAGGCGGACGTGTGTGTCTGTATTCTCAAATGAGTCGGTTTGACCGCCCAACGGGACGCGGACCCAAATGTGCCGACGTGGAAAAAAAACAGCTCGCAGAAATAAACATAGTTAAACATAAGTGGCTGGTCAATTGCCGGCCAAAGTCCACTTAAACCTAATTAAACATTAATTAAAACATAAAGAAAGTCTGCGCCGCCCCGCACGCTGCCCTAAACGTCGTCGACCTTGCCCTTGCCCTTGATGTTGACATCGCCATCGCCATCGTCGTCGGTGAGGTCGATGAAGACGGGAGCAGGGCCAGCCCATGCGGACGCCACCTGGTACGCTGCCAGGGCAGTCTCATTCGGCGTCTGCTAGGGCGCGGCATTGTAGCTCGCCGCGCTCCTCCTCCTCCTCCTCAAGTCGGAGTGCCTCCGCGTCGCGTTGCAGCATCGCGTCGTAGCGCATCTGCCGCTCACCGTCGGCCAGCTCCTGGCGGAGCCAGTGCGCCTTCCAAAGCTTAAGGTGGGCGGCCTCCTGCTCCGGCGTCGCGGCGTAGTGGACTGGAGGCGCGCTCACCCACTCGCGGTACTGCCCCGTCCACGTGTAAGCCTCCTCCGGCCAAGTGGGTGGAGGCGGGGAGCACTTCCACGTCGGCTCCGGCTCCGGCTCGACGGGCGGCGGCGATGGCGGAGGCAGGACGAAGAGCGGGGTGTGGACCGAGTCCCCCGCCGCCGACAAGGCAAGGGCTTGCTCCAGCCCATCCCGGTGCACGTCCTTCTCGAGCTGGCTAGCCTCCAGCGCGTGTTGCAGGGCCTCCTCGAGGGCGGCTTGGTACTCCGCCTCCACCTCCATTTCATCCGGCTCTACCCGCGGGGGCGGTGGTGGAAACGGCGGCAGGACGACATCGACGCCTACACACCGTTGCTCCTCGTGTTCGAGGGCAAACCAAGCCTCCTAGTTGGGAGAGTCGGCGGCGTACTCGGGCATCCGCAGCTGCTCCGGCGTGAGCTGCGCGCGGCGCATGCGCACCTCCTCGTCGTGCGCTGATACGTCTCCAACGTATCTATAATTTTTGATTGTTCCATGCTATTATATTACCTGTTTTGGATGCTTATGGGCTTTACTTTACACTTTTATATCATTTTTTGGGACTAACCTACTAACCGGAGGCCCAGCCTGAATTGCTGTTTTTTTTCCTATTTCAGTGTTTCGAAGAAAAGGAATATCAAACGGAGTCCAAACGGGATGAAACCTTCGGGAGCGATCTTTTTGGAAAAAATGCAAACCAGGAGACTTGGAGTGGACGTCAAGAAACGAGCGAGGCGGTCACGAGGGTGCCCGAAGCGCCCTGTAAGGGTGGGCGCGCCCCCACCCTCGTGGACCCCTCGAGCGTCCACCAACCTACTTCTTCCTCCTATATATATCTACGTACCCCGAAACCATCCAGGAGCACCACGAAAACCTAATTCCACCGCCGCAACCTTCTGTATCCGAGAGATACCATCTTGGAGCCTTCACCGGCGCTTCGGCGGAGGGGGAATCAACCACGGAGGGCCTCTACATCATCTCCAAGGCCTCTCCGATGAGTTGTGAGTAGTTTGCCACAGACCTTCGGGTCCATAGTTATTAGCTAGATGGCTTTTCTCTCTCTTTGAATCTCAATACAAAGTTCTCCTTCCTCTTCTTGGAGATCTATTCGATGTAACTCTTTTTTGCGGTGTGTTTGTCGAGATCCGATGAATTGTGGGTTTATGATCAAGTTTATCTATGAGAAATATTTGAATCTCCTCTGAATTCTTTTATGTATGATTGGTTATCTTTGCAAGTCTCTTCGAATTATCAGTTTGGTTTGGCCTACTAGATTGATCTTTCTTGCAATAGAAGAAGTGCTTAGCTTTGGGTTCAATCTTGCGATGTACTTTCCAAGCAGGGGTGAAAGGATCGAGATGGACCTAGAGGGGGGGGGGGTGAATAGGTACAATTACAAATTTTAATTATTACTTAGCAATTTTAGGCAATAGTGCGGAATATGAAAGTGAGCCTAACAATTGCTAGTAGGTACGAAGTACTAGGCAAGTAACACAAGCATATAAGTGAGCAAGCACAATATGATGTAAGTAAGTGCAAACCAAAACAAGTAACCACAAGTATAGAGTTAGGGTTAGGAATAACCGCAACTCCGGGAGACAAGGATGTATGCCGATGTTCACTTCCTTGGAGGAAGCTAGTCACCGTTAGAGAGGTGGATGTTACCACGAAGGCACACCAACGCCACGAAGGCTCACCCTATTCTCCCTTTGAGACAACACCACGAAGGTGTTTCTCAAACACTAGTGGTAGACCTTGGGGTGGTCTCCAAACCCTCACAAACTTATCCGGGGGTAATCACAAAAGTCGATTCCTCTCCGAAAGACTCCTACCGCCTAGGAGTCTCCAACCTCCAAGAGTAATAAGATCAATGGGGATTTGCTCAAGACTTGCTCAAATCACGAATTCCTTGGGTGCAGAGAAGGAGGAGAAGTGGATCTATCACTTGATCGGACAACTTCTTTTCAAAGCTCTCAAATCCCTTGGGGATCTAAGATTTGGTGTGGAGAGATGAGAGAGAGTGAGTGTAGTGTTCTAGGGTTTGTTCAAAGTGAATGGTCAACCCTCTCGTGGGGAGAAGAGGCAGTATATATATAGTGTGTGCTCAAATATGCCCGTTGTAGTGCAAGTGATCGGGCAGGCGGACATCCGGCCGGAGGCGGACATCCGGCCGGAGAGCCACTTGGAGAACAGGCGTAATGAGTAGGAAGCAGGGACCCGGACATCCGGGGTCAAGCCGGACATCCGGCGAACAGAAAGCCCGGACATCCGGGAGATCGCGGACATCCGGAGAGCAAACCAGCGTTTCACGCGGTTACGACATTCACGCCGGATTTCCGGGCCAAGCCGGACATCCGGCGGGAAAGCCCGGACATCCGGGAGATCGCGGACATCCGGAGGGCAAACCAGCATTTCACTCGGTTACGGTCATCTACGGCCGGATTTCGGGCCAAGTCCGGATATCCGCCAACACAAAAAACTTCAGCGCCCCGAAATAAAACATCCATAACTTTTTCATCCGGACTCCGATTTTGATGATCTTGGGCTCGTTTTGAAGCTATGGAAACGCTCTAGGTCCTCACTTAGAGAACCACCCAAGATAAACCAAAATGGAGGATGCAAAGTATGCAAAGATTAGATCATATATGTTGTGGAACCTAGTTGGCCATGGATTTCTTTGGTATATAGGATATGAGTGGAATTTTGTTGGATAGGAGTGAAATATGCCTATGTTGGAATATGATGTGAGGAATTAGAAATAGAAGATGTCGACTTGAGCAAATCTAGCACTATCCCCTTTGATCCCCTCTTAATAGTGCGGGATCCCTATAACTCAAGAAACATAAAATGAAACATCATTTTACCACTTCAACCTTGAGAGAACTCACTTCATATGCTCTTGATCCACACACAATTTTGACGAACCGGGGACCAACACCTGAAATCTACTTGGCAGCCATTGTCAGTCCCCTACATGTAAATTGTCATAAACAACCAAAACATAATGTAAGGGCATGATTGCACTTTCAAGGGGCAACAAGGCATGTATTGTATTGTTGCCATCGAGGATAAAAAGATGGGGTTTATATCATATTGCATGAGTTTATCCCTCTACATCATGTCATCTTGCTTAACGCGTTACTCTGTTCTTATGAACTTAATACTCTAGATGTCGAGTAATAGTAGTAGATGCAGAATCGTTTCGATCTACTTGTTATGGACGTGATGCCTATATACATGATCATGCCTAGATATTCTCATAACTATGCACTTTTATATCAATTGATCGACAGTAATTTGTTCATCCACCGTAATAATTATGCTATCTTGAGAGAAGCCACTAGTGAAACCTATGGCCCCCGGGTCTATCTTTTATCATATAACTTTTCTATCTACTTTTATTTGCATATTTTATTTTCCAATCTATATTATAAAAATACCAAAAATATTTATCTTATCTTATTATCTGTATCAGATCTCACTTTTGCAAGTTATCGTGAAGGGATTGACAACCCCTTTATCGCGTTGGTTGCGAGGTTCTTGCTTGTTTGTGTAGGTGCGTGGGACTTTTGAGGAGCCTCCTACTGGATTGATACCTTGGTTCTCAAAACTGAGGGAAATACTTACTCTACTTTGCTGCATCACCCTTTCCTCTTCAAGGGAAAAACCAACGCATGCTCAAGAGGTAGCAAGAAGGATTTCCGGCGCCGTTGCCGGGGAGGTCTTAGCTCAAGTCAAGACATACCAAATACCCATCAGAAACTCATCTCCCTCGCATTACATTATTTGCCATTTGCCTCTCGTTTTCCTCTCCCCCACTTCACCCTTGCCGTTTTTATTCGCCCTTCTTCTGTTTGTCTTTTCGTTTGCTTTGATGTCTTACTTGGCTCATTTGCTCGTTTGGTTGGAATAGTTGTTTATTTATTGCTAAACAGAGAACCTAAGATCTATGGATCCTCATCCGCTTGCTAATCTTTTTAAGGGATCTAATTATGATGAACCAATTGCTAGTGAGTTTTGTGCACTAGATTATCTTTATGAAGCTTTGCTCGAAATTTGTGAATCTAAAAATTATGATGAAGAAATTTATGAAGAGATTCACGATAACTCCTTGAATAAAAAGCATGATTGTAATGATTTTACTATAAATTCTCTTGATGTCAATTGTGCTAATAATATGCAAAACCCTAAGCTTGGGGATGCTAGTTTTGCTATGTCTACTACTTGTTCCAATGATCATGATTGGGGTGATTCTTCTTATGATCTTGAAAATTTATTTAAGCCCCATGATGAATATGAGATTGATATTAATGTTTGCAATAATACTGAAAGTGGGTTTGGAAGAGTGTCAACTTTAGATCCCACATATTTGGATAATGTTCAATCTTATGAAGTTTTTGATAAAAATGGGTTTGGAAAGGTCATGACTTTAGTTAATGTTGATCCCACTATTTTGGAAGAGTGTCAACTTTGCATGCATGTGGATCGTGTTGAAAATATTTTATGTGATAGCTATTTTGTTGAATTTGCTTATGATCCCGCATGTAATTATTATAAAAGAGGAAAATATGGTCGTAGAAATTTTTATCCTACTAAATTACCTCTCGGCATGTTGAGATTGCTATCGTCTCTTTCTTCTTCCTTGCATATGCTAGTTTTTGCTTGCCTTGCAAATTTGTTTGCTTATAATATTCCTATGCATAGGAAGTATGTTAGACTTAAGTGTGTTTGTTACATGTTTTATGATGCTCTCTTTATGCTTCAATTCTTGTCTTTCATGTGAGCATCATCGAAATCTCAATGCCCAGCTAAAAAGGTTTTAAAGAAAAGCGCTTCTTGGGAGACAACCCAATATTTTTCCTTGCTGTTATTCAATAAATAATTAATCTAGCCTCTGGTTAGATGTGTTTTCATGTTTTAGTTAGTGTTTGTGCCAAGTAGAACCTATAGGATAACCTTCGGTAATAGTTAATTTGATTCTGCTGAAAAACAGAAACTTTGCGCGCACGAGAAAAAAATTCAATAAATCACAGAAACGTGCTTTTGCGTTCATTATTTTTGCTGTAGATAAATAGACAAATTGCCTAGGCCGTCCTATTTTGGTAGGATTTTTGGAGTTCCAGAAGTATTCCAAAGTTACAGATTGCTACAGACTGTTCTGTTTTTGACAGATTCTGTTTTTTGTGTGTTGTTTGCTTATTTTGATGAATCTATGGCTAGTATCGGGGGGTATGAACCATAGAGAAGTTGGAATACAGTAGGTTTAACACCAATATAAATAAAGAATGAGTTCATTACAGTACCTTATGTGGTGGTTTTTCTTTCTTGCACTAACGGAGCTTATGAGATTTCCTGTTGAGTTTTGTGTTGTGAAGTTTTCAAGTTTTGGGTAAAGATTTGATGGACTATGGAATAAGGAGTGTGAAAGGATCGAGATGGACCTAGAGGGGGGGGGGGTGAATAGGTACAATTACAAAATTTAATTATTACTTAGCAATTTTAGGCAATAATGCGGAATATGAAGATGAGCCTAACAATTGCATGTGAGTACTAAGTACTAAGCAAGTAACACAAGCACATAAGTAAGCAAGCACAATATGATGTACGTAAGTGCAAAGATACAAGTAACCACAAGTAGAGATTTAGGGTTAGGATTAACCGCAACTCCGGGAGACGAGGATGTATGCCGATGTTCACTTCCTTGGAGGGAAGCTAGTCACCGTTAGAGAGGTGGATGTTACCATGAAGGCACCCCAACGCCACGAAGGCTCACCCTATTCTTCCATTGAGACAACACCACGGAGGCGTTTCTCAACCACTAGTGGTAGACCTTGGGGTGGTCTCCAAACCCTCACAAACTTTTCCGAGGGTAATCACAAAGTTTGATTCCTCTCCGAAAGACTCCTACCGCCTAGGAGTCTCCAACCTCCAAGAGTAACAAGAACGATGGGGGAAAGCTCAAGACTTGCTCAAATCATGAATTCCTTCGGTGCAAAGAAGGAGAAGGAGTGGATCTATCACTTGATTGGACAACTTCTCACAAATGCTCTCAAATCCCTTGGGGATCTAAGATTTGGTGTGGAGGAGTGAGAGAGAGTAAGAAAGGTGTTCCAGGGTTTGTTCAAAGTGAGTGGTCACCCCTCTCCCGTGGGGGATAAGGGCTATATATAGTGTGAGTACAAATGTGGCCGTTGTAGTGTAAGTGAACGGGCAGGCCGGACATCCGGGCTAGGGGCCGGACATCCGGATTGGCAAAGGCACACAAGGAACAAAGCAGAGGCAGAGCAGAAAACAGAGGGGCCGGACATCCGGGGCCCAAGCCCAGACATCCGGCATATCAGGAAGGCCCAGACATCCGGCAGATGACCGGACATCCGGCGCGATCACTTAAGGGGTTACAGAAACGTAAGTGTTTTGAGAGTCTTGAGTAACTCCGGCAACACCACTAACATCATCCAGATCGGATTCTTATTGAGCAACCATTTCTTTCCCATCTCTCTTCTTGAGCTTGGAGTTCAAAGGATTTGGCAACTTCTTCTTGGGAAAGGTCTTGGGAACCTTGGTTTATCTTCTCTCTTCTCATAAGGGCACTCGTTGGAGAAGTGGTTGGTTTCTTCACAGTTGTAGCATTTTCTTACTTTCTTCTTTTGAAATCTTCCCTTGAATTTTCCCGCGCTAAACTTCTTGACAAAGAGAGCCATGTCTTCATATGAAGGGCCTTCATCGGATTCAATCTCATCACCATCTTCATCATCATCATCATCATCATCTTCTTCTTCTTCACTTTGCTCATCTTCACATACATGCTTGGCCTTCAATGCAAGATTGATCTTTGATGATGGGGAACCATGCATGGCAAGATGTTTTGTGGCATTAGCCTTTGACTCTTCAAATAGTTGGAAGGTGGATATGATGTCATCTGTAGTCATTTCCTTGAAGGTATGGTGTTGTCTTATGTCCCACACCATTTGATGGTGATATGGGGCAAGAGCATGAAGCAACTTATCCCCAAGGAATCGCTTAGTCATGTTGAATCCATCTTGTGTCTTGTCACACTCACATGACTCAATATCGGCAGTGAGAGTCATGAGACGCTCATGGAGTTGATTGGGGGTTTCACCTTTCTCCATACAAAAGTTTTGCAATTGCCCCTTGGCAATTTCATATTGAGCACTCCGGAGAGTAGAGGTGCCAGTCTTGGATCTTATAACACTTTCCCATAGATCCTTGGCACTTGTGATGTGTATGAACGGTCTCCTTTGCTTTTCATCCATACCTCTCCTTATACACATTATTGCAGTGTCATTGAGATTCTTGTCATAAATTTCTCTTGGTGTAGGGTTCTTTGGATCAACCACATGATAGCCATACTCCATGATCTCCAGCATCTCATCGTTTCCATGTCGAAGATGATCCTGCATAGCAACTCTCCACAAAGAAAAATCGTAAGTGGCACTAAGTAAAGGAGGTTTGACTTGAGGATTATATCTTGGTTTCTCAACCTGAGGTCTTGCATAAAGCCAAGGAACACTAGCGTGTTCATTGCTAGGAGGTTGTTGACCAAGTGACGAAGCAGGCACAGTTGGCCTCGAAGCCTCACCACCCGAGAGTGGTGCAAGCACCGTGGACAACGTGGCTAATCTCATTTGGACCAAGGCCTCAAGAGAAGCATCATGCTCCTCTTTTTGCTTAGCAAGGGCTCGTTCCAGATCCTCAGACGTAAAGGACTTGACTTCAGAGGAAGCCTCGCCTTTATCCTTCGGATCTGCAACCAGTGGAGTCCCATCCGGGTTCATCTCGCTCTAGGGCGGTTAAGCCACAAGAATAGAGCACGAGGCTCTGATACCAATTGAAAGGATCGAGATGGACCTAGTGGGGGGTGAATAGGTACAATTACAAATTTTAATTATTACTTAGCAATTTTAGGCAATAATGCGGAATATGAAGACGAGCCTAACAATTGCAAGTGAGTACTAAGTACTAAGCAAGTAACACAAGCACATAAGTAAGCAAGCACAATATGATGTATGTAAGTGCAAAGAGACAAGTAACCACAAGTAGAGAGTTAGGGTTAGGAATAACCGCAACTCCGGGAGACGAGGATGTATGCCGATGTTCACTTCCTTGGAGGGAAGCTAGTCACTGTTAGAGAGGTGGATGTTACCACGAAGGCACACGAATGCCACGAAGGCTCACCCTATTCTCCCTTTGAGACAACACCACAGAGGCGTTTCTCAACCACTAGTGGTAGACCTTGGGGTGGTCTCCAAACCCTCACAAACTTTTCCGAGGGTAATCACAAAGTTCGATTCCTCTCCGAAAGACTCCTACCGCCTAGGAGTCTCCAACCTCCAAGAGTAACAAGAACGATGGGGGAAAGCTCAAGACTTGCTCAAATCACGAATTCCTTCGGTGCAAAGAAGGAGAAGGAGCGGATCTATCACTTGATTGGACAACTTCTCACAAATGCTCTCAAATCCCTTGAGAATCTAAGATTTGGTGTGGAGGAGTGAGAGAGAGAGAGAGTAAGAAATGTGTTCTAGGGTTTCTTCAAAGTGAGTGGTCATACCTCTCCCGTGGGGGAGAAGGGCTATATATAGTGTGAGTACAAATGTGGCCATTGTAGTGTAAGTGAACGGGCAGGCCGGACATCCGGGCTAGGGGCCGGACATCTGGATTGGCAAAGGCACACAAGGAACAAAGCAGAGGCAGAGCAGAAAACAGAGGGGCCGGACATCCGGGGCCCAAGCCCGGACATCCGGCATATCAGGAAGGCCCGGACATCCGACGCGATCACTTAAGGGGTTACAGAAACGTAGTTGTTCCATAGGTAGTATGTTGGGGAACGTAGTAATTTCAAATTTTTTCCTATGCACACACATGATCATGGTGATGCATAACAACGAGAGGGGAGAGTGTATCCACGTACCCTCGTAGACCGAAAGCGGAAGCGTTAGAACAACGCGGTTGATGTAGTCGTACGTCTTCACGGCCCGACCGATCAAGCACCAAAACTGCGGCATCTTCGAGTACTAGCACATGTTCAGCTCGATGACGTCCCTCAAACTCCGATCCAGCCGAGTGTCGAGGGAGAGTTCCGTCAGCACGACGACGTAGTGACGATGATGATGTTCTACCGACACAGGGCTTCGCCTAAGCACCGCTACGATATTATCGAGGTGGAATATGGTGGAGGGGGGCACCGCACACGGCTAATAGATCAAGAGATCAATTGTTGTGTCTATGGGGTGCCCCCTGCCCCCGTATATAGAGGAGCAAGGGGGGAGGCGGCCGGCCTAGGAGGAGGGCGCACCAAGGGAGGAGTCCTACTCCCAACACTCCGGTCCTCCTTCCTTCCTTTTGTCCTCTCTCCTCTATTCCCGTATGGCCCCCGGCGAATTCCCGTAACACTTCGGTACTCCGAAAAATACCCGAATCACTCGGAACCTTTCTGAAGTCCGAATATAGTCGTCCAATATATCGATCTTTACGTCTCGACTATCTCGAGACTCCTTGTCATGTCCCTGATCTCATCCGGGACTCCAAACTCCTTCAGTACATCAAAACACATAAACTCATAATATAACCGTCATCAAACTTTAAGCGTGCGGACCCTACGGGTTCGAGAACTATGTAGACATGACAGAGACACGTCTCCGGTCAATAACCAATAGTGGAACCTGGATGCTCATATTGGCTCCTACATATTCTACGAAGATCTTTATCGGTCAAACCGCATAACAACATACGTTGTTCCCTTTGTCATCGGTATGTTACTTGCCCGAGATTCGATCGTCGGTATCTCAATACCTAGTTCAATCTCGCTATCGCAAGTCTCTTTACTCGCTACGTAATGCATCATCCTGTAACTAACTCATTAGCTACATTGCTTGCAAGGCTTATAGTGATGTGCATTACCGAGAGGGTCCAGAGATACCTCTCCGACAATCGGAGTGACAAATCCTAATCTCGAAATACGCCAACCCAACATGTACCTTCGGAGACACCTGTAGAGCACCTTTAAAATCACCCAGTTACGTTGTGACGTTTGGTAGCACACAAAGTGTTCCTCCAGTAAAGGGAGTTGCATAATCTCATAGTCATAGGAACATGTATAAGTCATGAAGAAAGCATTAGCAACATACTAAACGATCAAGTGCTAAGCTAACGGAATGGGTCAAGTCAATCACATCATTCTCCTAATGATGTGATCCCGTTAATCAAATGACAACTCATGTCTATGGTTGGGAAACACAACCATCTTTGATCAACGAGCTAGTCAAGTAGAGGCATACTAGTGACACTATGTTTGTCTATATATTCACACATGTATTATGTTTCCGTTTAATACAATTCTAGCATGAATAATAAACATTTATCATGAAATAAGGAAATAAATAATAACTTTATTATTGCCTCTAGGGCATATTTCCTTCATCTCCCACTTGCACTAGAGTCAATAATCTAGTTCACATCACCATGTGATTTAACACCAATATTCACATCTGTATGTGATTAACACCCATAGTTCACATCATCATGTGACCAACATCCAAAGGGTTTACTAGAGTCAATAATCTAGTTCACATTGATGTGATTAACACCCAAAGAGTACTAAGGTATGATCATGTTTTGCTTGTGAGAGAAGTTTAGTCAACGGGTCTGTCATATTCAGAGCCGTATGTATTTTGCAAATATTCTATGTCTACAATGCTCTGCACGGAGCTACTCTAGCTAATTGCTCCCACTTTCAATATGTATCCAGATTGAGACTTAGAGTCATCTAGATCGGTGTAAAAGCTTGTACCGATGTAACTCTTTACGATGAACTCTTTTATCACCTCCATAATCGAGAAAAATCTCCTTAGTCCTCACTAAGGATATTCTTGACCGCTGTCCAGTGATCTACTCTTAGATCAAAATTGTATTCCTTTGCCAAACTCAGAGCAAGGTATACAATAGGTCTGGTACACAACATATCATACTTTATTGAACTTATGACTGAGGCATAGGGAATGACTTTTCATTCTCTTTCTATTTTCTGCCATGGTCGGGTTTTGAGTCTTACTCAACTTCACACCTTGCAACACAGGCAAGAACTCCTTCGTTGACTGTTCCATTTTGAATTACTTCAAAATCTTATCAAGGTATGTACTCATTGAAAAATCTTATCAAGCGTCTTGATCTGTCTCTATAGATCTTGATGCTCATTGTGTAAGCAGCTTCACTGAGGTCTTTCTTTGAAAAAACTCTTTTCAAACACTCCTTTATGCTTTCCAGAAAATTCTACATCATTTCCGATCAATAATATGTCATTCACATATACTTATCAGAAAGGCTGTAGTGCTCCCACTCACTTTCTTGTAAATACATGCCTTTCCAAAAGTTTGTATAAAACCATATGCTTTGATCAACTCATCAAAGCGTATATTCCAACCCCGAGATGCTTGCACCAGTCCATTGATAGATCGCTGGAGCTTGCACATTTTGTTAGCACCTTTAGGATTGAAAAAACCTTCTCGTTGCATCATATACAACTCTTCTTTAAAAAATCCATTACGGAATGCAATTTTGACATCCATTTGCCAGATTTCATAAAATGTGGCAATTGCTAACATGATTCGGACAGACTTAAGCATCGATATGAGTGAGAATATCTCATCGTATTCAACACCTTGAACTTGTCGAAAACCTTTCGCAACAAGTCGAGCTTAGTAGATAGTAACACTACTATCAGTGTGCGTCTTCCTCTTGAAGATCCATTTATTTAACATGGCCTGCTGATCATCGAGCAAGTCAACTAAAGTCCATACTTTGTTCTCATACATGGATCCTATCTCAGATTTTATGGCCTCAAGCCATTACGCGGAATCTGGGCTCATCATCGCTTCCTCATAGTTCGTAGGTTCATCATGGTCTAGTAACATGACTTCCAGAACTGTCTTGTGCGGATCTTACTCTGGAAGACCTACGAGGTTTGGTAGCAACTTGATCTGAAGTTTCATGATCATCATCATTAACTTCCTCACTAATTGGTGTAGGAATCACTGGAACTGATTTCTGTGATGAACTACTTTCCAATAAGGGAGAAGGTACAATTACCTCATCAAGTTCTACTTTCCTCCCACTCACTTCTTTCGAGAGAAACTTCTTCTCTAGAAAGGATCCATTCTTAGCAACGAATCTTGCTTTCGGATCTGTGATAGAAGGTGTACCCAACAGTTTCCTTTGGGTATCCTATGAAGACGCACTTCTCCAATTTGGGTTCGAGCTTATCAGGTTGAAAATTTTCACATAAGCATCATAGCCCCAAACTTCTAAGAAATGACAGCTTAGTTTTAATGCTAAACCACAGTTCATACGGTGTCGTCTCAACGGATTTAGATGATACCCTTTTTAACGTGAATGCATCTGTCTCTAATGCATAACCCCAAAACGATAGTGGTAAATCGGTAAGAGACATCATAGGTCGCACTATATCTAATAAAGTGCGGTTATGACGTTCGGACACACCATTATGTTGTGGTGTTCCAGGTGGCACGAGTTTGTGAAACTATTCCACATTGTTTTAATTGAATACCAAACTCATAACTCAAATATTTGTCTCCGTGATCAAATCGTAGAAACTTTAATTTATTGTTACGATGATTCTCCACTTCACTCTGAAATTCTTTGAACTTTTTCAAATGTTTCAGACTTGTGCTTCATTAAGTAGATATACTCATATCTGCTCAAATCATCTGTGAAGGTCAGAAAATAACGATACTCGCCACGAGCATCATCACTCACTGGACCGCGTACATCGGTATGTATTATTTCCAATAAGTCACTATCTCGTTCCATTGTTTCGAAGAATAGAGTTTTAGTCATCTTGCCCATAAGGCACGGTTCGCAAGCATCAAATGATTTATAATCAAGTGATTCCAAAAATCCATCTTTTATGGAGTTTCTTCATGCGCTTTACACCGATATGACCCAAACGGCAGTGCCACATATAAGTTGCACTATCATTATCAACTTTGCATCTTTTGGCATCAATATTATGAATATGTGTATCACTATGATCGTGATCCAACAAACTATTTTCATTGGGTGTATGACCATCGAAGGTTTTATTCATGTAAATGTAACAACAATTATTCTCTCGATTTTAAATGAATAATCTGTATTGCAATAAACATGATCAAATCATATTCATGCTCAACGCAAACGCCAAATAACATTTATTTAGGTTCAACACTAATCCCGACAAAGATAGGGAGTGTGCGATGATGATCATATCAATCTTGGAACCACTTCCAACACACATCGTCACTTCACCCTCAACTAGTTTCTGTTTATTCTGTAACTCCTGTTTCGAGTTACTAACCTTAGCAACCGAACAAGTATCAAATACTCAGGGGCTACTATAAACACTAGTAAGGCACACATCAATAACCTGTATATCAAATATACCCTTTTTCACTTTGCCATCCTTCTTATCCACCAAATATTCGTGGCATTTCGCTTCCAAAGGACCATTTCCTTTGCAATAGAAGCACTTAGTTTCAGGCTTTGGTCCAGCTTTGGGATTCTTCACGGGAGTGACAACTTGCTTGCCATTCTACTTGAAGTTCCCTTTCTTTTCCTTTGCCCTTTTCTTGAAACTAGTGGTCTTGTCAATCATCAACACTTGATGCTCTTTCTTGATTTCTACCTTCGTCGATTTCAGCATCACTGTCGGTGTCAAAACCAGCGGATCTCGGGTAGGGGGTCCCCAACTGTGCATCTAGGCGGATGGTAACAGGAGACAAGGGACGCGATGTTTTTACCCAGGTTCGGGCCCTCTCGATGGAGGTAAAACCCTACTCCTGCTTGATTAATATTGATGATATGGGTAGTACAAGAGTGGATCTACCACGAGATCAAAGAGGCTAAACCCTAGAAGCTAGCCTATGGTATGATTGTTGTTCGTCCTACGGACTAAAACCCTCCGGTTTATATAGACACCGGATAGGGTTAGGGTTACACAGAGTCGGTTATAATGGTAGGAGATCTACAGATCTGTATCGCCAAGCTTGCCTTCCACGCCAAGGAAAGTCCCATCCGGACACGGGACGAAGTCTTCAATCTTGTATCTTCGTAGTCCAGGAGTCCGGCCAACGGTGATAGTTCGGCTATCCGGACACCCCCTAATCCAGGACTCCCTCAATCACGAAGAGCTTGGGATTCGTTTTCGTCATCCCTTGCATACTATAGTTCATCACAAAGTTCCAGTAACTTGGTGATGGTGACTAGAGAACTCTGTCAATCACTATCTTATCTGGAAGATTAACTCCCACTTGATTCAAGCGATTGTAGTACTCAGACAATCTAAGCACTTGCTCACTAGTTGAGCAATTCTCCTCCATCTTTTAGGCGAAGTATTTGTCGAGGTCTCATACCTCTTGACACGGGCATGAGTCTGAAATATCAATTTCATCTCATGGAACATCTCATATGTTCCGTGACGTTTCAAAAACATTTTTGTAGTCCCGGTTCTAAGCCATAAAGCATGGTGCACAAAACTACCAAGTAGTCATCATATTGAGCTAGCCAAACGTTCACAATGTCTGCAGCTGCTCCTGCAATAGGTCTGTCACCTAGCGTTGCATAAAGGACATAATTCTTTCTGTGCAGCAATGAGGATAAACCTCAGATCATGGACCAAGTCTGCATCGTTGCTACTAACATATTTCAACTTAGTTTTCTCTAGGAACACATATAAAAACATAGGGAAGCAACAACACGAGCTATTGATCTACAACATAATTTGCAAAATACTACCAGGACTAAGTTCATGATAAATTTAAGTTCAATTAATCATATTACTAAAGAACTCCCACTTAGACAGACATCTCTCTAGTCATCTAAGTGATCACGTGATCCAAATCAACTAAACCATGTCCGATCATCACGTGAGATGGAGTAGTTTTCAATGGTGAACATCACTATGTTGATCATATCTACTATATGATTCACGTTAGACCTTTCGGTCTCCGTGTTCTCGAGGCCATATCTCAGATATGCTAGGCTCGTCAATTTTAACTCGAGTATTACGCTGCAGTGCAACTGTTTTGCACGCGTTGTATTTGAACGTAGAGCCTATCACACCCGATCATCACGTGGTGTCTCAACATGAAGAACTTTCGCAACGGTGCATATCAGGGGGAACACTTCTTGATAATTAGTGAGAGATCATCTTAAAATGTTACCGTCAATCAAAGCAAGATAAGATGCATAAAGGATAAACATCAAATGCAATCAATATAAGTGATATGATATGGCCATCATCATCTTGTGCTTGTGATCTCCATCTCCGAAGCACCGTCGTGATCACCATCGTCACCGGCGTGACACCTTGATCTCCATCGTAGCATCATTGTCGCTTTTGCCATCTATTGCTTCTCGACTACCGCTACCGCTTAGTGATAAAGTAAAGCAATTATGGCGCTTGTATTTCATACAATAAAGCGACAACCATATGGCTTCTTGCCAGTTGCCGATAACTCGGTTACAAAACATGATCATCTCATACAATAAAATATAGCATCACGTCTTGATCATATCACATCACAACATGCCCTGCAAAAACAAGTTAGACGTCCTTTACTTTGTTGTTGCAAATTTTACGTGACTGCTACGGGCTGAGCAAGAACCGTTCTTACCTACGCATCAAAACCACGATGATAGTTCGTCAAGTTAGTGTTGTTTTAACCTTCTCAAGGACCGGGCTAGCCACACTCAGTTCAACTAAAGTTGGAGAAACTGACACCCGCTAGTCACCTGTGTGCAAAGCACGGCGGTAAAACCAGTCTCGCGTAAGCGTACGCGTAATGTCGGTCCGGACCGGTTCATCCAACAATACCGCCAAACCAAAGTATGACATGTTGGTAAGCTGTATGACTTGTATCGCCCACAACTCACTTGTGTTCTACTCGTGCATATAACATCTACACATAAAACATGGCTCGGATGCCACTGTTGGGGAACGTAGTAATTTCAAAAATTTTCCTACGCACACACATGATCATGGTGATGCATAACAACAAGAGGGGTGAGTGTATCCACGTATCCTCATAGACCGAAAGCGGAAGCGTTAGAACAACGCGGTTGATGTAGTCGTACGTCTTCACGGCCCGACTGATCAAGCACCAAAACTGCGGCACCTCCGAGTTCTAGCACACGTTCAGCTCGATGACGTCCCTCGAACTCCAATCCAGCCTAGTGTCGAGGGAGAGTTCCGTCAGCATGACGGCGTGGTGACGATGATGATGTTCTATCGACGCAGGGCTTCACCTAAGCACCACAACGATCTTATCGAGGTGGAATATGGTGGAGAAGGGCACCGCACACGGCTAATAGATCAAGAGATCAATTGTTGTGTCTATGGGGTGCTCCCTTCCCCCGTATATAAAGGAGCAATGGGGGAGGCAGGCGGCCTAGGAGGAGGGCGCGCCAAGGGGGGGAGTCCTACTCCCACCGGGAGTAGGACTCCTCCTTCCCTTGTTGGAGTAGGAGAGAAGGAAAGAGGGGGAGAGGAAGAAGGAAAAGGGGGCTGCACCCCTTGTCCAATTCGGACCAGAGGGGGGGCGCAGGCCTCCTTCCTTTCGGCCTCTCTCCTCTATTCCCGTATGGCCCAATAAGGCCCATATTCTCTCGGCGAATTCCGTAACTCTCAGATTCAAAAATATCCGAATCACTCGGAACCTTTCTGAAGTCCGAATATAGTCGTCCAATATATCGATCTTTACGTCTCGACCATTTCGAGACTCCTCGTCATGTCCCCGATCTCATCCGGGACTCCGAATTCATTCGGTACATCAAAATACATAAACTCATAGTATAACCGTAATCGAACTTTAAGCGTGCGGACCCTACGGGTTCGAGAACTATGTAGACATGACCGAGACACGTCTCCGGTCAATAACCAATAGCGGAACCTGGATGCTCATATTGGCTCCTACATATTCTACGAAGATCTTTATCGGTCAAACCGCATAACAACATACGTTGTTCCCTTTGTCATCGGTATGTTACTTGCCCGAGATTCGATCGTCGGTATCTCAATACCTAGTTCAATCTTGTTACCGGCAAGTCTCTTTAATCGTTACTTAATGCATCATCCCGTAACTAACTCATTAGCTACATTGCTTGCAAGGCTTATAGTGATGTGCATTACTGAGAGGGCCCAGAGATACCTCTCCGACAATCGGAGTGACAAATCCTAATCTCGAAATACGCCAACCCAACATGTACCTTCAGAGACACCTGTAGAGCTCCTTTATAATCACCCGATACGCCAGGACGCTTTGGTAGCACACAAAGTGTTCCTCCGGTAAAGGGGAGTTGCATAATCTCATAGTCATAGGAACATGTATAAGTCATGAAGAAAGCAATAGCAACATACTAAACGCATCAAGTGCTAAGCTAATGAATGGGTCAAGTCAATCACATCATTCTCCTAATGATGTGATCCCGTTAATCAAATGACAACTCATGTCTATGGTTGGAAAACACAACCATCTTTGATTAACGAGCTAGTCAAGTAGAGGCATACTAGTGACACTATGTTTGTCTATATATTCACACATGTATTATGTTTCCGTTTAATAAAATTCTAGCATGAATAATAAACATTTATCATGAAATAAGGAAATAAACAATACTCCCTCTGTTCACTTTTATAAGTCCTTGAAGACATTTCAGACAACATGCAAATCAGTTCATTTTCAGCTGTCTGAAACGACTTATAAAAGTGAACGGAGGGAGTAACTTTATTATTGCCTCTAGGGCATATTTCCTTCATAGTAGAGGCCGGACAACCGGGATAAAGCCCGGACATCTGGCGCAGCATGCGGGCCCGGACATCCGGCATAGAGGGCCGGACATCCGGCAAATGATACGAGCATAAGTGCATTCTGGATAGCCAGGCCCTGATATCCGGTCAGCAGGCCGGATATCCGCCGTGAGCCCGGACATCCGGGGTCAAGCCCGGACATCCGGCAGGCCAGAGACAGAACCATATCAGAGAGTATAAAGATGGAACAATAGCCTAGGTTGAACGGATGTTTGTGAAATGAGCAAGCCTTAAACTATCCCTATCGATCCCCTCTTAATAGTGCGGGATCCTATACTCAAGGAAATAAATATGAAATCAATTTTGATACTTCATCCTTGAATAAAATTACTTCGTATGCTCTTGATCCACACACGTCGATGAAACCGGGGACTAACACCTGAGATTTAGTCAACAACCATTGTTAGTCCCCTACATGTATATTGTCATCAACATCAAAACATGATGTAAGAGCATGATTGCTCTTTCAATCTCCCCCTTTTTGTTTGTTGATGACAATCATACATGTAGTATCACAGTTATAATAAATAGTCTCAGCATTGACAAATATGAGAGCAAGAATACAAAGTATGTTGATGTTATTATTTGTATTTGTCTCCCCCTCATTGTGAGCATGTGATGAATATATTAGGATGCATATATATGAGAGAGGCATGCACATATGAAACCACCATAACACATGGACTAAGAGAAATAAGAAAAATCCATACCCACAAGGTAATCAACATAGTCTCACATGATCCAGATAATAGCAACATAACAAGTTCGAATAATAGTAGGGCTAACTCAAGGAGCTAATACATCAAGCTAATACATCAAGTTCTACCAAACTAAGATACTACTTCTCCCCCTTTGACAGCAACAAGTAAAAAGGGGCGCAGAACGAAACACACTCGGTCACTCCTGGCGGATGTCATCAAGATCATCAAAGAACTCCGGATACTCGTCACTAGAGGGGAACTCGAAAGTAGAGGTGGATGGAGCCGCGGGAATAGGATCATCGTCACTTACGGGACTCCCACAGTTACAGAGGCGCTGCTTGAGCTGATTCTTGGAGATGATGAGGCGCTTCTGAACATCATGATTCTGCTGACAGCTAAAAGTGATGGACCTCATGATAGCAGATCGAGCCTTGCTGATGAACATTGCTAAGCGACCACGGGGAGCCGTCGAGGAAGATGGAAGAGAGGAACCAGCGGGATGAGTCCCTCCAGCAGACCTCCTAAACTGAGAAGGAGCAGTAGGCTGAGCAGCAGCCACCACACGCATATGAGGAGCAGACTTCCAACAAGAGTGAACAGCAGTCTTGACCACCTCAAAGGGAGTAGTATGATCAATCAGAGCCTGAATGAATGGAGCATGAGGGAACTGGCGTGACTGAATGAAACTGCAAAGGCAGATCTCATGCCAAATGAAATGGGCTGTGTCGAGAGGCTCAGTGGGTTTGTCATGCATACGAACCATCAAGTCAATGCAATAGTTGTAAGCCCGCGAGCGATCTCCCTTCTTAGGATAGAGAGCGAAGCACACACTGATAGAGGATGTATTAAGGGGCACGGAAGATAGATACCTCATTGAGTGGATATGCAAGTTCTTCTTTAGTGAGCTGAGAGGTAGTTTTGATAAGTGGCAAGAAAGCATCAATCGTTTTGGGCTTGCTCTCAGGATCCATACTGTGGATGCGATGGCCAACACCGGAGAGACCCAAAATCTGAACAAACCTGTCATAGGTGATGCTCAGAGTAGTGTTATCAGTCATCCAAGTGAGAGTGTTATCCGGACCAAAGAAACAGGTGGCATAGAACTGTAGAATGGCAGCCTCATTCCAATCACACCTGAAGGTCATTGTGGGACCGAGAGTCATATCATCAATGATCTTGACCGGATTGTCAGGAAACATGTCAGGATTCTCACGTAGGAAGTTGAAATCCAAGTATGAGTGAGGAGCAAGTCCACGTCCACGGACGAAACTGGAATAGAGATCCTGCTGCATACGAGTCCGGAAGCGAGGATCCTCTGCATCAGCTACCATCTCATATTGATTGACATCCCGATGAAATGCAAGATATTGGGCTCGCCCTACAGTTTTGAAGTTGTGAGGAGCGTGATCTCCACTGTCCGGAAGCTCCATGGAGATGCGACGGCCATGGACAACGGGCATTGCAGAACCACGGACATGAGGCATCGGTGCCCTCCTAGTACTGGGCTTGGACTGTCCAACGGAGTGTCTTGGTGCACAGACCTCCTCATCCTCCCCAACATAGTCCACATCATCTGGATCCGAGGCCGACAAACTAGTGGATGGTGCCCGCTTCTTCTTCTTAACGGTCGTGGTCTTCTTCTTCTTAGGCCGAGCATGCTCATCGGAGTCGGTTGAGCCTTGCCGGCGAACAACAGGAATGGACGAGAGATCCCGATGAGATGGTACCAGTAATTATGAACAAGGATAAAACAACTTTAAACAATGGGATGACCATTTTGAGCATGACCATAGAATAAGTTCAGTGGTAGACCAAAAATGAGACATATCCATGATTTAAATTGAGTAGCCGAGTTCATTGACAGATGTTTTGGCTTAGACAAGAGACACCAACACACAAGAGGGCCAAAGACATCAGATATGCATGAGAGAGTAATGCCCTAAGACTTTTTGGTCACCATAGAAGTGGAATGGAGAAGAGATAGTATTCATATCCCTGGAAGAGGGCTCATGGTGATCGGGGCCGCAACTCTTGGTCCGTGCCACGAGGAACTCCGGCAGTCACTCCCACAATACACCGGTCCCTCCCAAGGGATTCACAACCCAACCCAAGAAATGGATTGGATAGAATCGTAGATCAGGAGGAGGAGCAGCCGTGAGCAGGAGATCGGGGCCGGAGCTCGGAGAAGAGGGCCGAGGCAGCACCAAAGTGACGGCCTGGCGGCGGCGGCTGTGAGGCGCGATGGGGAAAAGGAACGGGAGTAAATGGGGAAAGATGCCCCAACGCCCAAGTCCCTCCCCTGTTATGTGTGGCCGCAGGTGACGGACCGGATATCCGGGGCCTGGCCCGGATATCCGGCGAGCGAAGGTCAGAGAGCAAAGAAACGAGGGACAACGGGCCGGACATCCGGGGAGGAGCCCGGATATCCGGCATGTGAGGGACTGACAGCTAAAGGATCAGGGCCCGGAAATCCGCCAAAAGCCTGGATGTCCGGCAGTGCTCCAGGGCCCGGATGTCCGGTGGAGGGGCCAGATGTCCGGCCACTGGACAATAAATCCAGGCAAGAGGGAGATTGGGAAGGAGACAATTAATGTGATTTGATATAGACTTTGCCAAGGAGTTTTTGAGAGAATTTATAAAGGTGACTCCCTGAGTAATTCTAAGGCCATACTAAGATGAAATAACAGTCCTACCAAAATAAGTACGAAAGGTTCACACACGCAATGAACAAGCGATGACCGAGGTCACCATGTTTGAGCATAGGTAACATAGTGCCGCAAAGATGTAGACTTTGGGCACATAGTCACGACTCCATCATGTTAAAGCACCATAGTTCGAGAACAATGATAACTTTGAGAGTGTTGGTTCTTTTTATGCATTATGTAGGGTGAGAATATTCATGAATTGAATGCCTCCCCCTAAATATATGCCTACATCATGACAAGACATTTAATTCATGCATGAATGGGTACTAGATTTCACATAATATTGTCAAGCTCCATGATACCAAGTTCACGCCTAAGTCAACAAAACCTTGCTTCATCCAAAGGTTTGGTGAAGATATCTGCCAGTTGCAAATCTGTACCAATGTGATCAATGTGAATATCACCCTTTTCAACATGATCTCTCAAGAAGTGATACCGAATATCAATGTGTTTGGTGCGGAGATGATCTTTGGGGTTCTCAGCAATATTGATGGCACTTTCATTATCACATAGAAGAGGCACATGTCTATAGGTGATACCGTAATCCTTCAAAGTTTGCCTCATCCATAGTAACTGTGTTGCACAACTGGCGGCTGCAATGTATTCAACTTCTACGGTAGAGAGGGCAATACAGTTTTGTTTCTTCGGGGACCAACTTACCAAGGAGCGTCCAAGAAACTGACATGCACCGGATGTGGACTTACCATCCACTTTGTCTCCAGCCCAATCCGCATCCGTATACCCAATGAGATAAAACTTAGCATCCTTGGGGTACCATAGACCCAACTTTGGGGTGTGAACAAGGTATCTAAGAATATGCTTAACCGCCTTATGATGACTTTCCATAGGGAAAGCTTGAAATCTAGCACACATGCATACACTGAACATGATGTATGGTCTAGATGCACAAAGATAAAGCAATGAACCAATCATAGAGCGGTAAATAGATGGGTCGAAAGGAGTACCATTTGTGTCTTCAGTGAGAGCAATTTTGGTTGGCATGGGTGTCTTGCATGGACTAGCATCAGACATGCCAAACTTCTCTAGGATATCCTTGAGGTACTTTGCTTGAGATAAGAAAATTCCTTCTTGAAATTGTTGAATTTGAAATCCGAGAAAGAACTTCAAATCCGCATTGAGTGACATTTCAAAATTCTTGGTCATTGAAGCTGCAAACTTCTTGCACAAATGAATGTTACGAGAACCAAAAATGATGTCATCTACATAGATTTGGCATAGGATCAAATCACCCTTGTCCCTCTTAGTAAAAAGAGTGGGATCGATCACCCCTCTCACAAAACCATCATCGAGTAAAAACTTCTTCAAATGATCATACCAAGCACGAGGTGCTTGTTTGAGGCCATACAAAGCCTTATGAAGTTTGTACACATAGTCTTTGTGAATGGGATCAACGAACCCGGGTGGCTGTGACACATATACTTCTTCTTGTAGAGGACCGTTAAGGAAAGCACTCTTCACATCCATTTGATGTAATGTAAAGCCATTTAGAGCGGCATAAGAAAGTAAGATGCGAATGGATTCAAGACGGGCAACAGGGGCAAAGGTCTCACCAAAGTCCAAACCTTCAAGTTGTGAGTACCCTTGTGCCACTAACCTTGCCTTGTTGCGGATGATTACACCATTTTTATCTTGCTTGTTCTTGAAAATCCATTTTGTTCCAATGACGTTGTGCTCGGTAGGTGGCCTCTTGACCAATGACCACACTTGGTTGCGTTCAAAACTGTTCAACTCTTCTTGCATAGCAACTAGCCAAACGTTGTCCATCAATGCATCTTGTACCTTGAGGGGCTCAACACTAGACATAAAAGAGAAGTGAGCACAAAAGTTTGTCAAATGTTTACGAGTGACCCTACCTTCCGATATGCCAGTGAGAATTTTGTCAACATCAACACGATCGGCCACACGAGGCATGATGGAGGTTAGAGTTTCTCGCGGTTCAACTTCATGTCCATCATCCATGTCCTCAACATATGGATCATTAATGTGCGGAGGAAGATCTTCTTGTTCATATTGCATTTGTTGAGGTTCATCATCAATGATTGGACTTTCTTGTTCTTGCCCTTGGTGATGATCTTGTTGTTGAAGATTATCATGAAGAGGAACTTGATCATCTTCTTCTACTTGGACTAAGGGCATCGGTTGATCAATAGGAACTTGTGATGGTATGGGTGTTGAAGTAGTTTGATGATGTGTGAAGCTTCTATCTTCTTCTTCATCATCATGAGGTTCTTGTTCCATAGGAAGAAGTGCACCAACACCCATGCTCAAAATGTCTTGAGAAGAATCTTCTTCACCTACATCACTTAGAGCAACTTGCTCCCCACGGGAGCCATTAAATTCATCAAACACCATGTCACAAGTTTCTACAACACATCCATTGGATTTGTTGTACACTCTATAGGCGTGAGAGTTTGATCCATAGCCAACAAATATGCCCTCAATTGTTTTGGATTGAAAATTTCCTAACTGTTCTCTTTTGTTGAGGATAAAACATTTGCACCCAAATACACGAAAGTACTTGACATTTGGCTTGTTCCCAGTTAGGAGCTCATATGGAGTCTTTTCCAATATAGAGCGGAGGAAGAGCCGGTTTGATGCATGGCATGCAGTGTTGACAGCTTCATCCCAAAAACTATGCGGTGACTAGTATTCATCCAACATGGACCTTGCCATCTCTACAAGTGTACGGTTCTTCCTTTCGACTACACCATTCTGCTGAGGAGTGTATGGAGCTGAATATTGATTCTCAATCCCTTCATCACTAAGGAATTCTTCCAAGGTATAGTTCTTGAACTCAGAGCCATTGTCACTTCTTATTGCCAATATCTCTTTGTCAAACTTGCGTTGTGCTTGTTTGGCAAAATCAATGAAAGTGATCTTCGTCTCGTCCTTGGACTTGAGGAAAAACACCCATGTATATCTTGAGTAATAATCAACAATGACACGACCATATTTTTTCCCACCAAGACTATCCCATGAAGGAGGCCCAAAAAGATCCACATGAAGGAGCTCCAGGGGCCATGAAGTAGACACAATGTTCTTGGGTGGGTGCTTTGATTGATGTTGCTTCCCAGCTATGCATGCACTACACACACGGTCTTTCTCAAAAGAGACATTGGTTAGTCCAAGGGTGTGATCCCCTTTTAAGAGATCTTGAAGGTTTCTCATGCCGACATGGGCTAGCCGGCGATGCCATAGCCATCCCTTGTCGGCCTTGGCCATTAGACAAGTTTCATGGAATGTGCTCTCTTTCGAGAAATCAACCGTGTAAAGGTTGCCATCCAACTCTCCAACAAAGGCAACTTCAAGAGTATCCCTCTTAAAGACTTTCACATCCGTTAGTCCAAAGAGTGTATCATAACCAATGTAAGCCAATTGGCTAATGTAAAGCAAATGGTATTTAAGGGATTGGACAAGCATGACATTTGCAAGAGACATGTCATTTGTGATAGCCACCTTACCCAACCCGAGTACCTGTCCTTTTGAACCTCCACCAAACATAATGCTCATGAATGGTTGAATAGCTTCCATGAAATCGTAGAGCAATTTGCTATGTCCGGTCATATGATTTGTACATCCACTATCAATCACCCATTTCACTCCACCGAAGAAGTCAACCTACACATGAAAGTGCGTTATATCGACTAGAGGGGGGGGAATGAATAGGCGATTTTTATGAATTCTTCACTGAGGAATTTGCCGGTGAGGAAATTCCTTAGCGAAGAACTACTTGCAGCGGAATAAGTACTCAGAAGTAAGCATAACAGAATGCGGGCATGGTCATCATGATGAAATGAAGACAAACAAAGAGTACTGAAAGCGTAAACACGGGATAGCACAAGATGAAGACAAACAGATCAAGAAATTGAACTGAGGAAATTGAGAAAGTCTTCAACAAAGTCTTCAAACACAGATATGAACAAACACTCAACACAATAATGAGGAAATGAAAGGGTTGAGGAAATAGAACCAGTTAGGTTGGTGAAGACAATGATTTGGTAGACCAGTTCCCAATCGCTGTCTCGGCTTGTACGCCCTGTTGGAGCGGCTGAGTATTTTAACTCGAGGACCCTCAGTCCCGGACACCCAGTCGCAGAGCACGCAGCTCAGGACACCATTTCCTCACCGTATTGTCCTTGAACTAAGGTCACATGCACTCGCCCAATCACTCGTGGTAAGTCTTCAGCGACTTTCCAAACCTTCACAGACTTGGTCACTCGGCGATCCACAATTCCTCTTGGATGCTCTAGACCATGACGCCTAACCGTCTGGAAGAAGCACAGTCTTCAAAGGTAACAAGCGTTGGATCCATGCAGGATCAATCTCTTCAGTGATGCTCAATCACTTTGGGTTTGTAGGGGTTTGGTTTTTGGGTTTTACTCACTTGATGATTTTCTCTCAAAGTCCTCTGAGGATGGGTTGCTCTCAAATGACAAGAGTCAAGTTCTCTCGAGCAGCCAACCAGCTAGTGGTTGTAGGGGCGGCTATTTATAGCCTAGGGAGCAGCCCGACATGATAAGACATAAATGCCCTTCAATGATATGACCGTTAGGTGGATAAGATATTTTGGGACAGGTGCCAAGAAGATAACAACGGTCGGAAATTTGAATATCAAATTCCTCGTGGCTATCATGTTCCTCATTGTGTAGGCAATCCGACCGGCGAATTCCTAACTCCTCGGTCAGAACAAATTCCTCAAATGACCGGAAGAACTTCGCTCTCACATCAAGAAATTGATCGAGCTGTATGAGATTTCCAAAGGCTTCACTCAAGGGATTGGTAGGTGTAGGATTTTGATTTGAGCATCACATGGAAATTTTTCCTTAGTATTTCCTTGACCCCTTTAACAAAGACGTGGTGTTTCCTATGACTCAAGAAAGAGAAAATGAAACTACGAAAACAAAAGTCTTCACACTTCATGTTCCTCAAATGAATACCAAGTCTTCAAGGTCACACCAATTTCTTCACTTTCAAAGTCTTCGTAAAAGTCTTCAAAATATCAAAGTCTTCATCGAAGAACTTCATTTTTAGGGTCGACTTTTATCTGTAAATATCAAACTCCTCATAGACTTATAGACCTGTGTACACTCACAAACGCATTAGTTCCTTAACCTATAAGTCTTCAATACACCACAATCACTAAGGGGCACTAGATGCACTTACAATCTCCCCGTTTTTGATGATTGATGACAATATAGGTTAAGTTTTCAACGGGGATAAACATATGAAGTGTAAATACTGATATTGAGGAATTTGATTGCAAGATATAGAAGAACTCCCCCGAAGATGTGCATAGTGAGGAATTTGCTTTTGAGGCAATGCACATTTGAAGAGTTGAATCATGGAGATCTCCCCCTATATCTTGTAATTCATACACGCATTTGACATATAGTATGAAGAATTTGAAATGCATGATGAAATATGGTGCTTGATGTAATTCAACATGCGTGAAATAATATTAATGAGGAACAAGCATGCAAAATAACGCATCAAGAGTGTCAGAGCTCAAGAGAATCAGAGCTAGTATCAGAGCATAGTGCAGGAGCACAGTGCATCAAAAGTATCAAAGCACCATCGGGTTTAAGATTACAACTCGATCCAATAAAAGTTTTAGAAGAATGAGAGTTGTAACTTAACAAAAATAAATTGCCCATATAATAGACCCGCTTGAAGACTAACTCAAATTTCTCCCCCTTTGTCATCGAATGACCAAAAGGATAAAAAATGAGGACTAACTCCCCAGAACAATTTAAAGAAGAAGAAGGAGCGCCAGCGTTGTTGCGGTCAGGTGTTGTAGTAGGGCCTGCCGCAGTTGTCGCCCAAGTCTTCATTTTCATCGGTGTCGTCGCGATGAAGAATAGGAGCTGGCCACCAAGGAAGGAACTTTGACCTTCTTGTATTTCTTCGAGGAGGAGGTGCAGACTACCAAATTCTTCCTTGAGTCCCATTGTTTTCAGTTCTTCCGCACTGTAGACATTTGAAAGAACAACCCAGGTGTGTTTGAAGATTTCATGGAGGTAGTAGTGGTTTTTCTTCACTGCATTGTGTGTAGAGGTCATGTTGTGAAGAATTGAACCAAACTGACACTTGACCCATTTATGATTGCGATCAACCTTCTGATGAAGACCGAGGAGTAACTCACGATCACCATCACCCCGGGTGCGTGAGCTTGAGGACTTTGCTTGATCGAGGTATTTCTTGGCGAGGGTCATGTGTGGCAGAGTCATCATTGGTGGAGTAGGATGCTGCTTTGCGAAACTATCCATCCAATGGACGAATGCCTTCATCGATCACAGCAGTAGCCTTGCCCTTGTCATCAGCTGAGGTAAATGTCCGTTTGAGGGCTTCAATCGGGGGCAAGTAGCTGCAGTGGTTTAGTGTATCAGCCTTGTAATTGAGTGAAGACCTTGTCCTGATGAATCTCATAATCCAAGGCGCATAAGGCTTCAGCTCAAATGGTGACATAGCAATGTTTGCCGAGTCCTCATGAAGAAATCATGGAAGTTGACGGAACGCCATGAATGATGTTGAAAAGCATATTCTTCATGATGCCAACGACTTCTTCATCATTCGAGTCGTGGCCTTTGATAGGACTCATTGTCTTCGCTGAATCCGATAGACAGTCCGAGGCACATACAATAATTCCTTGACGAGGAATTTGGTTCTTGGGGCCTGCCTTGGCTTCAAAGGCTTCATCAAGACTTGCATATAGTGATTTGAAAGTTCGGTTCGTTGTAGATACAACGAGCACCGTCAAGTGGAGGATCGAGTGGTAGAGCACGAAGCAATTCAGTTCTTTGGTGCCTTGTAGTGAGTGTTTTCGGACATCCGATCTAACACCCATGAGTTTAGGTCTTGGCGTCTCCGGTGATGTGCAGCGTTGCATAGAATTGAAGAATGAGTTCTTCATTCCGATCCACAGATATATCGGTGTAGAAATTCAAGTCTGCGCCGTGAAGAACATCAAGACTGCTCAAGCCCGGCAGAGACTCCATGTCCACATGAGGAATATGAGCATGATCGAAGACTTTGTCTTTATTGAAGAGCACCGAGGAATAGAAATTGGCTTGACTGTCACCCGTAAACGCCTCTTCCTTATGCGCAGCGTAATCATACGGATTGTAATCAGTGAAGAATACGTGCTCATCAAGAAGTCTTCAGCCTTGAACTTTTGCTTTGTTGAGAAGGGATTCTTTGGCTTTGGCAAAGGAGTGTCGTTGAATTGCATCACGACCTCGTGAATAGCAATCTCGTGTTCTTCAGTCGAGGAATTTCTTGTTCCTCAACAGTACCGAGGATCAAGAAGAAAGAGTTCATCAGCCGCTTAGTGGCTGGAATTTCTTCATGGATGATGAAGTGTGATGAGTTTCTTCAGAGCCCATTTGAACAGCTTGGAGCATGGGACCGAGGTATCTGTTGGATTGGGGTGAAGAGTGGAGAATTTGGATGTCGACTTTCCCAAAAGTCATCGCTCATCACCGGGCGTTGTGCTTCCAATATCCACTTCTTCATCAAGTTCCTCAACACCGCCTCTTCACCGTGTGAACCGAGGCATAGGCGAGGAAATGATTGGGGTTGAAGGGATTGCTTCCACTTCAATTTCTTCATCAATCTGCTCGATGAAGCAGCGTAATGATTTTCTTCATCAGATCCGCTTGGGATCACATAATATTCATCAAAAGGAACAAGGTCCTTTGATGGAATTGAGGAAATTGGAACAACATCAATTGGATTTTCAAAGGAGCTGGTCATTGGCTTCATTTTCTTCGCAGCCGAAGAATTGGACGCAGCTAATGCTTTCCGTTTCTTCACAGCAGCTTGTTCTGCAGCCTTGGTCTTCTTCACATCAGAGGCAGATGGAAGAATTGGGGTTGGTGTTGGCGCAGGAGGAGCTGAGGAATCTGGATGAATTTCCTCAGCGTGAATCGATGCAGCTGTTGCCTGTCTTGTTCGGGCTTTCTTCAGCGCACTACTAGTGGATGCCCCGGCAATTTCTTCAAAGGGCTGGAATGGGATCATCAGCCTCGAATCGGCATTTTCTTCAAAGCCGAACTTCATCATCGGTGCTGGCATGTTCTTCGGTCGGCTGAGCTGAGGCTCCAGCCTGAGGAATTTCATGTTGCGATGGGGCAGCAACATTGGTGAACTTCTTCGTCAGGTTGACGAATCTAACTTTGGCTCCTTGCCAATCAGCATAATAAGCATCGAAGTTTTTGCTGAGGTCTTGAATTTCAGTTTGGACCTTGAGAAGTTCCTCAGGTGTCATTTTGACAACGTTTTTCTTCAGGAACTTCTCTTTTCTGCATTGAGCTTTCTTGATCTCTCTTGCCTTTTCAAACTTCCATTTCTCTTCAGAGATGAAATGGGTCAGCATATGACTTTGTCCAGGAGTCAGATGAAAGTCAGGCATAGGGGTGTTTGGATCCTTGTGCCAGAGATCAATGTAATCAAGGATTTTCCTCGGATCCAACAGCAGAGGCACAGATGTGCCTTTGGCTCTAGCGGCCCTTTCTTGGCGATCTCTAATGATTTTCGCAAGTTCATCATCATCAGCCTCATCATCTTCAGGTGGCTCTTGGAAGGCGACCTGCTTCTTCTTGGGACTTGGCCGAGGACCTCGTCCAGCTTTGGCCTTAGTCTTCAGCAAAGTCGGGCCAGATGAAGACTTTGGTGCAGCTGAGGAACTTGCTGAGACACCAGAGGCAATGGAGAAGCTCATCCTTTGGCACATGGCGGATGCACATGTGCCGAGGACTTTGTCGGAACTGCCGAGGACTTGGGAGGAGCTGCCGAGGACTTTGAAGGAGCCGAGGATTTTGGAGGAGCAGGGCAGCATGAGGAATTGGCCGTGAGGGCACCGCCGAGGAACTTGGCCGTGAGGGCACTGTCGGTGAAGCACTTGGCTTGTGTGCGGCTTCTTTGCCATAGATTTTCTTGGCTTGACAGAGGCCTCAAGTGGCAGCAGCAGAATATGAGTCCTCATTGAATTTCCTCCTTTGCCTCATTGGCTTGTCTTGCCAACTTGGCTTGGCGCTTGGCCCATTCTTCAGAAAGTCCTCACCATGCTTGATGTCGGTGGGGTCACTTCTTGGCCAGTGCCAATGGAGCTCTTGGGCATGGAGGATTGAGTGCGAATTTCTTCATGTACTTTGGAGTTACATATCGGTACTCCTCCATTCCCATGCCCATCTCCGTTCAATCCTTTGGATACGCACCTTTATGCGTTGATTTTGTTCTCTTTGCGAACTCGGCTTCATCGTGTGTGCAATAATCAGCATATATTTCCTCAGGGATTTCAAACGCGGTCATGACCTCAGGTCTCTTTCCTCCTTTCTGTGGCTTCTTTCCTTCTACCATATTCTTCAGCTGAGGAATTTGAACAAATGAATTCTCTGAAGAAGTATGCAACTTTTCTTCGAGGAATGCTGCAAATGAGTTAAGTTGATGAGAACCTAGTGATTCAAAGAATGGACATGAGTACCGTGAACAGAGTATAGTTGCGAGGAATTTGGAGAGGTCATATGCGTTCTCGATGGTTTTTCAAAAGAACAAGTTTTGAGGATTTTGACCAGATGAGTTTTGAAGAATTTCACTAAGCGTTCTTTGTCTTAGGTTCCAGAGTTGTACAGATCGAGGATCCACACAATTGAGGAATCTTGAAGAAAAATGATAGCTTAGAGAAACGAATCAAGAGCATATAACTAGTGAGGTGTTTGTGTGTGAGGATTTGAAGAATAAAAAACCTTTGAAGATTTTGTAGTGTAAAATTTGGATCAACGAGGGCAGTAAAAGCAACTTTTAATTACCCTAAATGAAGAACACGTATTTAACTGGGTGTTGTAGATGTGAAGCTCGTCTGTTCAGATCTTCCACGCCCTAACTCGGCGGAGGAAGACAGCTACTGACGGCGGGCGGAGTGAGGATTTCCGCAGTCGGGCGCGAGTACGCCGGGCGAAGAGGTCGAGGCAGCGAAGCTCTTCCTCACCGGTGACGATGGAGAAGCGGGCGCTTAGGGTTTGAGGAGCTCGAGCGAGAGAGAGAGGTCGAGCGGAGTAAAAGAAGTGAGGATGGAGAGAGGGTATTTATAGAGGCGTGAAAAACTGTTCGCTCAAGATTTAGGATGAACGTGCCCCTGACCATTCTCCTTCTCACGACATGTGTCACCCACGTACTGTGTAGTGGAGATCGTGTACGATTGTGGGTGAGTAAAATAATGCATCGTGGGATGCGGAACGGTTTGAGCGGCAAAACCGAAAGTTTGGATAAGATCAGTTTTAAAGTTTCGTTCGCAATTTCTCCAGCTGACAAGGACACAATGAAGATTTTGAACAAGTTTCAAATAGAACGCACATGAAGAATTTGTGAATAGACTGGGTTGAGTATAGCATAGAGGGGGAAGGGTCCGATCACATTCACTTAGCAGAAAAAGCGACTTGAAGAAATAGCCATAAGTGAATGCTGTAGAGGACATAAACCCATATATATGTATAGCCAATGAAGAAAAACGACGGAAACAGTGAAGATTTTGCAAGGTTTAAGAATTTGAAAAACTGAAGAATTTCAAAAAACTGAGGAAAAACTCAAATTGAAGATTTTCAACTTTGGTGGTTGCGTGACTCCAATCAGATAAGAATGATGATTTCGCATAATCGCTGCATAATTGTCGAGGGTTCTGAGAATCAAATTCTTCATTAATTTCTTCACACTTAGAGGGTTATTCTTCATTGATTGAAGAAAAACATTTCTTCATGTGTTGCACATCTAAGTCATCAATTTTGCATAAGTGTCAGGATGTGTGTCCTTTTCAAAGAACGTTCGAAGATTCTAAGATATTTAGCTCATACCGCAACTTGCTAAATCTCTTCTCATCCAAGGGCTTAGTGAAGATATCGGCTAGCTGTTCTTCGTCTTCACATGCTCGATGGAGATGTCGCCTTCAACACATGATCACGAAGAAAATGATGACGAATTTGAATGTGCTTTGTCTTCGAAAGTGCTGAATCGGGTTGTGAGCAATCTTGATGGCACTCTCATTGTCACAAAGAGAGAGGCACATTCTTCACGTTGATGCCGTAGTCCTTGAGAGTTTGCTTCATCCACGTAAATTGGGCACAACACGAGCCAACAGCAATGTATTCAGCTTCCGCAGATGAAGCGGTGATACGCAGTTCGCTTTCTTCGAGGACCAACATACCAAAGATCGTCCGAGGAAATGACAAGTACCAGATGTTGACTTGCGGTCCACACGATCACCAAAGATAGTCGAGTCGAGAATATCCAATGAGATCAAACGTAGAGCCCTTGGGGTACCATAATCCTAGTGTTGGTGTGTGAGCTAGATATCGAAGAATATGCTTCACAGCCTTTATGGTGTGATTCCTTGGTGTAGGTTGAAATCGGGCACATATGCAAACACTAAGCATTATATCTGGCCTAGATGCACATAAGTACAATAGAGAACCAATCATGGAGCGGTATACCTTGTGATCAAGTCAATACCATTTTCATCGATGCATAGATGGCCATTTGTGGGCATAGGAATTTTGACACCTTTGCAATCTTGCATGCCGAATTTCTTCAGGACATATTTGAGGTATTTCTCTGAGATATGAATATGCCATTGTGTTGTTGATTTAATTTGAAGACCTAAGAAGAATTTCAACTCTCCCATCATAGACATTTGATATTCTTCACTCATCATATAGGCAAATTCATCACTATAATGTTGGTCAGTACAGCCAAAGATAATATCATCAACATATATTTGGCACACAAACAGTTCACCATCATATGATTTACTAAAGAGAGTAGGGTCGAGTGAACCAGGTGTGAAGCCATTCTTCACAAAGAATTCCTTCAATGTATCATACCACGCCCGTGGGGCTTGTTTGAGACCATAGAGGGCCTTGTTGAGTCTGAAGACTTTGTCGGGATTCTTTGGATCTTCAAAACGGGGGTTGAGCAACATATACTTCTTCCTCAAGCTTACCATTGAGGAATGCACTTTTCACATCCATTTGATATAAAGTGATATTACGATGGTTAGCATAGGCGAGTAATATCAGAATAGACTAAAGTCTAGCAACAGGTTCAAAACTTTCAACGAAAACAATTCCTTCAACTCGTGTGTAGCCTTGAGCTACAAGTCGTGCCTTTATTCCTCACCACTAGGCCATTTTCATCTTGCTTGTTGCGGTAGATCCACTTTGTGCCAATGATATTATGCTTGCGAGGATCTGGACGTTTGACCAGTTCCTTACATTGTTGAGCTCGAATCGATGTAATTCTTCTTGCATGGCCTGAATCCACTCAGGCTCCAGAAATGCTTCATCTACCTTAGTGGGCTCTGTGATAGAGACAAAAGCATAGTGCCCACAAAAGTTAGATAAGTGTGAAGCTTTTGAGCGTGTGAGAGGACCTGGCGCTTCAATGTCATCGATGATCTTGTCAACTTGTACTTCTTTTGCAACGCGAGGATGAGCTGGTTGTCGTCGAGGAATTTGATCATTTTCCTCAGCACCATTGTCTTGACATTATCTTCAGTGCATCACTCGACGTTCTTCAGCGTCTTTGGAATGAATTCTTCAAATGATTCTTCAAGAGGGAATGACATCCTCGGTTGCCTTGAACTTGATAGATTCCTCGGTGCTGGTTCATCTAACACGGAAGGTAGGTGCTCTCTTTGCGAGCCATTAGTTTCATCAAACCGCACATCTACAAAGTGTCAACAATCTTGTGAAGAGCGATGTTGAAGACTACTGTAGGTGTGCGAGTCCTTTCCGTAACCAAGCATAAAACCTTCATGTGCTTTCGGTGCAAATTTAGAATTGTGATGAGGATCTCTAATCCAGCATTTAGCAATCAAGACTTTGAAATAACTTACATTGGGTTTCTTGTCGTTGAGGAGTTCATAGGCAGTCTTCTTGAAGAATTTGTGAAGATATACTGTTGTTGATGTGGCATGCAATATCAATTGCATCAATCCAAAAACTACTATGCTTTTTGTATTCATCAAGCATAGTGCGAGCCATCTCAACAAGAGTTCTGTTCTTGCGCTCCACGACGCCATTTTGCTAAGGAGTATAGGGAGCAGATAACTCATCAGTAATACCAAGTTCATCAAGATAGGCATCAAGACCGGAATTCTTGAACTCAGTTCCATTGTCACTCCTGATGTGTCTAATCTTCACACCAAAGTTAGTTGAAGCCCTCGAGGAAAATCGCTTGAAGACTTCTGCACTTGATTTTTGTAAGTAACAATGTGTACCCATGTGTAACGAGAGTAATCATCAACAATAACAAAGCCATATAGAGATGCGTCATTAATGACAGCTGAGTAATGATTAGGACCAAAGAGGTCCATGTGAAGCAATTCGAAGGGACGAGTAGCGGTCATGATAGTCTTCGCTGGATGCTTGGCCTTGGTCATTTTTCCAGCTTCACATGCTCCACACAAGTGATCCTTGAGGAATTTGACATTCTCAATGCCAATGACATGCTTCTTCTTTGCAAGCGTGTTCAAATTCCTCATGCCTGCGTGACCAAGTCGCCGATGCCATAGCCAGCCTTGAAGCTTTTCCAAGTAGACACACGGCTGGTTGTGGTCCCAGAGAGAAATCAACAATATACAAGTCTCCTCTCCTAAAGTCTTCAAGACTTTGGAATTGTCAGCTTCCATAATCACAACACAACGATACTTGCCAAAGATAACAACCATATCAAGATCACAAAGCATTGAGATCGACATGAGGTTGTATCCTAAGGACTCAACAAGCATGACTTTGTCCATGTGTATGTCCTTAGAGATCGCAACCTTACCAAGACCCAATACCTGACTTTTGCCTTTGTCAGGAAAGATGATATGCTTCAGATGAGACGGTGATAAGGGAGCATCCATCAATAGACTCTTGTCACCAGTCATGTGATTTGTACATCCACTATCGAGAACCCACTCAGTGGCTTTGGGTTGATCATCCCGCAGATGAATTAGTGCAACTTACGATCTCATATACTTCATCAGTGAAGAATATGATATCAAGTTCATCGATGAATTTCATCGCATAAAGATAATGTATAAGCGGTATGAGGACGTGTGAAATGAAAGTTCATTTCATCATGATTAGCCTGCGTCCTATCGAGCATTTTTGTCGTGCCCCAAAGAAATTCTTGACGCTTAAAACACGCCCGAGACCTGACCGCAGAAGAGGTTAGTTCTTTTTCTTCACCACCCACATCTCAAGGGGTGGCAAAGAGTTCATCACTCTGCGAGCACCATATGAGAATGGTGGCATAGAGGCCAATCCATTTCGCTTCACATAAAAGGGGTTAGGGTAAGCATATGAATAAGTAGAGAAATTCTTCGAGGACTTATGAACATATTGGTTTGAAGAATAATGCACATATTCATAGCCCTTAGCTCTACCCTCGTAAACATGTAGTTATTAGCACGATGATAATCATATGAGGACTTTGATCCATGTGAGGAATTTGGTCCGTATGAGGGCTTGGATCCATGTGAAGAATTTGGTCCATATGAAGAGTTTGATCTGGGGTTCCTATTCTTCACAGGTGGTGTCATGAGGACATTCACCTGAAGACTTTCAAGGCACTTCTTGGGAACCCAGATTTTCTTCATAGGGGAAACGTTCCTGCAGTTAGTGCCAACATATCTAGCAAATACTTCACCATTCTGATTTTTGAACAGTTTATAGTTGAGTCAAATGACTCATCGGAAGAATGAGGAGATTCAGATGTAAAGTCAGATAAGTTAGATGGATCAACTGGAGGTCCCTTTGCAGCAACCCATGAGGTTTTGGGATACCGCCAAAGCTTCCAATATGTTCCATCAAGATTGAGTTTCCTCTCAAAGGCAATACCCTCTTTCCTAGGGTTCTGTTGAGGATCTGCTTTTAAGCACATCACAAAGAGTCGATGCCCTTTGAGGCTTTTGTACATGCTGTCATATACAATTCCTTCAGCCTCGCATCGTCAAGGATACTAGCAATGTCCTCGGATGAGGAATTAGTGATAGCAGAGGCAGGTAAAGAATTTGTAACAGTTGAAGCATTTGAACATTCAGGTGAAGAATTAGCGATTCACGTTCAATGCACTTTAAGCATGGAGGAACAAATTCTTCACGAGAAGCGCTGATTTGTTGACCAAGTAATGAATCGCGCTCCTTCGAAGATCTTCATAACTCACTCTTAGCTTCTCAAGATCTTGCTTTCTTTGAAGAAATTCATAAGAAAGTTTCTCATGATCGAGACAAGAGAGTGTTATGATGACCTTGAAGGCTGTCAAACCTAGATCAAGTCTCAAGATTTTCGATCGGGGCTTTAGTGCGATCCATTTCTTCACCTAACATATCATCACTCTTACCTAACATGTTTTGAACCTTTTCCAAGGCATGTTGTTGTTTGCGGCAATGCAAACAAGTTTGGTATAGCTAGGTTCAATATCATCATCAGATCCATCATCATCGATTCATAGTCACTAAATTCAGATGAGGAACATTCGGTTACCTCGACACCCTTTGCCATGAGACATGATGCGTAAGATGATGATTCCGGTTCGAAAGTCATCGCTTTTGAGAGATTCCTTGAAGTCCTCAAACCAAGGATCATGACGGGTTCGATGACCTTCATAGACGCTGAGATTCGGTCCCAGATAAGCTTCGCATTGCAAAGATGCATAATGCGCTTGAATTCATCTCTAGATAGGTAGGAACAGATGATATCCTTCGCCATGATGTCAAGTCGAGTGTACTTGCGAATATCAGCTGCGTTCGCCATCTTGCACAGATCAGTAAGACCAATTTTAGTGACGGTCCACAACTTGCTGTCCATTGCCATGAGACGCTTCCTCATCATGGCCTTCCACTTGGGATAATCGTGACCGTCAAAGATAGGGCATGTCACTTTCTTCATACCTGCGGTCGACATAACTAAAACTCCAGGCGGTTAAATCAAAATCACACAGAACAAGGGAGTACCTTGCTCTGATACCAATTGAAAGTGCGTTATATCGACTAGAGGGGGTGAATAGGCGATTTTATGAATTCTTCATCGAGGAATTTGCGGTGAGGAAATTCCTTAGCGAAGAACTACTTGCAGCGGAATAAGTACTCGTAAGTAAGCATAACAGAATGTGGGCATGGTCATCATGATGAAATGAAGACAAACAAAGAGTATAGAAAGCGTAAACACGAGGATATCACAAGATGAAGACAAACAGATCAAGAAATTGAATCGAGGAAATTGAGAAAGTCTTGATCAAAGTCTTCAAACACAGATATGAACAAACACTCAACACAATAATGAGGAAATGAAAGGGTTGAGGAAATAGAACCAGTTAGGTTGGTGAAGACAATGATTTGGTAGACCAGTTCCAAGCTGTATCGCTTGTACGTCTGCAGTTGGAGCGGCTGAGTATTTAAACTCGAGGACACACAGTCCGGACACCAGGCCGAGCACGCAGCTCAGGACACCAAGTCCTCACCGTATTCTCCTTGAACTAATGTCACATGCACCTCGTCCAATCACTCGTGGTAAGTCTTGAGCGACTTCCAAACCTTCACATACTTGGTCACTCGGCGATCCACAATTCCTCTTGGATGCTCTAGACCATGACGCCTAACCGTCTGGAAGAAGCACGATCTACAAAGGTAACAAGCGTCGGATCCACGCAGATCAATCTCTTGATGATGCTCAATCACTTTGGGTTTGTAGGGGTTTGGTTTTGGGTTTTTCCTCACTCGATGATTTTCGCTCAAAGTCCTCGGAGGATGGGTTGCTCTCAAATGACAAGTGTCAAGTTCTCTCGGAGCAGCCAACCAGCTAGTGGTTGTAGGGGGCATCTATTTATAACCTAGGGAGCAGCCCGACATGATAAGACATAAATGCCCTTCAATGATATGACCGTTAGGTGGATAAGATATTTTGGGACACCTGGCGCGCAGCACAACAACGGTCGGAAATTTGAATATCAAATTCCTCAGGGCTATCATGTTCCTCCTTTGTGTAGGCAATCCGCCTTTGGCGAATTCCTAACTCCTCGGTCGAGAACAAATTCCTCAATGACTGTAAGAACTTCGTCTCTGTCACTAAAGAAATTGACTGAACTGTATGAGATTTCCAAAGGCTTCACTCGAAGGGATTGGTAGGTGTAGGATTTTGAGATGAGCATCACATGGAATTTTTTCCTTAGTATTTCCTCGACCCCCTTTAACAGTACGGTGTTTCCTATGACTCAAGAAAGAAAAAATGAAACTACGAAAACAAAATTCTTCACGCTTCATGTTCCTCAAATGAATACCAAGTCTTCAAGGTCACACCAATTTCTTCACTTTCAAAGTCTTCAGAAAGTCTTCATAATATCAAAGTCTTCAGTCGAAGAACTTCATTTTTAGGGGTCGACTTTCTATGTAAATATCAAACTCCTCATAGACTTATAGACCTGTCCACTCCCCAAGGACATCTCTAGAAGAAACCACCTTTCAATCGACGCAGAAGTGTTCCACTCGACAGACTCGAAGACACTCGACCATGAAGCCAACCACTCGACCATGAAGCCAACCACTCGACAGCCAGGAGATCTAAAGTCATTCTGCACGCTAACGGTAGGTCATTAAGTAGCCTTTATGGTCATCATAGCACTTTATTTGTGGCGTTACTAGTAACACCCGGCCTTAATGTACCTTAAACCCTGCATAACTGAGGGCCCGAGGGGTCTGGCGAACTCTATATAAGCCACCCCCTCCTCAGTGTAAAGGGTTCGCACCCCTGTAATCCATACACGCATAATACAGTCGACCGCCTCCGGGCTCCGAGACGTAGGGCTGTTACTTCCTCCGAGAAGGGCCTGAACTCGTAAAACTCGTGTGTATACAACTACTCCATAGCTAGGATCTTGCCTCTCCATACCTAGCCCCCATTCTACTGTCAGACTTAGAACCACGACAGTTGGCACCCACCTTGGGGAAGGTGTCTTAGCGACTTGTTGGAGAAGTTGCAGTTTTTCCGATCCCCTTCATCATGGTTTCAGGCGGAGGTTTGGCTGAGGGCTGCGAGATCCGTCTCGGCGCGCTCGTGTTCGTCGCCGACGACTCCGCTTGGCTTCAGGAGGCACCACTCGACATCGATGCGCTTCCCGTCCGCGGGGCAACGCACTTTCGTGCATGCATCCGTGGCGTCCTTTTGCGGCAACCGTCGACCCAGTATTGGTCGGCTCCCGTGGCGTTCTCCCTCCCCGTCGACCACCGGCAAGCGTTCCAGTCGGTCGAGGCTTCAGCGGCGGGTGAGGTACGCGGTGGCTCGCAAGTCGGCCACACCCCAAGTCGCGGCGATCGAGCCCGACGAATCTCTCTACGGCCTGTTCGACTGGCTCCGCAGAGACTGCATCCGAGTGCGACAGCAGTGATCCAGCGGCGGAGGTACTGATGGTCGATGGACCACGCAGTCCTCCCGGTTTTCCCCGCACCGACGGAGGCATCGGCGGAGGCGACCCGTCGCACGCCCATGAAGAGTATCTCCCCGAGCCCCTCACCTCGCTGCAGAGGGAGGAACTGTTGGGGAACGTTGCAGAAAATTAAATTTTTTCCTACGGTTTCACCAAGATCCATCTATGAGTTCATCTAGCAACGAGTCATGGAAGAGTGATTGCATCTACATACCACTTGTAGATCGCGTACGGAAGCGTTCAATGGAACGGGGATGATGGAGTCGTACTCGCCGTGATTTAGATCACCGATGACCTAGTGCCGAACGGACAGCACCTCCGCGTTCAACACACGTACGGAGCGGATGACGTCTCCTCCTTCTTGATCCAGCAAGGGGGAAGGAGAGGTTGATGATGATCCAGTAGCACAACGGCGTGGTGGTGGATGCAGCAGAACTCTGGCAGGGCTTCGCTAAGCAACTACGGGAGGAGGAGGAGGTGTAGCGGAGAGGGGAGGTGCCAAGGGCTTCTGGGTGCCGCCACCCCTCCCTCCCCTCCCTTTATATAGGTGCAAAAGAGGGGGGGGGGGGGAGGGCGCAACCTTGCCACTTACTCCAAGGAAGGGGTGCGGCCAAGAGGGGGGGAGGAGTCCATCCTCCCCAAGGCACCTCGGAGGTGCCTTCCCCTTTTAGGACTCTTCCCTCCCAAGTCTCCTTGGCGCATGGGCCCTTTTGGGGCTGGTGCCCTTGGCCCATATAGGCCAAGGCGCACCTACAGCCCATGTGGCCCCCGGGCAGGTGGACCCCGATGGACCCTCGGACCCCTTTTCGGCACTCCGGTACAATACCGATAATGCCCGAAACTTTTCCGCGACCAAAATAAGACTTCCTATATATAAATCTTTACCTCCGGACCATTCCGGAACTCCTCGTGACGTCCGGGATCTCATCCGGACTCAACAACATTCGGTTTGCTGCATACTCATATTCATACAACCCTAAGCGCCACCGAACCTTAAGTGTGTAGACCCTACGGGTTCGGGAGACATGGAGACATGACCGAGACGGCTCTCGGCAATAACCAACAGCGGGATCTGGATACCCATGTAGGCTCCCACATGCTCCTCGATGATTTCATCGGTTGAACCACGATGTCGAGGATTCAAACAACCCGTATACAATTCCCTTTGCCAATCGGTATTTTACTTGCCCGAGATTCGATCGTCGGTATCCCAATACCTCGCTCAATCTCGCTCCGGCAAGTCACTTTACTCGCATCGTAATGCATGATCCCGTGACCAAACACTTGGTCACTTTGAGCTCATTATGATGATGCACTACCGAGTGGGCCCAGTGATACCTCTCCGTCATACGGAGTGACAAATCGATCTCGATCCGTGTCAACCCAATGCACACTTTCGGAGATACCTGTAATGCACCTTTATAGTTACCCAGTTACGTTGTGATGTTTGGTACACCCAAAGCACTACTACGGTATCCGGGAGTTACACGATCTCATGGTCTAAGGAAGAGATACTTGACATTGGAAAAGCTCTAGCAAAACGAACTACACGATCTTGTGCTATGCTTAGGATTGGGTCTTGTCCATCACATCATTCTCCTGTGATCACGTTATTAACGACATACAAAGTCCATAGTCAGGAAACCATGACTATCTGTTGATCAACGAGCTAGTCAACTAGAGGCTCACTAGGGACATATTGTGGTCTATGTATTCACGCGTGTATTACGATTTCCGGATAATACAATTATAGCATGAATAAAAGACAATTATCATGAACAAGGAAATATAATAATACTTTTATTATTGCCTCTAGGGCATATTTCCAACAGTCTCCCACTTGCACTAGAGTCAATAATCTAGTTACATTGTGATGAATCGAACACCCATAGAGTTCTCGTGTTGATCATGTTTTGCTCATGGAAGAGGTTTAGTCAACGGATCTGCGACATTCAGATCCGTATGCACTTTGCAAATTTCTATGTCTCCATCTTGAACATTTTCACGAATGGAGTTGAAGCGACGCTTGATGTGCTCGGTCTTCTTGTGAAACCTGGGCTCCTTGGCAAGTGCAATAGCTCCGGTGTTGTCACAGAAGAGTTTGATCGGCCCCGACGCATTGGGTATGACTCCTAGGTCGGTGATGAACTCCTTCACCCAAATTGCTTCATGTGCTGCCTCCGAGGCTGCCATGTACTCCGCTTCACATGTAGATCCCGCCACGACGCTCGCTTGCAGCTGCACCAGCCATCGCTCCACCATTAAACATATACACGTATCCGGTTTGTGACTTTGAGTCATCCAGATCTGTGTCGAAGATAGCATCGACGTAACCCTTTACGACGAGCTCTTCGTCACCTCCATAAACGAGAAACATGTCCTTTGTCCTTTTCAGGTACTTCAGGATATTCTTGACCGCTGTCCAGTGTTCCTTGCCGGGATTACTTTGGTATCTTCCTACCAAACTCACGGCAAGGTTTACATCAGGTCTGGTACACATCATGGCATACATAATAGATCCTATGGCTGAGGCATAGGGGATGACACTCATCTCTTCTTTATCTTTTGCCGTGGTCGGGCATTAAGCCGAGCTCAATTTCACACCTTGCAAAACAGGCAAGAACCCTTTCCTGGACTGATCCATTTTGAACTTCTTCAAAATTTTATCAAGGTATGTGCTTTGTGAAAGACCTATGAGGCGTCTCGATCTATCCCTATAGATTTTGATGCCTAATATGTAAGCAGCTTCTCCAAGGTCCTTCATTGAAAAACTCTTATTCAAGTAGGCCTTAATGCTGTCCAAGAGTTCTATATCATTTCCCATCAGAAGTATGTCATCTACATATAATATGAGAAATGCTACAGAGCTCCCACTCACTTTCTTGTAAACGCAGCTTCTCCATAAGTGCAAGATAAACCCAAACGCTTTGATCATCTCATCAAAGCGAATGTTCCAACTCCGAGATGCTTGCACCAGCCCATAAATGGATCGCTGGAGCTTGCATACCTTGTTAGCATTCTTAGGGTCGACTAAACCTTCCGGCTGCATCATATACAGTTCTTCCTTAAGATAACCGTTAAGGAACACTGTTTTGACGTCCATCTGCCATATCTCATAATCATAGTATGCGGCAATTGCTAACATGATTCAGACGGACTTAAGCTTCGCTACGGGAGAGAAAGTATCATCGTAGTCAATCCCTTGAACTTGCCGATAACCCTTAGCGACAAGTCGAGCTTTATAGATGGTGACATTACCATCCGCGTCCGTCTTCTTCTTAAAGATCCATTTGTTTTCTATCGTCGCCGATCATCGGGCAAGTCTCACAAAGTCCATACTTTGTTTTCATACATGGATCCTATCTCGGATTGCATGGCTTCAAGCCATTTGTTGGAATCTAGGCCCGCCATCGCTTCTTCATAGTTCGTAGGTTCACTGTTGTCTAACAACATGATTTCCAGGACAGGGTTGCCGTACCACTCTAGTGCGGAACGTGTCCTAGTGGACCCACAGTTCAAGAGCAACTTGATCCGAAGTACCTTGATCATCATCATTAATTTCCTCTCCGGTTGGTGTAGGCACCACAGGAACATTTTCCCGAGCTGCACTACTTTCCGGTTCAAGAGGTAGTACTTCATCGAAGTTCTACTTTCCTCCCACTTACTCCTTTCGAGAGAAACTCTTTTTCCGAGAAAGGATCCGTTCTTGGCAACAAAGATCTTGCCTTCGGATCTAAGGTAGAAGGTATACCCAATGGTTTCCTTAGGGTATCCTATGAAGACGCATTTTTCCGATTTGGGTTCGAGCTTTTCAGGTTGAAGTTTCTTGACATAAGCATCGCATCCCCAAACTTTTAGAAACGACAGCTTAGGTTTCTTCCCAAACCATAATTCATACGGTGTCGCCTCAACGGATTTAGACGGTGCCCTATTTAAAGTGAATGTAGCTGTCTCTAGAGCGTATCCCCAAAATGATAGCGGTAAATCTGTAAGAGACATCATAGATCGCACCATGTCCAATAGAGTGCGATTACGACGTTCGGACACCTTTATTACCGAGGTATTCCAGCGGCGTGAGTTGTGAAACGATTCCACATTTCCTTAAGTGTGTACCAAATTCGTGACTTAAATAGTCTCCTCCACGAACTGATCTAAAGAGCTTTATTTTTCGTTCACGTTGATTCTCTACCTCATTCTGAAATTCCTTGAACTTTTCAAAGGTCTCAGACTTTTGTTTCATCAAGTAGACATACCCATATCTACTCAAGTCATCAGTGAGAGTGAGAACATAACAATATCCTCCGCGAGCCTCAACGCTCATTGGACCGCACACATTGGTATGTATGATTTCCAATAAGTTGGTTGCTCGCTACATTGTCCCGGAGAACGGAGTCTTGGTCATCTTGCCCATGAGGCATGGTTCGCATGTGTCAAATGATTCATAATCGAGTGACTCCAAAAGTCCATCAGCATGGAGCTTCTTCATGCGCTTGACACCAATGTGACCAAGGCGGCGATTACCACAAGTATGTGGGACTATCGTTATCAACTTTACATCTTTTGGTATTCACACTATGAATATGTGTAATATTACGTTCGAGATTCATTAAGAATAAACCATTGACCATCGGAGCATGACCATAAAACATATCTCTCATATAAATAGAACAACAATTATTCTCGGATTTAAATGAGTAGCCATCTCGCATTAAACAAGATCCAGATACAATGTTCATGCTCAAACTTGGCACTAAATAACAATTATTGAGGTTCATAACTAATCCCGTGGGTAAATGTAGAGGTAGCGTGTCGACGGCGATCACATCGACCTTGGAACCATTCCCGACGCCAAGATCGTCACCTCGTCCTTTGCCGCCTCCGCTTATTCCGCAGCTCTGCTGTGAGTTACAAATATGAGCAACAAGACCGTATCAAATACCTGTGAGTTACTACGAGTAATCGGTAAGGTACACATCAATTACATGTATATCAAATATACCTTTAGTGTTGCCGGCCTTCTTATCCGCTAAGTATTTGGGGCAGTTCCGCTTCCAAAGTGACCCTTCCCTTGCAATAAAAGCACTAGGCCTCGTGCTTGGGTCCATTCCTTGACTTCTTCCCGTAATCGGCTTATCGGGCGCGGCAACCTCCTTGCCGTCCTTCTTGAAGTTCTTCTTGCCCTTGCCCTTCTTGAACTTAGTGGTCTTATTGACCATCAACACTTGATGTTATTTCTTGATTTCAACCTCTCACGACTTTCAGCATTAAGAATACTTCGGGAATGGTCTTCACCATCCTCGCATATTGTAGTTCATCACAAAGCTCTTGTAGCTTGGTGGGAGCGATCAAGGATTCATCAATGACCGCCTCGTCTGGAGGTTAATGTCCATTTGGGACAGGCGGTTGTGCAACCTGACATTTTGAGTATGTGCTCACTAATGTAACTGTTTTCCTCCATCTTACAACTATAGAACTTGTCGGAGACTTCATATCTCTCGACCCGGGCATGAGCTTGGAAAACCATTTTCAGCTCCTCGAACATCTCATATGCTCCGTGTTGCTCAAAACGCTTTTGGAGCCCCGGTTCTAAGTTGTAAAGCATGCCGCATCGAACGAGGGAGTAATCATCAAGACGAGATTGCCAAGCATTCATAATGTCTTGGTTCTGCAGGATGGGTGCATCACCTAAGCGGTGCTTCTAGGACATATTGTTTCTTGGCTTCTATGAGGATGATCCTCGTGTTCGGAACCAGTCTGAATAGTTGCTGCCATCGTCTTTCAGCTTGGTTTTCTCTAGGAACGCGTTGAAGTTCATGGTGACATGAGCGTTGGCCATTTGATCTACAAGACATATTTTGCAAAGACTTTAGACTAAGTTCATGATAATTAAGTTCATCTAATCAAATTGTTTAATGAACTCCCACTCAGATTTGATATCCCTCTAGTCCTCTAAGTGTTACATGATCCGAGTCGACTAGGCCGTGTCCGATCATCACGTGAGACGGACTAGTCATCGTCGGTGAACATCTCCGTGTTGATCATATCTTCCATACGACTCATGTTCGACCTTTTCGGTCTCTTGTGTTCCGAGGCCATGTCTGTACATGCTAGGCTCAATCAAGTTAACCTAAGTGTATTGCATGTGTAAAACTGTCTTACACCCGTTGTATGTGAACGTAAGGATCTATCACACCCGATCATCACGTGGTGCTTCGAAACGACGAACTTTAGCAACGGTGCATAGTTAGGGAGAACACTTTATTGAAATTGTTATGAGGGATCATCTTATTTACTACCGTCGTTCTAAGTAAACAAGATGCATAAAACATAATAACATCACATGCAATTATATAAAGTAGTGACATGATATGGCCAATATCATATAGCTCCTTTGATCTTCAGGGCTCCATGATCATCTTGTCACCGGCATGACACCATGATCTCCATCATCATGATCTCCATCATCGTGTCTCCATGAAGTTGCTCGCCAACTATTACTTCTACTACTATGGCTAACGCGTTTAGCAATAAAGTAAAGTAATTTACATGGCGCTCTTCAATGACACGAGGTCATACAAAAAATAAAGACAACTCCTATGGCTCCTGCCGGTTGTCATACTCATCGACATGCAAGTCGTGATTCCTATTACAAGAACATGATCTCATACATCACAATATATTATTCATCATTCATCACAACTTCGGCCATATCACATCACATGACAATTGCTGCAAAAACAAGTTAGACGTCCTCTAATTGTTGTTGCATCTTTTACGTGGCTGCAATTGGGTTCTAGCAAGAACGCTTTTCTTACCTACGAATAACCACAACGTGATTTTGTCAACTTCTATTTACCCTTCATAAGGACCCTTTTCATCGAATCCGCTCCAACTAAAGTGGGAGAGACAGACACCGCCAGCCACCTTATGCAACTAGTGCATGTCACCGGTGGAACCGGTCTCACGTAAGCGCACGTGTAAGGTTGGTCCGGCCGCTTCATCCCACAATACCGCTGAAGCAAGATAAGACTAGTAGCGGCAAGCAAGTTGACAAGATCTACGCCCACAACAAAATTGTGTTCTACTCGTGCAATAGAGAACTACGATATACCTAGCTCATGATGCCACTTTGTTGGGGAACGTTGCAGAAAAATTAAAATTTTTCCTACGGTTTCACCAAGATCCATCTATGAGTTCATCTAGCAACGAGTCATGGAAGAGTGATTGCATCTACATACCACTTGTAGATCGCAGACGGAAGCGTTCAATGGAACGGGGATGATGGAGTCGATTTCGCCGTGATTCAGATCACCGATGACCTAGTGCCGAACGGACATCACCTCCGCGTTCAACACACGTACGGAGCGGATGACGTCTCCTCCTTCTTGATCCAGCAAGGGGAAGGAGAGGTTGATGATGATCCAGCAGCACAACGGCGTGGTGGTGGATGCAGCAGAACTCCGGCAGGGCTTCGCTAAGCAACTACGGGAGGAGGAGGAGGTGTAGCGGAGAGGGGAGGTGCCAAGGGCTTCTGGGTGCGGCCACCCCTCCCTCCCCTCCCTTTATATAGGTGCAAAAGAGGGGGGGAGGGCGCAGCCTTGCCCCTTCCTCCAAGGAAGGGGTGCGGCCAAGAGGGGGGGAGGAGTCCATCCTCCCCAAGGCACCCTGGAGGTGCCTTCCCTTTAGGACTCTTCCCTCCCAAGTCTCCTTGGCGCATGGGCCCTTTTGGGGCTGGTGCCCTTGGCCCATATAGGCCAAGGCGCACCCCTACAGCCCATGTGGCCCCTCGGCAGGTGGACCCCCAGTGGACCCTCGGACCCCTTTTCGGCACTCCCGTTACAATACCGATAATGCCCAAACTTTTCCGCGACCAAAATAAGACTTCCTATATATAAATCTTTACCTCCGGACCATTCCGAACTCCTCGTGACGTCCGGGATCTCACCCGGACTCGAACAACATTCGGTTTGCTGCATACTCATATTCATACAACCCTAAGCGCCACCGAATCTTATGTGTAGACCCTACGGGTTCGGGAGACATGCAGACATGACCGAGACGGCTCTCGGGCAATAACCAACAGCGGATCTGGATACCCATGTAGGCTCCCTACATGCTCCTCGATGATTTCATCGGTTGAACCACGATGTCGAGGATTCAAACAACCCGTATACAATTCCCTTTGCCAATCGGTATTTTACTTGCCCGAGATTCGATCGTCGGTATCCCAATACCTCGCTCAATCTCGCTGCCGGCAAGTCACTTTACTGCATACCGTAATGCATGATCCCGTGACCAAACACTTGGTCACTTTGAGCTCATTATGATGATGCACTACCGAGTGGGCCCGGTGATACCTCTCCGTCATACACGGAGTGACAAATCCCAGTCTCGATCCGTGTCAACCCAATGACACTTTCGGAGATACCGTAATGCACCTTTATAGTCACCCGATTACGTTGTGACGCTTTGGTACACCCAAAGCACTCCCTACGGTATCCGGGAGTTACACGATCTCATGGTCTAAGGAAGAGATACTTGACATTGGAAAATCTCTAGCAAAACGAACTACACGATCTTGTGCTATGCTTAGGATTGGGTCTTGTCCATCACATCATTCTCCTAATGATGTGATCACGTTATCAACGACATCCAAAGTCCATAGTCAGGAAACCATGACTATCTCGTTGATCAACGAGCTAGTCAACTAGAGGCTCACTAGGGACATATTGTGGTCTATGTATTCACACGTGTATTACGATTTCCGGATAATACAATTATAGCATGAATAAAAGACAATTATCATGAACAAGGAAATATAATAATACTTTTATTATTGCCTCTAGGGCATATTTCCAACAGGAACTTCGCCGCCGGAACATGGATGCACTTCACACTCCTATCGTTGGAGAAACCCCCGAGGCCCGTGCCTTGGAAGACGCCAAGGCCATTAACTTGGCTGAGCGCACTCGACTGGAGAATTTCCAGCGAGCACTCGACGAGCAAGCGTGACAACGGGTCCCATCATCTAGTCGACGTCAGCTCTTTCGGCCACTAACTCAGGTATATCGAACACCGATTCAAAATTTAGCAGCCGCGGCCCGTATAGCAGAGTCGATTCAGCCTTCCCAGTCCGAGGCTGGCAGAGGCTTGTTGTAGATCAGGGATTTACTTCGGGCAGCAGGAAACCAGAATTCAGCTGTTTCGCAGTCGCGGAACAGGATCCACAGCAAATCCGTTGTTGCAGATACAGTTGAGTCGGCTCACAGCCCAAGGTTGCCCTCGAGGCGTGAGGGACGCGAGGACCGACGAGATCAATATAGGAACCGTGAGCAGTATGATCACCGATTCGACCGCGATGATCGACGTCGAGTGCCCACCCTTCCCCCAAGGAGTGGGTCATACGTGCCTCGGCAACAGGATGACAGACGCCCTCACAGTGCTGGGCGAAGGATTCCAGTCAACCCCAGAGAACCAGGCTTTGATGCGAGATCCATTCTCGTTCAGGGTTTGGTCGACAGGAACAGAGCTAACCGAGGAGGTCGTGACAAAGATGCCCCCACTAGCAGCAGAGCGCACGTCTCAGGACCAGAGTGCTTCAGTAGAGCCATCAGGGCCGCAGTGATTCCTCCCAACTTCAGGTTGGCGACTGGAGTCAGCAAGTTCACTGGTGAGTCCAAACCTGATACTTGGCTTGAGGACTACCGAGTGGCTGTTCAGATCGGCGGCGGCAATGATGAAGTGGCCATGAAACACTTACCTCTTATGTTGGAGGGCTCGGCCAGAGCATGGCTGAACCAGTTAGCACCCAGCAGCATTTACACTTGGGAAGATCTTTCCCGAGTGTTTGTCAAAACATTTGAAGGAACCTGCAAGCGACCAGCAGGGTTGACAGAATTGCAAACCTGCGTGCAGAAGACAAATGAAACTTTGAGGGATTACATCCAGAGATGGATCACATTGCATCACACAGTGGAGAACGTGTCGGATCACCAGGCAGTTTGTGCCTTTAAGGAAGGCGTTAGGTACAGAGAATTGAATTTGAAATTTGGTCGAACCGGAGACATGACTTTGAGTCGAATGATGGAGATTGCCACCAAGTATGCTAATGGCGAAGAGGAGGATCGGCTCCGGAGTGGTAAGCATAATTCAATCGCTCATGAGACCGGAGGAAATTCCAGTCGGAAGCAGAAGCGGAAAGCCGAGCCAGCTGCTCCTGGAGAAGCCTTGGCTGTGACTCAAGGAAAGTTTAAGGGGAAGCCCAAGGGGCCTTGGAACCCCAAAAAAGTGAAGGATCAAGACAGAACTGATGTATTGGACTTGCCATGCCACATTCACACAAAGAAAGATGAAGAGGGTAAGCTCATTTACCCAAAGCATACCACTCGACAAAGGTCGGCTTTCGATCCAGCAGCCTGTGGGAAGCAGCTCAAGGATAAGGAAAAGGAGTCGGACAAAGTTGAGAACAAGGAAGATAGTGATGATGGATACCCCCAGGTCAATTCCACCTTGATGATTTTTGCTGACGTTGAGAGCAAAATTCGATTGAAAGTTATCAACCGAGAAGTGAATATGGTCGCTCGGCGCCCTTGACCATTTGAAATGGTCTCGGACTGCCATCACATTTGACCGGTCGATCATCCGACGACATAGCCACCCCCGGGAGGCAAGCTTTGGTGGTCGACCCAGTCGTCGAAGGCACTCGACTGACTAAAGTTTTGATGGATGGTGGTAGTGGTTTGAATATTCTGTATGCATAGACACTAAAAGGGATGGGCATTCCGATGTCCAGACTCAGTATCAGCAACATGAGCTTCCATGGAGTCATTCCCGGAAAGAAGGCCGAGTCACTCGGTAAGATTGCTCTTGATGCGGTTTTCGGAGATCACAAGAATTTCCGCAAAGAAAAGTTGACGTTTGAAGTAGTGGATTTTCAGAGTGCTTATCACGCTATTCTGGGAAGGCCAGCGTATGCACGTTTCATGGCTCGACCATGTTATGTATACCTTAAGCTGAAGATGCCAGGTCGCAAAGGTGTGATGACTGTCACCGGCAATCGGAAGAAAGCGGAAGAGTGTTTCCAGAAAGGCTCAAAGATCGCCAATGCTCAGATGGTAGTGGTAGAGCTGCAGGAATACCAGAAAACGACAGACCCGAGTGATTTGTTGCGAGCCAAGAAGCCCGCTACAGAATCAGCGTTTCAGTCGTCCGGTGAGACAAAGCCGATTCACATTCACCCGACCGATCCCAATGCTGTTCCGACTCATATCTCAACAACACTCGACTCTAAATAGGAAGAAGCGCTCACCCAGTTCCTCCGTGAGAACTGGGACATCTTCACATGGAAACCTTCTGACATGCCAGGTGTTCCCAGGGGACTGGCTGAGCATCGTTTACGAGTCGACGCGAAGGCAAAACCGGTCAAGGAACATCTTCGACGGTCCGCCGTACAGAAGAGAAAAGCAATCGATGAAGAAGTGGCTCGACTCCTTGCAGCGGAGTTTATCCGAGAAATTTACCACTCCGAGTGGCTCGCCAATGTTTTCATGGTCCCCAAGAAGGACAAGTCGCTCCGCATGTGCATTGACTTCAAACATATCAATCGGGCCTACCCGAAAGATCATTTTCCTCTCCCCTGTATCGACCAAATAGTCGACTCGACTGCTGGATGTGAGCGCCTGTCTTTTTTTTAGACGCCTATTCCGGTTACCATCAGATCCGTATGTATGGACCCGACGAGATCAAAACAACTTCCATCACTCCATTCGGGTGCTTCTGCTATGTCACCATGCCATTTGGCCTCAAGAATGCCGGAGCCACATTCATGAGGATGATTCAGAAGTGTTTGCTCATTCAAATCAGTCGGAATGTGGAAGCATACATGTATGATATTGTGGTGAATTCACGGAAGGGTTCCGACCTGCTGACTAACCTTGCTGAGACATTTGCCAACCTCAGGAGGTATGATATCAAGCTTAATCCATCAAAGTGCACATTTGGAGTTCCTGGCGGAAAGCTACTCGGTTTTCTTGTTTCCGAACGAGGAATCGATGCCAATCCAGAAAAAGTTGGTACTATACTCCGAATGAAACGTCCTGTGCGTGTGCATGATGTCCAGAAGCTTACTGGTTGCTTGGCTGCTTTAAGTCAATTCATCTCTCGACTCAGTGAAAGGGCATTGCCTCTCCACCGATTGATGAAGAAGTCAGACAAGTTCGAGTGGACTCCTGAAGCTGATGCATCGTTTGCAGAGTTAAAAACTCTGCTTTCCACCCAGCCGGTGCTTGCTGCCCCAATCAGCAAAGAGCCTTTGCTGCTTTACATTGCAGCCACGGGACAAGTTGTCAGTACAGTACTTACGGTCGAGCAGGAAGAAGAAGGAAAAGCCTTTAAAGTTCAATGCCGAGTATATTATATTTCTGAAGTTTTGACCCCATCAAAGCAAAGATACCCTCATTATCAGAAGCTTTATATGGGATTTATATGACCACTAAGAAGGTTGCTCATTACTTCTCTGATCATTCCATTACAGTCGTCAGCGACGCTCCATTGTCAGAGATTCTCGCACAGAGATGCAACTGGTCGAGTGGCAAAATGGGTGATTGAACTCCTTCCCCTAGATATCAAGTTTGAGGCAAAGAAAGCCATCAAGTCCCAAGCAATAGCAGATTTTGTCGCCAAGTGGATTGAACAACAATTGCCGACTCAAGTTCACCCGGAGCACTGGATCATGTTCTTTGACGGTTCCAAGATGCTGAATGGTTCCGCTGCTGGGGTAGTGTTAGTTTCTCCCCGAGGAGATAAGCTCAGATATGTTCTTCAAATTCACTTTGATTCCTCCAACAACGAAGCAGAATATGAAGCACTTTTGTATGGGTTGCGTATGGCCATTTCACTCGGCGTCCGTCGCCTTATGGTCTATGGCGACTCAGATTTGGTGGTTAATCAAGTGATGAAGGAATGGGACATCAGAATTCCGGCCATGACTCGTTACTGCAATGCAGTGAGAAAGCTAGAGAAGAAATTCGAGGGGTTAGAGCTTCATCATATACCCCGACTGAAAAATCAAGCAGCTGATGATTTGGCGAAAATAGGTTCCAAGAGAGAAGCCATTCCCAACAATGTGTTTTTGGAACACATTCACACACCATCAGTTCAAGAGGATCTATTCACTGAAGAAGTTCCGCAACCAAAAAGTGCCACGGATCCGACTGAGGTTGAGGTTCCAGCGGTGGTCGACCTGATCATGGAAGTCTTGGTCATCACTCCTGACTGGACGGTGCCGTACATCACGTACATCCTAAGGAAAGAACTCCTAGAGAATAAAGAAGAGGCTCGATAGATCGTCCGTCGATCCAAGGCCTTTACTGTGATAAAGGGACAGTTATACAGAGAAAGCGCGACTGGAGTCAGACAGAAGTGTATAACACCAGAAGAAGGTTAGATAATTCTTGATGATATCCACTTGGGGACTTGTGGTCACCATGCGTCCTCTCGGACCATTGTGGCTAAAGCATACCGAGCGGGGTTTTACTGGCCAAGAGCAAATGAAATGGCGAAAGAGATAGTCGATAAGTGTGAAGGCTGTCAGTTCTATTCCAATATGTCACACAAACCAGCCTCAGCCTTGAAGACCATTCCACTCGTCTGGCCCTTCGCTGTTTGGGGATTGGATATGATTGGACCGCTGAGAACTGGCAGGAGCGGCTTCACTCACGTGCTAGTAGCAGTCGACAAATTTACGAAATGGATCGAAGCTAAGCCTATCAAGAATCTCGATGCATGCACTGCTATCAGTTTCATCAGAGAGTTGATATTCAGATATGGAGTACCGCATAGCATCATCAAAGATAATGGGTCGAACTTCGATTCCGACAAATCCAGAGCCTTTTGCGCCTCTCAAGGCACACGAGTCGACTATGCTTCAGTCGCTCACCCCCAGTCGAATGGACTAGCGGAAAGAGCAAACGGTCTAATCCTCAAAGGGCTGAAACCCGGATTGATGCGCGATCTCAAGCACGCAGCAGGTGCGTGGGTCGACGAACTTCCATCCGTTCTTTGGGGATTAATGACTACCCCTAACCGATCAACTGGACGAACTCCATTCTTTTTGGTCTATGGGGCTGAAGCAGTTCTGCCGAGTGACTTGCTTCACAATGCACCCCGAGTCTAGCTCTACTCTGACGATGAAGCAGAACAAGCCCGGTAGGACACAGTTGACCTCCTAGAAGAGGAAAGAGAGATGGCCCTGGTCCGATCGACTATCTACCAGCAAGACTTGCGTCGATTCCATGCCAGAAGTGTGAAGAGTCGAGCCTTCCAAGAAGGAGACTTGGTCCTCCGAGTAGATCAACAGAAGCCACACAAGCTCGCTCCCACTTGGGAAGGCCCCTTCATCGTCACCAGAGTTCTCCACAATGGAGCGTACCACCTTTACAATGTTGATCGCCAGATTGATGAGCCACGAGCTTGGAATGCGGAGCTGCTCCGCCCCTTTGATACTTAAGTACTCACTCGGATCAGATGTAATAAGAAATACCTCCGTAGTTTATTTATCAAAGACAAGAGTATTATAATTTTCCCAGTGATTGTTGTTGCTTTTGTTTACGTGAGAAACCCCCCAGTGGGTCGCTTAGCTGCGAATCCGTTTCGCCTAAGTTTGTAATTTTTTTTTTCCTACCGAGTGGTGAGCGAGCCTCCCACTCGGGAGCTTAGCTGCGAATCCGTTTCATGTAAGTATTTAAAAAATCCTACCGAGTGGTGAGCCAGCCTCCCACTCGGGGGCTTACCTGCAGTCCAAGTACTCGCCTAAGTATTTAAAAAATCCTACCGAGTGGTGAGCCAGCCTCCCACCCGGGGGCTTAGCTGTAGTCAAGTACTCGCCTAAGTTTAAAAAATCCTACCGAGTGGTGAGCTAGCCTCCCACTCGGGGGCTTAGCTGCAGTCCAAGTACTCGCCTAAGTTTGAAAAATCCTACCGAGTGAAGAGCGATCCTCTCACTCGGGGGCTTAGCTGCAGTCCAGTACTCGCCTAAGTTTAAAAAATCCTACCGAGTGGTGAGCCAGCCTCCCACTCGGGGGCTTAGCTGCAGTCCAAGTACTCGCCTAAGTTTGAGAAATCCTACCGAGTGAAGAGCGATCCTCTCACTCGGGGGCTTAGCTGCAGTCCAATACTCGCTGATACGTCCATTTTGCATCATGATTTTATGTCAATATTTATTGCATTATGGGCTGTTATATCACGTTATGTCACAATACTTATGGCTATTCTCTCTTATTTTACAAGGTTTACATGAAGAGGGAGAATGCCATTTGGAATTCGGGTGGAAAAGGAGCAAATATTGAAGGACTATTCAAACAACTCCAAAAGTCCTGAAACTCCACGGAATACCTTAGAATAAATAAAGAAAAATCATCGCCAAAGATGAAGGCCAGGGGGGCCACACCCTGCTCACGAGGGTGGGGGGCCCCCTGGCGCGCCCCCTACCTCGTGGGCCCCCTGGTGGCTCTCCGACGTCCATCTTCTCCCATATGAAGTCTTTCGATGAGAAAAAAATAGAAGAGAACCTTTCGACGAGACTCCGCCACGAGGTGGAACCTTGGCGGAACCAATCTAGGGCTCCGGCAGAGCTTTTCTGCCGGGGACACTTCCCTCCGGGAGGGGAAATCATCACCATCGTCATCACCAACGCTCCTCTCATCGGGAGAGGGCAATCTCCATCAACATCTTCATCAGCACCATCTCATCTCCAAACCCTAGTTCATCTCTTGTATCTAATTCCTGTCTCCAAGTCCGGGATTGGTGCTAGTAGGTTGCTAGTAGTGTTGATTACTCTTTGTAGTTGATGCTAGTTGGTTTATTTGGTGGAAGATCATATGTTCAGATCCTATATGCACATTATTACCCCTCTGGTTATGAACATGAATATGCTTTGTGAGTAGTTACGTTTGTTCCTGAGGACAAGGGAGAAGTCTTGCTATTAGTAGTCATGTGAATTTGGTATTCGTTCGATATTTTGATAAGATGTATGTTGTCTAACCTCTAGTGGTGTTATGTGAACGTCGACTACATAACACTTCACCATTATTTGGGCCTAGAGGAAGGCATTGGGAAGTAATAAGTAGATGATGGGTTGCGGTGTGAAGCTTAAACCCTAGTTTATGCGTTGCTTAAATAAGGGCTGATTTGGATCCACATTTCATGCTATGGTTAGGTTTACCTTAATACTTTTGTTGTAGTTGCGGATGCTTGCAGTAGAGGTTAATCATAAGTGGGATGCTTGTCCAAGTAAGGGCAGTACCCAAGCACCGGTCCACCCACATATCAAATTATCAAAGTACCGAACGCGAATCATATGAGCGTGATGGAAACTAGCTTGACAATATTCCCATGTGTCCTCGGGAGCGCTTTTCCTATTATAAGAGTTTGTCCAGGCTTGTCCATTGATACAAAAAGGATTGGGCCACCTTGCTGCACTTTTTACTTTTGTTACTTGCTGCTCTTTACAGTTTATCCTATCACAAAACTATCTGTTACCACTTATTTCAGTACCCGGAGAGAATACCTTGCTGAAAACCGCTTATCATTTCCTTCTGCTCCTCGTTGGGTTCGGCACTCTTACTTATTGAAAGGACTACGATAGATCCCCTATACTTGTGGGTCATCAAGACTCTTTTCTGGCGCCGTTGCCGGGGAGTGAAGCGCCTTTGGTAGGTGGAATTTGGCAAGGAAAAATTTATTTAGTGTGCTGAAATTTTCTGTCACTTGTTACTATGGAAAGTAATTGTTTGAGTGGCTTGTTCGGGGTATCTTCACCCCGTCCGGTTGAGCCAAGGGTTGCTCCTCAACCTACTGAACCTATTGAAAATGAAACTCCTTTTGGAATTCCTTCAGGTATGATGGAAAAACTGCTAGCTAACACTTTCGCAGGAGATGGAACAAAGCATCCCGATTTAACATCTACGCTTTGTGGATGATATTTGTGGACTATTTAAGCTTGCGGTATACCCGATGATGTTGTTAAGAAGAAGGCTTTCCTTTATCTTTAGAGGGAGACGCATTGACATGGTATAGGCTATGTGATGATACGAGATCATGGAACTATAAAAGAGTGAAATTGGAATTTCATCAAAAGTATTACCCTATGCATCTTGTTCATCGTGATCGCAATTATATATATATAATTTTTGGCCTCACGAAGGAGAAAGCATCGCTCAAGCTTGGGGGAGGCTTAAATTAATGTTATATTCATGCCCCAATCATGATCTCTCAAAATTGACAATTCTCCAGAATTTTTATGTTCGGCTTTCTGATAACAATCGCACCATGCTCGATACTTCTTGTGCTGGCTCTTTTATGATGAAGCCTATTGAATTTGGATGGAATTTATTGGATAGAATTAAACACAACTCTGAAGATTGGGACCTCGACGAAGGTAAGGAGTCAGGTATGACACCTAAGTTTGATTGTGTTAAATCTTTTATGGATACCGATATTTTCCTTAAGTTTAGCACTAAATATGGACTTGACTCTGATATAGTAGCTTCTTTACGTGAATCTTTTGCTACTTATGTTGATCTCCCCAAGGAGAAGTGGTTTAAATATCATCCTCCCATAGAAGTAAAAGTAGCTGCACCTATCAAAGTTGAAGAAAATATTGTCACTTATAATGATCCTATTGTTCCTACTTCTTATGTTGAGAAACCCCCTTTCCCTGTTAGAATGAAGGATCATGCTAAAGCTTCAACTGTTGTTCATAAAAGCAATATTAGGACTTATACACCTCCTGAAGAAGTCAAAGTAGAACCTAATATTGCCATTGTTAAAGATCTCTTGTCTGATAATATCGATGGGCATGTTATTCAATTCCAGGGTGAAACTGCTAGAATTGCTAAACCTTGTGATCTGAGATAAACATAGACCTGTGGTAGGCGTGCACATTATTTTTGTTAAAATAGGAGATCATTGTTATCATGGCTTGTGTGATATGGGTGCTAGTGCTAGTGTTATACCCATTGACTTATACAAAGAAATTATGCATGAGATTGCACCTGCTGAGTTAGAAGAAATTGATGATACAATTAAACTTGCAAATAGAGATACTATATCTCCAATGGGAATTGTTAGAGATGTTGAAGTCTTGTGTGGGAAAACCAAATATCCTGCTAATTTTCTTGTTCTTGGTTCTCCACAAGATAGCTTTTGTCCCATTATATTTGGTAGACCCTTCTTGCGTCTTTATTAATGCTACGATAGATTGCAAAAGAATGTTGTTCCTGTTGGCTTGGATGATATGGTTCATGAGTTTAATTTCTCTAAATTTAGTAAACAACATCGTGAGGAAGAATTGCCTAGTAAGGATGAAATTATTGGTCTTGCTTCTATTGCTGTACCTCCTAGTGATCCTTTAGAACACTACTTGCTAGACCATGAAAATGATATGTTCATGAATGAAAGAAGGGAAATAGATGAAGTATTCTTTAAATAGGAACCTATTCTGCAACACAATTTTCCTGTTGAAATCCTAGGGGATCCCCCTCCACCCAAGGGTGATCCCGTATTTGAGCTTAAACCGTTGCCTGATAATCTTAAATATGCTTATCTTGATGAAAAGAAAATATATCCTGTCATTATTAGCGCTAACCTTTCAGAGCATGAAGAGGAAAGATTATTGAAAACTCTGAAGAAGCACCGTGCTGCTATTGGATATACTCTGGATGATCTTAAGGGCATTAGTCCCACTCTATGTCAACATAAAATAAATTTGGAAGCTGATGCCAAACCAGTTTGTGATCCTCAATGACGTTTGAATCCTAAAATGAAAGAAGTTGTAAGAAAAGAAATACTCAAGCTTCTGGAGGCAGGTATAATTTATCCCGTTACTGATAGTCAGTGGGTAAGTCCTGTCCACTGTGTCCCTAAGAAGGGAGGTATTACAGTTCTCCCTAATGATAAAGATGAATTGATCCCTCAAAGAATTATCACAGGTTATAGTATGGTAATTGATTTCCGTAAATTAAATAAGGCTACTAAGAAAGATCATTAACCTTTACATTTTATTGATCAAATGCTAGAAAGACTATGCAAACATACACATTATTGCTTTCTAGATGGTTATTCTGGTTTCTCTCAAATACCTGTGTCGGCTAAAGATCAATAAAAGACTACTTTTACATGCCCTTTTGGTACTTTTGCTTATAGACGTATGCCTTTTGGTTTATGTAATGCACCTGCTACCTTTCAAAGATGCATGATGTCTATATTCTCTGACTTTTGCAAAAAGATTTGTGAGGTTTTCATGCACGACTTTTCCGTCTATGGTTCCTCTTTTGATGATTGCTTAAGCAATCTTGATCGAGTTTTGCAGAGATGTGAAGAAACTAATCTTGTTTTGAATTTGGAAAAGTTCCACTTTATGGTTAATGAAGGTATTGTCTTGGGGCACAAAGTTTCTGAAAGAGGTATTGAAGTTGATAAAGCCAAGGTTGATGCTATTGAAAAGATGCCATGTCCAAAGGACATCAAAGGTATAAGAAGTTTCCTTGGTCACGCCGGATTTTATAGGAGGTTCATTAAGGACTTCTCAAAAATCTCTCGGCCTCGACTAATTTATTACAAAAAGATGAACTGTTTGTCTTTGATGATGATTGTGCGAAGCATTTGAAATACTTAAGAACGCACTAGTCTCTTTTGTTGTTCACCACCTGATTGGAATTTACCCTTTGAAATTATGTGTGATGCTAGTGATTATGTCAGAGGTGCTGTTCTAGGGCGGAGAGTTGATAAGAAATTAAATGTTATCCATTATGCTAGTAAGACTCTAGATAGTGCTCAAAGAAATTATGCTACTACCGAAAAGGAATTTTTAGCAGTGGTGTTTGCTTGTGATAAGTTTAGACCTTATATTGTTGATTCCAAAGTTACTATTCAGACCGATCATGCTGCTATTAAATATCTTATGGAAAAGAAGGATGCAAAACCTAGACTTATTAGATAGGTTCTCCTACTTCAAGAATTTGATTTACATATTGTTGATAGAAAGGGAGCTGAGAACCCCATATTGCAGACAACTTGTCTAGGCTAGAGAATATTCTTGATGACCCACTACCTATTGATGTTAGCTTTCCTGATGAGTAATTAAATGTCATAAGTACTTCTCGTAGCACTCCTTGGTATGATGATTATGCTAATTATATTGTTGCTAAATTTATACCACCTAGCTTCACATACCAGCAAAAGAAAAAGTTTTTCTATGACTTGCGACATTACTTTTGGGATGACCCACATCTTTATAAAGAAGGAGTAGATGGTGTCATTAGGCGTTGTGTACTGAGCATGAACAGGAACAAATCCTACGCAAGTGTCACTCCGAAGCTTATGGAGGACATCACTGGAGACAGAACCGCACATAAGGTATTGCAATCCGGTTTTTATTGGCCTACTCTCTTCAAGGATGCCCGTAAGTTTGTTTTGTCTTGTGATGAATGTCAAAGAATTGGTAATATCAGTAGACGTCAAGAAATTCCTATGAATTATTCACTTGTTATTGAGCCGTTTGATGTTTGGGACTTTGATTATATGAGACCTTTTCCTGCCTCTAATGGTTACACTCATATTCTAGTTGCTGTTGATTACGTTACTAAGTGGGTGGAAGCTATTCCAACTAGTAGTGCTGATCATAACACTTCTGTTAAAATGCTTATGGAAGTTATTTTTCCGAGGTTTGGAGTCCCTAGATACTTAATGAATGATGGTGGTTCACACTTTATTCATGGTGCTTTCTGTAAGATGCTTGCTAAATATGACGTTAATCATAGAATCACATCTCCTTATCACCCGCAGTCTAGTGGTCAAGTAGAATTGAGCAATAGGGAGCTCAAATTAATTTTACAAAAGACTGTCAATAGGTCTAGAAAGAATTGGTCCAAGAAACTTGATGATGCATTATGGGCCTATAGAACTGCTTATAAAAATCCTATGGGTATGTCTCCTTACAAAATGGTCTATGGAAAAGCTTGTCACTTACCTCTCGAACTAGAACATAAGGCATATTGGGCTATTAAAGAGCTCAATTATGATTTCAAACTTGCTGGTGAGAAGTGATATTAGCTCACTTGAAGAATGGAGAGCCCAAGCTTATGAAAATGCCAAGTTGTTTAAAGAAAAAGTTAAAAGATGGCATGCCAAAAGGATACAAAAGCGTGAGTTTAATGTCGGTGATTATGTATTGCTATACAACTCTCGTTTAAGATTTTTTGCAGGAAAACTTCTCTCTAAATGGGAAGGTCCCTACGTTATCGAGGAGGTCTATCGTTAGGTGCCATAAAAATCAACAACTTCGTGAGGCACAAATCCGACGGTGGTAAACGGTCAAAGGATCAAACACTATATCTCGTGTAATCCTATAAATGTTGAAACTAATATTATTGAAACCGTGACCCGGAGGAGTACATAAAGGACACTTTCGAGCGTTCCGGACTCGAAAAGGAATAGGTATGTAAATGCGGTAAGTAAACCGACTCCAAAACAATTTTTAAGGCAATATTTCTCCGTTTTGGAATATTTAGAAAAATAGAAAAATAAGTAGCAGTCCGGGGAGGACACGAGGCCTCCACGAGGGTGGAGGGCGCGCCCTACCCCCTGGGCGCGCCCCCCTGCCTCGTGAGCACCTCGTGTGCCCTCGTACTCCGTTTCCTTGCACAATACGTATTTTGGTCGGTAAAAATTCATTATATATACTCCCGAAGGTTTTGACTCTCGTATCACGCAAATCTCCCCTGTTCTTGTTTCGAGCTGTTTTTCTGACAGGTCTAGATCATCATGACGACCCCAAGTGCTTCCAAGGACAAGTTCTTCGAGAAGGTGATTAACCCTTACCTCGCTGAGGTGATGCGGCACCCTCAAACCATTGAGATGTGTGATGGGTTGCTGCACATCCGCGATGTTGAGGGACCAAAGGGAACCGGAAGTGTGGAGTCGAGGCTCGAGGCAATGGAGCAACAAGTTTTCAAGTGTCAGGGGATGGTGGAGCGTGGAATCAACGCTAGCCACCAGATGCTCTCGGAGTTCACCAACAACTACGAGCCGGACAAGAACACCGAGGAGGCCATCTTTAAGCTACAAGAGAAGATCGAGCACCTCCAAGCCCAAATTTATGATCTGCAAAATCAAAACTGTGAGTATGAATACAGATTCAAAAGGATGAGTTTGGCTACAGATTTGAGGATTTCGGATACTCGATTATCCTTCTATGATGGAGAGCCTATGCCGTGGAAGTTGGACGACAAGCCCGCATCATCGACAATACCTCCACCGCCAACGACAAAGAAGGAGAAATAATCACATGGGTATGGGCACTCCCTTGGTAATCGCCAAGCTTGGGGAGGTGCCGGTATCGTATCACCATCACAACTCCTATCACATAGCTTTTTCTTAGTTCGATCCTATTAGTAGTATCTTGATTTAGTAGAATAAAGTCGTGGCATGATCTAGTTTTGAGTTTTGCTTTATGATCCTTCTTTGTAATCGAGTCCGTGAGCTATATAATAAAGATTAGTGTTGAGTCAAGGGCTTGATTGTTTTGCCATGATCTTGGGTAAGTAGAAGAAAAGAATAAAAAGAATCAAGAGTTCATATTGATCTTAGTGAAAGTAATGACTTCACATAGAAAGAGTATGATGATTAAAAGTTGTTGGGAGTTGGCAAATATAGCTTTGGTCATCGTTGCAATTAATAGGAAGTAATAAGGAAAGAGAGGTTTCACATATAGATATATTATCATTGACATCTTTTATGGTTGGGAGCACTCATTAAAATATGACATGCTAAAGAGTTGAGGTTGGACAAGGAAGACAACATAATGAGTTATGTTTTCTTATATTCGAGATAAAGTATGTTGTCATGGATCTTCTACCGTGTTGAGCTTGCCTTTCCCCCTCATGCTAGCCAAATTCTTAGCACCAAGTAGAAATACTACTTGTGCTTCCAAACACCCTTAAACCAGTTTTGCCATGAGAGTCCACAATATCTACCTACAGATTGAGTAAGATCCTTCAAGTAAGTTGTCGTCGGCGCAAGCAATAAAAATTGCTCTCTAAATATGCACGACTTATTAATGTAGAGAAATAAGCTTTGTACGAACTTGTTGTGGACGCTATAAAAGCGACAGACTGCATAATAAAGGTTCACATGCAAGGGGCAATATAAAGTGACGTTATTTTGCATTAAGATTTTGTGCATCAACCCTAAATGCGCATGACAACCTCTGCTTCCCTCTGCGAAGGACCTATCTTTTATCATTATCCTCTACCTTACAAGAGTCTCGGTGATCCTCACCATTCCTTTTTCATTTTATCCTTTGGCAAGCTCAGCATGTTGGAAAGAGTATGATATACATATCTAATTGGATGTGGGGGAGCATGAATTGTTATTGTTGACATTACCCTTGAGGTAAAAGGTTGCGGGGCAAAACTATAAGCCCCTATCTTTCTCTGTGTCCGATTAAAACTCCGTAACCACAAGTATCGCGTGAGTGCTAGCAATTATGAAGGACTAAATGATAGTTGAGTACGTGGACTTGCTTTTAGGCTCTGACATAGACTCTTTCGATGTTATGACAAATTGCACTTGCTTCAATGACTGAGATTATAATTGTTAGTGCCCAATAATGCTTCTGATTTATGCTTTGGCTTTGTGAATGGGTCATTACTTGAACATGAGTAATCATATGACAAAATCTATTTATGTTGCTGTTATGAAATAATCATGATGCCTTCATGTCCGTATTTTGTTTTTTATCGACGCCTCTACCTCTAAACATGAGGACATATTTATTGTTATCGGCTTTTCGCTTGAGGACAAGCGAGGTCTAAGCTTGGGGGAGTTGATACGTCCATTTTGCATCATGCTATTGTGTCAATATTTATTGCATTATGGGCTGTTATTTCACGTTATGTCACAATACTTATGGCTATTCTCTCTTATTTTACAAGGTTTACATGAAGAGGGAGAATGCCGGCAGCTGGAATTCTGGGCTGGAAAAGGAGCAAATATTGAAGGACTATTCAGCGCAACTCCAAAAGTCCTGAAACTCCACGGAATACCTTAGAATAAATAAATAAAAATCATCGCCAAAGATGAAGGCCAGGGCCCCACACCCTGCTCACGAGGGTGGAGGGCGCGCCCCCCCTGGGCGTGCCCCCCTACCTCGTGGGCCCCTTGGTGGCTCTCCGACGTCCATCTTCTCCCATATGAAGTCTTTTGATGAGAAAAAAATAGAGGAGAACCTTTCGGGACGAGACTCCGCCGCCACGAGGCGGAACCTTGGCGGAACCAATCTTGGGCTCCGGCTGCAGCTTTTTCCGCCGGGGACACTTCCCGGAGGGGGAAATCATCACCATCGTCATCACCAACGCCTCCTCTCATCGGGAGAGGGCAATCTCCATCAACATCTTCATCAGCACCATCTCATCTCCAAACCCTAGTTCATCTCTTGTATCTAATTCCTGTCTCCAAGTCCGGGATTGGTGCTAGTAGGTTGCTAGTAGTGTTGATTACTCTTTGTAGTTGATGCTAGTTGGTTTATTTGGTGGAAGATCATATGTTCAGATCCTATATGCACATTATTACCCCTCTGGTTATGAACATGAATATGCTTTGTGACTACTTACGTTTGTTCCTGAGGACAAGGGAGAAGTCTTGCTATTAGTAGTCATGTGAATTTGGTATTCGTTCGATATTTTGATAAGATGTATGTTGTCTAACCTCTAGTGGTGTCATGTGAACGTCGACTACATAACACTTCACCATTATTTGGGCCTAGAGGAAGGCATTGTGAAGTAATAAGTAGATGATGGGTTGCCAGAGTGATGTAAGCTTAAACCCTAGTTTATGCGTTGCTTCGTAAGGGGTTGATTTGGATCCACCTGTTTCATGCTATGGTTAGGTTTACCTTAATACTTTTGTTGTAGTTGCGGATGCTTGCAATAGAGGTTAATCATAAGTGGGATGCTTGTCCAAGTAAGGGCAGTACCCAAGCACCGGTCCACCCACATATCAAATTATCAAAGTACCGAACGTGAATCATATGAGCGTGATGAAAACTAGCTTGACGATATTCCCATGTGTCCTCGGGAGCGCTTTTCCTATTATAAGAGTTTGTCCAGGCTTGTCCATTGCTACAAAAAGGATTGGGCCACCTTGCTGCACTTTATTTACTTTTGTTACTTGCTGCTCTTTACAATTTATCCTATCACAAAACTATCTCTGTTACCACTTATTTCAAGATTTCGGAGAGAATACCTTGCTGAAAACCGCTTATCATTTCCTTCTGCTCCTCGTTGGGTTCGACACTCTTACTTATCGAAAGGACTACGATAGATCCCCTATACTTGTGGGTCATCACTCGCCTAAGTTTGAAAAATCCTACCGAGTGAAGAGTGATCCTCTCACTCGGGGGCTTAGCTGCAGTCCAGTACTCGCCTAAGTTTGAAAAATCCTACCGAGTGAAGAGCGATCCTCTCACTCGGAGGCTTAGCTGCAGTCCAGTACTCGCCTAAGTTCTAAACCATCCCGATCCGTAAGGACGACGAGGTGCAGTTCGACTGCTACCTTCTCCTTCGGAGCTACGCCACAAGTACAACGTAGTCCGTCTCGATCTGTAAGGGCGACGAGGTGCAGGTCGACTGCTACCTTCTCCTTCGGAGCTACGCCACAAGTACAACGTGCGCTCCATCCCTATCCGCAAGGACGACGAGGTGCATGTCGACTGCTACCTTCTCCTTCGGAGCTACGCCACAAGTACAACGTGCTCCGTCTCGATCTGTAAGGACGACGAGGTGCAGGACGACAGCTACCTTCTCCTTCGGAGCTATGCCACAAGTACAACATACATGCCATTCCGATCCGCAAGGACGACGAGATGCAGGTCGACTGGATCTTCCACCTCTGAGCTGCATCTCAAACACCAAGACTGTTCCGAGTAAAGGGTAAAAACCACTCGAAGGCAAATGCAAGCATATTCAGAAGTGAAGCAAATTTAGATAAATCTCAAAGGTTTCAAACCACATATCAAAGTACTCAGGCACTCAGCCCGAAAGAGTTTAACGGTTACAAAATCCACTCGGCATTCCGAGGCAAATTTAAGGTGGGGCCATGAAAGTTTGTTCACTCCGCAGGAGGAGGACTGGCAGGCTCGACGAACTCGTCCAGGTCGACACCATCGGCGATCCGAGTGGCAGCAGCAATGAAAGTCTCCATAAAAGATCGGAAATCGTGCTTCTTGGTGTTGGCGACCTTGATTGCTGCCAGCTTATCTTCTCGCGCCTCTTTACAGTGGACACGAACCAAAGACAGAGCCACATCAGCACCACACCTAGCGGAAGACTTCTTCCACTCCTGCACTCGACGAGGGATTTCGTTAAGTCGAGTCATCAGTGACTCGAGATCGTTCTGGAGTGTTGCTGCTGGCCAAAGTGCTGTGTCGATCTGCGACGTGGCGACTTTCAGTCGAGCCAAATAGTCAACCACTCCGTCGATGCGGGATTCCAGTCGGAGCAGGTTCATAGCAGTCTCGTCCTTCACAGGAGAATTGATAGGGTCCAAATCCGGTTCGATTCGCCCGGTCTCCTCCTCAAAGTCTCGACAAAGCTCTGCACGCACAGTCCAAGGATGAGTCAATATTCGTGTGCCGAATCGACAAAGACAAACCAGTCGGAATGAGAATACGTACCTTCAAGCTTGATGAATAACTTCTTGGCGAGGCTCCTCAGATAGCCTTCCAGATCGTCTCTCCTATGAGCAATGCTTTCCATCTTCTCGTTCAGACTAACCTTGTCCTTCTTCAAGTGGGTTACCTCCTTGTTGGCTTCGTTCAAAGCGGATTTCATTTTCGCGTTCTCCTCTTCCACTGTGCTGACTGAAGCCAGCTTTTGTTCGGCCAGAGCAGTTTGGTCGTCCGCCTTCTTTTGTGCAGCAGCCAGATCTTGATCCTTCTTCGCCAGAGCCTGGTTCAGTTTTTCTGAAAAGAAACAACGCTCAGTTCAGGAAGAGCAGAATGAAATTAAGATCTAAGACAAACCATTCGACAAAGCTTCCTGACCATTGGCGTCATCTTTGGCCTTCTGCAACTCTGTCTTGGCCAATTCCAGATCAAGATTGAGTTGAATTTGCTGCTTTTCCAAATCAGCAAAGCGAGCTCCAAGGTCACAAGATTTCTGCAGACAGAGAGGATGGGTTATTTTTCGGAGAAAAATGACAAAGACAATAAGCACTAAGACTATAGGCGACTGCCCGCTGTCCACCATAGTCTCGGGGACTACACCCAGTGGGTGCATTTAGCGTGCCCCCACTGGTTCAGTTACACTCGACGAGATCTTTTCGGTGCGAGTGTGTGTAAAAAAAGAAGACAACAACAAACAAGTTCTTCAGACCGTAGTTGACTGCCAGCAGTCGACCATGGTCTCGGGGACTACACCCAGTGGGTGCACTTAGCGTGCCCCCACTGGTTCAGTTACACTCGACATGGCTGCACTGCACCGAGTGAAGGAATTAAAATGTCAAGACTACGATCGCCTCACAGTCCACCGTAGTCTCGGGGACTACACCCAGTGGGTGCACTCAGCGTGCCCCCACTAGTCCAAAACTTCAATAACAAAATTCAGCTCAAAGTATGGATTTGCTTAGTGACAAGTCGAAACACCCAGTGGGTGCACAGATGCAAAGATCTTTGGAAAGAGAGTTTTCAGGTAGCATATCCTAACAGAGCAAGTCAAGAAAATCAGTCGACGTGTTGCTGACCTGAACATTGCTTTGGAGAGCCGAGCTGGCATCATAAGTGGCTTAACTGACGTCCTGCACCATCTTCATCTTCTCCATCATAATACCTTCTTGGCGTATGGCTTCCTTGGCAGCATTCACTTCGTCCTCTGGGACGTGATGGGTAGCAAAAACTGAAGGTGAGTCGGCAGGAGCTTGAGCAGTCGAGGAAGAAGGCCGGGCACTCGACGGTGGTACGACAAAGGTAACAGAAGCCCGATTGGCATCACCAGCGTCCTGAACGACTGTTTCAACTATCGGTGTCGATTGTGGCGCCTTGTCTGCAGGAGTTTTCCTATTTTTCCTTGCCAAAGGCCTCTCGGGCTCTTCATCGTCATCATCAAGGAGGTCAATAACGTTGGGAGCTGTTCAAAGATCGGTCGCCAAAATTTGCATCACCCAATGGTATGTGTTACAGTTCAGTCGGCCAAATAAAGACAGAACGACAGGAATCGTACCCAGGTTAGAGGTGACTGCATCCTCCATTGCCTCATCCTCATCCCTGTAAGCTGAAGTCCTGTATAGCAGCTGCCGGTTCCCAAAGTTTATCCGGTCAAATCAAGGAAAAAGCAAATAGCACAGAACGTCAGGTGAATACAAAGAGAGACACTCACGCAGAAGTGACGGGGATGTCAATCTTAATCTTCGGCAACGCCTTCCGAGGCCTCTGCACTGCAACCTTGGGCTGCTTGGACGCTTTTTCAGTCGGAGCCGAGGAGGACGCCCGAGGGCGCTTTGAAGACGGGCCAATTTGAGCACTCGCTTTTTCACAGGCACTCGGCCGGTCCTGGTCGAGCTTGGATCGCCTCTCCCTGCAAGGAGGTGACTCGGCTTCTTCTTCATCGCTTGAGTCGTCACTTTCCTCGCTCTCTTTTCCATCAGAATGCCATTCGCCGCTCTCGCCGCCGCTCGCCTCCCCTTCCGGGTCTTGCTCTTGCTCCCCGTTGGGCATGGAGTACATGTCGAGAAGAGCCTAGCAGAAAAACAAACGGAACAAAAGTCAGTCGACGGAGCATAGGTAAATGCATGGACAAAATTACAGTCGAAAACTCAGAGATGAACCTCGTCCGGTACGTGAGACTGGTCCAACGGAGGAATTCTCCTGGCTCCCCTGGGATTGTCTCTGTTCCCTGTGATGCTCGTTAGCCACCCCTCCAGCGTGGCATCCTCGACCTCCTCCGGGTGGATCCGAGTGGTGTCATCGGCGCCCGAATACATCCACATCGGATGGTCTCGAGCTTGAAGTGGCTGGATGCATCGCCGAAGGAAGACCTCCAAGAGGTCCATACCGGTCACCCCGTCACGGATAAGCTGGACAACACGTTCGACCAGTATCTTAACCTGCACCTTCTCTTCCGGGAGCACCTTCAAAGAGGAGGGCTTCCTCACTCGGTCCATAGAAAAAGGAGGGAGTCGATCGATTGCCACAGTGTCGGCTGGTCTTTGCAGATAAAACCAGGTCGATCGCCATCCACGGATTTGAGTCGGGAAGGATCATGGCTGGAAAAGAACTTTTCCCTCTCATCTGGACCCCAAGACCCCCACACATCTGAATCACTTGTGTTCTCTCGTCACTCGGATTGGCCTTTTTCACCGTCTGGGAGCGACAGGTGAAAATGTGCTTGAAAAGGCCCCAATGAGGCCGACAGCCCAGGAAATTTTCGCACAAAGACACGAAAGCAGCAAGATACACGATTGTGTTGGGGGTGAAGTGATGGAGTTGAGCCCCAAAGAAATTCAGAAATCCCCGAAAGAAAGGGTGGGGAGGCAAGGAAAACCCGCGGTCGACCTGGGTGGCCAAGAGAACACACTCACCCTCCTGAGGCTGCGGCTCGGACTCCCTCCCCGGAAGTCGTGCCGATCCATGGGGGATCAGTCCTCCATTGGCCAGGTCGTCGAGGTCTTCTTGGCTAATCGTCGAGCGGATCGATCGCCTGGATCCAGCCTGCGAACCGGCCCTTGATGAAGTTCCGCCCCGACTGGTCGTCCTCCCTTTCGCCTTCGCCGTCGCTTTTTCGCCCACTCCAGGGCCGCCGTCTTCTCTTTCACCATCGTCGACGGCGAGGCTCGCACAGAGCAGCGGCACTGAGACGAGAGCGAGCGCGACGGATGAATCTGGGGAAGAGGGGGAAATGAGAACGCACTGTTCAAAAACCCCGGTCCGACGCCTTATATGAGGTTACTTCCGAGTGACTGACTTGTAGGCCCGGGCGATCATGTCAAATCCATAGCGATCAGCAAGACGTGATACGTGGTGAAAAAGGCGGCGTGAAGATCGAGGCATCCTGCCTTATCCCATCCGACACGCGGCCTCCTCCGCTCAAGCGCTTCGAAATTCAAATCCCGCGAAATCCATGAGCTCGAGAACAATTAAATCAGACGGAAGATCTCCTCCGCTCTGTCACTCAAAGCCCTTCAAGTAAAGAAACTCACTCGTGAATATGAAGAATGGATCAAGGCGACTGAAAGAAGTTGGTATCATCACCTAAGTTCATTGATCGAGCAAGGTATACTCGAGCACGAAAAATGGGTCGGAAGTGTGTTCAACTCCTTCCCCACTCAAACCTCGATCCATTCGGGGGCTAATGATGAAGCTATGTACCTAGGGTAGGGTCATGGACCTATCCAAGATACCCTCCCCAAGGATATCTCTAGAAGAAACCACCTTTCAATCGACGCAGAAGTGTTCCACTCGACATACTCGAAGACACTCGACCATGAAGCCAACCACTCGACCATGAAGCCAACCACTCGACAGCCAGGAGATCTAAAGTTACCCTGCACGCTAACGGTCGGTCATTAAGTAGCCTTTATGGTCATCATAGCACTTTATTTGTGGCATTACCAGTAACGCCCGACCTTAATGTACCTTAAACCCTGCATAACCGAGGGCCGGAGGGGTCTGGCGACACTACAAGAAATATGTCAACTAGTGACCTTCTGTCAGTGACCCTGGAAGAATTGGTCATAGATCTATGACCATTTCAGACCAATTGGTCAAAAGCTGTTCGGGGGGCTCCAAACCCTAAACCATTGCGACCATTTTGGTCAGAAAGGTCGTAATTTCCTTACATGAAATGGTCACAAAGCAAACAGTGCTAGTCTGCTGCCTTATTTCTAGTTGTTAATGACCAATATAGATGGTCATAGCCTTTGTAGATTGTGGTGGGTTGTGATGACTAGGCGCCATCTCATCAGTTTTGCCTATGTGTCATGTCCATGTGGCAGTTTTTGCCCTAGGTTGTGAAACAACCTATATTTCTGTTATTCCCAAAATTCCCAAAAAAATCTCATAAATTTTTTGGATCATATCTTCATCAAATATGTCAAAAACATTCCTTGCCTAGTTCAAAAATAATTCAAAAATATTCATTTTCCTATACATTGAGCAGCACTTTGTGAAGGAAGTACCACTTTGGCATGTCCAAATAGTATCCATTTTCTACAGTGCTTTCCTATGCCCAAATAACCATCCTCCACCAAATGCCAGCTCATTCCATTCATTATTTTGACCCGAGCTTCAACATTCGTATTTATGTCCAGTGTGGTACTTTGTAAAGCCAGTACCACCTAGGCTCCTCCTTTTGAGGTGAAAATTTGTGAAGACGGTCTTCTTAGTAACTGATCATCCTCAGCCAAAACTCACGCCCATTAGCCATGTGCATTTCCCGTACATAAATCAAACACTTGGCTGCTTATTCATGTTTGAGCATAGATCGGTCTCCTCGTGAGAATCTTATGTTGTGATTTTCTTCCTAGCACCTACCCGGGGAGTGCCCAACCCACTAGACATACCTAGGCCGCCCAGAACACATGGCAACGCCACGGTCACGCGGTGACCATGCGGCGGGCATGCGAGTTTACGCGCTCTAGAGTTGGGGCCCTCAGCCACCGCCCAAACCTCGACGTATCGCCACCAAACCATGTATTTATGATTAAATAGGTACTTATGTAACTAGAAATGATTTTTGGAAAAAATAAATAGCAAACTATGAGGCAGTTGCAGTTCAAATTTGACCCGCTTCCAGCTGAATCGGCGGAAATTTGTCTTTTTCATGAGAGGTGGATCAAAACTTTTTGCACCCAACCATTTTGTCAATTGTGCATTAAATATGTCCTAGTATTTTAGAAAATTGATTTGGTCCAATTTTGCAACAATTATTTGGGAGGTCCTTCACAAAAAACCTCCTTTTGGGCACTTCATAAAATGAAAAATGGTTTTTCGTCCAAAGAAAATGAAAACTTCCTTAGGCAACATTGTTTGCCATTCCAATATGCACCCTTGTGCACAATATGAGATCATTTGAACAAACTACGCCACGAATGTGGCCATAAGATTGATCATTTGGCTTGAAAGCCATGAATCTTGAAGAGATGATAGCTCATTTCTGATAACACTTTTTTAAAATAATTGCCGTATAACAAGTTTGTTATTTTTCCTGGGAACTTGGCCACATATAATGACACAATGCGAAGGTTTCCCAATTTTTTGATTTTTTTGAAATTTTTATGCCCGTTTCAAAATGCGGTCAAAACGGCGGGAATGACCGTTCCTAGCTAGTGGTTGAATCTTGGATTTTTTTTGGTGTTTCTCTGATTAAATGGGTACTTATGTAACTAGAAATTATTTTTGGAAAAAATAAATAGCAAACTATGAGGCAGCTGCAGTTCAAATTTGACCCGCTTCCAGTTGAATCGGCGGAAATTTGTCTTTTTCATGAGAGGTGGATCAAAACTTTTTGCACCCAACCATTTTGTCAATTGTGCATTAAATATGTCCTAGTATTTTAGAAAATTGATTAGGTCCAATTTTGCAACAATTATTTGGGAGGTCCTTCACAAAAAACCTCCTTTTGGGCACTTCGGAAAATGAAAAATGGTTTTTCGTCCAAAGAAAATGAAAACTTCCTTAGGCAACATTGTTTGCCATTACAATATGCACCCTTGTGCACAATATGAGATCATTTGAACAAACTATGCCATTAATGTGGCCATAAGATTGATCATTTGGCTTGAAAGCCATGAATCTTCACACTTGATAGCTCATTTCTGAGAACACTTTTTAAAATAATTATCGACATTACAAGTTTATTATTTTTCCTGGAAACTTGGTCACATATAATGACACAATGCGAAGATTTTCCAATTTTTTGATTTTTTTTGAATTTTTTATGCCCGTTTCAAAATGCGGTCAAAACGGCGGGAATGATCGTTCCTAGCTAGTGGTTGAATCTTGGAATTTTATTGGTGTTTCTCTGATTAAATAGATACTTATATACCTAGAAATTATTTTTGGAAAAAATAAAGAGCAAACTATGAGGCAGGTGCAGTTCAAATTTGACCCGCTTCCAGCTGAATCGGCGGAAATTTGTCTTTTTTAGAGAGGTGGATAAAAGCTTCTCACACCCAACCATTTTGTCAATTGTGCATTAAATATGGCCTAGTATTTTATAAAATTGATTTGGTCCAATTTTGCAACAATTATTTGGTAGTTACTTCACAATAAAACCTCATTTCGGGCACTCGAAAAATGGAAAATGGTTTTTTTGTCCAAAGAAAATGAAAACTTCCTGAGGCAACATTGTTTGCCATTTCAATATGCACCCTTATGCACAATATGAGATCATTTGAACAAACTACGCCATGAATGTGGCCATAAGATTGATCATTTGGCTTGAAAGCCATTGATCTCCACACGTGATAGCTCGTTTCTGAGAACACTTTTTTATAATAATTGATGTATTACAAGTATTTTATTTTTCCTGGGAACTTGGCCACATATGATGACACAATGCTAATGTTTCACAATCTTTTGATTTTTTTTTGAATTTTTTATGCCCGTTTCAAAGTGCGGTCAAAACGGCGGGAATGACCGTTCCTAGCTAGTGGTTGAATCTTGGAATTTTATCGGTGTTTCTCTGATTAAATAGATACTTATGTACCTAGAAATGATTTTTGGAAAAAAATAAAGAGCAAACTAGAAGGCCGCTACAGTTCAAATTTGACCCGCTTCTTGCTGAATCGACGGAAATTTGTCTTTCTCACGAGAGGTGGATCAAAGCTTCTCACACCCAACAATTTGGTCAATTGTGCATTAAATATGTCCTAGTATTTTAGAAAATTGATTTGGTATAATTTTGCAACAAATATTTGGTAGGTCCTTCACAAAAAAGCTCATTTTAAACACTTAAAAAATGAAAAATGATTTGAAAGAACTCATTTCTCATAACTCTTTAAAAAATATTTATCTTATTTCAATTTATGATTATTCCTGAAAACAATAGTCAAATTTGCTGACACAATAAAAAGTTTTTTTTTTCAAATTTTCAGGTCATAATAAAATAGCTAACATGATTTAGCACATAATTTTAGTCGATTATGACCAATTTAAATGGTCAAAATATCATACTCAGATATCTGCGTTACGATTGGTCCAGGGCCTCTCACGCGGATCATGGTAAATCACCGTCGGATCCCCTGGATCCAACGGCCCGCACCAAACATGGATGTGTCCCCGAAACCCTAGCTCTGTCCTGTGGTCATTTTCCATCCACCCCCTCCTCCTTTCTTTCCCTCGCTCTCTGCTCCTCCTCTCCCCTTCCAGATCCGACGGAGCTCCTCTCGATCCCCTCCCCTTCCCCCCCGCCAGTCGTGCACCCATTCTCTCCAGATCCAATCCAAGCCCCCCTCGTCCACCGTCCCCTTCCTCCGTCGTCGACGTTCGCGCTCAAGGCCTCCGCCTCACCCGCCCTCGCCATTGCCTCCTCGGTGGGGTTGCCCTTCTTGGCGTCCGCCTCACAGGGCGCTGAGAACGCCACCATGCCAGGAGGGTCTCGCTCATGGGGCGCACTCCGCGACCTGCTCCACTCCGCCACTCCCGCCCGGCCCGGCGCCAAGGCCATCCCCGCCCACAGTGCAGGATCCCGCTGGGTTAAATCGTCAAGGTCCCCGCCGTCTCCGAGTTCTTCGTCAAGGTCCCCGCACAGCCTCTCCTCACCCCCTAGATCGGAATCGGTGCCTCCCTCCGCCGCCGGCCGCCATGTCGCCGTCTCTGCTCGGGGTCAGCTCCCCTCCCTCCCCCTCTCTCATCTCTTTCTCGTTGCGCGGCGCGGGTGGAGGTTGCTGAATTGACCTTGTTTTTTCGCTTGGTTCCTTCCTGCTGCAGGGGCTCACCAAGTCGCTGGCCATGACCGTGCTCTCCGAGGTAGGCGACAAGACCTTCTTCACCGCCGCGGTACCCCACCCCACCTCACCTCCTCTCGCTCATGTTCCATTTCTTTGTACAAGAGACGCCGGACTGCTGTCGTCCTTCGCTCCTACTTGGCTGCTGAGGTACTCCCGGATCTCGTCCATGAATCTCTCTCCCCGCTCCGGCCCTCCCCCTTGACAAATTTCCTCACAATTCATTCTGCAGTACAGGTGTTCGTTCGTTCTTCCTGCTCCAGGCATCCGGTGGCCGTCCTCCTCCTCTTCTCCCGCCATCCATGGCCACAACAAAGGTAACACTCCGATCCGGTTCGTGTGTATTCTGCTATTGTGCAGCCTGTTTGTGGGGTTGTCAGCAAGCCATGGTGTAGATTAGGATGTGCCCATTCAATCTAAATTGATGGGTTATGACTACTGGTTTTAGATCTGTTCCTCTTGTAGTCTGTATCATATATGATGTAATGCTTTGTGTTGGTTAGTGCTGCTCTGTTGTATTGATGATGTATGAAATTTACTCTTGTGCTAGTTGCAAGTGCGAGAATCTGAAAACTAGTGTGATGACAGTGACCGTTTAGAATGTGAGTCTCTGATGCGGGCAGGTAGAGCATGAGGGGAGAAAATCCTTCTGTTTGCACACTCTAAATTAGTAGTATCATATTGCTTACTTTTTTACATCATATTTATGTACAGTAAATGTCGTCTCATCAACTATGAAGAGAATTGGTGGTGGTTAGGGTGTTCTGTTTCTAGTTTTAGGTTGGGATGAGATGCATGTTTGCATGCTTGTGCTTGATGTTGATCATCTGGTGCATTAGTATGTAGTTCTCATTGTCAGTTCTTGTTTTCTTGATTCATTTATACTATATGATTCAGTTTTATACTTTGCCAAGAGGGTAGCTCATCTTCGCTTGCTTCTCGCTTTGAATATTGTGGTCTGCAAGCTTTAGTCACTGTGCCCTTAGTTCTTTTTTTGTAGGGAGCTATGCTTATCATCAGAAACTCTTGGTGATGATGTTATTCCTCTTTTGGTTCATGTGTTGCAATTATATACCACATAATTCTACACCATGTGGTGGACTTAAGTATCTTAGTGACTTCATTTGAGTGTGTATTTCTGTTAATTCTAAGCTTACATTCTTTGTGAAAATGTACCTCACCGACCGTCTGTCTATTTATTGTGTACTTCTTGCATGAGGAGGTGACTAGTGATGCAGTGGCCAAGCAAAGAAGTTAGGGAAGGGGTCTCACCTCGAGGAGGCGAAGGAGTAGGGGCGTGCCTGGGCAACCCTATCCTGCTTTTGGGGGAGGCGGGAGGGTGCTCCTCTGCTTCCATTGCGATCGCGGCGGTAGCTCCTCCATCTCCGTCCCCCTCTTCCTGTGCTCACTACTTCCCGCTAAGTTGATTTAATATGTGATGCACTTGCCCAAAGGAGTTTTAGAGGGATCTGTATGAACAAGTCATGTTTTTATTTTATTTTATTTAGGTTGTTTTTTACAATCAGAGAGAGAAGATGAGCTCATGCTTGGATTTTTCTCGCCAAAGACATGATTTGTATGTATGCAATCATCATCTTGCGTGTGCGAGCTGGTTCCTTGCTTGGGCATCGCGTCGATGACCAAGTGTTAGTGCCGATTTGTTGTGGTGGTGCTCATCTGGCCATTGATTTCTTGCGGATAATTTGTCTACTCCACCTGTTTGTTTTTACTGAAACCTTTGTTTGCATGTTTCTAAAATACAGAGAAGAACACCATGTGTTCTGGTAAAATATTTGTTGGCTATGATATGAAATTCCATGATGTGTGTGTTGTTTCAGTTTCTGTAGCTACAACAAAGTCCCAGTTTACTCTGTACTTACTGCTGATGATTGCTAGCTAAATTTACAGCGGCGGTGTCCAGGAGGAGAGCAGCGGGCTGGAGCAGCCGCCGCTGGTTTTCTTACTGTTTTTTTAAATGTCACAACTTACTATGCCGCTGCCTAGTAAAAACCAACTTACTATGCCGCTACCTAGTAAAATTATTTCTGTGTTTGATGCATGGCCTATCTTACTTCGTGCTTATACATTCTGTTCTGTACCTAACTTATATTGGAAGCTGACTATTCTGTAAGATGGATCTAACCATCATTAATTGCACAAGTTTTGAGGATAATTCGCAACTGCATTAAAAAATTCTAGTGGGAGTTATACATGTTTTCTCATGACAGATTGATCTGGACTGAAACATGATTTTGCATCTCGTTTTCCGTCGACAAATATACAAGTTATACAAGTTATATCAGCAAGTTACTGTATGTGTTAGAGAAATTAGTGTTGATTTATTTGTTGTTCTTTTTTTTCTTTCTAATTTTTGCATGAGAGCAAACTGGTGTCCCTAGCTGGATTATGCAGCCATGAATCAGGAAGTAGCATATTCAGTTTTGCTAATAGAAAATAAATGTATTAAAAACTTTAAAAACTGCATAATAAGTGCTTGTTCATGTTTGGTTTTCTCTAAACTTTGTTTGTATGATTGAGGGCAAATTTACTTGGTTCTTTTCTCTAAGCGTGCTTGGAACATTCGTTTTTATGATCTAAAATTGCCTTCCTGTGATGATGCAGGTGCCCAGTTTGTGCTCGCTACCGAAGGAGCTCCATGTTGAAGAAGATTGAAGACACTTGTAGAGCTACAGGGTTAACACCAGGGCACTGTATCACGTGTAGAGCTTGTAGAGCTTGTATATGTTAGAGCTTATTATGTATAGAGCTTGTAAAGTATATGTTATTTGTACAATAGGAGCTCAGATTGAATCTGGTGATAATATTTGGAGTATTATGTATGTGTTTTGTTTGTGCCAATTTAAATACTGGTTATTTATTTACTGTTAAATTGAAATATGAAGAATATGAACTTGCTAGCCGGGACCCACGACTGAACCCCGACATCTGGGACCCATTTGACTAGTGGACCTTTTTTATATTACAAAAAAACTAAAACTTTCTAGCGGAAAAGGCCACGGCCCAAAAATGAGAAGGCTTAATTGTTGGGCTTGGCCCATCTACCTAGCCAAAATTAATATGAGAAAAAAACAATAATAGGCTGAATTAATGGGCTCGGCCCATGTAGAATACCGAATTGGGCCGGGCTGAATCTTGTGCCACATCAGCTTGCCACGCTGGATGCTACGTGGCCTGGGGAGGTTTCTAGTGACCAAAACGCCATAGTGGACATATTTTGGTCATAAACGTCTTCGACCATTCTAGAAGAAAGGTCGCTATAGTCAGTTTACGACCGCCAGCTTTTGACCTTCTATTTTTGGTCACAAAAAGGTCGCAAATGAAAAACCATGACCTTTCAGTGACCAATAGAGGCGGTCACAAGTTGACATATTTCTTGTAGTGCGAACTCTATATAAGCCACCCCCTCCTCAGTGTAAAGGGTTTGCACCCCTGTAATCCATACACGCATAATACAGTCGACCGCCTCCGGGCTCCGAGACGTAGGGCTGTTACTTCCTCCGAGAAGGGCCTGAACTCGTAAAACTCGTGTGTATACAACTACTCCATATCTAGGATCTTGCCTCTCCATACCTACCCCCCATTCTACTGTCAGACTTAGAACCACGACACTTACCATTCTCCTTGTGCCCTTCTCATACAAATGTTTCCTTTAGAGGGGTTGTGCACTTTTGAGAGGACGTCTTCTTCTTGCTTGTGCTTGGGTCAAACCCAAGTCCCTCTTTGACAAACACTTCATTGTGTTGGCTCAATATCTCATCAAGGTTCTTTTGCCCTTGAGCACATGTCATGAGACCTTTCTCGAGTTGACCCTTGAGAAAGCGATTTTCCTCAAGAATAGATGCTAGATCACTACTAGAGTTAGTAGTACAAGCATCAACATTGATAATAGGAGAAGAGTAAGCCTTGGCTAGAGTTTCAAGATAAGTATGTTTGAGCGTCTCAAAACTCTTTGTAAGAACGGTGAGCTCTCCTTCCTTAGTCTTGAGAGACACAGATAGAAGCTCACAATCCTTAGAGAGAGAAGCATGAGACTTCACAAGCTTACTTTATCATTCATCAACTCTTCACAAGAGTCAATAGCCTTTTTCAAGGAGGCAAGATCATTAGTATGAACATCAATATTTGTACCAATTTTAAGCATAGTTCATCATTTCGTGCTTCCTCACATTAGACTTTCCGCTCAAGGATTTCACATTTTTCCTTTTCTTCGGTGACGAGGGTTTCGAGTTCCTTAATGGTGATGGTGTGCTTACTCACCATCTCCATAAGCATACAAAACATAGTGAGCTTCTTTCCTTTGAGGGAGCACATGAACTTATTGAGTTTAGCAATCATAGGATCATCTAGATCATCATCCTCATAACTATCCTCCGCATCAAGATACTCATCACTAGGAGTAGACAGAGTGAAAAGAGGAGGATTTGATCGTGGAGTTACCTTGACCTTGTCAGGAGAGCTTTGGTCCTCTCCATCTTCTACCACGGCCTTTGCCATTAGGCACTTGTGGGTGTTGCCCTTGTAGTCTTTCATGTAGTTGTAGGTGACCACGTCACCACTCTTGTTTACTAACCTCAAAGTGTTTTGAGAGTCTTGAGCAACTCCGGCAACACCACTAACATCATCCGATCGGATTCTTCTTGAGCAACCATTGCTTTCCCATCTCTCTTCTTGAGCTTGGAGTTCAAATGATTTGGCAACTTCTTCTTGGGAAAGGTCTTGGGAAACCTTGGTTTATCTTCTCTCTTCTCATAAGGGCACTCATTGGAGAAGTGGTTGGTTTCTTCACAGTTGTAGCATTTTCTTACTTTCTTCTTTTGAAATCTTCCCTTGAATTTTCCCGCGCTAAACTTCTTGACAAAGAGAGCCATGTCTTCATATGAAGGGCCCTCATCGGATTCAATCTCATCACCATCTTCATCATCATCATCATCTTCTTCACTTTGCTCATCTTCACATACATGCTTGGCCTTCAATGCAAGATTGATCTTTGATGATGGGGAAGCATGCATGGCAAGATGTTTTGTGGCATTAGCCTTTGACTCTTCAAATAGTTGGAATGTGGATATGATGTCATCTGTAGTCATTTCCTTGAAGGTATGGTGTTGTCTTATGTCCCACACCATTTAATGGTGATATGGGGCAAGAGCATGAAGCAACTTATCCCCAAGGAATCGCTTAGTCATGTTGAATCCATCTTGTGTCTTGTCACACTCACATGACTCAATATCGGCAGTGAGAGTCATGAGACGCACATGGAGTTGATTGGGGGTTTCACCTTTCTCCATACAAAAGTTTTGCAATTGCCACTTGGCAATTTCATATTGAGCACTCTGGAGAGTAGAGGAGCCAGTCTTGGATCTTATAACACTTTCCCATAGATCCTTGGCACTTGTGATGTGTATGAACGGTCTCCTTTGCTTTTCATCCATGCCTCTCCTTATATACATGATTGCAGTGTCATTGAGATTCTTGTCATAAATTTCTCTTGGTGTAGGGTTCTTTGGATCAACCACATGATAGCCATACTCCATGATCTCCAGCATCTCATCGTTTCCATGTCGCAGATGATCCTGCATAGAAACTCTCCACAAAGCAAAATCGGAAGTGGCACTAAGTAAAGGAGGTTTTCCTTGAGGATTATATCTTGGTTTCTCAACCTGAGGTCTTGCATAAAGCCAAGGAACACTAGCGTGTTCATTGCTAGGAGGTTGTTGACCAAGTGACGAAGTAGGCATAGTTGGCCTCAAAGCCGCACCACCCGAGAGTGGTGCAAGCACCGTGGACAACATGGCTAATCTCATTTGGACCAAGGCCTCAAGAGAAGCATCATGCTCCTCTTTTTTCTTAGCAAGGGCCCGTTCTAGATCCTCGGACGTAAAGGACTTGACTTCAGAGGAAGCCTCGCCTTTATTCTTCGGATCTACAACCAGGGGAGTCCCATCTGGGTTCATCTCGCTCTAGGGCGGTTAAGCCACAAGAATAGAGCACGAGGCTCTGATACCAATTGAAAGGATCGAGATGGACCTAGAGGGGGGGGGGTTAATAGGTACAATTACAAATTTTAATTATTACTTAGCAATTTTAGGCAATAATGCGGAATATGAAGATGAGCCTAACAACTGCAAGTGAGTACTAAGTACTAAGCAAGTAACACAAGCACATAAGTAAGCAAGCACAATATGATGTATGTAAGTGCAAAGAGACAAGTAACCACAAGTAGAGAGTTAGGGTTAGGAATAACCGCAACTCCGGGAGACGAGGATGTATGCCGATGTTCACTTCCTTGGAGGGAAGCTAGTCATCGTTAGAGAGGTGGATGTTACCACGAAGGCACACCAACGCCACGAAGGCTCACCCTATTCTCCCTTTGAGACAACACCACGGAGGCGTTTCTCAACCACTAGTGGTAGACCTTGGGGTGGTCTCCAAACCCTCACAAACTTTTCCAAGGGTAATCACAAAGTTCGATTCCTCTCTGAAAGACTCCTACCGCCTAGGAGTCTCCAACCTCCAAGAGTAACAAGAATGATGGGGGAAAGCTCAAGACTTGCTCAAATCACGAATTCCTTCGGTGCAAATAAGGAGAAGGAGTGGATCTATCACTTTATTGGATAACTTCTCACAAATGCTCTCAAATCCCTTGGGGATCTAAGATTTGGTGTGGAGGAGTGAGAGAGAGTAAGAATTGTGTTCTAGGGTTTGTTCAAAGTGAGTGGTCACCCCTCTCCCGTGGGGGAGAAGGGCTATATATAGTGTGAGTACAAATGTGGCCGTTGTAGTGTAAGTGAACGGGCAGGCCGGACATCCGGGCTAGGGGCCGGACATCCGGATTGGCAAAGGCACACAAGGAACAAAGCAGAGGCAGAGCTGAAAACAGAAGGGCCGGACATCCGGGGCCCAAGCCCGGACATCCGCCATATCAGGAAGGCCCGGACATCCGGCAGATGACCAGACATCCGACGCGATCACTTAAGGGGTTAAAGAAACGTAGTTGTTCCATGGGTAGTAGAGGCCGGACAACCGGGATAAAGCCCGGACATCCGGCGCAGCATGAGGGCCCGAACATCCGGCATAGAGGGCCGGACATCCGGCAAATGATACCAGCATAAGTGCATTCTGGATAGCCAGGCCCGGATATCTGGTCAGCAGGCGGATATCCGCCGTGAGCCCGGACATCCGGGGTCAAGCCTGGACATCTGGCAGGCCAGAGACAGAACCATATCAGAGAATATAAAGATGGAACAATAGCCTAATTTGAACGGATGTTTGTGAAATGAGCAAGCCTTAAACTATCCATATCGATCCCCTCTTAATAGTGCGGGATCCGATACTTAAGGAAATAAATATGAAATCAATTTTGATACTTCATCCTTGAGTAAAATTACTTCGTATGCTCTTGATCCACACACGTCGATGAAACCGGGGACTAACACCTGAGATTTACTCAACAACCATTGTTAGTCCCCTACATGTATATTGTCATCAACATCAAAACATGAGTAAGAGCATGATTGCTCTTTCAGAGTGGCAAGAGCCTAAGATTGGGGATGCCCATGGCACCCCAAGATATTCAAGGATGACCAAAAGCCTAAGCTTGGGGATGCCCCGGAAGGCATCCCCTCTTTTGTCTTCGTCTATCGTAACTTTACTTGGAGCTATATTTTTATTCGCCACATGATATGTGTTTTGCTTGGAGCGTCTTGTATGATATGAGTCTTTTATTTTTAGATTACCACAATCATACTTGCTGTACACACCTTTTGGGAGAAACCCACATGATTTGGAATTTATTATAATACTCTATGTGCTTCACTTATATCTTTTGAGCTAGATAATTTTTGCTCTAGTGCTTCACTTATATCTTTTAGAGCACGGCGGTGGCTTAATTTTGTAGAAATTGTTGATCTCTCATGCTTCACTTATATTATTTTAAGAGTCTTTTAGAACGGCATGGTATTTTCTATGATTATAAAATTGGTCGTAGAATGATGAGCATCCAAGTTGGGTATAATAAAAACTATCATAGAAAGTGAATTGGATGCTATGATCAATTTGATGCTTGATAATTGTTTTGAGTTGTGAGGATGGTGATATTAGAGTCATGCTAGTGGGGTAATTATGAATTTAAGGAATACTTGTGTTGAAGTTTGTGATTCCCGTAGCATGCACGTATGGTGAACCGCTTTTGTGATGAAGTTGGAGCACGATTTATTTATTGATTGTCTCCCTTTTGAGTGACGGCCGGGACGAGCGATGGTCTTTTCCTACCAATCTATCCCCCTAGGAGCATGCGCGTAGTGCTTGCTTTTTGATTACTTGTAGATTTTTGCAATATAAGTATATGAGTTTTTCATGACTAATGTTGAGTCCATGGATTATACGCACTCTCTCCCTTCCACCATTGCTAGCCTCTCTTGTGTCGCGCAACTTTCGCCGGTACCATACACCCACCATATACCTTCCTCTAAACAGCCACCATACCTACCTATTATGGCATTTCCATAGCCATTCCGAGATATATTGCCATGCAACTTTCCACCGTTCCGTTTATTATGACACGCATCATCATTGTCATATTGCTCTTGCATGATCATGTAGTTGACATCGTATTTGTGGCAAGGCCACCATCATGATTTCCATACATGTCATTCTTGGTTCATTGCATATCCTGGTACACCGTCGGAGGCATTCATATAGAGTCATATCTTGTTCTAAGTATCGAGTTGTAAGTAAATAAAAGCGTGATGATCTTCATTATTAGAGCATTGTCCCAAGTGAGGAAAGGATGATGGAGACTATGATTCCCCCACAAGTCGGGATGAGAGTTCGGACTTTACAAAAAAAAGAGAAAGGCTAAATAAAAAAAGGAGAAAGGCCAAAAAAATGAGAGAAAAAGAGAGAAGGGGCAATGCTACTATCCTTTTACCACACTTGTGCTCCAAAGTAGCACCATGATCTTCATAATAGAGAGTCTCCTATGTTGTCACTTTCATATACTAGTGGGAACTTTTCATTATAGAACTTGGCTTGTATATTCCAATGATGGGCTTCCTCAAAACGCCCTAGGTCTTCGTGAGCAAGCAAGTTGGATGCACACCCACTTAGTTTCTTTTGTTGACCTTTCATACATTTATAGCTCTAGTGCATCCGTTGCATGACAATCCCTACTCACTCACATTGATATCTATTAATGGGCATCTCCATAGCCCATTGATATGCCTAGTTGATGCGAGATTATCTTCCTCTTTTTTGTCTTCTCCACAACCACCATTCTATTCCACATATAGTGCTATGTCCATGGCTCACGCTCATGTATTGCGTGAAAGTTGAAAAAATTTGAGAATACTAAAGTATGAAACAATTGCTTGGCTTGTCATCGGGGTTGTGCATGATTAAATACTTTGTGTGATGAATATAGAGCATAACCAAACTATATGATATTGTAGGGACAACTTTCTTTAGCCATTATATTTTGAGAAGACATGATTACTTTGTTAGTATGCTTAAATTATTATTGTTTATCATGTCAATATGAACTTTTATTTTGAATCATTTGGATCTGAACTTTCATGCCACAATAAAGAAAATTACATTGAGAATTATGCTAGGTAGCATTCCACATCAAAAATTCTGTTTTTACCATTTACCTACTCGAGGATGAGCATGAATTAAGCTTGGGGATGCTTGATACGTCTCCAACGTATCTATAATTTTTGATTGTTCCATGCTATTATAATACCTGTTCTGGATGTTTATGGGCTTTACTTTACACTTTTATATCATTTTTTGGGACTAACCTACTAACCGGAGGCCCAGTCCGAATTGTTTTTTTTTCCTATTTCAGTGTTTCAAAGAAAAGGAATATCAAAAGGAGTCCAAACGGGTTGAAACCTTCAGGAGCGATCTTTTTGGAACAAATGCAAACCAGGAGACTTGGAGTGGACGTCAAGCAACGAGCGAGGCGGTCACGAGGGTGGCCGACGCGCCCTGTAAGGGTGGGCGCGCCCCCACCCTCGTGGGCCCCTCGAGCGTCCACCGACCTACTTCTTCCTCCTATATATATCTACGTACCCTGAAACCATCCAGGAGCACCACGAAAACCTAATTCCATCGTCACAACCTTCTATATCCGCAAGATCCCATCTTGGAGCCTTTGCTGGCGCTTCGTCGGAGGGGGAATCGACCATGGAGGGCCTCTACATCATCTCCAAGGCCTCTCCGATGAGTTGTGAGTAGTTTACCACAGACCTTCGGGTCCATAGTTATTAGCTAGATGGCTTCTTCTCTCTCTGTGAATCTCAATACAAAGTTCTCCTTCCTCTTCTTGGAGATCTATTCGATGTAACTCTTTTTTGCGGTGTGTTTGTCGAGATCCGATGAATTGTGGGTTTATGATCAAGTTTATCTATGAGAAATATTTGAATCTCCTCTGAATTCTTTTATGTATGATTGGTTATCTTTGCAAGTCTCTTCGAATTACTCCCTCCGTTCCTAGATATAGGGTGTATAGTTTTTGGCACGAAAATTAAAGAACGCACGTGGAGGGAAAATTTCACAAGTTTCGAGTGAGATTACACATGACTAATTGACATGAAAAAATAGAGGAGCTTAAATGATATAAGGAAATGTAATCAAATCTCTAAAAAAATTATCCAAACGAGTGGTGCAACGCAATACACCTTATATTTCAGACTTTTTCTCAAAAATCTATACACCTTATATCAAGGAACGGAGGGAGTATCAGTTTGGTTTCGCCTACTAGATTGATCTTTCTTGCAATGGGAGAAGTTCTTAGCTTTGGGTTCAATCTTGCGGTGTCCTTTCCCAGTGACAGCAGGGGCAACAAGGCACGTATTGTATTGTTGCCATCGAGGATAAAAAGATGGGGTTTATATCGTATTGCAAGAGTTTATCCCTCTACATCATGTCATCTTGCTTAATGCGTTACTCTGTTCTTATGAACTTAATACTCTAGATGCAGGCAGGAGTCGGTCGATGTGCGGAGTAATAGTAGTAGATGCAGAATCGTTTCGATCTACTTGTTACGGACGTGATGCCTATATACATGATCATGCCTAGATATTCTCATAACTATGCATTTTTCTATCAATTGCTCGATAATAATTTGTTCACCCACCGTAATAATTATGCTATCTTGAGAGAAGCCACTAGTGAAACCTATGGCCCCCGGGTCTATCTTTTATCATATAACTTTTCCATCTACTTTTATTTGCATCTTTTATTTTCCAATCTATATCATAAAAATACCAAAAATATTTATCTTATCTTATTATCTCTATCAGATCTCACTTTCGCAAGTTACCGTGAAGGGATTGACAACCCCTTTATCGCGTTGGTTGCGAGGTTCTTGTTTATTTGTGTAGGTGCGTGGGACTTTTGAGGAGCCTCATACTGGATTGATACCTTGGTTCTCAAAACTGAGGGAAATACTTATGCTACTTTGCTGCATCACCCTTTCCTCTGCAAGGGAAAAACCAACGCATGCTCAAGAGGTAGCATGCGCCCGCTGGGTCCGCGGAACCGCCGGCACCGAGATCCGATGCGGATCCAGGTGCCAGTGGTGTGGCAGCGTGATGTCGGGGTAGAGCAGCGGCTGCCTGTACTCCTAGTGCCACCGCGTTTGGTGCACCGGAATGTGCAGGCGCCGGCGACCTGGGCGGAAACGCGCCGGCATCGGAGGAGGAGGGGGATGAGGAGCACGGGAGGACGAGGCGCCGGGGGGTGCCCTTGCCCTTGCCACTGCTGCTGCCGAAGAGGCCCATCTCTTTGCTAGGGTTTGCTATCGCCAGCGAGGAAGCAAAGGGAGTGGTGGGCGGCCAGATGTGGACGGAACTGGATGAGGCCGGCCCCCGCCGCACACGTGGTTAAAAAGGATGCTTCCATTGGCTGACTAGTGACCCCGCTGTCGGCGGTCGTCATAAATAAGACGAAGGACGGTCGTTGGGTGGTCTACAGGTGGGGATGCGGCGGACGCCGAGGAGATGTACGGCGCGTCCGCTTCGCGTCCGCGCCGACGCATTTCAGGCGCAATTTTAGGCCGGAAATGGGTCGGCACGGACGCCAGGCGGACGAGATTTGGGTTTGGGTCGACGCGTTGGGCCTTCACTTTTGTCCGTGCCGATCCAAACGGATGCAGGCGGACAAAATGGGTCGCCCCACTGGAGTTGCTCTAAGTGTTGTATTTAAGTTCTGTCAGAAAAAAGTGTTGTATTTAGGATTCTACTTAGGAACTTGAAGGACATCTTAACCAAAAAAAACCCATAGCACTCAGCCACGGGAGGCGTCCTCATGTTGTAGCGTTGGTGATGGTCCGTAGTCGTGCTGACAGTCAGATCAGTGCTTAGGGCCACTTACCCTGGCTAAGTGGCTGATGTAGGACTTTTTCCGCCACAGGTTATGGACTTTGAAGCGGGCGGTTGGCAATGTCTCATGGTTTGGATGCTGGGGCAGCGGCCCTGAAGGTGGTCCGCATGGTTTGCTCTTCGGCAGGCACCATGGTGGTGGTGGTGGCTATGGCTTTTGATCGTGTGGGCGACGACAGGTATAGCAGCGGGTGGCTAGGGTGCGCTCTCTGTCTCTGGCAGTGGTGGCGCCCCCGATCCGGATCTGTACTCATCATGCTTCTCCTGAAGACCTCGTGGTGGCATGAGTTGTCGAGCGAAAGTTTCGTGCTTTGTCGCCAACGACGGCGATGCTCGCGGGCACCATTCTCTTTTTGAAAATGTCGTCATGGTGCTTCTCTCTGTATCTAGGTTCCGGTGAAAACCTTTGTCCATTATGTGCTCGATAGCGGCAACGCTTTACGCCGTTCTCCCACCTGAGGGTGTTGTCATGGGGCTTAAATGTACTAGGGTGTAGCATGGCATTGTACTCAGATCTTCATGTATTATCTTTCGATAGTGTAGTCGCTTGCGATACACATGATTCAATTATTTTGGGATCAACTTTGTAATTTGTAAGAGGGTTATCCCATTATCTTGTATCTTTTGATTATGCAGTTTGTTTGGTTGTTACTTTATATATAAAGCTGTGCAAAGCCTTTCAAGGAGTGTTGTATTTATCTGGGTGCTGCTAGCCACTTGTCGACCGACTGAGATCTCAATCTGCCTACTTTCTAACCGTCATCTTTCCTTGGACAGGGTCAACGCTCCCTCCCTGTTCCGCGTGTGTAGGTTCTTCTCCTTCCCCGCACGCACATGATGGAAGAAAAAAGAGAGACGGCTGCCCGTGTGGTGTGGCGCGTGTAGCCCGCCGCTACGCTCGAAGCACCGCCAGGGAAGCTTGCCGCGATATGCCAAATCTGATCACTCTCCCCGACAGCGACGGCGAAGATTTGAAAGGAAAGTTACCGACGAAAGCTCAGTCCCCGTGGCGCGAGATCATGTGCACCGCACGATCGGCCTGGTGCGGCTCATGAATAGTATGCTGGGCGCACATGAGACCGTTCCATCATCCGCGTCGCAGCTTCAGCCTGTCCCCCGGCAGCATCCTCGCCGTTACCACGGCGGTCGCAACACCCCACGCTGCTGGTTTCAGCATCAACAAGTTCCATGGCCGGCTGCAACATCCGCCACCGCTGGTCCAACTAACTGTTCCCAGCATCCTGACTGGCTGCTCCCAGCTGCGCACCCTGCCAGTTTCAACATTCCGGCAGGTTGCCTCCCAGCTGGATGGAGTAATGCTACACACATGGGCATTTCACGCGGGCTTTACGGGCTAATTTAAGATTAGTGGTTGTGATTTAGTTAAGTAAGACGGGCCCATCACTTAAAATCAGGGGGGCCAATTAGATGAGAGTATGTTCTCCAGCCCGTGAAAGCCTGTTGAACTTGCACGTGAATGTAGTATTATCGAGCTGAATGCTGCTCCCCGCAATTTACCTGGCTCAAAAAATAAGGCATATAAATTTCAAACGACGACTAAATTTATAGAAAAATGGGTGCTGCTACGCATCGGCCGGCGGATCTTTTCAGAAGATCTGCAGAAAGATCCACCACCTCGCAAGCCATCGGATCTCACGGATTGAGTGGCTGAGCTGTCACACTGTATCATTGCAACTTAGGTTGTGTTGCAGAAATTTTCTGCAACACGGATCATGTTGCAGAATTTTTTTACAACATAGGTCAAGTTGTAGATTTTTTTTTGCAACAATGGTCTTGTTACAGTTTTTTTCCCTTGCAATAGAGGTCCTGTCTCATAAATTTTCGTGATAAAACTCTTGTTACAGAAATTTTATAGAAGTCAGGAAATTTGCCGATTTTTTTCACAACAAAGGTCATGTTGCAGAATTATTCTACAGTAAAGATCTTGTTGCGGAAATTTATAGTCTTTTCACAACTGATGCCCATGCGAGCCGAGGCCCTGCAACTGTTCCTGGGCGAGACGGAGAGCGATAGGATCGTAATGTTTCTGGGGAAGGAAAGGTGGAGAATGGGTGGGGCCACATGGACACGTGGCAGACAATTGAGGCGGTTGATGTTTGGGAGCAATCTGGCGGTGGGTGCTAATCATTTCCCAGAAACTATCAACAACTACAATACTAAATAGTTGAGTATTTTTTTGAGTAGGCGTATGATGAAAACTAAGGAATTTTTTCTCCATTGCTTGTATCTGATAGATTAAACGCCCAGAACCAGAACATTCCTCAACGAAGACCTTTCAACATTGGCATTTCCTTCAAATGTTTGGTTTGCTTAACATAGAGGAGATCTCAAGGAAGTTGTTTTCTGAGTGTGCCTTCAGCAACATCTGTCTGGCAGCTTCACCTTGGCACGATATAGATGATACATCAGGAGAACCCAACCTTTCAGTAGCCCTTCTTCAAGGTTTTCACGCTTGCTCAACACTGTTGAATTTCAAAGCAGAGGATCAGCAAGTGATTCAACAACGTGGTCCCTATCAGTACTTCCGGACTTCAATTTCAAAGCAGATCTCAGCCTACTACTCCCTCTGTTCGGAATTACTTGTCACAAAAATGGATAAAAATGAATGTATCTACAACTAAATACATCTAGATACATTCATTTCTTGGACGAGTAATTCCAAACAGAGGGAGTAGTTCATAGAGTAAAGATGGACCGTAAAACCCCTCTTTTGGACTAGTTCAAATTAGGTTTCATTTCAGATATGTAGGCTTGAAAGGCCTCCTCACACCGTAAATATTTTACCCCTGCTATGTTAATACAACGCAGCCGGAGCCTCTCATGGTTTCTTGTGAAAACAAGTTTTAGGAAAACTTTCAAACTAATTCAGTGCCTAAACAAAAGTTGATTGCACAACTCATATCACAAATGGTGATCGCAAAGCATATACTTACTTCCAATGATCTCTATAGTGTTATTTCACTATAATACAAACAAGAATTGTCGCAGCATATAAAGACTTACACATCCCAATCCAGAAATGTTTGTGCAATCCTGGATAGTACATTGTATATCTCAAATCTAAGCGAAGGTCAAACGATAAAGTTTCCCTACTGATAAGAGATCAATTTTAACCAGTGTTACTTCCGTATCAGCAAATTAATTCACTAGCTATAGCTATAAAAGAAAGGCAGAGTAATGGATCATTAGCAAAAATAGGAAGAGGCAAATGGTCATACTCACCCCAAGTCGCCACTTTCTCTTGACCCTCCAAATGGGTTGAAGCATATCCTGAAAAAGAATTTGTCCTTTGTTCCTACAAGCATATGTGTTAAAACAATTAGCTCACCAAGTATACCACAAAAGGCTGCAATTAACTAATTAAAAAAGGGGGATAAAAACTCACTCACCAAAGAATACGATGGCAACATGTGAAAATATGGTAAATGAGGCTACAAGGTCTCGGTACAGAAGCACCTTTGAGACCTCCATCTGTTGTTGGCAACCATGTCCTACTAGCAAGGTGGTATTGCCCAAGATATACTTCCTTCTGATGGAGAAGTACAACGGCGTCAGCCACAATGGTAGGGTGCACTCTACTGCTCACACTCAGAACCCTGTCTTGAACAAACAAAGCATTTCCTCCGATGCTTGTTACTGGTGTAATCTTGTCTGCCAAAATGTCAGCTACTCTGTAAACCCCAATATGAAAAGAGAGCCTACATTCTTCACGCCCAATCAACATGATCTCCGAGTCGCATTCTCCGAGGTGGTAAGGCATGTGAAGTTTGCCTGCCGGAAATGTGGCGATCAACTTTGGTTCCGGTAGATAACACAACAGATCACCAAAATCCTCCTTCTCCCCGAGCTCCGGCAGGTCAATCTGGGAAATCTGAAGCTCACTGTCCAATGTGTCACAGTGCAACGTGTATATCTTGCCCTGGAACGACATTGGCCTCCATTTTTTTGATACGCTCCATGTCGAGAGCCTCCATTTCTGGTCCATGGAGGTGGCACAGGCTACCCGCCCTAAATAGAAGAGAGCAATCATGGCGGTGACGACCCCGTCTGCGCTCACAGTGAAGGAGGTCGCGCATATGGTCCTGAAAAAGGACCAATCCAATATCTGCTGCTGTCCGGGTGTCAGCATCGTCCTGAGGGACGCGAGCGGCGGGAGGTCCGCGATGTCGCCGGTGAAGGGGTGGAGCAGGCGGACGGCGGTGTCGTGGTCCCGCTGCAGCACCAGGATCCCGTCGACGGAGTCGAGCACGCAGTGGTCGCTGAAGATCGGGAGATTGGAGCGGACGATTGCGCCGGTGGACAGGTTGATGAAGCGGATGTACCCGTGCAGCCTGGTGTGGCCGGGGTGGAGGCCGTGGCCCTCGGGCAGCAGCATCCACCGGCGCGGGTGGAAGCGCGGGTCGTGGAGGCCGCGGCCGCCCGGGGAGACGGTGGAGGAGCGCCACTGGCGGCAGGCGGCGCGGAGGCGGACGTAGTCGAGCAGGTCGCCGGCCAGCACCCGCCACCCGATCAGGTTGAGTAGGTCCCCGGGAAGCGACGCCCACGAGGAAGATGCGTCGGGGGATCCGGATTCCGGGGTGGCGGCGGGGATGGCCGAGCGTCGGCGGCGCTTGCTGCTTCCGCCGCCGCGCGCGGCCGCGGCCGAGGGGCGGCGCTTTCGATTCGTCAGGGGTGTCATGACGATTGGCTGACGCTCACGCGAATTGCGTTGGGGAAACGAGAGTTTTTTTAGGGGGAGAAACGAGAGTTAATTTCATAGTGGAACATCGATGAAAACACGAGTTAATTGCACAAAATCACATATTTGTTTCTTTTCTAAGGAAAATCACATATTTTGTAACTGGAGTTTCAAATAAGCATATTTGTTTGGGCAACACTATGTGCCGACTGGCACGAGATTCGCCCGGTCACCACGCGAGCCGTTAGATCTGCCCCTGCATAGATTGTCCAGGACAGTTGGATCACAGTCCCGTCAAAACGGCTTGTGCTGGACTTGTGCTGGACTTGTCGTCGTCTTCCTCGTGCCTGAGAACCCCCCGCACCTCCTCCCCCCGCACTCATCTCCTACGAGCCCTCAGATACGTCTCCGTCGTATCTATAATTTTTTATTGTTTCATGCCAATATTATACAACTTTCACATATTTTGGCACCTTTTTATATGATTTATTGGACTAACCTATTGATCCAGTGCTAGTTCCTGTTTTTGCATGTTTTTTGTATCGCAGAAAATCCATATCAAACGAAGTCCAAATGCAGTAAAATTTTACGATGAATTATTTTGAAATATGTGGTTTTTGGGAGTTGGAATCACCGCAAATGGAGGCCCACACGGCAAGACACTAGGGCGCGCCAGAGGAGCCTGGTTCGTGGTGGTGGGTTGTGCTCACCTCGTACGTCGGTTGGAGCTCTACTTCGGGCGCAAGGAAGCTTATATCCATAAAAAATCGTGTTAAAATCTCAGCGCAATCGGAGTTACGGATCTCCGGGAATATAAGAAACGATTTTCGGCCAGATCTGTAGAGCGCGAAACAGAAGAGAACAGAGAAGGAGATCCAATCTCGGAGGGGCTCCCGCCCCTCCGCCGCCATGGAGGCCATGGACCAGAAGGGGAACTCTCCTCCCATCTAGGGGGGAGGCGAAGGAAGAAGAAGAAGGGGGGCTCTCTCTCCCCCCCTCTCTCCCGATGGCGCCGGAGTGCCGCCGGGTAAAGATCGTGACGGTGATCTACATCAACAATCTTGCTATCGCTATCACCAACTTTCTCCCTCTATGCAGCGTGTAACACCCCTTCTCCCTGCTGTAATCTCTACTTAAACATGATGCTCAACTCCATATATTATTTCCCAATGATATTTGGCTATCCTATGATGTTTGAGTAGATCCGTTTTGTCCTATGGGTTAATCGTGACCTTGGTTGGTATGATTGTATATTTTATTTATGGTGCTGTCCTACGGTGCCCTTCGTCTCGCGCAAATGTGAGGGGTCCCCGCTGTAGGGTGTTACGATACGTTCATGATTTGCTTATGGTGGGTTGCGAGAGTGACAGAAGTTTAAACCCGAGTAGGTGGGTTGTTGCGTGTGGGATAAAGAGGACTTGATACTTAATGCTATGGTTGGGTTTCACGGCCTTAATGATCTTTAGTAGTTGCAGATGCTTGCTAGAGTTCCAATCATAAGTGCATATGGTTCAAGTAGAGAAAGTATGTTAGCTCATGCCTCTCCCTCATATAGAATTACAAGAATGATTACCGGTACTTGTTATTGATTGTCTAGAGACAAATGACTTTCTTGTTGACAAAAGCTATCCACTTTTATTACCTTGCAATTTATTCTTAGATTTATTCTTGCAAAGTACTCGTAGTTTTATTCTTGCAAAATAGTTTCATACTTGTTCTAGATAAAGCAAACGTCAAGTGTGCGTAGAGTTGTATCTGTGGTCGATAGAACTTGAGGAAACATTTGTTCTACCTTTAGCTCCTCGTTGGGTTCGATACTCTTATTTATCAAACAAGGCTACAAACGATCCCCTATACTTGTGGGTTATCAAGACCTTTTTCCGGCGCCATTGCCGGGGAGCAATAGCGTGGGATGAATATTCTCGTGTGTGCTTGTTTGCTTTTATCACAAAGTAGTTTTTATTTTCTATTCTAAGTTGTTCTCTATCTTTAGTTATGGATATGGAACACGAAACACCAAAAAAATAGTGGTACTTGCTACTCATGGAGATGGGGAACCTCCTAAAACCCTCGATGCTCGTTATGTGAAAGATATTATGTACCACTTTCATAATCCCGAGAAAACCCCATTCAACTATATAATGGGAGTAACGTTGGATCAACGTGAATACTTTAGGGATTATCGGTTGACTCATAAAGGGAAATTGTTATGGGATCAAATTCACATGTTGCATTGGTATGCTCGGGAGCTATGCTTGAGATATGATTATACTTGTTGCTCTAGGATGAACGCTCCACATCTTCCCTTTTCATGCAAATTTAATGATAATGAAACCTTAACTTCTTATGCGAATGGTATATATGATTACTATGATGTGGAACGAATAGAAGAATTTGTTCTTTTAAGGGTGCTTATGAAATTGAATCTTTGTTTTTAAAGTATGAAGCTTTTGATGATGATGTTTATAGACCTGAAAATTTTGCCATCCTTAAATATTGCTATGATATTTATAAATATAATTTTGATATTGATGAATTTATTGAGAAAGTTTCCGCTGTCCAAGAAGAGACTACTATTTTGCAGGAGTCTATGGAAGAAGAAATTGATAAAACTGTGAGCTCATTGCATGAAAAAGATGATGAGGAGAGTGAAGAACAAAAGGAGGAAGAGCGGATTGGTCACCCGTGCCCACCTTCTAATGAGAGTAACTCTTCAACTCATACATTGTTTAATTGTTAGGGAACGTAGCATGCAATGTCAAAAAAATTTCTACGATCACGCAAGATCTATCTAGGAGATGCATAGCAACGAGAGGGGGAGAGTGTGTCTACGTACCCTCGTAGACCGAAAGCGGAAGCCTTATGTTAACGCGGTTGATGTAGTCGAACGTCTTCACGATCCAACCGATCCAAGTACCGAACGTACGGCACCTCCGTGTTCAGCACACGTTCAGCTCGAGGACGTCCCTCGAGCTCTTGATCCAGTAGAGGGTCGAGGGAGGGTTTCGTCAGCACGACGGCGTCGCGACGGTGTTGGTGATGTGATTCGCGCAGGGCTTCGCCTAAGCACTATGACGCTATGACCGGAGGAGTAAACTATGGAGGGGGGCTCCGCACACGGCTAAGCTGAATCTTGGTCTCTCTTTGGGGTGCCCCCCGCCCCCGTATATAAAGGGGGGAGGAGGAGGTCGGCGGCCAAGGAGGGGCACGCCAATGGGGGGAGTCCTACTTGGAATCCCATTCCAAGTAGGATTCGGCCCCCCTCCTTCCTTCCAACGGAGGGGGAAAGGGGAAAGAGGTGGAGAGGGAGAAGGAAAGGGGGGCCGCGCCCCCACCATTGTCCAATTCGGATTGGGCTTGTGGGGGGGGGGGGCACCACCTCATCTGGTTGCCTTCTCCTCTCCACTATGGCCCATGAGGCCCATTAACTTTCCCGGGGGGTTCCGGTAACCTCCCGGTACTCCAAAAAATCCCTGATCTTCTTCGGAACCATTCTGGTGTCCGTATATAATTAACCTTTCAATATATGAATATTTACCTCTCGAACATTTCGAGACTCCTCGCTATGTTCGTGATCTCATCCGGGACTCCGAACAAACTTCGGTCACCAAAACACATAACTCATAATACAAATCGTCATCGAACGTTAAGCGTGCGGACCCTATGGGTTCGAGAACTATGTAGACATGACTGAGACACATCTCCGGTCAATAACCAATAGCGGAACCTGGATGCTCATATTGGCTCCTACATATTCTACGAAAATCTTTATCGGTCAAACCGCATAACAACATAAGTTGTTCCCTTTGTCATCGGTATGTTACTTGCCCGAGATTCGATCGTCGGTATCATCATACCTAGTTCAATCTCATTACCGGCAAGTCTCTTTACTCATTCCGTAATGCATCATCCCGCAACTAACTCATTAGTCACATTGCTTGCAAGGCTTATAGGGATGTGCATTATCGAGAGGGCCCAGAGATACCTCTCCGATACACGGAGTGACAAATCCTATTCTTGATATATGCCAACCCAACAAACACCTTCGGAGACACCTGTAGAGCATCTTTACAATCACCCAGTTACGTTGTGACATTTGATAGCACACAAAGTGTTCCTCCGGTATTCGGGAGTTGCATAATCTCATAGTCAGAGGAACATGTATAAGTCATGAAGAAAACAATAGCATTAAAACTAAACGATCGTTATGCTAAGCTAACGGATGGGTCTTGTCCATCACATCATTATCTAATGATGTGATCCCATTCATCAAATTACAACACATGTCTATGGTCAGGAAACATAACCATCTTTGATCAACGAGCTAGTCAAGTAGAGGCATACTAGGGACACTTTGTTTTGTCTATGTATTCACACATGTACTAAGTTTCCGGTGAATACAATTCTAGCATGAATAATAAACATTTATCATGATATAAGGAAATATAAATAACAACTTTATTATTGCCTCTAGGGCATATTTCCTTCAGTCTCCCACTTGCACTAGAGTGAATAATCTAGATTATATAGTAATGATTCTAACACCCATGGAGTTTTGGTGCTGATCATGTTTTGCTCGTGCAAGAGGCTTAGTCAACGGGTCTGCAACATTCAGATTCGTATGTATTTTCCAAATATCTATGTCTCCCTCCTTGACTTGATCACGGATGGAATTGAAGCGTCTCTTGATGTGTTCGGTTCTTTTGTGAAATGTAGATTCCTTCGCCAAGACTATTGCTCCAGTATTGGCACAAAAGATTTTCATTGGACCCGACGCACTAGGTATTACACCTAGATCGGGTATGAACTCCTTCATCTAGACTCCTTCATTTGCTGCTTCCGAAGTAGCTATGCACTCCTCTTCACACATAGATCCCGCCACGACGCTCTGCTTGGAACCACACCAACTAACAGCTCCACCATTCAATATAAATATGTGTCCGGTTTGTGACTTAAGAGTCATCTGGATCAGTGTCAAAGCTTGCATCGATGTAACCATTTACAACAAGCTCTTTGTCTCCTCCATAAACGAGAAACATATCCTTAGTTCTTTTCAGGTATTTCAGGATGTTCTTGACCGCTGTCCAGTGATCCACTCCTGGATTAATTTGGAACCTCCCTGCTATACTTATATTAAGGCACACATCAGGTCTGGTACAGAGCATTGCATACATGATAGAACCTATGGCTGAAGCATAGGGAACGACTTTCATTTTCTCTCTATCTTTGATCACACTATCAAAGCGTATATTCCAACTCCGAGAGGCTTGCACCAGTCCATAAATGGATCGCTGGAGCTTGCACACTTTGTTAGTACCTTTAGGATCGACAAAACCTTCTGGTTGCATCATATACAACTCTTCTTTAAGATATCCATTAAGGAATGCAGTTTTGACATCCATTTGCCAGATTTCATAATCATAAAATGCGGCAATTGCTAACATGATTCGGACATACTTAAGCATCGCTATGGGTGAGAAGGTCTCATCATAGTCAACTCTTTGAAATTGTCGAAAACCTTTCGCGACAAGTCGAGCTTTGTAGACAGTAACACTACCGTCAGCGTCAGTCTTCTTCTTGAAGATCCATTTATTCTCTATGGCTTGCCGATCATCGGGCCAGTCAACCAAAGTCCACACTTTGTTCTCATACATGGATCCCATCTCAGATTTCATGGCCTCAAGCCATTTCACGGAATCTGGGCTCATCATCGCTTCCTCATAGTTCGTAGGTTCGTCATGGTCTAGTAACATGACTTCCAGAACAGGATTATAGTACCACTCTGGTGCGGAACGCACTCTGGTTGACCTACGAGGTTCGGTAGTAACTTGATCTGAAGTTTCATGATCCTCATCATTAACTTCCTCACTAAATGGTGTAGGCATCACTGAAACTGATTTCTATAATGAACTACTTTCCAATTCGGGAGAAGGTACAGTTACCTCATCAAGTTCTACTTTCCTCCCACTCACTTCTTTCGAGAGAAACTCCTTCTCTAGAAAGGATCCATTCTTAGCAACGAAAATCTTGCCTTCGGATCTGTGATAGAAGGTGTACCCAACAGTCTCCTGTGGGTATCCTATGAAGACACATTTTTCCGATTTGGGTTCGAGCTTATCAGGTTGAAGCTTTTTCACATAAGCATCGCAATCCCAAACCTTAAGAAACGACAACTTAGGTTTCTTGCCAAACCACAGTTCATATGGTGTCGTCTCAACGGATTTAGATGGTGCCCTATTTAACGTGAATGCAGCCATCTCTAAAGCATAACCCCAAAATAGTGGTAAATCAGTATGAGACATCATAGATCGCACCATATCTAATCAAGTACGGTTACAACGTTCGGACACACCATTACGCTGTGGTGTTCTAGGTGGCGTGAGTTGCGAAACTATTACACATTGTGTCAAATGAAGACCAAACTCATAACTCAAACATTCAGCACCACGATTAGATCGTAGAAACTTTATTTTCTTGTTACGATGATTTTCCACTTCACTCTGAAATTCTTTGAACTTTCAAAATGTTTCAGACTTATGTTTCATCAAGTAGATATACCCATATCTGCTCAAATCATCTGTGGAGGTCAGAAAATAATGATACCCACCGTGAGCCTGAACACTCATCGGACCGCATACATCAGTAAGTATTATTTCCAATAAGTCAGTTGCTTGCTCCATTGTTCCGGAGAACAGAGTTTTAGTCATCTTGCCCATGAGGCATGGTTCGCAAGCATCAAGTGATTCATAATCAAGTGATTCCAAAAGCCCATCGGCATGGAGTTTTTTCATGCGCTTTACACCAATATGACCTAAACGGCAATGCCACAAGTATGTTGCACTATCATTATTAACTTTGCATCTTTTGGCTTCAATATTATGAATATGTGTATCACTACAATCGAGATTCAACAAAAATAGACCACTCATCGTATTTGTGGCAAAGCCACCATGCATAACTTATCATACATGTCACTCTTGATTCATTTCCCATCCCGGTACACCGCCAGAGGCATTCACATAGAGTCATATTTTGTTCTAGTATCGAGTTGTAATCATTGAGTTGTAAATAAATAGAAGTGTGATGATCATCATTCATAGAGCATTGTCCCCCCCCCCCCAAGAGAAAAGGCCAAATAAAAAAAGAGAGGCCCCAAAAAAAGAGAAATAAAAAGGGGCAATGCTACTATATCTTTTTCCACACTTGTGCTTCAAAGTAGCACCATGATCTTTATGATAGAGAGTCTCTTGTTTTGTCACTTTCATATACTAGTGGGAATTTTTCATTATAGAACTTGGCTTGTATATTCCAACAATGGGCTTCCTCAAATGCCCTAGGTCTTCGTGGAGCAAGCAAGTTGGATGCACACCCACTTAGTTTCTTTTGTTGAGCTTTCATACATTTATAGCTCTAGTGCATCCGTTGCATGGCAATCCCTACTCCTTGCATTGACATCAAATGATGGGCATCTCCCTAGCCCGTTGATTAGCCGCGTCAATGTGAGACTTTCTCCTTTTTTGTCTTCTCACACAATCCCCATCATCATATTATATTCCACCCATAGTGCTATGTCCATGGCTCACGCTCATATATTGCGTGAAAGTTGGAAAAGTTTGAAACTTCTAAAGTATGAAACAATTGCTTGGCTGAAACCGGGGTTGTGCATGATTTGAATATTTTGTGTGACGAAAATGGAGCATGACCAAACTATATGATTTTGTAGGGATGAACTTTCTTTGGCCATGTTATTTTGAGAAGCCATAATTGCTCAGTTAGTATGCTTGAAGTATTATTATTTTTATGTCAATATTAAACTTTTATCTTTAATCTTTCAGATCTGAATATTCATGTCACAATAAAGAAAATTACATTGAAGAAATGCTAGGTAGCATTCCACAAAAAAAAATCTGTTTTTATCATTTACCTACTCGAGGACGAGCAGGAATTAAGCTTGGGGATGCTTGATACGTCTCCAACGTATCTATAATTTTGATTGTTCCATGCTATTATATTATCTGTTTTGGATGTTTAATGGGATTTATTATACACTTTTATATTATTTTTGGGACTAACCTACTAACCGGAGGCCCAGCCCAAATTGCTGTTTTTTTTGCCTATTTCAGTGTTTCGCAGAAAAGGAATATCAAACGGAATCCAAACGGAATGAAACCTTCGGGAGAGTTATTTTTGGAACAAACGCAATCCGGGGGACTTGGAGTGGACGTCAAGAAAGAAACGAGGCGGCCAGGAGGCAGGGAGGCGCGCTTGTCCCCCTGGGGTGCCACCCACCCTCGTGGGCCCCTCGTGGCTCCCCTGACCGACTTCTTTCGCCTATATATACTCATATACCCCGAAAACATCCGAGAACACCACGAAACCCTATTTCCACCGCCACAACCTTCTGTACCCGTGAGATTCCATCTTGGGGCCTTTTCCGGCGCTCCACCGGAGGGGGAATCGATCACGGAGGGCTTCTACATCAACACCATAGCCTCTCCGATGATGCGTGAGTAGTTTACCTCAGACCTTCGGGTCCATAGTTATTAGCTAGAGGGCTTCTTCTCTATCTTTGGATATCAATACAAAGTTCTCCTCGATCTTCTTGGAGATCTATTCGATGTAATTCTTTTTGCGGTGTGTTTGTCGAGATCCGATGAATTATGGGTTTATGATCAAGATTATCTATGAACAATATTTGAATCTCCTCTGAATTATTTTATGTATGATTATTTATCTTTGCAAGTCTCTTCGAATTATCAGTTTGGTTTGGCCTACTTGATTGATCTTTCTTGCAATGGGAGAAGTGCTTAGCTTTGGGTTCAATCTTGCAGTGTTCGATCCCAAAGGATGTATAAATACACGTATTGTATTATTGCCATCGAGGTTAAAAAGATGGGGTTTATATCCTATTGCTTGAGTTTATCCTCTACATCATGTCATCTTGCCTAATGCGTTACTCTGTTCTTATGAACTTAATACTCTAGATGCATGCTAGATAGCGGTTGATGTGTGGAGTAATAGTAGTAGATGCAGAATCGTTTCGGTCTACTTGTCGCGGACATGATGCCTATATACATGATCATGCCTAGATATTCTCATAACTATGAACTTTTCTATCAATTGCCCGACAGTAATTTGTTCACCCACCGTAATACTTATGCTATCTTGAGAGAAGCCACTAGTGAAACCTATGGCCCCCGGGTCTATTTTCCATCCTATAAGTTTCCGATCTATTTTACTTTGCAATCTTTACTTTTCAATCTATATAGCAAAAATACTAAAGAACTCCCACTTAGATAGACATCCCTCTATTCATCTAAATGATCACGTGATCCATATGAACTAAACCATGCCCAGTCATCACGTTAGATGGAGTAGTTTTCAATGGTGAACATCTCTATGTTGATCACATCTACTATATGATTCACTTTCGACCTTTAGGTCTCACTGTTCCGGGGCCATATCTGCATATGCTAGGCTCGTCAAGTTTAACCCGAGTATTCTGCGCGTGCAAAACTGGCTTGCAACCGTTGTATGTGAACTAGAGCTTATCACACCCGATTATCACGTGGTGTCTCGGCACGATGAACTGTAGCAACGGTGCATACTCAGGGAGAACACTTATACCTTGAAATTTAGTGAGGGATCATCTTATAATGCTACCGCCGTACTAAGCAAGATAAGATGCATAAAAGATAAACATCACATGCAATCAAAAATATGTGACATGATATGGCCATCATTATCTTGTGCCTTTGATCTCCATCTCCAAAGCACCGTCATGATCTCCATCGTCACCGGCTTGACACCTTGATCTCCATCGTAGCATCGTTGTCGTCTCCTCAACTATTGCTTCTACGACTATCGCTACCGCTACCGCTACCGCTTAGTGATAAAGTAAAGCAATTACATGGCGATTGCATTTCATACAATAAAGCGACAACCATAAGGCTCCTGCCAGTTGCCGATAACTTTTACAAAACATGATAATCTCATACAAAAACTTATATCACATCATGTCTTGACTATATCACATCACAACAAGCCCTGCAAAATCAAGTTAGACGACTTCTACTTCGTTGTTGCAAGTTTTACGTGGCTGCTACGGGCTTCTAGCAAGAACCGTTCTTACCTACGCATCAAAACCACAACGATGTTTCATCAAGTGTGCTGTTTTAACCTTCAACATGGACCGTCCATAGTCAAACTCGATTAAACTAAAGTTGGAGAAACAGACACCCGCTAGCCACCTGTGTGCAAAGAAGTCGGTAGAACAGTCTCATGAACACTGTCATGTAATGTCGGTCCGGGCCGCTTCATCCAAAAATACCGCCGAATCAAAGTAAGACGTTGGTGGTAAGCAGTATGACTATTATCGCCCACAACTCTATGTGTTCTACTCGTGCATATCATCTACGCATAGACCTGGCTCGGATGCCACTGTTGGGGAACCTAGCATGCAATTTCAAAAAAATTCCTATGATCACGCAAGATCTATCAAGGAGATGCATAGAAACGAGAGGGGGAGAGTGTGTCTACGTACCCTCGTAGACCGAAAGAAAAAGTGTTATGTTAATGCGGTTGATGTAGTCGAACGACTTCCTAATCCAACCGATCCAAGTACCGAACGTACGACATGTTGGGAACGAAGAAATCTCAAAAAAATTCCTACGATCACGCAAGAATCTATCTAGGTGATGCATAGCAATGAGAGGGGCGAGTGTTGTCTATGTACCCTCGTAGACCGAAAGCGGAAGCGTTATGACAACGCGGTTGATGTAGTCGTACGTCTTCATGATCCGACCGATCCTAGCACGAAGGTACGACACCTATGCGATCTGCACACGTTCAGCTCGGTGACGTCCCACAAACTCTAGATCCAACTGAGGTCGAGGGAGAGTTTCGTCAGCATGACGGCGTGATGACGGTGTTGATGAAGTTACCAACATAGGGCTTCGCCTAAGCACTACAACGATATGACCGAGGTGGAAATCTGTGGAGGGGGGAAACGCACATGGCTAAACAATCAACTTGTGTATCTATGGGGTGCCCCCCTCTCCTGTATATAAAGGAGTGGAGGAGGGGAGGGCCGACCCTCTCTATGGCGCGCCCAAGGGGGGGTCTCCTACTCCCAGTAGGAGTAAGTTTCCCCCCTTCCCTAGTTGGAGTAGGAGAAGAAGGAAGAGGGAGAGGGAGAGAAGGAAAGGGGGGCCGACCCCCTCCCAATTCAGATTGGGCTTGGGGGGGGTGCCCCCACATTGGCCGCCTCCTCCTCTCTTCCACCATGGCCCATTAAGGCCCATTAACTCCCCGGGGGGGTTCCGGTAACCTCCCGGCACTCCGGAAAAATGCCCGAACCACTCGGAACCTTTCCGGTGTCCAAACATAGCCTTCCAATATATCAATCTTTATGTCTCGACCATTTCGAGACTCCTCGTCATGTCTGTGATCACATCTGGGACTCCGAACAACCTCCGGTACATCAAAACAAATAAACTCATAATACCGATCGTCATCGAACGTTAAGCGTGTGGACCCTACGGGTTCGAGAACTATGTAGACATGACCGAGACTCATCTCTGGTCAATAACCAATAGCGGAACCTGGATGCTCATATTGGTTCCTACATATTCTACGAAGATCTTTATCAGTCAAACTGCATAACAACATATGTTGTTCCCTTTGTCATCGGTATGTTACTTGCCCGAGATTCGACCGTCGGTATCTCAATACCTAGTTCAATCCCGTTACCGGAAAGTCTCTTTACTCGTTCCGTAATGCATCATCCCACAACTAACTCATTAGTCACATTGCTTGCAAGGCTTATAGTGATGTGCATTACCGAGAGGGCCCATAGATACCTCTCTGAAACACAGAGTGACAAATCCTAATCTCAGTCTATGCCAACTGAACAAACACCATCGGAGACACCTGTAGAGCATCTTCATAATCACCCAGTTACGTTGTGACGTTTGATAGCACACTTAGTGTTCCTCCGGTATTCGGGAGTTGCATAATCTGATAGTCAGAGGAACATGTATAAGTCATGAAGAAAGCAATAGCAATAAACTAAACGATTATAGTGCTAAGCTAACGGATGGTCTTGTCCATCACATCATTCTCTAATGATGTGATCCCGTTCATCAAATTACAACACATGTCTATGGCTAGGAAACTGAATCATCTTTGGTTAACGAGCTAGTCAAGTAGAGGCATACTAGGGACACTCTGTTTGTCTATGTATTCACACGTGTACTAAGTTTCCGGTTAATACAATTCAAGCATGAATAATAAACATTTATCATGATATAAGGAAATATAAATAACAACTTTATTATTGCCTCTAGGGCATATTTCCTTCTGTCTCCCACTTGCACTAGAGTCAATAATCTAGATTACATTGTAATGATTCTAGCACCCATGGAGTCTTGGTGCTAATCATGTTTTGCTCGTGAGAGAGGCTTAGTCAACGGGTCTGCAACATTCAGATCCGTATGTATCTTGCAAATCTCTATGTCACCTTCTGACACTTGATGACGGATGGAATTGAAGCATCTCTTGATGTGCTTGGTTCTCTTGTGAAATCTGGATTCCTTCGCCAAGGCAATCGCTCCAGTATTGTCACAAAATATTTTCATTGGACCCGATGCACTAGGTATGACACCTAGATCGGATATGAACTCCTTCATCCAGACTCCTTTATTTGTTGCTTCCAAAGCAGCTATGTATTCCGCTTCACACGTAGATCCCACCATGACGCTCTGCTTAGAACTGCACCAACTGACAGCTCCACCGTTCAATATAAACACGTATTTGGTTTGAGACTTAGAGTCATCCGGATCAGTGTTAAAGCTTGCATCGACGTAACCATTTACGACGAGCTCTTTGTCACCTCCATAAACGAGAAACATATCCTTAGTCCTTTTCAGGTATTTCAGGATGTTCTTGACCGCTGTCTAGTGATCACTCCTGGATTACGTTGGTACCTCCCTACTATACTTATAGCAAGGCACACATCAGGTCTGGTACACAACATTGCATACATGATAGAACCTATGGCTGAAGCATAGGGAATGACTTTCATTTTCTCTCTATCTTCTGCAGTGGTCGGGCATTGAGTCTCACTCAACTTCACACCTTGTAACAAAGACAAGAACCCTTTCTTTGACTGGTCCATTTTTGAACTTCTTCAAAATCTTATCAAGGTATGTGCTTTGTGAAAGTCCAATTAAGCGTCTTGATCTATCTCTATAGATCTTGATGCTCAATATATAAGCAGCTTCACCGAGGTCTTTCATTGAAAAATTCTTATTCAAGTATCCTTTTATGCTATCCAGAAATATTGTATCATTTCCAATCAGCAATATGTCATCCACATATAATAATAGAAATGCTACAGAGCTCCCACTCACTTTCTTGTAAATATCGGCTTCTCCATAAGTCTGTATAAAACCATATGCTTTGATCACACTATCAAAACATTTATTCCAACTCCGAGAGGCTTGCACCAGTCCATAAATGGATCGCTGGAGCTTGCACACTTTGTTAGCATCCTTTGGATCAATAAAACCTTCTGGCTACATCATATACAACTCTTCTTCCAGAAATCCATTCAGGAATGCAGTTTTGACATCCATTTGCCAAATTTCATAATCATAAAATGCGGCGATTGCTAACATGATTCGAACAGACTTAAACATCGCCACGGCGAGAAAGTCTCATCGTAGTCAACTCCTTGAACTTGTCGAAAACCTTTCGCAACAAGTCGAGCTTTGTAGACAGTAACATTACCGCCAGCGTCAGTCTTCTTCTTGAAGATCCATTTATTCTCGATGGCTTGCCGATCATCGGGCAAGTCAAACAAAGTACACACTTTGTTCTCATACATGGATCCCATCTCAGATTTCATGGCTTCAAACCATTTCGCGGAATCTGGGCTTATCATCGCTTCCTCATAGTTTGTAGGTTCGTTATGGTCTAGTAACATGACGTCCAGAACAGGATTACCGTACCACTCTGGTGCGGATCTTAGTCTGGTAGACCTACGGGGTTCAGCAGTAACTTGATATGAAGTTTCATGATCACTATCATTAGCTTCCTCACTAATTGGTATAGGAATCACTGGAACATCATAGAACCTATGGCTGAAGCATAGGGAACGACTTTCATTTTCTCTCTATATTCCGTAGTGGTCGGGCATTGAGTCTGACTCAACTTTAGACCTTGTAACACAGGAAAGAACCCTTTCTTTGACAGGTCCATTTTGAACTTCTTCAAAACTTTATCAAGGTATGTGCTTTGTGAAAGTCCAATTAAGCGTCTTGATCTATCTCTATAGATCTTGATGCCCAATATATAAGCAGCTTCACCGAGGTCTTTCACTGAAAAATTCTTATTCAAGTATCCTTTTATGCTATCCAGAAATTCTGTATCATTTCCAATCAACAATATGTCATCCACATATAATATTAGAAATGCTACAGAGCTCCCACTCACTTTCTTGTAAACACATGCTTCCCCAAAAGTCTGTATAAAACCATATGCTTTGATCACACTATCAAAGCGTATATTCCAATTCCGAGAGGCTTGCACCAGTCCATAAATGGATCGCTGGAGCTTGCACAGTTTGTTAGTACCTTTAGGATCGACAAAACCTTCTGGTTGCATCATATACAACTCTTCTTTAAGATATCCATTAAGGAATGCAGTTTTGACATCCATTTGCCAGATTTCATAATCATAAAATGCGGCAATTGCTAACATGATTCGGACAGACTTAAGCATCGCTACGGGTGAGAAGGTCTCATCATAGTCAACTCTTTGAAATTGTCGAAAACCTTTCGCAACAAGTCGAGCTTTGTAGACAGTAACATTACCGTCAGCGTTAGTCTTTTGAAGATCCATTTATTCTCTATGGCTTGCCGATCATCGGGCCAGCAACCAAAGTCCACACTTTGTTCTCATACATGGATCCCATCTCAGATTTCATGGCCTTAAGCCATTTCACGGAATCTGGGCTCATCATCGCTTCCTCATAGTTCATAGGGTTCGTCATGGTCTAGTAACATGACTTCCAGAACAGGATTACCGTACCACTCTGGTGCGGAACGCACTCTAGTTGACCTACGACGTTCGGTAGTAACTTGATCCAAAGTTTCATGATCCTCATCATTAACTTCCTCACTAATTGGTGTAGGCATCACTGAAACTGATTTCTATAATGAACTACTTTCCAATTCGGGAGAAGGTACAGTTACCTCATCAAGTTGTACTTTCCTCCCACTCACTTCTTTCGAGAGAAACTCCTTCTCTAGAAAGGATCCATTCTTAGCAACAAAAATCTTGCCTTCGGATCTGTGATAGAAGGTGTACCCAACAGTCTCCTTTGGGTATCCTATGAAGACACATTTCTCCGATTTGCGTTTGAGCTTATCAAGTTGAAGCTTTTTCACATAAGCATCGCAGCCCCAAACTTTCAGAAATGATAACTTGGGTTTCTTGCCAAACCACAGTTCATAAGGTGTCGTCTCAACGGATTTAGATGGTGCCCTATTTAACGTTAATGCAGCCGTATCTAAAGCATTACCCCAAAATGATAGCGGTAAATCAGTAAGAGAATCATAGATCACACCATATCTAATAAAGTGCGGTTACGACGTTCGGACACACCATTACGCTGTGGTGTTCCAGGTGGCGTGAATTGCAAAACTATTCCACATTGTTTCAAATGAAGACCAAACTTGTAACTCAAATATTCTCCTCCACGATCAGATCGTAGAAATTTTATTTTCTTGTTACGATGATTTTCCACTTCACTCTGAAATTCTTTGAACTTTTCAAATGTTTCAGACTTATGTTTCAACAAGTAGATATACCCTTATATGCTCAAATCATCTATGAAGGTCAGAAAATAACGATACCCGCCATGAAAGGCCAATAAATATCGGACCGCATACATCAGTATGTATTATTTCCAACAAGTCTGTTGCTCGCTCCATTGTTCCGGAGAACGGAGTTTTAGTCATCTTGCCCATGAGGCATGGTTTGCAAGTATCCAGTGATTCATAATCAAGTGATTCCAAAAGCCCATCATCATGCAGTTGTTGGGGAACGTAGTAATTTCAAAAAATTTCCTACGCACACGCAGAATCATGGTGATGCATAGCAACGAGAGGGGAGAGTGTTGTCCACGTACCCTCGTAGACCGAAAGCGGAAGTGTTAGCACAACGCGGTTGATGTAGTCGTACGTCTTCACGATCCGACCGATCCAAGTACCAAACGTATGGCACCTCCAAGTTCAGCACACGTTCGGCTCGATGACGTGCCACGAACTCCGATCCAGTAGAGCTTCATGGGAGAGTTCCGTCAGCACGACGGCGTGATGACGGTGATGATGTTGCTACCAACGCAGGGCTTCGCCTAAGCACCACTATGATATGACCGAGGTAGAATATGGTTGAGGGGGGCACCGCACACGGCTAAGAGATCAAGAGATAAATTGTTGTGTCTATGGGGTGCCCCTTGGCCACGTATATAAAGGATGGAGGGAGGAGGAGGCCGGCCCTCACAGGGCGCGCCCAAGTGTGGAGTCCTATTAGGACTCCCTAGTCCTAGTAGGATTCCTCCTCCCACATGGAATAGGAAAAAGGGAAGGGAGAAGGAGAAGGAAGGAAGGGGGCGCCCCCCTCCCTAGTTCAATTCGCACCAGTCCATGGGGAGGGGTGCGACCACCCTTTGAGGCCTTTCTCTCCTTCCCCGTATGGCCCATAAGGCCCAATACGAATACCCGTAACTCTCCGGTACTCCCAAAAATACCCGAATCAGTCAGAACCTTTCTGATGTCCGAATATAGTCGTCCAATATATAAATCTTTACGTCTCGACCATTTCGAGACTCCTCTTCATGTACCCGATCTCATCCGGGACTCTGAACAACTTCGGTACATCAAAATAAACTCATAATACAAATCGTCACCAAACGTTAAGCGTGCGGACCCTACGAGTTCGAGAACTATGTAGACATGACCGAGACACGTCTCCGGTTAATAACCAAAAGCGGAACCTGGATGCTCATATTGGTTCCTACATATTCTACGAAGATCTTTATCGGTCAAACCGCATAACAACATACGTTGTTCCCTTTGTCATCGGTATGTTACTTGCCCATGATTCGATCGTCGGTATCTCAATACCTAGTTCAATCTCATTACCGGCAAGTCTCTTTACTCGTTCCGTAATGCGTCATCCCGCAACTAACTCATTAGTCACATTGCTTGCAAGGCTTATAGTGATGTGCATTACCGAGAGGGCCCAGAGATACCTCTCCGATACACGGAGTGACAAATCCTAATCTTGATTCATGCCAACCCAACAAACAGCTTCAGAAACACCTGTAGAGCATCTTTATAATCACCCATTTACGTTGTGACGTCCGATAGCACACAAAGTGTTCCTCCAGATATTCGGGAATTGCACAATCTCATAGTCCGAGGAACATGTATAAGTCATGAAGAAAGAAGTAGCAATAAAACTGTAACGATCACAATGCTAAGCTAATGAATGGGTCTTGTCCATCACATCATTCTCCTAATGATGTGATCCCGTTCATCAAATGACAACACATGTCTATGGCTAGGAAACATAACCATTTTTGATGAACAAGCTAGTCAAGTAGAGGCATACTAGGGACACATTGTTTTGCCTATGTATTCACACATGTATCAAGTTTCCGGTTAATACAATTCTAGCATGAATAATAAACATTTATCATGAAATAAGGAAATAAATAATAACTTTATTATTGCCTCTAGGGCATATTTCCTTCAGTCTCCCACTTGCACTAGAGTCAATAATCTAGTTCACATAGCCATGTGATTTAGCATCAATAGTTCAAATCTTTATGTGGTTAACACCAATAGTTCACATCAACATGTGACCAACACCCAAAGGGTTTACTAGAGTCAGTAATCTAGTTCACATCGCTATGCGATTAACACCCAAAGAGTTCTAAGGTGTGATCATGTTTTGCTTGTGAGATAATTTTAGTCAACAGATCTGTCACATTCAGATCCGTAAGTGTTTTGCAAATTTCTATGTCTACAATGCTCTGCACGGAGCTACTCTAGCTAATAGCTCCCACTTTCAATATTTATCTAGACCGCAACTTAGAGTCATCCAGATCGGTGTCAGAGCTTGCATCAACATAACTCTTTACGATGAACTCTTTATCACCTCCATAACCGAGAAATATTTCCTTATTCCACTAAGGATAATTTTGACCGCTGTCCAGTGATCTACTCCTAGATCACTATTGTACCCTCTTGCCAAACTCTTGGTGAGGTACACAATAGATCTGGTACACATCATAGCATACTTTATAGAACCTATGGCTGAGGCATAGTGAATGACTTTCATTCTCTTTCTATCTTCTGTCGTGGTCGGGCTTTGAGTCTTACTCAATTTCACACCTTGTAACACAGGCAAGAACTCTTTCTTTGACTATTCCATTTTGAACGACTTCAAAATCTTGTCAAGGTATGTACTCACTGAAAAAACTTATCAAGCGTCTTGATCTATCTCTATAGATCTTGATGCTCAATATGTAAGTAGCTTCACTGAGGTCTTTCTTTGAAAACTCCTTTCAAATACTCCTTTATGCTTTCCAGAAAAATTCTACATTATTTCCGATCAACAATATGTCATTTAGATATATTTATCAGAAATGCTGTAGTGCTCCCACTCACTTTCTTGTAAGTACAGGCATCACCGCAAGTCTGTATAAAACTATATGCTTTGATCAACTCATCAAAGCGTATATTCCAACTCCGAGATGCTTGCACCAGTCCATAGATGGATCGCTGGAGCTTGCACATTTTTTTAGCACCTTTAGGATCGACAAAACCTTCTGGTTGCATCATATACAACTCTTCTTTAAGAAATCCATTAAGGAATGTAGTTTTGACATCAATTTGCCAGATTTCATAAAATGTGGCAATTTGCTAACATGATTCGGATAGACTTAAGCATTGCTACGGGTGAGAAGGTCTCATCATAGTCAACTCCTTGTAGATAGTAACACTACTATCAGCGTCCATCTTCCTCTTGAAAATCCATTTATTTTCTATGGCTTGCCGATCATCAGGCAAGTCAACCAAAGTCCACACTTTGTTCTCATAAATGGATCCCATCTCAGATTTCATGGCCTCAAGCCATTTTGCGGAATCTGGGCTCATCATCGCTTCCTCATAGTTCGCAGGTTCGTCATGGTCTAGTAACATGACTTCCAGAATAGGATTACCGTACCACTCTAGTGCGGATCTTACTCTGGTTGACCTACGAGGTTTGGTAGTAACTTGGTCTGAAGTTTCATGATCATCATCATTAACTTCCTCACTAATTCGTGTAGGCATCACTGGAACTGATTTTAGAGATGAGCTACTTTCCAATTCGAGAGAAGGTACAATTACCTCATCAAGTTCTACTTTCCTCCTACTCACTTCTTTTGAGAGAAACTCCTTCTCTAGAAAGGATCCATTCTTAGCAACGAATGTCTTGCCTTCGGATCTGTGATAGAAGGTGTATCCAATAGTTTCTTTTGGGTATCCTATGAAGGTTTACTTCTCCGATTTGGGTTCGAGCTTATCATGTTGAAACTTTTTCACATAAGCATCACAGTCCCAAACTTTAAGAAACGACAGCTTAGGTTTCTTGCCAAACCATAGTTCATACGGTGTCATCTCCACGGATTTAGATGGTGCCCTATTTAACGTGAATGTAGCTGTCTCTAATGCATAACCCAAAATGATAGTGGTAAATCGGTAAGAGACATCATAGATCGCACCATATCTAATAAAGTGCGGTTACGACGTTCGGACACACCATTACGCTGTGGTGTTCCAGGTGGCGTGAGTTGCGAAACTATTCCGCATTGTTTCAAATGAAGACCAAACTCGTAAATCAAATATTCTCCTTCACGATTAGATCGTAAAAACTTTATTTTCTTGTTACGATGATTTTCCACTTCACTCTGAAATTCTTTGAACTTTTCAAATGTTTCAGACTTATGTTCCATCAAGTAAATATACCCATCTACTCAAATCATCGGTGAAGGTCAGAAAATAACGATACCTGTTGGGGATATTACTACTGGGCGTAAACCGGCCAGGAGAGGCCAGATTAACTTGAAGCCCATGAAGACAGACGGTGACACTGAGTAGAGGCCCAAGGCCCAGAACCGGTTTAAAGCCTGTAGCTATAAACCGGTATTGATATGTAACTTGCATTGTAAGGTAGAAAGAGCGGAGACCGAGCCGTACATGTTTATGAGCCGGCCTCGGGACTCTGTAAACCGACGGGCGTCAACCCATGTATATAAGGGGACGACTCGGCGGCGGTTCAGGACAACAGACAACAACTCGAGACTTAGGTAAAGCGTATTCGCTCCCTGGTCATCGAAACCCCATCAATTCCATCACAACTAGACGTAGGCTTTTACCTTCATCGTAAGGGGCCGAACTAGTATAAAAATCTCTTGCGTCCCTTGTTCGCTTTAACCCCTTTAAGCTAACCCGTAGCGATGGCTCCACGACTAAGTCCTTTCATGAGGACAACTGGCGTGACAAAACCACGACATTTGGCACCCACCGTGGGGCTATCGCACGATGGTTTCAACTTCTTGGAGGGCAGCTTCGAAGGACTCAAGGGTTATGCTGTGGGCCGGTGTAGCGATCAGACCCGAATGGATCTAGTGCTCTGTGCTCAGTGTCATCCCTGGATCAGTAATGCTGACACCACACAGTACTTCGAAGGATTTATAGCAGAGTAGCAATCACACACTTATTACATCGTTGTCCACAAGGGAACTTAATACAATAATATGGCTTAAGGCCATCTAAAGATAACAGCGGAAGGCTTGGAAGACAAGTGAGTCCATCAACTCCATCGGCATCACTGAGTATAGAACCATGACCTAACACCTTACTCGACGTCTGAATAGTCTGCAACGTGAAAAGTTGCAGCCCGAAAACGGGTCAGCACATGGAATATTCTGACAATGTAACACATAGAGAATAATGAAGCAACAAGCCTATACTACATGCATATATGGCTGGTGGTAAGGCTCTACGGTTACATTTTGCATAAAGCTGATTTTTCCCTACATCAAAGGAATAATTTTATTTAACTATCATGGTGGTTGTTAAACATTGAGAATGGTTGACAGCATCCTCAATCCCAATTAAAAGTACTCATTAAAACCCAATAACTTTATTATTAGAAGTAACATGTTGAGATTCACATGATATTCAAGTACTAGATACTCAAGATTTGTCCATAACCGGGGACACGGCTAATCATGATTAGTTTATACACTCTGCAGAGGTTTGCGACTTTTCCCCACAAGACTCGATCGCCTCCGTTTGGTTCTCGCACTACATGGTGTTTGAGAGACGGATGACCGAGACATAGTCTTCGTAAGCGCTTAGCACCTTACATGTGGGTAGACCGTACCAACCTACATCCCCTACATCAGCTAGCCTACCCGTAAGAGTTCGCACAACTTAGTCAACTACGCCAGAGCCCATAATTGGCTTGTGGCTGCACACGGAAGTTTCTAGTTTGAATAATCTTATGATCCCTTAGAGCCCGGGTGGCGGTCCAAGAAATACAGCAAGTCCTCGATAGAAACCAGGTGGCTCAATCCACCCGGATGTGTGTTTAGGTTGCCACCTTAAATAAACCATTAATTAACAATCTCACATCCATCACGGATATTCACTCACCCAATCCACGTCTACTAGCATAGCATGGCATAATCAAGCAAACGAGAAGTAACTCCCAAGGTTTCATAAGTAAAACAGGTAATAGGTACTACCTCAATCTACTTCCCATCCCTCAATTTAATTAGATCCTAAACATGCAAGTGTTTGAGGGTTTGATCTAATGCAATAAAACTGGGTAGTAGAAAAGGCATGATCAAAGTGTTACTTGCCTTGCTGATGATCCATGAGTCCTAGAGATTCAAGTAACAAGCGGCGCACTCCGGGTGATCTAACGCAGACAAACAACAAGCATACAATAAGTACTCATCTAATCCACCGGTAAATCTCGAATAAAAGATCTACCCAGATAGTTCAACTTAAGAACCCTGGTTGCAAAAGAATCGAATCAAATAAAGCATCGAAAGTCGGAACTCGAGAGAGAACGACTCGGTTTAGCAAATCTGAAATTAAGTCAAAATTTTACAGTAGCAAAACTCTGTGTAAGTAGGTTAGTCGGAACGGCGGTTTCATAACGAAACTCCAGCGCTTGAATCACCGATTCGATAAACGAGCAAGAAATAAAACAGATTTGAAAATCGGATCAGAAATCGAATCTGAAAAATAATGGATTAAATCCGATTTAAAAAAAGACGAACGGATTAAATAACGGACGTTCGTTAACAGAACTAATCCAACGAACACGTTCATTGAAACGAACGGGTCGGTGAACGTTCACTAAATAAGAAAACCGAAAAAAAATAAATCCATCTAGGTTTTAAAAAAAAACGAACATCGCAAAAAAAAACCGGATCGGGTCGGATCGGGGCGGCGGCTACCTCCGGTGATCGCGGGGCTCGGCGTGGGCGACGGGTCCCGTTCGGGGCGAGGCGGGGCTCCCGGCGTCGGCGAGGCGGCGTTCATGGCGGACTCGGCAAGCGTGGGCGGGGTGAGAGAGGGGGGGGTATTTAAGAGGAGGCGTGGCGGGGTGGCTTGGGAGGGGCAAGCCGAGGGGAGGCGGGCCGGACTCCAGCGTCGTCCCAGCGGGACTCGGTGGCGTCTTGTGAGGAGAGAGGGAGGCGACTGGCTGGCTGGGCAGTGGGCCTTGGCCCAAGAAGTAGCGTTTTCTTTTTTTCTTTTTTAAATAAAACAAAACGAATTAAAAAATACCAAATGAACTCCGATTTAAATAAAACAAATTTTCCCCGACTCCTAAAAATGAGTCAAACAAAATGAACTTTAAAAACGGCAAACATGCATAATATTTTTTTATTGCTCATTTTTGCCTAAGCAAAATAAATCTTCCAAAACCAAATTTTGATTTATTTATAATATCTTCATTTTTCCTAAATATTGGGAAAGTCATATTATTCCCTCTCTTAAGTTTTTATAGGAAAAACTTTATGAAGATAATTAAATAAATCCAATGATCCTATTTTCAAAATTTGAGAAATCCCAAATATGAAAATAATGAAACTTCCAACTCTCTCCGAGGGTCCTTGAGTTGCGTGAAATTTTCTAGGATCGAAAATGCGAGAAAAATATGATATGCATGATGACCTAATGTATAACATTCCAAATTGAAAATTTGGGATGTTACAGCCGGATGACCAAAAGTCGTCGCGGCAAGCTCTACATCGACGATGCAGGGTGGGGCCCCAAGGCCGGCTCAATCGAGTACGGGTACCGGGTCCCCTTTGGTGGCATACACGTTTTCATTGGCAAGATCGGCGAACCGGGCCCTGAGCCGGACATCTGCACCGACCTCGTCGAAACGGCTCAGCATGCGCGATCTGCCTGGGTCAAGCCTGCCATGAAGCGTGCCTTCGTGGGAGTCATCCATGGAGGGGAATACGAGGAAAAATCGGAATTTGGTGGTGAGACCGTCGTTTATTCTGGCGACGAGTCATCGACCGGAGAGACCGAGTCATTATATCAGCTACAGGATGGCCGGATTGGAGGCTGTTCTGATGGCGACAGTATTTCGGAACCCTCTGATCTGCCAAACTGGGTTGGAATCTTCATGGCCGGTACACAACCGGTGCTCCACTCTTCAACCGCAACATCAATGATCTCCGGATCAGTAGCGGTGACGGCAGCCGGGGCAGGAGGCCCTGTTCGGCCGCCGGCTCAGGTTTTATCTGATCTATTTGATGCGTTGGCAACACTGATGGCGGAGGCTAACCCGGCGGATCAGGATGCGCACAATGCGGAAATCGCAAAAGTAAGGGATCAGATTACTCAGGCCAAGGCTGATTTGGCAGCTGAGGATACCAGGATGGCCGCGGAGCGGGCCGCTTTGGATGCACAGGCTTATCGGCTTATGCTGGATCAGAATGCATCCCACGAAGTCCTAAAGAGAAGGCACCGGTCTAGCCTGCCTCCGGTTTATGATGCTAGGAACCTCTTTAACACCCTAGGTGCAGGGACCAGTAACCCGCCGGTAGCAAACCGGGCGGAGGCACCTGGAGCGGGGGCGCCAGTTCAACCCCGTTTGATGGATCCGCCTCGACAGAACAACAATGTGACGCAGCCTGTCCCAACACCACTGGGTCATTACTCTACTCCAATGGATAATCTTGTTGATGCCGCTTCACGGCTGGAGGCTATCCCAATTGAAGGCGATTCTCCAGCGACGATCGAGACGCGTCAGGTTAAAGAACTTCTTCGGATAGCCTTGGTGCAACAGGAGGCTTATTCATACAGTCGTGATCGGATTCATTCCACCCCCCGCTCAAGCTGGAGTTATAGTAGGCGTATGGATGAACCGGCCTTGTCAAGTAATGCGGGGAACCGCGAACCGCCCCGTGGCCACAACCCGACAGGGGGTACTGGTGATGCTCAGGAGGTGGTGGACCAGGCTCGCGCATGCAGGGAGGCCGAGTTAGCAGTGCAGTATGAAGCCCGTCAGCTTACTCCGGTTCGTCCAACCACGTGGAGAGAGCCAGGAGTTACCTCTAGCTCTCTGGGTGTGCCGTGTCTCGTCCCAGCGTTACACAATATATGCCTGCCCAAGAAATTCGAGGGCCCGCGCAAGGTGCCAAATTACACCGCCGATTTGCCTCGAGAGACATGGGTTGAAAGCTATGAGATGGCCATGGAGATGCTAGATGTGGATGATGCATCTTGTGCGATGTACTTCACCATGATGCTAGAAGGGACGGCTCGTACTTGGTTAAAGAGTCTACCAGCTAACTCTATCAGATCATGGGCCGAGTTGAGAGCCCGGTTTATCCAGAATTTTAAGGATACATGCAAGCAGCCCATGTCGATTGTGGACTTAGCCGCCTGTGTATAGGAGGAAGGAGAATCAACAACCCAGTGGGTGCGCCGGGTCTCGGAGATTTTGCATTCATCGGACCGCATCAACACTGACACCGCAGTTCTAACTTTGGAAGGCAATTGCCGGTTTAAGCCTCTGAAGTTGAAGTTGGGACGGATGAAACGCCATTGTAATGACATGGGAACCCTCATGGCCGCTTTAGTAAAGTATGCTGACTCTGATAGTACCAAGGATCCCGGGTCTGATGATGATAAGACGGGGAAGGGAAAGAAAAACGGCAACACCAAGGGGCAGCACCATAGCCCAGCGGGTCATGGAAACGGAGGCAAACGTAAAGCGGATCACAACATGGACTTTGTGGCCAATGCCAGCGCACAGGATAAGGGCCAACGGCGCAAGGGTAAACCGTCCCAGCGCGGTGGAGCACCTAAACCTAACTCGGACCGCCTGTCCTACCTATTGAACCAGCCCTGCCCGAAACATGGGACGAAGGAGATGCCAGTCACACACCTCTGGAAGGACTACTACATCACGCAAGAGTTCAAATTTTTTAATGCTTTCCGGTATGATCACGGACCGGGTGACGGCTCAGGCCCCGGGTCTCATGGGCTGGGTTATGGTGGAGGAAATTCCGGTTCAGGCTTCCATGGTAATCAGGGCGGACATAACAATTAAGGTAGTCAGGGCAACCAAGGTGGCTACAATAATCAGCAGCAGCAGCAGCAGTCGGGTTACCAAAGAAACCCGAAGCAGTTGAATAGTGGGCAATATCATGTCTTCACCACTAGCTTGGGCAAGCGTGACCAAAAGCTTCATAAGAGGGCGGTGAACTCCGTTGAACCGGCAGTGCCCCGTTACCTATGCTGGTCGGAGCAGCCGATTGTGTGGAGCAGAGACGATCATCCACCCCGGGTTGACAATTCGGGTCATCTGGCGTTGGTGGTGGCACCTCAGATAGGAGGTTATAAGTTCACAAATGTACTCATGGACGGAGGGAGCAGTATCAATATCCTGTATTATGAAACTTTCCATCGCATGGGGTTAACATATAAGAATCTTAAACCGTCCCATACGGTGTTCCATGGTGTGGTGCCTGGTAAATCGGCGTATCCTGTTGGCAAGATAGCTCTGGAGGTGGCTTTTGGGGACGAGCATGACTCGAGATCAGAAACCTTGACCTTTGAAGTGGTGAAAATCAGAAGTCCGTATCACGCCTTGTTTGGACAGCCGGCTTATGCTAAGTTTATGGCACGACCTTGCTATATTTATCTTCAGCTCAAGATGCCGGGTCACAAGGGAACTATAACCGTCCATGGGAGCCGCAAGATAGCTCTGGAGTGTGAAGAAGGTGATGCGGCTTATGCTGAGTTGGTTTGTGCCACGGAAGAGTTGAAGTTTTACAAGGACAATGTTGATCCGACAGATATGACTCCGTTGAAGAAGCCAACTACAGAGCATGATCCGGCCTTGAAGTTTAAATCGGCTGATGAGACTAAGCTTGTTGACTTCGTACCTGGCGATTCATCCAAGCAGTTCAGCATCAACGCTAACTTGGATCCAAAATAGGAAAGTGTGCTCATCGAGTTCATCCGTGAGAATCGAGACATCTTTGCGTGGAAGCCTTCTGACATGCCAGGTGTACCGAGAGAACTCGCTGAGCACACACTTAATGTTGATCCTAAGTATAAACATGTTAAACAGTTTCTCCGCCGGTTCAATGAAGAAAAAAGCAAAGCTATTGGAGAAGAAGTGGCCAGGCTCTTAGCGGCTGGATTTATCGTTGAAGTCTTCCATCCTGAGTGGTTGGCTAATACGGTGCTGGTCCTTAAGAAGAACGGCACTTGGTTGATGTGTGTGGATTACACAGATCCCAACAAAGCTTTCCCTTCCCCGTATTGATCAAATTATTGATGCTACGGCGGGTTGCGAGCGGTTTGAGCTTTCTGGATGCATATTCCGGTTATCATCAAGTCAAGATGGCAGTTAAGGACCAGGAGAAGACGACATTTATAACCCCCTTCGGAGCATTATGCTATGTATCTATGCCCTTTGGGCTCAAGAGTGCCCAGGCGACTTATCAACGGTGTGTGCAGAATTGTCTCCATACACAAATCGGCCATAATGTTCATGCCTATGTGGATGATATTGTGGTCAAGTCAAGGAAGAAGGAGACGTTGATTGATGACTTAAAGGAAACCTTTGATAACCTGCAGGTTTACAAGATGATGCTTAATCCGGCTAAGTGCATTTTTGGTGTACCGGCAGGCAAGCTCTTGGACTTTGTGGTGTCTAACAGGGGCATTGAGGCTAATCCGGAAAATATAAAGGCCATCACCTCCTTGGCTAAGCCAAACTGTGTCAATGACCTTCAACACTTGGCAGGACGGATTGCCGCGTTGAGCCGGTTATCAGCCGCCTTGGCGAGAATGCCATTCCTTTGTATCAGATGCTGAAGAAAACGGATAACTTCGTCTGGAGTGACGCCGCGAATGAAGCATTTGAGGATTTAAAGCGGCAGCTAGCTAATCCGCCGGTTCTTGCTGCCCCAGTTGACAAGGAGCCGTTGTTGCTATATGTGGCAGCTAATGCTCGGGCTGTCAGCGTGGCTATTGTGATGGAGCGCAAGGAGGCAGGAAAGGAGTATCCGGTTCAGTGTCCGGTTTATTATATCAGCGAGGTGCTTATTGAGTCCAAGCAGAGGTACCCACACTGGCAGAAGCTGGTATGTGGGGTTTTCATGGCAAGCCAAAAGCTCAAGTAGTATTTCCAAGGTCATCCCATCACAGTGGTCAGCTCTGCTCCTTTGGGAGATATAATCCAGAACAGGGAAGCAACTGACCGGATTGCCAAGTGGGCCATAGAGCTCGGGCCTCATGGGTTGAAGTATATACCTCGAACGGCGATCAAATCTCAAGCACTTGTGGATTTCATCAACGACTGGACAGAACTGCAAGTGCCTGAAGAGAAGCCAGATCACACTTATTGGACTATTCACTTTGATGGGTCCAGGCAATTGGAGGGCTCGGGGGCTGGAGTCATATTAACTTCCCCATGAGGTGATAAGTTTTGTTATGTTATCCGTTTAATGTTCCCTTGTACTAACAATGCAGCTGAGTATGAAGCTTTACTCCATGGTCTTCGGATGGCTAAGGAGATGAATCTAAGCCGAGTTAAGTGCTTCGGTGACTCATACCTGGTGGCTCAACAGGTGTCTGGCACTTGGGATTCCAAGGACCCACTCATGGCGGCATATCGTCATGAGGTGGACATTGTTGCAGGTCACTTTAAAGGTTATCAGGTGGATCATGTGGACCGGCGGAAGAACGAAGCGGCGGACGCTTTAAGTCGCCTGGGTTCTCAACGAAAACCGGTTCCGCCTAATGTCTTCTTGGATGTTCTGCATAACCCGTCCGTCAAGCTCCCTAGTGAAGAGGATTTGGCTATTCCTGATCCGGAAGCTCAGTTGGTGGCGGCTCTTCATGTTATCCCGGATTGGACGGTTCCTTATCTTGCATATATGAACCGGGGTGAGTTACCAGAGGATGAGACATTGGCCAGGCAGATAATCCAGCGGTCCAAGTCTATGACTATTATCAATGGAGAGCTGCATCATTGCAGTGTGACAGGAGCGTTTCAACGCTGTGTATCTCCTGAAGAAGGCTGTGAAATTTTACGCGAGATCCATGAAGGAGATTGTGGTCACCATGCCGGTTCAAAGTCTTTGGTGGCTAAGGCGTTTCGTCACGGTTTCTATTGGTTAACCGCTCATGCTGATGCTGAGGATCTGGTCAGAAGATGTGATGGCTGTCAAAAGTTCTCAAGGCGTGCTCATGTACCGGCTCAAGAATTGAGGATGATTCCAATTACTTGGCCGTTTGTGACCTGGGGGCTGGATATGGTTGGTCCTTTCAAGAGGTCCAAAGACAAGAAGACCCACCTTTTGGTGGCTGTTGACAAGTTCACAAAGTGGGTGAAGGCAGAACCAGTTAGCAAGTGTGACGCGGCCACGACGGTTCAATTCATCAAAAAGGTGATTTTCTGGTTTGGCTTTCTACATAGCATTATCACTGACAATGGTACCAATCTGTCAAAGGGTGCCATGAAGGAGTTCTGTGAACATGAACACATACGGCTTGATGTATCATCAGTGGCTCACCCACAGTCCAATGGTCAAGCGGAGAGGGCCAATCAAGAAATTTTGAGAGGCATCAAACCCCGGCTTATGGTTCCTTTGCAGTGGACGCCGGGTTGTTGGGTTGAGGAGCTACCTTCAGTGTTATGGAGCATCAACACCACACCCAACAGATCGACAGGATACGCGCCGTTCTTCATGGTTGATGGAGCGGGGCGGTTCTTCCTAGTGACATACGTCATGACTCACCTCGTGTAGCGGTATATATTGAAGAGGACAACGAGAAGGCCCGGAAAGAAGCTCTCGACCTGTAAGATGAGGAGCCTGACATAGCGACCGCCCGTTCGGCGATTTATCAGCAAGATCTGCGTCGCTATCATAGCCACCAGGTTAGAACCAAAACCTTTCAAGAAGGAGATTTGGTGCTTCGGCTCATCCAGGATCAGACGGATATGCACAAGTTATCCCCACCTTGGGAAGGACCCTTTGTGGTTAGCCAGAATCTACACAACGGGTCATACTACCTAATCGATGTTCGAGAGCGCAAGGACTCAAGTAAATCGGAGGAGGAGACCAGCCGGCCGTGGAATATTGCTCATCTTCGGCCTTACTATACTTGAGCTATAGGCTCTTCTTATGTACATATTATGCCTATGTATATATTATGATCAATATAATAAACCGGAACCTCAGCTAAAGCGGGGTATCTGTTGTTTTTCTTACATCATGTGTGGTTACACGGAGCTTCCGTTTCTAAAGCGGCATCCGGTTTACCCCTTGGTTTAGGCTCTCAAAGGCTTTATATTATATCACTTGGGGACTTGGTCGTATCCGAACCATAGTTACACCTTTTGATAGGCGCAATGCCACATCATCACTTGGGGGCTTGGTCGTATCCGAACCATAGCTACACCTCTTGATCGGTGCAATGCCACAACATCACTTGGGGGCTTGGTCGTATCCGAACCATAGCTACACCTCTTGATCGGTGCAATGCCACAACATCACTTGGGGGCTTGGTCGAACCCGAACCATAGCTACACCTCTTGATCAGCGTAATGCCACAGCATCATTTGGGGGCCTGATCGAACCCGACCATAGCTACGCCTTCTTGGGGGCTTGGTCGTGTCCGAGCCATGGTTACGCCTCTTGATCGGCTCAAAGTCTCGCCTACAATGGTTTTTATTTGCCTTTGTTTGGGTTCTGTTCTCTTTTTCATAAAGATTCTTTGTTGCTTTTTAGACCGGCGTTACACAACCCGGTCCGACTGTCGATTACAAATTGACGGGATACGATCAAATCATAGTCCGGAGACTATTTGCCCGGTCTGATTTTCAATTAAAATTTTATTACAGAATAAACCTGTGTTTATCACAACCCGGAACGGTTTACATTATAAACCGGCCTTATATCAACAGGAGCAGTTTTCTCCTAAAAAGATTTGGGTTATACGCCCCGCTACAAGATTGGCCAGCCAACATCATGGATAAAAGATTGCAGGTATTATATATTTCCATTGTGGATAATATGTCACAACCTAAGTTATCATCTTTGATTATATATATATGGGTATCATGACCCGCCCGGCGATAAACCGCTAGGGCGCTTTAAAGCTTCTTGTCTGCAGAAACAACTTGGATAAATGAATATGGAGATCATATCTTATGTATGACGAATCAAGCCGGTGTCAATTGCAGATAAGTATGCGCGAAGGCATATCAGAACAAATATTTTAACTAAGCCTATTATAAGGCTTTCCAGTGCCCAACAGGATCATTGTTTTCTCAAAATACATGTCGCATCATGTAGAAGACTAAACCGACTTCCGGTTCATGATTGGTCACCATCTTGGCCTGATGGTTGCGGGTAATCTCGCGCCGGTTCATCTTCTTCTTCTCTACCCAGTGGCTGGAAATCAATAGTTGCCCAGTCGATCCTAGTTAGGGCTTGGAATACAGCTTCATCACTTATCAGTGTCGACGGTTCAATATCAGGGGCATAAGTGTGCTTACGGATTGGCGGGATAGGATTCTGAGCTTCGGGGATTGGTGCAGCAACCCGCTTATTCTTGTCATCATAATTTGCTTGATAGTATGACAGGTCCGCTTCTTCAACTAGTTGACAAGCCAATGGGCGTACCTCCCGGTTTATGATCCGGAGATCATCTTCGCCGAATTCTGTCCGTCTTCCTTCAAACTGGGATAACCTTGGGCCACTTCAATTGGATCAAATTCATGTACCCATGCCTTTGCCTGGGTCAGTGCAGCCAAAGCGCCCGTCCTAGCAGCAGACTTTTTCAGTTCATCAAACCGGGCAGGTAGCATGGATAACCTTTCTAAGGTATCTCTAATCAAGGTGGGAGGAGGATTGTTGTGCGAAGCAGTATATATGATCCGTTGTGCACCGATATAAAGCTGCTCTATCAGAGTATAGGCTGCTTTTAACTTCTTCTGCACGTCAGATCCCAAGTGACCAATACAAGTTCCTATATCATTGCAAGGGTTAGTAAACCGGCAGATACATGAAAGAGTATGGTCAAATCGGGAGTTATAGATGCTTACCAAACACGGCTGCGGTCATGGCATGAACCTGCCGCTTTATGCTGGTCAGTTCATCAACCACCAGTTTAAGAGCAGCTTCCGCTTTCTCATCCCTTTTGATCAAACCATATTTTTCGCTTTCCCAATACGACCGTTCCTTGTTGAAGCCTTCTTTTAGTTTCTCCATCGCGCTTAGAGCGCTGGTCAACTCTGCCTTCGCCTTGGAGGCTTCATCTTGTTGTAATTTAAGGTTTTCCGAATGATCAGCGGTTTGGCTTGATACGTCTCCGTCGTATCTACTTTTCCAAACACTTTTACCCTTGTTTTGGACTCTAACTTGTATGATTTGAATGGAACTAACACGGACTGGCGCTGTTTTCAGCAGAATTGCCATGATGTTGTTTTATGTGCAGAAAACAAAAGTTCTCGGAATGACCTGAAACTCCACAGAATATCTTATAAAAAATAATAAAAAATCCTCGCCAAAGATGAAGACCCGGGGGCCCACACCCTATCCACGAGGGTGGGGGGCGCCCCCCTAGGGCGCGCCCCTACCTCGTGGGCCCCCTTGAGACCTTCCGACGCCAACTCCGACTCTATTTATTGGCTTTCGGGGAGAAACAAATTAGAGAGAAGAAATCATCGCGTTGTACGATACGGAGCCGCCGCCAAGCCCTAATCTCTCTCGGGAGGGCTGATCTGGAGTCCGTTCGGGGCTCCGGAGAGGGGTACTCATCGCCGTTGTCATCATCAACCATCCTCCACCACCAATTTCATGATGCTCACCGCCGTGCGTGAGTAATTCCATCGTAGGCTTGCTGGACGGTGATGGGTTGGATGAGATTTATCATGTAATCGAGTTAGTTTTGTTAGGGTTTGATCCCTAGTATCCACTATGTTACGAGATTGATGTTGCTATGACTTTGCTATGCTTAATGCTTGTCACTAGGGCCCGAGTGCCATGATTTCAAATCTGAACCTATTATGTTTTCATGAATATATGTGTGTTCTTGATCCTATCTTGCAAGTCTATAGTCACCTACTATGTGTTATGATCCGGCAACTTGACGTGACAATAATCGGGACCACTCCCGGTGATGACCATAGTTTGAGGAGTTCATGTATTCACTATGTGCTAATGCTTTGTTCCGGCTCTCTATTAAAAGGAGGCCTTAGTATCCCTTAGTTTCCAATAGGACCCCGCTGCCACGGGAGGGTAGGACAAAACATGTCATGCAAGTTCTTTTCCATAAGCACATATGACTATTTACGGAATACATGCCTACATTACATTGATGAATTGGAGCTAGTTCTGTGTCACCCTATGTTATGACTGTTACATGACAAACCGCATCCGACATAATTATCCATCACTAATCCGGTGCCTACGAGCTATCCATATACTGGTTCTCGCTTATTTACTTTTCCGTTGCTACTGTTACATTCACTACAAAATACCAAAAACATTACTTTTGCTGTCTTTACTTTCGTTACCGTTACCACCACTATCATATTACTTTGCTACTAAACACTTTGCTGCAGATACTAAGTTTCCAGGTGTGGTTGAATTGACAACTCAGCTGCTAAGACTTGAGAATATTCTTTGGCTCCCCTTGTGTCGAATCAATAAATTTGGGTTGAATACTCTACCCTCGAAAACTGTTGCGATCCCCTATACTTGTGGGTTATCAAGACCATTTTACGGCGCCGTTGCCGGGAGCATAGCTCTATTCTTTGAGTCACTTGGGATTTATATCTGCTGGACACTATGAAGAACTTGAAAGACGCTAAGACAACAATTTATCCCTCAACTACGAGGGGAGGTAAGGAACGCCATCTAGCTACGCACTTGATTCACCTTACATTATGAGTAAGCTAGCGACACCTAAACACCATACGCTATTCGTTCCGATATGTCATATGTTATTGATGATGCCATACGCTATGCATGATACTTATGATGAAACTACTTCTATGCTTGATACTACTGTGCCCCTTGGTGAATTTCTAGATGAACAAATTGCTAGGGTTGGAGAGAAAGAAATTATTGAATCTGAATACAATGATGAAAGTGATGATGAAAATATGTCTGATATTCCTGAAGGTTATGTTTTTGATATGCAATCTTCTGCAGCTATTTTTGCCTGCCAGGATAGATATGAACTTAAGAGGCTGCTAGTTAAATGGAACAAAGAATCTCTTAGAGACAGAATGAAACCCGATCCTGCTTTTGCTACTTCACCTATCTGTGTTCCCGATAAGGATTATGAATTTTCTGTTGATCCAGATATAATTACTTTGGTCGAATCTGATCCTTTTTATGGCTATGAATCTGAAACTGTTGTGGCACATCTTACTAAGTTAAATGATATAGCTGCCCTGTTTACTAATGATGAGAGATCGCGCTACTTTTATATACTCAAAATATTCCCTTGATCCTGGTTGTGTGCGTAGTCCCTAGGATATGATTTATTACTTCTCTGCTAAATATTTCCCTGCTCATAAGAAACAAGCTGCTTTGAGAGAAATATACAACTTCTTGCAAATTAAAGAAGAGAGTCTCCCACAAGCTTTGGGGAGGCTTCTCAAGTTACTTAATGCTTTACCTGATCATCCTCTTAAGAAACCTGAAATACTTGATATCTTTTATAATGGACTAACCGATGCTTCCAGAGATTACCTGGATAGTTGTGCTGGTTCTCTTTTCAGGGAAAGAACACCGGATGAAGCTGAAATTCTATTGAATAATATGTTGAAAAATGAAAATAATTGGGCACCACCTGAGCCAGCTCCTGCTCCAATTGCTAATCCTATTCCTAAACCAACTCCGAAGAAGAGAGGTGTTCTATTTCTCAGTCCCAAAGATATGCAAGAGGCAAAGAAATCTATGAAAGAAAAAGGTATTAAAGATGAAGATGTTAAGAATTTACCTCCTATTGAAGAAATACATGGTCTTAATTTACCGCCTGTTGTAGAAGTATATGATCTCAATTCTTTATTCACTGAAGAACCTCCTGATCCCGATGTCCCGACACAGGTAGTAAAGGTAAATTATCTCTATAGACATGATAAAGCTGAAGTCCCTCCTACTAAAATTGCTAGCCAGTGCTTGGATGAGTTTGATAACTTTATGTTTAAGCAAGATGACTTTAATGCTTATTTTGGTAGACAATTAAAACAAAATACCTTTATGATTAAACGCTTGGGTGATTATATGGCTAATATTAGAGGTGAACTTAAACTTGTTAGCAAACATGCTTCCATGGTTACCACTCAAGTAGAACAAGTACTTAAAGCTCAGAAAGAAGTGCTTGATGAAATGAATAGTAAGAAAATGATTATGCTGTTAGAGTGGCTACTAGAACTGGTAGAATGACTCAGGAACCTTTGTATCCTGAAGGCCACCCTAAGAGAATCAAGCAAGATTCTCAGAGAAATAATATTGATGTACCCAGTTCTTCTAAAAGGAAGAAAAAGAAAAATTATAGGACTTTGCAAACTTCTAGTGAACCTATTGCTGAACCACCTGAGAATCCAAATGATATCTCTATGTCTGATGCTGAAACACAATCTGGTAATGAACATGAACCTAGTGAAAATTTTAATGATGATGTTCATGATGATGCTCAACCTAGTAATGATAATGATGTAGAAGTTGAACCTGTTGTTGATCTTGATAACCCACAATCAAAGAATCAACGTTATGATAAAAGAGACTTTGTTGCTAGGAAACATGGTAAAGAAAGGGAACCATGGGTTCAGAAACCTATGCCTTTTCCTTCGAAACCATCCAAGAAAAAGGATGATGAGGATTTTGAGTGCTTTGCTGAAATGATTAGACCCATATTTTTGCGTACGCGATTGACTGATATGCTCAAAATGAATCCTTATGATGAATATATGAAAGATATTGTCACAAATAAAAGAAAGATACCGGAAGCTGAAATTTCCACCATGCTTGCTAATTATACTTTTAAGGGTGGAATACCAAAGAAACTTGGAGATCCAGGGGTACCTACTATACCATGCTCCATTAAGAGAAATTATGTTAAAACTGCTTTATGTGATCTTGGAGCGGTGTTAGTGTTATGCCTCTCTCTTTATATCGTAGACTTGATTTGAATAAGTTGACACCTACTGAAATATCTTTGCAAATGGCCGATAAATCAACTGCTATACCGGTATTTGTGAGGATGTGCCTGTTGTAGTTGCAAATGTTACTATTTTAACAGACTTTGTTATTCTTGATATTCCCGAGGATGATAGTATGTCTATTATTATTGGAAGACCTTTCCTTAATACTGCAGGGGCTGTTATTGATTGCAACAAAGGCAATGTCACTTTTCATGTTAATGGTAATGAGCACACGGTACACTTTCCGAGGAAACAACCTCAAGTTCATAGTATCAATTCTATTGGAAAAATTCCATCGATTATATTTGGAGGAGTTGAATTTCCTCTCCCTACTGTCAAGAAGAAATATGATATATTTATTATTGGGGATGTCCATATCCCCGTTGAGGTAACATAGTGTTATTATAAATTTCTCCAGTTCCATGTTAGTCGGAATGAGTTTGTTAACAAGACCTGATTGATGACCCACAAGTATAGGGGATCTATCGTAGTCCTTTCGATAAGTAAGAGTGTCGAACCCAACGAGGAGCAGAAGGAAATGATAAGCAGTTTTCAGCAAGGTATTCTCTGCAAATCTTGAAATAAGTGGTAACAGATAGTTTTGTGATAAGGTAAATTGCAACGAGCAACAAGTAACAAGAGTAAATAAAGTGCAGCAAGGTGGCCAAATACTTTTTGTAGCAAAGGACAAGCCGGAACAAACTCTTATAATAGGAAAAGCGCTCCCGAGGACACATGGGAATATCATCAAGCTAGTTTTCATCACGTTCATATGATTCACGTTCGGTACTTTGATAATTTGATATGTGGGTGGACCGGTGCTTGGGTGCTGTTCTTACTTGAACAAGCATCCCACTTATGATTAACCTCTATTGCAAGCATCTGCAACTACAAAAAACGTATTAAGGTAAAACTAACCATAGCATAAAACATACGGATCCAAAACAGCCCCTTACGAAGCAACGCATAAACTAGGGTTTAAGCTTCTGTCACTCTGGAAACCCATCATCTACTTATTACTTCCCAATGCCTTCCTCTAGGCCCAAATAATGGTGAAGTGTTATGTAGTCGACGTTCACATAACACCACTAGAGGTTAGACAACATACATCTTATCAAAATATCGAACGAATACCAAATTCACATGACTACTAATAGCAGACTTCTCCCTTGTCCTCAGGAACAAACGTAACTACTCACAAAGCATATTCATGTTCATAACCAGAGGGGTAATAATGTGCATATAGGATCTGAACATATGATCTTCCACCAAATAAACCAACTAGCATCAACTACAAAGAGTAATCAACACTACTAGCAACCTACTAGCACCAATCCGGACTTGGAGACAGGAATTAGATACAAGAGATGAACTAGGGTTTGGAGATGAGATGGTGCTGATGAAGATATTGATGGAGATTGCCCTCTCCTGATGAGAGGAGCGTTGGTGATGACGATGGTGATGATTTCCCCCTCCCGGAGGGAAGTGTCCCCGGCAGAAAAGCTCTGCCGAAGCCCTAGATTGGTTCCGCCAAGGTTCCGCCTCGTGGCGGCGGAGTCTCGTCCCGAAAGGTTGCTTCTCATTTTTTTCTCATCGAAATACTTCATATAGGAGAAGATGGGCATCGGAGAGCCACCAGGGGGCCCACGAGGTAGGGGGCGCGCCCCAGGGGGGGCCCCACCCTCGTGAGCTTGGTGTGGGCCCCCTGGCCTTTATCTTTGGTGATGATTTTTCTTTATTTATTTTAAGATATTCTGTGGAGTTTCAGGACTTTTGGAGTTGCACATAATAGGTCTCCAATATTTGCTCCTTGTCCAGCCCAGAATTCCAGCTGCCGGCATTCTCCCTCTTCATGTAAACCTTGTAAAATAAGAGAGAATAGCCATAAGTATTGTGACATAACGTGAAATAACAGCCCATAAAGCAATAAATATCGATATAAAAGGATGATGCAAAATGGACGTATCAACCCCCCCAAGCTTAGACCTCGCTTGTCCTCAAGCGAAAAGCCAATAACAATAAATATGTCCTCATGTTTAGAGGTAGAGGCATCGATAAAAATAAAATACGGACATGAAGGCATCATGATTATTCTCATAACAGCAACATATATAGATTTTGTCATATGATTAATTATGTTCAAGTGATGATCTTTTCAGAATGCAAAAGTATGAATCAGAAACCTTATTGGGCACCAACAAATTATAACCTCCATCGTTGAAGCAATTGCAATTTATCATAACATCGGAAAGAGTCTATGTCAGAGCTTAAAAGCAAGTCCACATACTCAACTATCAGTTAGTCCTTCATAATTGCTAGCACTCACACAATACTTGTGGTTACGGAGTTTTAATCGGACACAGAAAAATTGGGGCTTATAATTTTTCCCCACAACCTTTTACCTCAAGGGTAATGTCAACACTAACAATTCATGCTCCCCTACATCCAATTAGATATATATATCATGTTCTTTCCAACATGCTGCGCTTGCCAAAGGATAAAATGAAAAAGGAAAGGTGAAGGTCACCATGACTCTTTGCATAAGGTAGAGGATAATAATAAAAGATAGGCCCTTCGCAGAGGGAAGCAGAGGTTGCCATGCGCTTTTATGGTTGGATGCACAAAATCTTAATGCAAAAGAACGTCACTTTATATTGCCCCTTGTATGTGGAACTTTATTATGAAGTCCGTCGCTTTTATTACTTCCACAACAAGTTCGTACAAAGCTTATTTCTCTGCACTAATAAGTCATGCATATTTAGAGAGCAATTTTTATTGCTTGCACCAATGACAACTTACTCGAAGGATCTTACTCAATCCATAGGTAGATATGGTGGACTCTCATGGCTAAACTGGTTTAAGGGTATTTGGAAGCACAAGTAGTATCTCTACTTGGTGCTGAGAATCTGGCTAGCAGGAGGGGGAAAGGCAAGCTCAACATGTTAGAGGATCCATAACAACATACTTTATCTCAGATATAAGAAAACATAACTCATTATGTTTTCTTCCTTGTCCAACATCAACTCTTTAGCATGTCATATTTTAATGAGTGCTCCCAATCATAAAAGATGTCAATGATAATATATCTATATGTGAAACCTCTCTCTCCTTATTACTTCCTATTAATTGCAACAATGACCAAAGCTATATTTGCCAACTCCCAACAACTTTTAATCATCATACTCTTTCTATGTGAAGTCATTACTTTCAATAAGATCAATATGAACTCGTTGTTTATTTTTATTCCTTTTTTTATTCACCCAAGATCATGGCAAAATAATCAAGCCCTTGACTCAACACTAATCTTTATTATATATAGCTCACGGACTCGATTACATAGAGGGGTCATAAAGCAAAACTCAAAACTAGATCATGCCATGACTTTTATTCTAATAAATCAAGATACTACTAATAGGATCGAACTAAGAAAAACGGTAAAGATAGGAGTTGTAACGGTGATACGATACCGGGGCACCTCCCCCAAGCTTGGTAGTTACCAAGGGGAGTGCCCATACCCATGTGATTATATCTCCTTATTTGTCAGTGATGGTGGAGGTGTTGTTGATGATGCAGGCTTGTCGTCCACCTTCCATGGCATAGGCTCACCATCATAGAAGGATGATCTAGTCTCCGGAATCCTCAAATCTGCAGCCAAACTCATCGTTTTGAATCTATATTCATACTCACAGTTTTGATTTTGCAGATCATAGATTTGGGCTTGGAGGTGCTCGATCTTCTCATGTAGCTTGAAGATGGCCTCCTCGGTGTTCTTGGCATCCGGCTCCTAGTTGTGGGTGAACTCCGCGAGCATCTTGTGGCTAGCGTTAATTCCACGCTCCACCATCCCCTGGCACTTGAAAACTTGTTGCTCCATTGCTTCGAGCCTCTCCTCCACGCTTTCGGTTCCCTTTGGTCCCTCAATATCGCGGATGTGCAGCCACCCATCACGCATCTCAATGGTTTGAGGGTGTCGCAGCACCTCCACGAGGTAAGGGTTGATCACCTTCTCGAAGAACTTGTCCTTGGAAGCACTTGGGTACTTCATGATGATCTAGATCTGTCAGAAAAACAGCATGAAACAAGAACAAGAGATATTTGCGTGATACGGGAGTCAAAACCTTCGGGAGAATATATAATGAATTCTTACCGACCAAAATACGTATCGTGTAAGAAAACGGAGTCCGGAGGGCACACGAGGTGCTCACGAGGTAGGGGCGCGCGCCTAGGGGGTAGGGCGCGCCCTCCACCCTCGTGAAGGCCTCGTGTCCTTCCCGGACTACCACTTATTTTTCTATTTTTCTAAATATTCCAAAACGGAGAAATATTGCCTTAAAAATTGTTTTGGAGTCGGTTTACTTACCGTACCACATACCTATTCCTTTTCGAGTCCTAAAACACCGAAAGTGTCCCTTATGTATTCCTCCGGGGTTACGGTTTCAATAATATTGTTTTCAACATTTATGGGATTACCTGAGATATAATGTTTGATTCTTTGACCGTTTACCACCTTCGGGTTTGTGCCTTCGAAGTTGTTGATTTTTATGGCACCGGAACAATAGACCTCCTCGATAACGTAAGGACCTTCCCATTTAGAGAAGAGTTTTCCTGCAAAAAATCTTAAACGAGAGTTGTATAGCAATACATAATCACCTACATTAAACTCACGCTTTTGTATCCTTTTGTCATGCCATCTTTTAACTTTTTCTTTAAATAACTTGGAATTTTCATAGGCTTGGGTTCTCCATTCATCAAGTGAGCTAATATCAAATAACCTCTTCTCACCGGCAAGTTTGAAATCATAGTTGAGCTCTTTGATAGCCCAATATGCCTTATGTTCTAGTTCGAGAGTTAGTGACATGCTTTTCCATAAACCATTTTATACGGAGACATACCCATAGGATTCTTATATGCAGTTCTATAGGCCCATAATGCATCATCAAGTTTCTTGGACCAATTCTTTCTAGACCTATTAACAGTCTTTTGCAAAATTAATTTGAGCTCTCTATTACTCAATTCTACTTGACCACTAGGCGTGGGCGATATGGAGATGCAATTCTATGATTAACATCATATTTAGCAAGCATTTTACGGAAAGCACCATGAATAAAGTGTGAACCACCATCAGTCATTAAATATCTAGGGACTCCAAACCTCGGAAAAATAACTTCCTTAAGCATTTTAATAGAAGTGTTATGATCAGCACTACTAGTTGGAATAGCTTCTACCCACTTAGTAACATAATCAACAGCAACTAAAATATGTGTATATCCATTAGAGGCAGGAAAAGGTCCCATATAATCAAAGCCCCAAACATCAAATGGTTCAATAACAAGTGAATAATTCATAGGCATTTCTTGACGTCTACTAATATTACCAATTCTTTGACATTCATCACAAGACAAAACAAACTTACGGGCATCCTTGAAGAGAGTAGGCCAATAAAACCCGGATTGCAATACCTTATGTGGAGTTCTATCTCCAGCGTGGTGTCCTCCATAAGCTTCGGAGTGACACTTGCATAGGATTTGTTCCTGTTCATGCTCAGGTACACAACGTATAATAACACCATCTACTCCTTCTTTATAAAGATGTCGGTCATCCCAAAAGTAATGTCTCAAATCATAGAAGAACTTTTTCTTTTGTTGGTATGTGAAGCTAGGTGGTATAAATTTAGCAACAATATAATTAGCATAATCAGCATACCATGGAGTGCTACGAGAAGTGCTTATGACATTTAATTGTTCATCAGGAAAGCTATCATCAATAGGTAGTGGGTCATCAAGAACGTTTTCTAACCTAGATAAATTATCTGCAACGGGGTTTCTCAACTCCTTTCCTATCAACAATATGCAAATCAAATTCTTGCAGCAAGAGAACCCATCTAATAAGTCTAGGTTTAGCATCTTTCTTTTCCATAAGATATTTAATAGCAGCATGATCGGTGTGAATAGTTACTTTAGAATCAACAATATAGGGTCTGAATTTATCACAAGCAAACACAACTGCTAAAAGTTCCTTTTCGGTAGTAGCATAATTTCTTTGAGCATTGTCTAGAGTCTTACTAGCATAATGGATAGCATTTAACTTCTTATCAGCTCTTTGCCCTAGAACAACACCTACAGCATAATCACTAGCATCACACATAATTTCAAAGGGTAAATTCCAATCAGGTGGCTGAACAACAGGTGCAGAGAAAAATGCTTTCTTAAGTATTTCAAATGCTTCCACAGAATCATCATCGAAGACAAATGGTACATCTTTTTGTAATAAATTAGTCAGAGGCCGAGAAATTTTTGAGAAGTCCTTAATGAACCTCCTATAAAACCCGGCGTGACCAAGAAAACTTCTTATACCTTTGATGTCCTCGGGACATGGCATCTTTTCAATAGCATCAACCTTGGCTTTATCAACTTCAACACCTCTTTCAGAAACTTTGTGCCCCATGACAATACCTTCATTAGCCATAAAGTGGCACTTTTCATAATTCAAGACAAGATTATTTTCTTCACATCTCTGCAAAACTCGATCAAGATTGCTCAAGCAATCATCAAAAGAGGAACCATAGATGGAAAAGTCGTCCATGAAAACCTCACAAATCTTTTCACAAAAATCAGAGAATATAGCCATCATGCATCTTTGAAAGGTAGCAGGTGCATTACATAAACCAAAAGGCATACGTCTATAAGCAAAAGTAGCAAAAGGGCATGTAAAAGTAGTCTTTGGTTGATCTTTAGCCGACACAGGTATTTGAGAGAAACGAGAATAACCATCTAGAAAGCAATAATGTGTATGTTGCATAATCTTTCTAGCATTTGATCAATAAAAGGTAAGGGGTAATGATCTTTCTTAGTAGCTTTATTGAATTTGCAGAAATCAATTACCATCCTATAACCTGTGATAATTCTTTGCAGAATCAATTCATCTTTATCATTAGGGACAATAGTAATACCTACCTTTATAGGGACACAATGGACATGACTTTCCCACTGACTATCAGCAACGGGATAAATTATACCTGCCTCCAGAAGCTTGATTATTTCTTTTCTTTCCACTTCTTTCATTTTAGGATTCAAACGTTGTTGAGGATCACGAACTGGTTTGGCATCCGCTTCCAAATTTATTTTATGCTGACATAGAGTGGGACTAATGCCCTTAAGATCATCAAGAGTATATCCAATAGCGGCACGGTGCTTCTTCAGAGTTCTCAATAATCTTTCTTCTTCATGCTCTGAAAGGTTAGCACTAATAATAACAGGATATATTTTCTTTTCATCAAGATAAGCATATTTAAGATTATGAGGCAACGGTTTGAGCTCAAACACAGGGTCACCCTTGGGTGGAGGAGGAACCCCTAGGATTTCAACATGCAAATTGTGTTGAAGAATAGGTTCATGTTTAAAGAATACTTCATCTATTTCCCTTCTTTCATTCATGAACATATCATTTTCATGGTCTAGCAAATAGTGTTGTAAAGGATCACTAGGAGGTACGGCAATAGAAGCAAGACCAATAATTTCATCCTTACTAGGCAATTCTTCCTCACGATGTTGTTTACTAAATTTAGAGAAATTAAACTCATGAACCATATCATTCAAGCCAATAGTAACAACATTCTTTTCGCTGTCTATCTTAGCATTAACAGTATTCAAGAAGGGTCTACCAAATATAATGGGACAAAAGCTATCTTGTGGAGAACAAAGAACAAGAAAATCAGCAGGATATTTAGTTTTCCCACACAAGACTTCAACATCTCTAACAATTCCCACTGGTGAAATAGTATCTCTATTGGCAAGCTTAATTGTGACATCAATTTCTTATAACTCAATAGGTGCAATATCATGCATAATTTCTTTGTATAATTCAATGGGTATTGCACTAGCACTAGCGCCCATATCACATAAGCCATGATAACAATGATCTCCTATTTTAACAGAAATAACAGGCACGCCTACCACATGTCTATGTTTATCTTTAGCACAAGGTTTAGCAATTCTAGCAGTTTCACCACAGAATTGAATAACATGCCCATTATCAGACAAGAGATCTTTAACAATAGCAATACTAGGTTCTACTTTAACTTGCTCAGGAGGTGTATAAGTTCTAATATTGCTTTTACGAACAACAGTTGAAGCTTTAGCATGATCCTTTACTCTAACAGGGAAAGGTGGTTTCTCAACATAAGAGGTGGGAACAATAGGATCATTATAAGTGACAGTCTTTTCTTCAACTTTAATAGGTGCAGCTACTTTTACTTCTATGGGAGGATGATATTTAAACCACTTCTCCTTAGGGGGATCAACATAAGTAGCAAAAGATTCACAAAAAGAAGCTACTATCTCAGAGTCAAGTCCATATTTAGTGCAAAATTTACGGAAAATATCGGTATCCATAAAAGATTTAACACAATCAAACTTGGGCGTAATACCTGACTCCTTACCTTTGTCGAGGTCCCAATCTTCAGAGTTGCGTTTAATTCTATCCAATAAGTTCCATTTAAATTCAATAGTCTTCATCATAAAAGAGCCAAAGACAAGAAGTATCGAGCATGGTGCGATTGTTATCGAAAGCTGAGCATAAAAATTTCAAGAATTGTCACTCTTGAGAGCTCATGATTGGGGCATGAATATAACATTGATTTAAGCCTCCCCAAGCTTGAGCGATGCTTTCTCCTTCATGAGGCCAAAATTATATATATAATTGCGATCACGATGAACAAGATGCATAGGGTAATACTTTTGATGAAATTCCAATTTCAATCTTTTATAGTTCCATGATCCCGTATCATCACATAGCCTATACCATGTCAATGCGTCTTCCTTCAAAGATAAAGGGAAGACCTTCTTCTTAACAACATCATCGGGTATACCTGCAAGCTTAAATAATCCATAAACTTCATCCACATAGAGTAGATGTTCATCAGGATGCTTTGTTCCATCTCCTGTAAAAGTATTAGCCATCAGTTTTTCATCATACCCGAAGGAACTTCAAAAGGAGTTTCATTTTCAATAGGTTCAGTAGGTTGAGGAGCAACTCTTTGCTCTACTGGATGGGGTGAAGATACCCCGAACAAGCCCCTCGTGAGAATTACTTTCCATAGTAACAAGTGACAGGAAATTTCAGCACACTATATAAATTTTTCCTTACCAAATTCCACTTACCAAAGGTGCTACACTCCCCGGCAACGGCGCCAGAAAAGAGTCTTGATGACCCACAAGTATAGGGGTGTCGAACCCAACGAGGAGCAGAAGGAAATGATAAGCAGTTTTCAGCAACGTATTCTCTGCAAGTACTGAAATAAGTGGTAACAGATAGTCTTGTGATAAGGTAAATTGCAACGAGCAACAAGTAACAAGAGTAAATAAAGTGCAGCAAGGTGGCCCAATCCTTTTTGTGGAAAAGGACAAGCCAGAACAAACTCTTATAATAGGAAAAGCGCTCCCGAGGACACATGGGAATATCATCAAGCTAGTTTTCATCATGTTCATATGATTCACGTTCGGTACTTTGGTAATTTGATATGTGGGTGGACCGGTTCTTGGGTGTTGTTCTTACTTGAATAAGCATCCCACTTATGATTAACCTCTATTGCAAGCATCGGCAACTACAACAAAAGTATTAAGGTAAACCTAACCATAGCATGAAACATATGGATCCAAAACAGCCCTTACGGCAAACGCATAAACTAGGGTTTAAGCTTACATCACTCTAGCAACCCATCATCTACATATTACTTCCCAATGCCTTCCTCTAGGCCCAAATAATGGTGAAGTGTTATGTAGTCGACGTTCACATAACACCACTAGAGGCTAGACAACATACATCTCATCAAAATATCGAACAAATACCAAATTCACATGACTACTAATAGCAATACTTCTCCCTTGTCCTTGGGAACAAACGTAACTACTCACAAAGCATATTCATGTTCATAATCAGAGGGGTAATAATATGCATAAAGGATCTGAACATATGATCTTCCACCAAATAAACCAACTAGCATCAACTACAAGGAGTAATCAACACTACTAGCAACCTACTAGCATCAATCCCGGACTTGGAGACAAGAATTTGATACAAGAGATGAACTAGCGTTTGGAGATGAGATGGTGCTGGTGAAGATGTTGATGGAGATTGCCCTCTCCCGATGAGAGGAGCGTTGGTGATGATGATGGCGATGGTTTCCCCCTCCCGAAGGGAAGTGTCCCCAGTAGAACAGCTCTGCCGGAGCCCTAGATTGGTTCCGCCAAGGTTCCGCCTCGTGGCGGTGGAGTCTCGTCCCGAAAGGTTGCTTCTCATTTTTTTCTCATCGAAAGACTTCATATAGGATAATATGGGCATCAGAGAGCCACCAGGGGGCCCATGAGGTAGGGGGCGCGCCTGGGGGCGCCCACCCTCGTGAGCAGGGTGTGGCCCCTGGCCTTCATCTTTGGCGAAGATTTTTCTTTATTTATTTTAAGATGTTCCGTGGAGTTTGGGACTTTTGGAGTTGCAGAATAGGTCTCCAATATTTGCTCCTTGTCCACCCTGAATTCGAGCTGCCGCATTCTCCCTCTTCATGTAAACCTTGTAAAATAAGAGAGAATAGCCATAAGTATTGTGACATAACGTGAAATAACAGCCCATAAAGCAATAAATATCGATATAAAAGCATGATGCAAAATGGACGTATCACTGATCAACCTTGTTAGTGGATTCTTTTTGATGAGCATGAGATGGATGATACTAGAAGCACAACCTTTTGTACCCTCTTTATATTTTCTGTTATTTAGTAGAAATAAAGTAAAATAGTAATTTTCTGTCTGTCTCCTGACTTATCCGTGCAATATAAGAATATCCCGAAAATAAAAGTCCTCAGAATGCCATGCCAATTTAATACGATTTTTTCGGGAATATTTGAGGATTTACTATGCAAAAATCACCGCAGGGGGAGCTGCCACCTGGCCACGAGGGTGGAGGGCGCGCCCTACCCCCCCTATGCACGCCCCCTGCCTCATGGGGCCATGGTGGCCGTCCTCCACTTATCCCTGCACCCCTCTTCTTCCTCTGCCTCACACAAACCCGAAAAACCAACTCGAGCACGAGTTCCAGCCACTTTTGCTGTGATTTTCGATCTCCTTGCTCAAAGCACCTCTCGCAAAACTTCTTGGGGAGATTGTTCCTTGGTATGTGACTCCTCCATTGGTCCAATTAGTTTTTGTTCTAGTGCTTTATTCATTGCAAATTTGTGCTGCATAGGTGACCATGTTCTTGAGCTTGCATATCGAATTTATATGGTTCCAAGTAGTTCTAATGCTTGATATAGGCTCTAGGCACTTGTAGGAGTAGTTGCTATCAATTTTATTGAAGTTGGTTCACTTTTGTTTGAAGTTACTACAAATTTCAGAAATTTTTTAGAGGAAACAATATGTTTAGGAAGATGTTCCAAGGTGGTTCTTCAAGGAAGCAAGGTCCCAGGCTTGCAATGCGTGATGCCGACGAGGAACCACCAAGAGACGCTCTTGTGAGGCCCTGTGAATGTCCTTCGGAAAATTTTATGGATCAAGCGGGAATCAAAGAAGAATTTAACGCATATTTGCGTAATGCCGGTCTTGAGGACTTTGAGGCTGACAAATGCCCCAGTATCATGATCTCACAAGTTCATTTGTGAGGTGGTTTGAGTTTTCATCTTCGTGTAATTCTCCTTCAGTCATGTTTGACCATTATGACAAATCTTATACCATGGACTTAGAGGATTTCACTTTTGCTTGCAAACTTCCATCTTGGGGTAGTGTCAGGGATCCCCCTAAATCTGAATTTAGAGACTTTCTCGCTAGAATAACTGTGGGGGAATCTAGAGATATAACACAAGCCACTATAGGGAGCATTCACTTTCCTGCTATACATTATTTTGCTCTCTTCATAGGTAGATGCATAAATGCTAAGGATGAAGCATGTCACATGTGTGCCTCGATCTACGCATTCAGAGAAGTGCTGTGTTAGGAGACCAATCTTATCATATGGGAGCCATTGTAGCTCGTAGGTTGCATCATAATAGACATAACAGAGATTTCTTTGGAGGAATTTATGCAACCCGCTTAGCTAACTTTCTTGATATAGACATTCGTGAGGGTGATATGGAGTTGCCCCCTACTTATTTAGATTTTGATTCTATGGTTTCCCACCAGTTTGTTGAGAGGACTGAACCACCACTCCAGTATCGACTAATCTTTAACAAACGTCATGTTGTCCATATTACTCTTCCTGCTCCTGCCTTCTTTGATTCTCAGACAAAAGGAAGATATATTATTACCAGAGAGGAGGCAGATGAGTACGAGAGAAGAGCGGAGGCGGCTCGACGCCACACTGCAGCTCAGGAGGCGATAGCCGCTGCATCGCAGTATGACCCCAGCTACACCTACGGGTATCCGCCAGGCTATCCCTGGCAATAGACCAACTTAGGCCAAAAGCCTAAGCTTGGGGGAGTATGTACTTCTCACCGACATTACATTTATGTTCACACACACTCATTGCTAGATGTCGGTGCTCATACTCTTTCACTGTAATATCCATGCTAGTTTATTTTCTTTTTCCTGCTTTCTTCTTGTGTGTTTAATAAACCTTAAGAAAAACCAAAAAATTAGTAGTAGTTTATTTTTCCTGCTGTAATAGTAATAATTAAAAGAAAAACCAAAAATATTTCCCGTTCTTCTTTTGCTTGTTGGGAGCTTTCCGTGTAAATAGTTTTATTTCTTTTCTTTTCTTTGGGGTCAGTAGGAGAAGACCATGATTAAATTGTTGAGGTGGCTCTTATATGTATCATTGTTGATTTAACCAAGAGCCCATACTGCCTTGTCTTCTCCTGTTTATTGAATGCTCGCAGATTCCATCTTAGTCCAATGCACGTGCACTCTTATTATTATTCACACCGTTCGGTCGTGCAAGTGAAAGGCAATTATGATGACATATATGATGGACTGACTGAGATGGGAAAAGCTGGTATGAACTCGACCTCTTTTTTTTGTAAATATGATGAGTTCATCGTTCTTGATTCAGCTTATTATGAATAAACATGTTTGCAATGACAATTAGAGATCATAGTTGCTTGTGCCATGCTTGATTAGCTATGAGTTATAATGGTTTACTTTGCGTGCCAACATGCTATTAAAATGGTTGTGATGTGGTATGATGGGGTGGTATCCTCCTTTGAATGATTTAAGTGACTTCACTTGGCACATGTTCACGCATGTAGTTGAAACAAATCAACATAGCCTTCACGATATTTATTTTCATGGTGGATTATATCCTACTCATGCTTGTATTCAATGTTTATTAATTTTAATGCATGTGCATGACTGTTGTCGCTCTCTAGTTGGTCGCTTCCCAGTCTTTTGCTAGCCTTCACTTGTACTAAGCGGAATACTACTTGTGCATCCAATCCCTTAAACCCCAAAGTTATTCCATATGAGTCCACCATACCTTCCTATATGCGGTATCTACAGGCGTTCCAAGTAAATTTGTATGTGCCAAACTCTAAACCTTCAAATAAACATTCTGTTTTGCATGCTCGAATAGCTCATATATCAACTAGGGCTGCCCTTATCTTCCGTGTTAGGCGGGTTATTCTCAAGAGGAGTGGACTCCGCTCCTCACTCACGAGAAAATGGCTGGTCACCGGGATGCCCAGTCCCATGCTTTATGCAAACTAAATCAAAATAATTGCAAACAAAACTCCCTTGGGACCCGTTGAATGTTGGAGGCACTCGTTGTTTCGAGCAAGCCATGGATTCATGCTTGTGGAGGAGGGGGAGTATAAACTTTACCATTCTGTTTGGGAACCGCCTATAATTTGTTTAGCATGGAAGATATCATCATCTCTTAGTTGTTATGTTGACAATGAAAGTATGCCGCTCAAAATATAATTTATCTCTATTTCAAAACCGAGCTCTGGCACCTCTACAAATCCCTGCTTCCCTCTGCGAAGGGCCTATCTATTTACTTTTATGTTGAGTCATCACCCTTTTATTTAAAGCACTAGCTAGAGAGCACAACTGTCATTTGCATTCATTACTGTTAATTTATGTCGGGTATGACTATGATTGGATCTCTTTTACCATGAATTACAATGTCTAGTCAGTCCTTGATCTTTGAAGGTGCTCTGCATTTATGTTTTGTGGTCTCAGGAAGGGCTTGCGAGATACCATCTTGTTATATCATATTATGATTATTTTGAGAAAGTGTTGTCATCCGAGATTTATTATAATGGCTTGCTAGCTGATTATGTTATTGATATGAGTAAACATGAGACCTGAGAATTATTGCAAATGTGGTTAGTTATAATCTTTGCTGAAAACCTGAATGCTGGCTTGACATAGGTACAACAACAAGAGCAAACCGAGTTTGTAAAAGTTTTTCTTTTTCTCTTTCAGTTTGTCAACTGAATTGCTTGAGGACAAGCAAGGGTTTAAGCTTGGGGGAGTTGATACGTCTCCGTCATATTTACTTTTCCAAACACTTTTGCCCTTGTTTTGGACTCTAACTTGTATGATTTGAATGGAACTAACCCGGACTGACGCTGTTTTCAGCAGAATTGCCATGATGTTGTTTTATGTGTAGAAAACAAAAGTTCTCGGAATGACCTGAAACTCCACGGAATATCTTAGAATAAATTATAAAAAATCCTCGCCAAAGATGAAGACCAGGGGGCCCACACCTTGTCCACGAGGGTGGGGGGCGCGTCCCCCCTACCTCATGGGCCCCCTGGAAACCTTCCGACGCCAATTCCAACTCTATTTATTGGCTTTCGGGGAGAAAAAACCAGAGAGAAGAAATCATCGCGTTTTACGATGCGGAGCCGCCGCCAAGCCCTAATCTCTCTCGGGAGGGCTGATCTAGAGTCTGTTCGGGGCTCCGGAGAGGGGGATTCGTCGCCGTCGTCATCATCAACCATCCTCCACCACCAATTTCATGATGCTCACCGCCGTGCGCGAGTAATTCCATCGTAGGCTTGCTATACGGTGATGGGTTGGATGAGATTTATCATGTAATCGAGTTAGTTTTGTTAGGGTTTGATCCCTAGTATCCACTATGTTCTGAGATTGATGTCGCTATGACTTTGCTATGCTTAATGCTTGTCACTAGGGCCCGAGTGCCATGATTTCAGATCTGAACCTATTATGTTTTCATGAATATATGTGTGTTCTTGATCCTATCTTGCAAGTCTATAGTCACCTACTATGTGTTATGATCCGACAACCCCAAGTGACAATAATCGGGACCACTCCGGTGATGACCATAGTTTGAGGAGTTCATGTATTCACTATGTGCTAATGCTTTGTTCCGGTTCTTTATTAAAAGGAGGCCTTAATATCCCTTAGTTTCCAATAGGACCCCGCTGCCACGGGAGGGTAGGACAAAAGATGTCATGCAAGTTCTTTTCCATAAGCACGTATGACTATTTACGGAATACATGCCTATATTACATTGATGAATTGGAGCTAGTTCTATGTCACCCTATGTTATGACTGTCACATGACGAACCGCATCCGGCATAATTATCCATCACTAATCCGGTGCCTACGAGCTTCCCATATACTGGTTCTCGCTTATTTACTTTTCCGTTGCTACTGTTACATTCACTACAAAATACCAAAAACATTACTTTTGCTGTCTTTACTTTCGTTACCGTTACCACCACTATCATATTACTTTGCTACTAAACACTTTGCTGCAGATACTAAGTCTCCAGGTGTGGTTGAATTGACAACTCAGCTGCTAATACTTGAGAATATTCTTTGGCTCCCCTTGTGTCAAATCAATAAATTTGGCTTGAATACTCTACCCTCGAAAACTGTTGCGATCCCCTATACTTTTGGGTTATCATGGCTCTCTTTTTTGCTCAGCTCAGCCTACAAAGAGACAGTCATCTGGTCAGGTAACAGTAAAAATTCGAAGTACCAAGCCCATAACAAGTTATGCCCTTGGCACTTGGGGGCTAATGCATATTTGCTCTGTCAGACAATTTTTTCGATGTCCCAAAGCACAATACAAGTATTAAGCTTGGCACTTGGGGGTGATGTGAATTTGCTCGTAATTTGCTATAAACAGATTTCTGCTACAAAGTCCCGCTTCATCTCTATACAGTTAAACCGGCACTTGGAGGCTACATCGGTGAGGTTAAGATGCATTGTTGCAAGCTCGAGATTGCTATTAAAGTCCCGGTTTAAGTTACTATCTTAAACCATCACTTGGGGGCTACTACAGTTGGTAAAGCTGAAGAGACAATACAGAAAGAGAAGCATGCATAAAGTTACCTCATATTTTTCCTTCATCATATTGACCAGACCGGCTTCATAGTCACGGCTGGTGAACAGATGGTTCAGATAGCCGGAATGAAGGTCTTGAGCATTCAGATGAATGTAGGTGGACAGATCGGCATTCCATTTGCCTTTGCCAATTGCAGAAAATTCCTCCTTGGCGGTATGCTTCGATAAAGCGACAGGATTCCCTGGATCCGTATAGCCAATGCCAGTAATCAGAACATCATCATCCTTCTCTGCAGCAGCTCGTACTGGGGTCGCCGGTTTGTTGATATTCTTTGCTGGACTTGCCGGTTTGTCAGTCCGGAGAGAGCTGGCCGGTTCGTCAGCATGGCCTGTGGTGTCAATTTCTGTCGGTTCAGTAACAAAGTCATAGTCTTGAAGCGGTGGATCATTCAGCACATCATCAAGGTTGGCTTCTACAGGATCTGGAGTTTTCTCCGGTTCAGCAGCTATATCTTCTTCTGTCGGTTTGTTCAGGCGAGCTTTCTTGCTTGGTCTAGGCTTGGCACTGAAAAAGTAAAACATGAACGCCAATATAGCGTATAAAATGCATATCAAGAGTAAGACAAGTGAACAGCTTACCCAATAACCATTTTGAGGGGTGGAAGTTTGGTGGCTGACGACTCGCCAGAGGATGAATGAGAAGTGCCCTGATAATTGGAATCAGACGGATTAAGAGGTTGATGAAAACAACCTGCTTTGGGGCATGACATGTCAAGGAAATTAGAGACCTCTGATCGGCGTTTCCGAACCGGACTGTTCGGTAAACCGGTGGAGGTAACTACCTGGCCGCTATGCCGGGTTGTCCGGCGAGCCTCGTGCTGTTGTGTCTTCACAAGAAAGTTTGGATCCAAATAAGCAAGAGGATGTGAAAATTTAACTTTCCGGTTTGCTCGACGGGTTTTTAGTGAAGGCAAAGGGTTTGAACCGGAGGAAAGGATGATTACCTCCACAGCATCGGCATGACTGACTTCAGTGTCATCCTGGCAATAATCATCATCAATAAGGCGTTTGAAAAATGAACCAAGTGAGTCAAGTTCTACCTCAAAAAATCCGAGTTACCCACATCATCATCAACCGGTGGATCGGAGGATGTAGTGGTTCTTTTCCTGTTAGCAGGTCTTTTCACAGTTTTGGTCTTTTGGCGGGTTGGCTTCACCGGTTTGTCTTGCGGAGGTTTCTTGTTCCAGAATGGATCATTGTCCTGCCAAAAAGTCATCTCATTTTCAGAACACATCAGGACAGAAGCAATTTCAGATAAAACAGATAGTATGATTCTTACAGCTGGCGGTTTGTTGATGGTGCAGAAAGGGGGGAGTCCGGTTTGGGCACAGGTAGCCTCCGGTTCATTCAGCATCTTTTTTACAGCCTTAGTGGCTTCGTCATCTGTCAACTGAATATCAATGTGCCGCTGAGCATCATTCAATTCCCCTGTGTACTCACACATCAAACCGGGGCGTTGGCTCAAAGGCAAAACGCTCCATCTTATCCAGCAGCGTGCAAAATCAACTCCTGTCAAACCGTTGGCCATAAAGACCCTAAGCTTGGATAGTTGAGGAGCATATTTGCTTCCTTCTTTAGCATTCAGCCTTTGAGGAAAAGGGTGTGTGTTACTCAGACATTCAGGACGGTAACCCGGCAGGGGGTTCTCATCAGCTGGAGACGTATCCTTGCAGTAAAACCAGGTCTGGTTCCAATCTTTGGGGTGACTGTGGAGATTGGCGTGAGGAAAGGTGACTTCTTTTCTTTTCTGAATCGCCATCCCGCCCAGTTCTGTGTTAGGCCCATCTTTGAATTCTGTGCGGCGGTTCAGATGAAAGCAATCCCTGAATAGCTCTACGGAAGGTTCCTCTTGAAGGTAAACCTCACAAAAGACTTGAAAGTGGCAGATGTTGGTTACAGAGTTAGGGCCGATGTCTTGTGGGCGCAGCTGAAAGTTGGCCAGTACATCCGGAAGAATTTTGAACCGGGAGGGTTGAAATCCCGGCTTAGGTGATCAGCAAAAACAACATCTTCTCCGTCTTTGGGAGTAGGAGGACATTCCGGGCCAGGGACCCTCCAGTGAATGACATCTTTCTTACTTAAAGCGCCCGTTTGGACAAGGTTGTCTAACTGTTCCTCTGTTACTCGAGAAGCGACCCAATTGCATTCATACATTTGTTTGGCCATGGCAATGAAGATCTACAATATAATGATTTCCGGTTTAAGATTTACATTGGACAGCTATACAGTGATACAAGATGTGAGTATATTGCTAAACCAAAGTCAGCTATTTACAAACCGGAGTTTAACAGTGAAACAGTACACCAGTGGAGGTGATAAGTGGAAATACATTGGCGGTTCAACAAAGGGACCAATGGTATATACCGGGTTGTCATTTTTTCTACGAAGTTAAACCGCCTAGTCTAAACATTGAAGAGTCAAGACTGCAGATGTATAAGTGAAGGAAAACAGATCTCACAAGTTGGTATTACAATTTTCGATCTGGGGCATATCAGAAAAGGAAAATATATTCAGACCTAAGGAGCGGTGCCGAAACAGTGGATGAAGATTCAGATGGGATTTTCTATCTTAGCAAGGCGCATTAGATGGGAAAAAGGAGCTACGGTTATCATTGAACATGATAACTATCAAGGTCTGGATCAAAACCCTATTATGCAGGCAATGGACACTGACGAACACCGAAGAGCATCGACGAACACCGAAACCCTAGAACAGATCTATGGCGGAAAGAGCAGAGAGCTTACCCGTGCTGATGAAGAAGCGGAGAGGCGCCGCAGTTTTCTGGTGCGTTCAGGGTGATGCAACGGCCAGAGTCGAAGCAGAGGCGACGGCCAACGATGGCGGCGGAGCTCCAAGGGCTGAGCGGCGCAAGGAAGATGACGACGCGAAGAGGCATGAGGGGGAGAGGTGAAAATGACCCCTTGGCCCTATTTATAAAGGCAAGGGATAAGTGTCAGGTGCAAAAATCGAGGAGCCAGAAATATGGAAAGCAGAGCTGTCGCCTCGATTACCGGAGACCTATTAATGAAGACATGTCATACACAGTTTTTATAACAGATGACGTCACGACAGTTTACCATGATTTGGGAAGATGACGTCACGGCGGTTTACAAAATTATGAGAAAATGTTGAAGACAAAGTTTTTCTTGAGGACTGACATGAACCAGTTCAAATCAGTCTGGGGCCTAATGTTAGGGATATTACTATCGATGAAACCGCCAGAGAGGCCGGATTAACTTGAAGCCCATGAAGACAGACGGTGACGCTGAGTAGAGGCCCAAGGCCTTGAACCGGTTTAAAGCCTGTAGCTATAAACTGGTATTGATATGTAACTTGCATTGTAAGGTAGAAAGAGCGGAGACCGAGCCGGACACGTTTATGAGCCAGCCTCGGGACTCTGTAAACTGATGGGCGTCAACCCATGTATATAAGGGGACGACCCGACGATGGTTCAGGACAACAGACAACAACTCGAGACTTAGGTAAAGCGTATTCGCTCCCTGGTCATCGAAACCCCATCAATTCCATCACAACTAGACGTAGGCTTTTACCTTCATCGTAAGGGGCCGAACTAGTATAAAACTCTCTTGCGTCCCTTGTCCGCTTTAACCCCTTTAAGCTAACCCGTAGCAATGGCTCGACGACTAAGTCCTTTCATGAGGACATCTGCCGTGACAATACCGCGACAATACCCGTCGCGAGCCTCAACACTCGTCGGACCGCATACATCATTATGTATTATTTCCAACAAATCTGTAGCTCGCTCCATTGTTCCGAAGAATGGAGTCTTAGTCATCTTGCCCATGAGGCATGGTTCACATGTATCAAGTGATTCATAATCAAGTGATTCCAAAAGCCCATCAGCATGGTGTTTCTTCATGCGTTTAACACCAATATGACCTAAACGGCAGTGCCACAAATAAGTTTCACTATCATTATTAACTTTGCATATTTTGGCTTCAATATTATGAATATGTGTATCACTACGATCGACATCCAACAAACCATTTTCATTGGGTGTATGACCATAGAAGGTTTTATTCATGTAAATGGAACAAGAATTATTCTTTGACTTAAATGAATAACTGTATTGCAACAAACATGATCAAATCATATTCATGCTCAACACAAACACCAAATAACATTTATTTAGGTTCAACACTAATCCCGAAAGTATAGGGAGTGTGCGATGATGATCATATCAATCTTGGAACCACTTCCAACACACATCGTCACTTCACCCTTAACTAGTCTCTGTTCATTCTGCAACCCCCGTTTCGAGTTACTACTCTTAGCAACTGAACTAGTATCAAATACTGAGGGGTTTCTATAATCACTAGTAAAGTACACATCAATAGCATGTATATCAAATATACCTTTGTTCACTTTGCCATCCTTCTTATCCGCCAAATACTTGGGGCAGCTCCGCTTCCAGTGACCAGTCCCTTTGCAGTAGAAGCACTTAGTCTCAGGCTTAGGTCCAGACTTTGGGTTTCTTAACTTAAGCACCAACTTGCTTGCAGTTCTTCTTGAAGTTCCCCTTCTTCCCTTTGCCCTTTTCTTGAAAAAAGTGGTCTTGTCAACCATCAACACTTGATGTTCTTTCTTGATTTCTACCTTTGCCGATTTCAGCATCGCGAAGAGATCGGGAATTACTTTCGTCATCCCTTGCATATTATAGTTCATCACGAAGTTCTAGTAACTTGGTGATAGTGACGAGTGAACTTTGTCAATTACTATCTTATCAGGAAGATTAACTCCCACTTGATTCAAGCAATTGTAGTATCCAGACAACCTGAGCACATGCTCACTGGTTGAGCTGTTCTCCTCCATCTTGTAGGCAAAGTATTGTCAGAGGTCTCATACTTCTCGACACGGGCATGAGTGTGAAATACCAATTTCAACTCTTGGAACATCTTATATGCTCCGTGGCGTTCAAAACATTTTTGAAGTCCCGGTTCTAAGCTATAAAGCATGGTGCAATAAACTATCAAGTAGTCATCATATCGAGCTTGCCAAACGTTCATAACGTTTGCATCCGCTCCTCCAATTGGTCTATCACCTAGCAGTGCATCAAGGACATAATTCTTCTGTGCAGCAATAAGGATAATACTCAGATCACGGATCCAATCCGCATCATTCCTACTAACATCTTTCAACTTAGTTTTCTCTAGGAACATATCAAAAATAAAACAGGGGAGCTAAGCGCGAGCTATTGATCTACAACATAGATATGCAAATACTATCAGGACTAAGTTCATGATAAATTTAAGTTCAATTAATCATATTACTTAAGAACTCCCACTTAGATAGACATCCCTCTAATCATCTAAGTGATCACATGATCCATATCAACTAAACCATCTCCGATCATCACGTGAGATGGAGTAGTTTTCAATGGTGAACATCACTATGTTGATCATATCTACTATATGATTCACGCTCGACCTTTCGGTCTCATTGTTCCGTGGCCATATCTGCATATGCTAGGCTCATCAAGTTTAACCCGAGTATTCTGCGTGAGAAAAACTGTCTTACACCTGTTGTAGATGAACGTTGAGCTTATCACACCCGATCATCACGTGGTGTCTTGGCACGACGAACTTTGGCAACGGTGCATACTCAGGGAGAAAACTTTTACCTTGAAATTTAGTCAGAGATCATCTTATTATGCTACCATCAATCAAAGCAGAATAAGATACATAAAATATAAACATCGCATGCAATCAAAATGTGTGACATGATAAGGCCATGATCATTGATGTCTACTACGCAACCTTCTTCTTGTAGATGTTGTTGGGCCTCCAAGTGCAGAGGTTTGTAGGACAGTAGAAAATTTCCCTCAAGTGGATGACCTAAGGTTTATCAATTTGTGGGAGGCGTAGGATGAAGACGGTCTCTCTCAAGCATCCCTGCAACCAAATAACAAAGAGTCTCTTATGTCCCCAACACACCCAATACAATGGTAAATTGTATAGGTGCACTAGTTCGGCGAAGAGATGGTGATACAAGTGCAATATGGATAGTAGATAAAGGTATTTGTAATCTGAAATAATAAAAACAGCAAGGTAACAAGTGATAAACGTGAGCGTAAACGGTATTGCAATGATAGGAAACAAGGCCTAGGGTTCATACTTTCACTAGTGCAAGTTCTCTCAACAATAATAACATAGATAGATCATATAACAATCCCTCAACATGCAACAAAGAGTCACTCCAAAGCCACTAGTAGCGGAGAACAAGCGTAGAGATTATGGTAGGGTACGAAACCACCTCAAAGTTGTTCTTCGGATCGATCTATTAAAGAGTTCGTACTAGAATAACACCTTAAGACACAAATCAACCAAAACCCTAATGTCACCTAGATACTCCATTGTCACCTCAAGTATCCGTGGGCATGATTAGACGATATGCATCACACAATCTCAGATTCATCCAACCAACACAAAGTACTTCAAAGAGTGCCCCAAAGTTTCTACCGGAGAGTCAAGAACGTGTGCCAACCCCTATGCATAGGTTCATGGGCGGAACCATAAGTTGGTCACCAAAACATACATCAAGTGGCACATGATATCCCATTGTCACCACAGATAAACACGGCAAGACATACATCAAGTGTTCTCATAGAAGACTCAATCCGATAAGATAACTTCAAAGGGGAAACTCAATTCATCACAAGAGAGTAGTGGGGGAGAAACATCATAAGATCCAACTACAATAGCAAAGCTCGGGATACGTCAAGATCATGCCATAGAGGGAACACGAGAGAGAAAACAAGAGAGAGAGAGAGAGAGAGAGAGAGAGATCAAACACATAGCTACTGGTACATACCCTCAGCCCCGTGGGTGAACTACTCCCTCCTCGTCATGGATAGCGCCGGGATGATGAAGATGGCCACCGGTGATGGGTTCCCCCTCCGGCAGGGTGCCGGAACAGACTCCCGAGAGGTTTTTGGTGGCTACAGAGGCTTGCGGCGACGGAACTCCCGATCTATCTTTTGTTCTGGAAGTTTTACGATACATAGGTATATATGGGTGCTGGGGGTACGTCGGTGGACCGAAGGGGGGGCCACGAGGCAGGGGGCGCGCCCCCCACCCTCATGAGCACCTCCTTTCTTTCCTGACGTGCACTCCAAGTTCATCGGGTGACTTTCCTTCCAAAAATAACTTCTCCAGTTGATTTCGTTCCGTTTTGACTCCGTTTGATATTCCTTTTCTTCGAAACACTGAAATAGGCATAAAACAACAAATCTGGCTGGGCCTCCGGTTAATAGGTTGGTCCCAAAAATAATATAAAAGTGGATAATAAAGCCCAATATTGCCTAAAACAGTAGATAAAGTAGCATGGAGCAATAAAAAATTATAGATACGTTGGAGACGTATCAGGCATCCCCAAGCTTAATTCATGCTCGTCCTCGAGTAGGTAAATGATAAAAAAAGATAATTTTTGATGTGGAATGCTAGTTGGCATAATTTCAATGTAAATATTCTTAATTGTGATATGAATATTCAGATCCGAAAGATTCAAGATAAAAGTTCATATTGACATAAAAATAATAATACTTCAAGCATACTAACAAAGCAATTATGTCTTCTCAAAATAACATTGCCAAAGAAAGTTATCCCTACAAAATCATATAGTCTGGCTATGCTCCATCTTCCCCACACAAAATATATAAATCATGCACAACCCCGATGACAAGCCAAGCAATTGTTTCATACTTTTGATGTTCTCAAACTTTTTTAATCTTCACGCAATACATGAGCGTGAGCCATGGACATAGCACTATAGGTGGAATAGAATGGTGGTTGTGGAGAAGACAAAAGGAGAAGATAGTCTCACATCAACTAGGGGTATCAACGGGCTATGGAGATGCCCATCAATAGATATCAATGTGAGTGAGTAGGGATTGCCATGCAACGGATGCACTAGAGCTATAAGTATATGAAAGCTCAACAAAAGAAACTAAGTGGGTGTGCCTCCAACTCGCTTGCTCACGAAGACCTAGGGCATTTTGAGGAAGCCCATCATTGGAATATACAAGCCAAGTTCTATAATGTAAAATTCCCACTAGTATATTAAAGTGACAACATAGGAGACTCTCTATCATGAAGATCATGGTGCTACTTTGAAGCACAAGTGTGGTAAAAGGATAGTAACATTGTCCCTTCTCTCTTTTTCTCTCATTTTTTATTTTTTATTTTGTTTGGGCCTTTTTCTCTTTTTTTATGGCCTCTTTTCTTTTTTTTTGTCCGGAGTCTCATCCCGACTTGTGGGGGAATCATAGTTTCCATCATCCTTTCCTCACTGGGACAATGCTCTAATAATGATGATCATCACACTTTTATTTACTTACAACTCAAGAATTACAACTCGATACTTAGAACAAAATATGACTCTATATGAATGCCTCCGGCGGTGTATCGGGATATGCAATGAATCAAGAGTGACATGTATGAAATAATTATTAACGATGGCTTTGCCACAAATACGATGTCAACTACATGATCATGCTAAGCAATATGACAATGATGGAACGTGTCATAATAAATGGAACAGCGGAAAGTTGCATGGCAATATATCTCGGAATGGCTATGGAAATGCCATGATAGGTAGGTATGGTGGCTGTTTTGAGGAAGATATATGGTGGGTGTATGATACCGGCGAAAAGTGCGCGGTATTAGAGAGGCTAGCAATGGTGGAAGGAAGGAAAAGTGCGTATAATCCATGGACTCAACATTAGTCATGAAGAACTCATATACTTATTGCAAAAATCTACAAGTTATCAAAGCAAAGTATTACGCACATGCTCCTAGGGGGATAGATTGGTAGGAAAAGACCATCGCTTGTCCCCGACCGCCACTCATAAGGAAGACAATCAATAAATAAATCATGCTCCGACTTCATCACATAACGGTTCACCATACGTGCATGCTACGGGAATCACAAACTTTAACACAAGTATCTCTCAAATTCACAACTACTCAACTAGCATGACTCTAATATCACCATCTTCATATCTCAAAACAATCATCAAGCATCAAACTTCTCTTAGTATTCAACACACTCATAAGAATTCTTACAAATCTTGTATGCTTAGCATATTAGGATTATTTAAGAAAATTACCATGCTATTTAAACTCTCAAAATAATATAAGTGAAGCATGAGAGTTCATCTATTTCTTAAAAATAAAACTACCACCTTTGTGCTCTAAAATATATAAGTGAAGCACTAGAGCAATAACAAACTACTTCAAAAGATATAAGTGAACATCAATGAGTAGTCGAATAATTATGCAATTATGTGAAGATTATCTCCCATTTATGAATTTCAGATCTTAGTATTTTATTCAAACAGCAAGCAAAGCTAAATAAAATGACATTTCAAGGATAGCACACCTCATGTGAAGAAGCAAAAACTTAGGTTCAACCGATACTAACCGATAATTGTTGAAGAAGAAAGGTGGGATGCCTACCGGGGCATCCCCAAGCTTAGATGCTTGAGACTTCTTGAAATATTATCTTGGGGTGCCTTGGGCATCCCCAAGCTTGAGCTTTTGTGTCTCCTTAATTCCTTTTATATCTCGGTTTCCTAAATCTCTAAAGCTTCATCCACACCAAACTCGACAAGAACTCGTGAGATAGGTTAGTATAAACCAATGCAAAACCTTATCATTTCCTACTGTAATGAATCACTGACATTATTATTCAACATTGCATACTAAATGCCTCCGCATAATTAATATTCCTATCCTCAAATAGAACAATTAAACAAGCAAACATATGCAAACAATGCAAACATAACAGCAATCTGCCAAAACAGTACAGTCTGTGAAGAATGCAAGAGTATCAGTACTTCCCTAACTCCAAAAATTATGAAATAAAATTCCCACTGTTGTAAATTTATCATAGCTCATTATGCAAAAAGAAAATTATACCACTCTCTGACTTTTCTAGGGAATTTTTTCAACAGCGGTGAACTTTCTGTTTTCAAACAGCAACATGTATACTACCAAAATAAGCATGGCAAAGGCTATCCTTGACTTTTTTTTATTGAAACTAAAGATGCAAAACATTATTATAAATAACAGCAAGCAAATACTAACAAGAGAAAATGACGCTCCAAGCAAAACACATATCATGTGGTGAATAAAAATATAGCTCCAAGTAAAGTTACCGATGAACGAAGACGAAAGAGGGGATGCCATCCGGGGCATCCCCAAGTTTAGACGCTTGGTTATCCTTGAATATTACCTTGGGGTGCCTTGGGCATCCCCAAGATTAGGCTCTTGCCACTCCTTATTTCATATTCCATCGAATCTTTACCCAAAACTTGAAAACTTCACAACACAAAACTTAACAGAAAACTCGTGAGCTCCGTTAGCGAAAGAAAACAAGACACCACTTCAAGGTACTGTAATGAAATCATTATTTATTTATATTGGTGTTAAACCTACTATATTCCAACTTCTCTATGATTTATAAACTATTTTACTAGCCATAGAGTCATCAAAATAAGCAAACAACACACGAAAAACAGAATCTGTCCAAAAAGCAGGAAGAGTCTGTAGTAATCTGTAACTAGCGCAAACTTCTGGGACTCCAAAAATTCTAAAATAAATTGGTGGACCTGAGGAAGTTTTTTTTTGACCTTGAAGACTGCAGGGTTTGCACCCCACAGCAATTTATTAAAACTTAAAGCAGTATGTACAGCAAAAAGTTCCTTAAGAAAAGGATCAAGGCAGGAAGGAAAAGAATAAATACTGTACAACCTAGTCTAGACAGAGAAAGTAAACTCTAACTAGAGAAATAAAAAATGCAGGGCCCCTCAAGGAGGCAGAAAATCAATCCATTTGATCAAAGCATCCCTGTGTCTTGACTTGATTCTGTGAGCCAAGAGAGAGATGTCCTGGACAAAACCATTTCTCCACTGCCTGAAGGTAGGTCTGATATACGTGAAGACTTTATCATTCCTGACTTTCCAAATATTCCACCAAGTTAGGAAAACCACCTCAGAGAAGAAAGGCTTATTGAAATCCTTCCTAGCATGATGTGCAATCTGAACCATATCCTGACTATTGAGCCATGTGATTTGTAGATAGTTCCACACTCTCATGCTAAAGTTGCATTGAAAGAATAGGTGATTTCTGTCTTCAAGTGCTCCAGTGGGACAAAGTACACATTCAGGCCCATCATTAATCTTCCACTTCCTGCGTTGAATCATATCCTTGGTGTTTACTCTGTCCATAATGAAAAGCCAGGCAAACATTTTTATTGTCATAGTACAGCAGGATTTCCATACCCAACAGAAAAGAGGGTTGGTAGGAATTGGCTCATGAACAAAGTCATAGTATTTCTTTCTTTGTGAACCCAGCTTTCTTCCCATGTTTCCATTGCCAGGAATCATTAGAGGCAGCATCCAAGGAAATCTCAGTCATAATTCCAGACAGATGATTAAACTCCCTATAGGCCAATTCTGATAATGGTAAAGAGAACATGCTCTGAAACTCACCAGCCTGCAACACTTCCAAAATAGAGGAATTTTTTTGTAAGCATAAGGAAAAAAGCCTGGGGAATCTGTCTTGAAGTGGGATGCAAGAGTTATCAACTTCCCAAGAATCCGACCAGAAGAGCAAAGAGTCCCCTTTTCCAATAGTTACTGAAGAAACAACCCTGAATTTATCCATTAGTTTACAAATGTCCCTCCACCAAAAGGAGCCACACAGAGCAGTGTCATGAGGAACTCTCTGATAATAGTAACTGTCCCAGATCAAATGAACCCATGGCAAAACAACTTTGTTATAGAACTTATTGAGGAATTTCATTAACAGAGCTTCATTCTGTAGACCCAGGTTGAGTATGCAAAGCCCTCCCTTAAGTTTGGGTCTACAGACCAAAGGCCAAGTAGCCAGAGAATTCCCCTTCTCCTTACCATACTTTCTCCATAGGCATTGCCTCTGTATTCTTTCCAGTTGTTTTAAAATCCCTTGTGGTATTGATAAACTACAAAGGAAGAAGATTGGTAATGAAGAGATAACAGAGTTTACCAACTGCAACCTGCTACCTTGGGGCAGAAACCATGAGCTAGTAGTTAATCTTCTTTCCATACAATCAACTAGTGGATGCAGATCCACAATTTTGGGCCTAGTTGTGCCCACTGGCAACCCCAAATATGTGAATGGCATAACCCCCAGTTGGCACCCAATCTGTGCAGCAAGAGCATTGGCAGAAGTGGCATCCACATTGATTGGGTACATTGAAGATTTGTGGTAGTTAATCTGCAAACCAGTTGCCAGGGAGAAAGAGTTTAGAACAGACTTAAGCACCTCCAACTGAACAGAATCAACAGACACAAACATCAGTGTGTCATCAGCATACTGAACCACTGGGTAATCAGGATCATGAATTACTAGGGGTAAAGAAAGAAGTCCTTTACTAAGATGATCATTAATCATAGTCTGCAACAGATCAACAACAATCACAAATAGCAAAGGTGAGATAGGATCACCTTGCTTTACCCCACACTTACACTTAAAATGATTTCCTGGTACCCCATTGAGCAAGATTAAGGAGGTTGTTGAGGATAACAATTTCTGTATCCAGGATATCCATTTATTATCAAAACCGTTTGCCACCAAGATCTTTATAATTGCCTCATGCTGAATGGAATCAAATGCTTTTTCAAAATCAAGCTTGAGTAACATGATTGGCTTTTTGTTGATTGCAGCGATGAATGTACTCAAATGTCCATGCTATACAATCATGAATGGTTCTTGATTTGATAAAGCCATATTGATTCTTATGAACACATTTGGTTATTTCATCCTAAAATCTGTTAGCAGCAAGTTTAGTAAGGAATTTCAACCCCACACTTGTCAAAGAAATTGGCCTAAAATCGCCAGCAGTTTCAGGTGATAACTTCTTAGGGATCAGAGTTATGTAGGCCTCACTGAGATTTTCAAGCTTAGCAGTTCCAGTGTGAAACTCATTGGCCAGAGCAATAAAGTCACCAGAAATTATTGGCCAACACTTCTTCACGAAAAGGCCATTAAATCCATCTGGTCCAGGAGCCTTGTCAATGGGCAATTCCTTGATAACCTGCTCAATTTCCTTGACCTCACAAGGCCTAGTGAGAACATCCAGTCCCTGCACCCTAGGGATAATTAAAAGGATGTCATTACCCAAAAAAATTGGTTTCACTGTTCCCATTCTGCCCTTAAAAATCTCCAGAAATTCCTTTGCAATTATGTCATGTTCAGTAGAAACTGTTCCATCTGACAACTGAAGAGTGGCAATGGAATTCTTTCTATATCTCTCAGTTGCCATTGCTTGGAAGAATTTTGAGTTTTCCTCACCCACTTTGATATATCTAATAGTGCATCTCTTCTTCCAAAGATAAAAATTGCAGATGGAGAAGATGTTCATGGTGCATCTTCACCAATTTCCTGAAATTGGATTCAGTTAAGAATAAAGGCCTGGAGTCTTCCAAATCATCTAACCAAAAAATCACCCAGTTACACTTCTCAATAAGAATTTTAATATGTGACAAACCCTTCTGCCATTTCTTAAGAGCAAACCTCAAAGATTTCAGTTTGTCCATAATAATAGCTGATATGTGTGTTTTGTGAGAATGTTGTTGCCAAACCTGTTGAACACACTCCGTAAAACCAGGTTGATGGACCCAATAATTTTCGAATCTGAAGATGTGAGCTTTTGGGATGTTGGTGCATATTGAAACCACACATGGAACATGATCTGACGCAGTTTTTGCAAGAGGAGTGACCTGAGTGTTTGGGTATTGATCGATCCAGCTGGCAGAGGTAAAAAATCAGTCCAGCTGCTCAAGGAGAGGGAAATCCTGCATATTAAAGGTAGTTCAAGCAGACCCAAATGACCAATGATCTTATTGAAAATAAAAGTATCATTGATATCACCACCTGGAAGATTTCTATTATCAAGAGATCGTATGAAGTTAAAATCTCCCAGCAAAAGCCAATTCTGCTCAGGTTCCACTTTTAAATTATAAAGCCAACTGACAAAATCATCCCTCAAGACACCTTGACAGGGTCCATAAACATTGACCAGGTTCCATTTGTCATCATTATGCACAGACTTAAAACTAATCACAATCGCATAAGGTTTAGCTTTAATTAAAGTCCCTGAGAAGACATCAGAACGCCACACAGTTAAAATACCACCAGAAGCTCCCCTTGAGGGAGATTCAATAAACTGATCAAAACCCACAGGACAAATGCTCTTAATTAAATTACGAGGGCACTCGAGAGCTTAGTCTCCTGCAGGCACAATCGCACATTGACTTTCGATTACTTTACGCCTAACATACGCTGCCTTGTTTCAGAATTCAATCCACGGACATTCCAACAAAGAACCTTCCAGCTACGCATTGACATTCGATTCATAGGATAATATATAAGAACATAGCAAAAAGAGTGTGACACCTAGTATCACACAACCCAGACCATAGAACACCAAAAGTGCCAAGTCACAACCAGAGTGCAAAAGTTCAGAGAGAACATAACAGACATCAAATTTGACAGGCTCGCTACACCTAGATAAAACATTAAACTTTAACATTTAAACACTGCCGGAGGAGGAGGAGTCCTTAGGATTAGCCATAAGCTTTTCCCGAGACAACACCTTAGAGTCCAGCTCCAGCTCAGCTCCAATTTCCTGCAGCACCACGAGCGGTGTCGGCGGAGGGACATCTTCAGATTTGTCGTTGCCCACATCTTCAGTGTTGTCCATGCCATCAGCAGCTTCCAGATTGGGCTGGGCCTTCTCTTCTATGGGCTTGGACCTAGGGCGTCGTTTAGCAGGCTGAAGTGAAAGCTGCTCAAAAACCACCGGTTTGAAACCATCCAACTTTGCCGCGCTTCTCGTACACCTTCTAACTGAAGTGTCAACCAAGGGAGCAGATATCTTCCGTCTACCACGCTGGCTGTTCTGTCGCGTCTTAGACTCAAAAGCGAAAACCACCGGAGAGGAAACCTTCTCCTGGCCAGAAAGCCCCACAGTCCCAGAATCCATAGCCATCAAATCATCATAAATCGGCCCTTCAGACCCAACAGCAGCAGAAGGCCCTTCACTTGAGTCAGAGAACCTAGTGCCAGACAAATCACCAAACAAGTTGCGTGCAACTGGGCGCCTAGTGACAGCTGACTTGCTAGGCAGAGTACTTGGCAAACAAGGGACCAACATAGACATCCGCTGAGAATCATCAAACGCAATCGACCACTTACACTTGGAATAAGTGACTGTCCCCAAAGGCTTGAAGAAGATGGACCTGGGCACCTCTTTCACTGAAAAATCAAACATCAAATTCTCAAAAGAACGCTTCCAAAGCAGTTCAGGCGAAAGAGGGGGCCCAGCCACAATCCGAGCCATCCCAATGAAGATCTGATGGTGCTGACTTACTGGTGGTTGATAGGGAACAATAGCCAAAGGGTTTTCCACCACAATTGCAGGTTGATCCTAAACTTGGGCAATCAGATCGAACAGTGGTGGATTCTGCGGCTCAACATCCTGCAGAAGCTGCTCAACAGACTCAGATTGCTCAGGTTGGTCAATGACAATGGAGACTTGATCTCGTTCTGGCACGGTAGGCTGAGGTGGCTGATTATTGTCCTCTTCATCTCCCCAATGAGAATTACCCCAACCGGCATCCACTCGGTCAGGGGGGAGGGGGTGCAAGTGGTGCGTCGTTCCATCCAAGCATTGGGTAAGGCGGGAGAACAAATGGTATGTTGTCAGGAATGAGGTGTCCAGGCATTGGATGGGGATTACCATCCAAAGGCATCGGATCCTCATCGTTGGGCATCTGATCTGCAAAGTCTGCCCCAAGAACATAACATGCAGCAGTCCAAGAAACTTGAGCACCCCCCATTCAGCATAATCCCCAAAAACCACATCCCTTGGCACTAGAGGTGTATCAGGAAAGCTGGCTTCCACAACAGTACGGACCAGGTACGGATCTTCACTATCCCAAGAATGAAATTTTCCAAAAGAACCTACTGCTTGAGAAATATATTCTGTCGTGCGATAATCAAGGGGAACCCCAACAAACATTAGCCAGCCCTTACAAAAACCATGATTCCCTTTGAAGTTTCCCCCCTCATCATGCTTCATGAATCTAACAAATCGATCATTTCCCAAAGCAAACCGCGGATGCTGAAACAAAGTGTATCTAACAGACGGATCCCGGACTTGAAACAGACCAACTCCATGAAACCATGGATGAGCAGAGCGGACAAGTATACCTCTGTTCTGAAGAAACTGAACCACTTCCTCTCTGACAGGCCCGAGGGGTCCCTCCGGAGAAGGCATAACTTCAGCGACCGTGTAATCTTCATGGCGTCGAGGGGGGCGAGTCCCCGGCGTGAAGAAGGTACGGGTTAAACGCCGATCACCACTATCGATGATATGATGCCCCGGTGGCACGAGGCGATGCGGGTCAAGCTCGAAGTTCGCCATGGTCGGCTGCAGCGGCGATGAACAGAGGGTTTCTTTGGAAGAGCAGGGGGTTTCTTTGGCAGGGAGGGGAGGAGATTGGAGCAATGCGGGCGGTGATTATGTGACAGGGCTAGATATCCCAATAACTCCGGCGCCCTTCCCCTGATCAGCTGATGTTTCCGAAATACTCGTGTTTTGTTGCAGAGAGCTCTGCCTCCAAGCATGCCTAGAGTGACCCACCCTGGAGCAAGCCGAGCAGACCGCTCGCATTCCACAAGAGACTGCCATGTGGCCCATCTGACCACAAACAGTACAAGTTAAAACCCGGTCCACCATGTCATCGACCATAGCTTCAAACTACCGATCTGCCTCTTATGTAGATGGAATTTCCAGAGAATCTCCCATCGGGCTAAGGCGCGTAGATGAACCCAGCCCAATATCGGGAGGCCCAATAGGTGACGGATCAGAGACAGGCCCACCCGAGGCATGACAACCATGGGCCACCGAGCCCACACACGGCGGGTTAACCAACTGAGATGGGCCCGAAGCCAAACATCCAGTTTGAACCAGAGAAGTTCCCGCTTCCTCAAATTGCGCCGAGAGATTGCCGGAAACCACGATTTGCGGATCCACCGAAACCGGACCTGAGGAAGTTGTCTAGTAATCATTTGCAAAAAGAATCAACTAAATAGCACTCTCCAGTAAAAAGTTCTAGCTAATCTCGTGAGCGCTAAAGTTTCTGTTTTTTACAGCATGATCATAAAGACTTCACCCAAGTCTTCCCAAAGGTTCTACTTGGCACAAACACTAAATAAAACACAAAACCACATCTAAATAGAAGCTAGATGGATTATTTATTCCTAAATAGAACCAAAAAGAAAGAAACTAAAATAAAATTGGGTTGCCTCCCAACAAGCGCTAACGTTTAAAGCCCCTAGCTAGGCATGATGATTTCAATGATGCTCACATAAAAGATAAGAATTGAAACATAAAGAGAGCATCATGAAGAATATGACTAGCACATTTAATCCTAACCCACTTCCTATGCATAGGGATTTTGTGAGCAAACAACTTATGGGAACAAAAATCAACAAGCATAGGAAGACAAAACAAACATAATTTCAAAAATTTAAGCACATAGAGAGGAAACACTAAAAAAAGACACATCCGTGACATTTTGGGCCGAACGAATTTTTTTTCTGTCGTACATATGACACTTCTATGACGATAATTGTGACAAAACCCGGTATCATCATAGATGTGGTGGGCTCCTACTTCTATGACAAAAATTCATGACAGAAAATGGGCTTTTCGTCCTGGGCGGGCCGGAGACGCAGCTGCATGACATTCTTTGGGCCGTCCATGACGGAAAAAACCGTGGTAGAAGTGAGGGGAGGAAAATTTCGGGAGTTGCAGTTACGGTCGGAGGTCGGGGACGGCGTTGCTGCTTTCTCTCGTACATACGCGACGCGTGTGCGACGCTGCTCGTTAATCGAACCCGAGCGAGGCGTTGGGCTCTAACTGAACCCGAGCGATTGCACTGCAGGCTACGCATTACTGAACCCGAACGATCGATTGATGGCTGCTAACTAAACCCGATGGAGCGGTTCATTCGCTGCTGCTGCTAACTGAAGCCGATCGATTGGATGAACAATGAGCGTTGCGGGGGGTTTGGATGAACAGTGAGCGGTGGCATTGCCTCTGGATGAACAGGACCCCATGGTGTGGAGGGCCGGATGAACAGTAGACAGTGGAGGGGTGGCCGTGGAGGGGTGGTTGAACAGGACCCCGTGGTGTGGAGGGCTGGATGAACAGTGAGCGGTGGAGGGTGCCCGTGGAGGGTGGTTGAGCGATGGCGGTGGGGTAGCGGCGGTGGAGGCTGGATGAACAGGAGCCCGTGGAGGCTGGAGGAGGTTGACGGTAGCCCGTGGAGGCCGGAGGAGGTCAACGGTGGAGATGAACAGTATCCCATGGAGTCCGTTTTGCGATCGCCACCCCTCCCGATGAACAGGACCCCCGTTTCGACCGTAGCGCTCCAACACAAGTCTGTTTCGTCCGTTTTGCGGTACGCCACACCCCTCCCGATCAACAGGACCCCCATTTTGACCGTAGGAGGTCCGTTTCCTCCGTTTTGCGGTACGCCACACCCCTCCCGATCAACAGGACCCCCGTTTCGACCATAGGACATCCGTTTCCTCCGTTTTGCGGTACGCCAGGCCCCTCCCGATCAACAGGACCCCGTTTCGAACATGGCCGGTCGAACACAAGGCTGTTTCGTCTGCCAGTGGTACGCCAGCCTCGTTTCCATCGCCTGTTCCGTCCAAGCCCTCCCGATGAACACGACCTCGCATTCCGTTCCGACCCAGCCGGTTGGCTCCCCATGAACACGACGACGACGCTGTTTCTCCGTTCCGACCCAGCCATGTACGTATGCACGATAGGTGTTCGAGACCATGCCCGTATGTACGTACATGGCCGTATTTTCTTTCTTGCACCCTCGCCGCTGTACGTGTGCGCCTCTACATCCACCAGTATATATGTACGTACACGTTCGCGACCAGAATGACAACGCTACGTACGCTTCGACCAGGTGGGTCCCGACTGTCAGGCACTTCCTTGCGTGCGAAGATGTAGCTGGTGGGTCCCAGCAGTCAGGGGGGCGAATCATTTTTTTCGGACGCACTTCCTTGCGTGTGAAGATGTAATTGGTGGGTCCCAGCAGGTGGGGAAAGCGTTTTTTCGCTAAATATGGTGGCCCGTCCGGTGGGTCCCCACCTGTCGGTGGAGGAATAATTATTTTGCGCGTAATAAGGAGGCACTTCCTTGCTGCGGCCGTGGACCCAGCTGTCAGCCTCTCCACGTAAAGTCCACATCCGATGGAAGCCATTCCTTGACCACATTGACCACGCTGCGCCGAGAGCACCAGGGCGGTGGACGACGGCGAGGCCTAGGAAGGGGACGACGTGGAGCCGGGGAAGACGCGGCAGTGGATGCCCACACGTAGAGGAGTATGAGGGTTCACTCGTTCGGCTGCGGTGTGAGGATGTCGTCGCCATAGAATAACATGGGGTGTGGGTGCGTAGAGGGATGACCTGGCAAGCGATGGGAGTAATAGGGGGCGGTGAGGCCTCCGCGGCATCACAGCCGGCCACGGGCGGTAGGAGCAGGCGGCACGACCGGCGCTGCTTTGGGCGGCTAGAGCAAGAAGACCAGAGGTTGAAGAAGCACTACAGCCGTTGGATGGACATCGTACGGTCACTGGAGCTAGAAACGTTCATATATTGACTAAAGTTGACAAAGGCCTCCGTCCCAGTCAACTTAGTAGGCCCACAAGTCAGCCTCCCACCAAGGCTGGTCCCAGCTAGCATGGGGTATTCATTTTTTGTGCGTAATAAGGAGGCACTTCCGGTGGGTCCGAGCTGACAGCGGGGGGAACGTTTTTTTCGCGAAATACACTGGCCCGTCCTGTGCGTCCCAACAGTCAGGGGGAAACGTTTTATTCGCGAAATACTGGTGGCCCGTCCGGTGGGTCCCTGCTGTCAAGTGGAGGAATAACTATTTTCCGCGTAATAAGGAGGCTCTTCCTTGCGGCTGCCGTGGACCCAGCTGTCAGCCTCTCCACGTACAGTACTCTTCCGATGGAAGTCGGTCGTTGACCACATTGACCACGCCGCGCCGAGAGCACCACGGCGCTGGACGACGGCGAGGCCTAGGAAGGGGGCGACGGCGAGCCGGGGAAGACTCGGCAGTGGAAGCCCGCGCGGAGAGGAGTACGAGGGTTCACTGGTTCGGCTGAGGTGTGAGGCTGCCATCGCTGCAGGGCCTGGCCAGCGGTGGGAATAGTAGGGGGTGGTGAGGCCTCCGCGGCAGCATAGCCGGCCACGGGAGGCAGGAGCATGCGGCACGACCGGCGCTGCTTTGGGCGGCTGGAGCAAGAACACCCGAGGTTGAAGAAGCACTACGGCCGTTGGATGGCCATCGTACGGTCACTGGAGCTAGAATCGTTCATATTGACTAAAGTTGACAAAGGCCCCCGTCCCAATCAACTTAGTATGACCACAAGTCAGCCTCCCACCATGGTGGGTCCCAGCTAGCAGGGGGAGTATTCATTTTTTTGTGCGCAATAAGGAGGCACTTCCGGTGGGTCCGAGCTGACAGCGCGGGGAACGTTTTTTTTCGCGAAATACGCTGGCCCGTCCGGTGGGTCCCAGCAGTCAGGGGGGAAACGTTTTTTTTCACGAAATAAGGTGGCCCGTCCGGTGGGTCCCTGCTGTCAGGTGGAGGAATAATTATTTTGCGCGTAATAAGGAGGCACTTCCTTGCGGCCGCCTGGACCCAGCTGTCAGCCTCTCCACGTACAGTACTCTTCTGATGGAAGTCGGTCATTGACCACGCCGCGCCGAGAGCACCAGGGCGGTGGTCTGGACGACGGCGAGGCCTAGGAAGGGGACTACGCGGAGCCGGGGAAGATGCAGCAGTGGTAGCCCACGTGGAGAGGAGTACGAGGGTTCACTAGTTCGGCTGCAGTGTGAGGCTGCCGTCGCCGCAGAATAACTGGGGGTGTGGGTGAGTAGAGGGATGGCCTGGCCAGCGGTGGGAGTAGTACGGGGTGGTGAGGCCTCCGCGGCATCATAGCCGGCCATGGGAGGCAGGAGCACGCGACACGACCGGCGCTGCTTTGGGTGGCTGGAGCAAGAAGACCAGAGGTTAAAGAAGCACTACGGCCGTTGGATGGACATCGTACGATCACTGCAGCTAGAATCGTTTATATTGACTAAGTTGACAAAGCCCTTGGTACGCGTCAACTTAGTAGGCCCACAGCTCGGATTTGGCAGAGAACATATAGCCCATTTGCGATTTGTAAGAATGTACAACCCATTATTCAACTCTAATGGAATTTACTACAGCCCATTTACGGGTTTGTTAAAAGTACAGCCCAACTTCTAGCTAGGACAACGATTAATAATTTCAAACAACGCTCAAAATAGAATTCAAAAAAAAAATCCCCACATTTTGATGGGATCCAAAATATTTTTATTCAAAATTTCTAGTCAGGTTAAATATAATTTCAAAATAAAGTTGTATCACGTTAAAATCCAACGAAATATTGCACGCGCAACAAGTAATGAAATTAAAATTTCCAAATTCCAAAAATAATATATTTTTCAAACTAATTACGTGTTTGGTGCATAGTAATTGCCCAGTTATTATAATTACATCCCATTTATTATTTCTTAAAGTCAATTTTCTTGTTAAGCCTAATGCATACCTCCTAGGAAACTTTGCAGCCCAGCGGGGCGGATAACAAGTTGACCCGGATATTGTGTACAACTGCCGGCCCAGTTGCATTGCTAATGTTGAAAAAAAGGCCTATGTAGTACAGTACAACCTAACATGGTTACTCAGCCCACATTCAGGGACGCCGGAAAGGCCCAAACAAGGCTTCTGTACAACTTTTTGAAGTCGCTGAGCTCAATTAATAACTTAAAAAAAGTTAGATTACAGTGGAACCTAATTAAAAGCTGTCACGAGAAAATAAATAATTCAACGTGTCCCACTTGTGCATGTGCGCGTGTGTGTGTGTGTGTGAGAGAGAGAGATAGAGAGAGAGACCCATCGGTCGATGCTCGTAAATACATCTTTCAGCCATATGTATTGCTGATGCTCAGTAAAAACTTATATAGTTGACACAATCATATAGAACATCATAGCACACTGAACTTGCATACAAAAATTTCACGCAGGCGGCACAATCAGGATGGAAGCAGTGGATCGCTACGGGAAGGGCTATGTTGAAGCCAACGAAGTCGTACATAACGGTTCATCGTCTTTATAAATGACGGGGAAATATCTTGAATGTTGTGCAAAGAAAACAGACAGACAACACAATAAGTTCTGCTAGCACATTAAGTTGACATACAACCCTTTCTAAAAAAAGTTCAGGTACAAAATTAGAACAGGTCACAATCAAATGTCTTGGCATATCGCTGCTTGAGACCCATAGCTCGGATTTAACTAGTACTATCTGACAAGATTCAGTTGTTACCTCAAATTAGAGCACATCCAGGCAGCCAACCCTGCCTCTTCTCCCAAAGAAGCAGTGGCCTCCGCCACGCGATGGAGTAGGCCCTGTGCCGTCCATCATTCCGAGCAACACGGGGAAAGTCTGACGTTGACTCCTGTAATGGACGTCGTTGACGGACCCTGGCACCAGCGACGGCGGCAGGACTTCGATTAATGGATTGACCACTTCTTCGACATGCACAAACACTCAATATAGGTACATCCCTAACATGGTCCGTGGCGGCCTTGGTGGCGACGAATAGTACAACCCCGGTTCCTCGCACCGGTATCTCAACACCAATCACCTTCGGTATGGTGGACGGCTTCTTCATCCATGCCATAACCGCCGAGCCCAGCTGTCTGGAGGAACAAACATACTTACGAGCTCACCTCCAAGGTCGTTGATAAGCTCGTTCATGGACTCGTTGTTCCAAGCACGCCGAGGCATGCCGTGGAAGGTAAGCTTTGTTAAAAACTCAAGCTCATAGGGCACCGAGCCCCATCACGGTGCCACCGATCAAAGCTCACCAGCGCGCCATCGTAGAACAAACGCCGGGAAGATTCGAACACACGACTGCAGTCGAAGGTTGTTCGGAACCTGACGAAGAAATCAGCCGGTGGTGGACAGACTTCGACGAGAAAGACACTTATTTGGATGCCGTGCGCAATGCCAAGAGCTTTGACAAGGTCGTCCGGCGAGACGGGAGGCTGGTCGCCGTTGATGGTTACCATCAGCACTTTGCCGGCAAACTGGTCGTCAAGTGCCGCCATGCCACTCTTGAGCGACAGCACGCAGCGACCAAAGGCAGGACAGACCTCAGGATCTCCGACTCGGAGATCCGCGTTGACTGGTGACATGATAGTGCGCTTGAGTATGTGGAGGCAGGAGGGGATTTGGGGGAACTGGAGTAGGAATCAATATTCCAGAGGTGGGGGAGGGGCGGGAGACTGGGGATGAAAAGGTAGCATGAATTTCGAGCACGCGTCAATATGCTCTCGGCGCGCAAGCGCACGAAAACACCGGTGGCGCCCACATGTCGGCCTAAGAGTCCTTATTCTTTCATTTTTGGAAAGCCCGTCCATTTTTTTCAGGATCTTTTGAGAGCCCGGCCCGAGAGTCATAATTGACCTGTTTGGCATTGCGTTACTACTCGGCCCATATTCAACGACACCTCACTCGCCCAAACCAGTGTACATCATCGAAAAGACAGTGAGCTCAAATTATATAACTTGATAAAAGGAGATATACTCTGAACAATGGAGAATGGTGATGCCCTCATTTAGCCCACCAGTAGTTCAAGACAATAAACAGTTCGAAACAACGATATATACAACATTCAAACACTGACTAGTGACTACTACTGACATAAACAACAAGACATGATAGTTCATAAGAAGTCTTGCTACACCACCAAAACGTACCCATCTGCAGCGCTCAGACTCTCATGATCCATACGAGAATGGCATTCTAAATAGAAGCAACTATTACATAGAAAGAGTGACATAGACGAGGATGACCAAATGACAAGGAATATGCATAACAAAAGAAAGAACTACCCATCCAGAACCAGCAGCAAAGACAACAAAGTCATTCAAGAGATGATCCAACACCATCATAATTTGCAGCCCCGCTTGGTGACCGAGGATCCGGAGACACCGGTACTCCACCCTTCGATGCAACAGCCCAATTACCTATCAACCTCAAGGCTTGAACCACATCATCATCGCTTGTCAGAATTGAGACATCCAAGGATCAAAGTTAATCCGAATGCCTTTGTCATTCTCACCTTCTTTTGGCTCCAGGCTGTATCATTGACAATCAGGGGAGTATGCTCTCGAACTCCTAGGGCTCGCCGTGTAGACACAATTTTCCATAGCAAACAGAGCCTCTCTGCCATCAAGGTCCTTGCCAACAGCGATCTCCTGGTTAATCGGATAATTGAGTCTGAGAAACAGAGTGTGTGAACCAAGGCTGTTTACCCTCCTCCAACTAAAAAATCCTAAAGGCCCCAACAAGCTGGTATCCTGCTCATAGACGTAACAGCCATCGTCCAGGATACTCACGTATTACACGGTGCTTGTATACGTTGGGTTTTTTGCAATATAAATTTTCCGGCTCATGTGTCCGAATGATCATCAGTCTTTTGCCGTCGTCTGATCGAGCGAGGAACCAGTTGTGCTTCCCTGTTTTTGGCAAAGGTGGTGTAATTACAAAGGGCAGTAACTGTAGGGACACTGCATCATATCAAAAAGGACAGGCATTGTTAATGTAAGATCAGCATTGTTCAGAGTATGAGTAGGATAATGCAAGAAACAGCATTGATATGTCCATGTTGGAACTGGGAGGAAAATACAGGGAAATGTATACTGGGTTCAAAAATATAGAAGTGCCATGCATGGTTATACTCATGTTATCTCGCAATCGATTCTTCACAGGAAACTACCATGGCATGCATGTTATGTAATCATGTTCTATCCTCACAAACAAATTCTTCAAGGTAACTAACAGACCATGCATTGTTATATACTCGTGTTCTGTGGGCAAAAATTTTGTGAGGATATTATTCTAGCCATTGATTGCTGAAGGGCGAATATAGGTATGTACACATGGTAAGCATTGCAGGATTTCACTACGTCCAAATATAGAGTTCTCCATATGCACATTTACTTCCCTAATGTATGGTTAGTTGAAACCAACAGTATGGTGCATGTTTCTACATCATGAAAATGAGGAAACTAACATGGCCATTGATACACACTCATATTTAGTAGTAGTAGTATATAGATTACTGTAAAATAAGGTTAATATCCATATATTCCTAACCGTTTGATTATTCAGGGTATAAATTGGCTGTAATGACATGGTCACAATCGCATGAACTAACTCATTCCAAATATAGCTGATTTACGGCGTCTCTAATATATTGCCATAGTTCTACTCAAATTCTGCTCAAACAGGGATATGCCAATCATCACAAAAAGTTCAAATAGTCTCATGGTGTCATCATTAACATGAGATGGAAACAACTTACACGCGCCATCCCAACAATACATGGTGCCATCTGCTTTGTCGATCCCGTAGATGATGCCATTGTGTTCAATAGCATCACAGAAGTGTGTATCAGCTTTGACGATGATCCACTGCGAGCCGAGTTGTCTCCAGCTAAAAAAGTCACCGGCGTAAAGATAGGCGAGTCCGCGGTCGAACAAGGCAATTAGCTTGAAGTCTGCGTAATTCGCATGTCGTGTGGGTACTTGGAAGATTACAATCTTCTGCAAAACAAGGTCCGTCCAACTGACGTAGTAATCTAGATGACTTGGACCGCAATGGTAATACTCTATATAATCCAACGGAGGAAGGATAATCTCATGGGAGGTCTGGAAGTTCACGAGCACCAAATTTTTACCGTCTTCTCTGAAGGCAGCCATCCAGTGGGAGTTCATGCCGACCCAGTACATACCTGCCAAGAAGTTTCGGGCGATGGTGATCGGATCGATGTCGAGGGAAATGATGTACGACGACACACTACATACCTGCAAAGAAGTTTCGGTTAATGGAGATCGGATTGAAGTCGAGGGGCATCATGCACGCCTCTGTATCATGGTGAGCCAATCTCGCAAGACCAGATAGCAGCAAGCAGGGTGTCTTGAAAAGCTTAGGCATCGCTTCGATGATGGTCGTGTGCATGTCCCTCGAGCATGCAGCCAGCCGCAGGGCAGTCAACATATCCATACACGAACAACAGAGGTCGAGGATGTCACTGGGGATATTGCTCCAATCGCGGCTCATATGGATGTTGCGCGGTTCACGTTCGGCCATGGTGGAGTTTGGAAGGGGGCTTGATTTACGGGGGAGAAGGATGTCGGTGCTGGAGCGGCTAGCAAGGGAAAAGTGGTATTGGGGGAGGCGAGTGAGGCGACGGTACACGGGGGCACAGTGAGATGGAGACGGAGACGGAGAAGGAGATGGAGATGGAGTGGTGCTATGGGATCGGAGAGGGAGATGAGGCGAGGCGCCAATGTGTCAGACAACAAGCGGTGACAGATCGCACAAAGGCATGTGGTGAGGCTGACTTTGGTAACTGAACACGCCGCCGCCTCGGACTAGTGTCAGCGCAGGTGTTGTCACTTCACTGTGAGGACCGGATGAATAGTATTTTGACCATCAAGTGTACCACAGTTGTACTACTACTACTACTACTAGTAGGAACATGAGTACTCCGGTATTGTATAGCGGAAATAGGTCTCCTGTGCTAGCATGCATGTTCACTTCATCGTTCAGGTATCATCCATATTGCGAGCAGAACCAAATTCTCGTGCATGCCCAATCAACGCCCTGCCGCGATGCATGGAGTGGTCGTTCTGGTGCATCAAGGACGGCATGCAGATCATTCCACACTTGAGAAGAGGAAAAATGGAAAGGTAGAACACGGCAGCAGAGGAAGAGAACGCTGGCTAACGAGGCTGGGAGGGGATCGAGCAGGAAGTTAATGCTCCACGCCTAAAGGTTTTGGGAAAACCTGATTTTCATAAGGTGACTTATACTCACCTAAACGGAGGGAGTATTCCTTAACCAGAGAATGTTGTGTCTCCCACTCACGGGCTCAAAAAAAAAAGCTACGACACATTTTTTTATCTGTTTGCATAGGTCCCACCTATCAGGAAGGATGGGCACGTACACGAACAGGTACGACTCCTCAGTCTACCCGCATAGCCTTTTCGTTTAGTCTACCTGGCCGTCTAAACAACTTCTTGCACGCCACTTCTCGCATTTACTTCTCCATCGGAAACCGATTCGTCTCGGCTTCTTCACCTCCCCTTCGTCTTCATTTGCATCCAAACCCCACTACGTTCACATTGTTTTAACCTCTTTAAATAATCATCTACTACTTTAGTTAGACTAGCCATATAATCCTAATTCTCCAAACCATAGCCCTCCATTCCAGCGGTTCCAAATGGCGAAAGAGATCGAGATGCAGGTTTTTAGCATCCAACATGTCCTCGTCGAAGGCTCGATGCGCATAGTTACCACCGTCACCGTCCACCCAAGGGTTGTTCGGCATTGGATCAACAATGTATCCAACTCCCTCAAAAAGGTAGAGACGAGGGTCATCGGTCTCGACCCAGAGTACACGGAGCGTGCCCCTGGGAAGATCCAGCGCGCCGTCCCTTCCGCTTGTGCCTCAAGATGATGTTTTGGTGTACCACATCATACACTCACCCTCCATACCAGGTGAGCTTCATGATTTCTTGTCTCGGGAGGACGATACTGTGGGGCAGCCATCGAAGGGGACAAATGAAGTCGGAGTCGTACAACCTTGATTTGAAAAGCATCGCTGACCTACAAACCAGAATCAAAATTCCTGTAGAAGATTGTGCTAAACAGACACCACCCTATTCGACATAGCAAATTTTGTGCTCGGTACAATTCTTCAGAAGGGTGACGAGATGGTTGCATTAAGGTCGTCTGAATGGGAGAATTATCCCTTGACGTACGAGCGGATAAAATATGCTGCCCTCGATGCCCGTGTGAGTTTTGAGATAGCTGCATGGTCCAAAGAGCTTGTTGTGAAGCCGTCTCCCACAGAGAATGAGAACAAGAAGAAGAAGAAGAAGAAGAAGAAGAAGAAGAAGAAGAAGAAGAAGAAGAAGAAGAAGAAGAAGAAGAAGAAGAAGAAGAAGAAGAAGAAGAATAAGAAGAAGAAGAAGAAGAAAAAGCTGCACCAGCAGGAGGGAATAATGGATGGATGAACTATTTCCTCTTGTAAAAAAAATTATTCCCTCTCGGTGTATATTGATATAGATGGACTATTTCGATGGTGTGCATGTCTTTGGAACAGAGCAGTAGCGTGGGTCCGCTTGACTATAAGGAACTATTTATCCGCATATATAGCTTTCTCTGCTACTCCTTCCAGTGATCGGTATGCAGTGCATGTGTCCATACACATGACAGCTTGTCCATGGAAGTTCAACTACGGCGACCATCACGTTTCATCTCGCGATTCCCACGATGCCTCTCCAACCCACGGCACCATGCCCCCGTCGTGCGCCTCACCCCTCTCGGCCGCACCGCCCCTCTGACTTTGTGTGCATGACATGTGGGCCACCTAAAATGCGGCGAGCATCAAGTTTCTACCACAGCCACCCGCGATTCCCATGACGACGCCGAACCCATGAAACCACACGCCCCCGACCTGCGGCTCACCCCTCTTGGCCCCATCGCCCCTCGCCTTGGAGCATTACATGTGGACCACCACCTATCGGGTCCACATGTTATTGACTCAAAGGTAGGTGTAGTAAAGCGCTGATTCTCATTCCGACGGCCCGAGAGGGAAATGTAACTCTGCGCCAGGCTTGTGGTGCTCAAGCAGCACCTAACTCGTGCCAAACTCGAGATTTGTTTCTTTACTATACATGCACGCAACGATTTAATGGACATTGTAATCTCAACATGTGATTGGGGAGCTCTAAATTTGAATTTGAAACTTATAAAACAAAAAGATTCAAAACAAATAAACTGGGAGAGAGGGAGTATATCGTAGGATGTGTCCCATACAAAATAAGTCCCCCGGTTTGTCACCGCGAAGATGCGGTTAGGAAGGAGCACAGCGTCTTCCTACTCGTACGGCAACAAATCGCCGCAGCATAACATGGTCCGCCTTTGACCGCCATGTGCAAGGTTCGTGATATCTTTATTCAATCTCATAGTGGTTCCATCGCATCAATTCATGCGGTGGCCCGCTGCATGGCTGATCCCAATGTTGGACAAAGGTTCTACGGAACGGTGTCACCGTTGTAAATGTTGTGCAAATTGATGTTGGTACCCTCCCCGCATACATATGCAAGCCAATCTCCACTGCACCGAGCCTAGCCTCGTGAAACAAAGCAAGGGGGGAGAATTAGGAAATGGGCACGGAAGTAGTCTTTAGAATGCATTTACTACGTGAGCAACTCATCTTACCTTTTCATCGGAGGAAATCCGAGTGCCCCTCAACGTCGGCATCTCAAGGGGCATCAACTTGCAACTACGGCCACGCCACGCTGGAGAGACCACCAAGGAAACATCCTCGTGCGTTCCATGGAACATCAAGATGCATTTGTATGAGTAGTTTATCTTGTGAGAGAAAAGGATGAACGAGGGAAGGCCTCTAGAGATAGAGATGGACACTACTACTACCAATGTGTTGGCCCGTGCGTTGCAATGGATCCAAACTAGTACTAGAATAATACTTGTTCACATGCTTCAAATATAAACACTCTAGTTTTGATATACATGTGTCAGAAGACACGACAACTTGTCCATGGAAGTTGAAACACGGCGACCATCACATTTCTTGTTTCTACCACTGCCACACCCACACGCGATTCCCACGACGCCGCTCCAACCCACGGCACGACGTCCCCCGACGTGGACATGGATCCTCTGACGTGGCTATCACTACCTTGCTTCGTTTTTTCCTTCATCGACAGGTGGGACCCACGCTTATGGGTCCCACATGTCGCTGATGTAATGGTAGGATTGTTCGTGCCCTCATCCCTCTCGCCCCACCGCCTTCCGCTTTTGTGTGCATGACATGCGGGCCAGCTGAACTGCGGCGACCATCAACTTTCTACCACAGACACACCCGATTGGACGTGGTTTGCCTGCTCCGCTGCTGTGCTCCGATCCGTACTCCCGCACCATCGAATTTTCATCCAGCGGTTGTGACACATTTCGTCCCGGGCATCAATCCTCAGCTGGAGTACTTATGTACTACAGGTAGTACCCGTCGGTGTGGCCATCTACGCATCGTAACGCCCCGACGCCCAATGGTGGTACCCTCGCCACGGCCACGCCACCACCGGCCGGTTCGTCTCGAATGAGTGAGTCGCGAACCATGCCACCACCATGAGAATGACATGTGGGCCAGCCGCATTTAAGGCCTGCATGTCATTGACTCATAGGCTGGGCACTAAGCCACTGAAGTTCGGTCCCATGGGCCCCGAGAGGGAAATGTAACTCCCAAGCAGGGCCTTGTGGTGCTCCCGCAAAGATCTGAGCTAGTGCCAAAACTGGAATTTTTTTCTTACTACTACCAACTAGTACTAGTAAGGTACACGTGCATTGCACGCATGAGATTCTAGTCGTTTGTGCATTATGCTCCTACATGTGGAGTTTTCTGGATTCTAACATGTGGCAAAATCTGGTGGAATGTAAGGTTAGGCAAGTTTGATTAACTCAGGTGAGTGTTTTGTTCAAGCCACACCTTAGGCAAGCCACACTGGCCCCACATGACATACACACAAAAAATGTGGCAAGATTCCCTTAGGCTTGCCAACTTGTGGCTCTCATTTTGAAGAACTCATTAATAACTTTGCATGAGCTTAGTTGTGGCAAAGTTAGTCATGAATTAAGTTCAACCATGGAGTCTTCTAGATTATACATGTGGCAGAATCTGGTGGATGGTATCCAATGGCCGTGAGTGCTCGGATTTGCCATCTTTGTACCGTCGGATTGGCTTCATCCAACGACCAACTTTCAAAGTTTTTCACACACTATATAGGGGGTATAGATATAGATGTGCCGGTCTGTTGCAATGGATCCAAAGTATATCTATTTAGTGGAGTGCACTCTAAACACATTATCTATTTATTTTTCTCTAACCTTCCGTAGCCATGCAACCAAGCCACATAAGCTTCATGGGTGCCCCCACATCATATTATTCATACTACGTTGATTGAAAAAAAGATAAATCACCCAAAACAAGATCTTCCCGTTTTTTGTTCCTACGATGTTGTGCCTACACGTATCTACTACTAGTTGTATAGTGGTAGTACTAGTAATATAGTATTAGGAGTACAAACTTGGTAAGTACTAGTAGGAGTAGTACTAGTACAGAATGCTCCTACTCTATCAACGAGCCCCGTGCTACAGCTAGATCTTCCCCTTGTTTCTGTTTTCCAACCCGGCGGCGGGCGGGGTGTCGGTTTGCTCCACGGGCGGTCCCACATGAAAGTGAAAATGCTAGGCACAGGGGCGGAGGTACGTGAGGGCCAACACGTGCCCTGGCCCGCCCAACCTAGCAGGATTTTCGTAGTTGTACATCCAGTTTTGAGGCATGGAACATCAACGCAAGGGTAAGTTCTTTAGCTCGCTAGATCGGCACGCCCAACGCTTTTGCTTCAAGCTCCGCCATCGCTAGGCAACACGCCTTCCCTAAGCTATGTGTCATGCCGGACGGGCCGTGTTGTACTCGATTCCGGGCGTGTGGGGAGTGCGACGCGAATGTGGCAGGCCTTTTCCTTTTACTAGTAATGTGCCCGCATGCTATGCACGGATCCAAAGTAGTAGAATAGTAGTATTTGTTCACAAACTTGAAAGAAATCACTATTGTTTTGATATACTCCTAATATATTACTCCCTCCGCACCTAAATATTTGTCTTTTTGAGATTTCAAATGGACTATCACATATGGATTATATAGACATATTCTAGTGTTTCTAGCAAGATGCACGCTGCTGCGAAGTTGATGGAAAAGGTAAGCACAAATTATAAATTGACGGATGGAGTACTAGTTACAGTGATGCATATAATTAAGCAAAGGGATCGCACATGTCGGTATTGACTGGAACGAGAATGCAACAACACAATAAGAATTAAGGCCACGAGGGTGATGCGATCGCAGTGGTGGTTCTGAAGGCAAGAAGAAAGATGGATCCACGAACGCATTTACCTCCTCCTCCTCAACTTTGTACGCCGGGCCACCGATCGGCGGCTAAGGAGCGGCGACTTTTGTGGCGAGGTCGAGGTGCTTCTCAACAAAGGCATCCAAGGCTTCCAGCCGGTTGAGGAAGGCCAACGTCATAGCGTCCTCACTGGCCTTGTAGATACCTATGTACACGATTGATCGTACGCGTGGATGTGTAGGTCGACGAATTCTTGCAGGGCGAGGCGCCTCGCATGGCGCGACCTCCAGGTGGACATTCTTCGTGGCGTCAGCGGGCAGTCGCAGGGCCACCAGTGCTTGAAAGAGGTTCCGACCATGGAGGCCGATTAGGGTGGCAGGCAATGAGGAGCCCGGGCGCGCGGGCTGGAGGAGTACGGCGATGTCGTCCGCGAGCTTCTTGAGGACGGTGAACTTGTTGCTGGTGGCAACGATCATCTGGTCCAACTGAGAGTCGTAGTTGGCGTCGACGGCGGCCATCCACCAGCCAGTCTCCAACACCGTCTGGAGACGATCCTCGGCGCCATGCCGCAGGCCGGCGTCGTGGACCATCTGGCGCAGCCGCTGGCCGCTCACGGCATCGCTGCCATGGGTCTGGAGCGAGCTCTTTTGCGCTTAGTGTAGGTGCTTAGGCAAGTGCTTAGGTGTGTACGATGTGGTAGATGCATTGGAATGGAGGAGGGGCGCCTTTATATGAGGGCAATGAGGGCAAATCATGCTGCATTCACATCATGCAGCCTCTTTTCCCGGACCTCCTCCCATTACTTCCCCCATGCATTAATTGAAGGAGGATGCATTGGCCGTTCAACATATCGAAAACCGCTACTCCCTCCCTCGTCTGCATTAAAGGCGTATCGGGAACTGCCCCGCCTACTGTCAAATCGAATACTCCCTCCGTCTAGGTGAGTATTAAGTCATCTTACGAAAAGCAATACTAGTAAACACATAGGCGTGGTGCATTAACTCTCACGTTGTTTCTTATTTTTTGACATAAATAGAGGAATCAACCAAGAAGAGATGTGGGGCTTGTATGCTTTTAATGACTTGAGACTATCAAACATGACATGCAAAGTGGTCAGTTTGTTGCACAAGAACAAATACAACCCACGCCAAGACACACGCATCTTATAGCATCACATCCAATGGCTATAAAAGATGAATGAGACCAAATTATATCTCATCTAGATGAGTTCTAGCAAAACTGTATTAATAATACTTAGTACTCCTGCGCCATGTATCATATAAGTATCATGTAGTACTTTATTTATTGCCATGCATGACACATAGTTCACGAGCGCTCTTTATATGTACCACCTTTTTTTAATTTCAAGTTTTGCTCCACGGCGCAATCCATCGATACTACTAATGTACAAAAGTGGAGTATATACATTTTTTAAAAGACTAGAGGGCGGGGCAGTCTAGCTCGGTCGGTTTCACGAGAGGCGAGGGCCTTTGTGATATGCCGTCAAATCGAATAGTACTGCGCCGCCCGCTGCATGCCCGGCGCCTCCATTAAACCCCTCCGTTAAACCCGCATGCAAACCGAGAATCCTACTCCGGCCACACATCCATTCATGAGTGGGCTGGAATTAAACGCAACACCGGCCGAGCTCCTCCCGTCCGCTCTCAGTTTAAACGAGGCCAGACGCCGGCCAAGCTCCTACCGTCTGCCCTCTATTTACATGAGGCCAGACAGACAGTAGGCAAGAATCGCAGCCCTCCGCCGCTCCCCCATCTCCCCCTTCACCATTTTCTCCACCCTTCTGATGGCTTCTGATGAGCCGTTCTCCAGCATATTACCCGGCTAGGTGGCCCGCCGGGCCCTCCGGATACGGGCGAGGCCGCTCGGTGCTTCACCAACCTCGCTTGGCCCGGACGGAGCTGCTTGCCGCCCCAAGCAAAGGCGTGGTTCAGCAACTCGCCGCTCTAGTTCAGCTTTGTTGAGGAGTGGCGAGTTGCTCCACGCCGCACGGTGGCGAGCACGCGTCGGGCGCTGCCGCCAGATCGCATCGCGCCACCAGTGTCTGCGGTGGCCGCGCCTCCTGTGTCTGTGGGCGTGCCTCCCGTGCCTGCGGCAGCGCCATGCAGGCAGAGACAGAAGCCGGGTGCGTGGAGAGCGACGAGTCGGTGGCCAGCTTCTCCGTGTCCGCCGCCATCATCGAGGAGAAGTAGAACACGGGAGGCCGCCACCACTTGGGACCCATGAAGGCCACCGCCGAGGCGACGACCGCGGATTCAGGTGGTTTCTTTGCTGCTTCGTCTTCGAGGACCTTCACGACCCCGCAAGTGTCTGACGGACATGAGGAGGACAAAGGGATCCACGGGCAGCCATTTAGAACTAAAATAAGTCTAGATATATCCATTTCTAGGACAAGTATTTCCGGACGGAGGGAGTATTAATTATACAAGAGAGCCGGATTGGCGCCTCTTAGTTCATGTAAATGTAATGAAATCCATCATGTTTATATGAAGATCCGGCTTTTTTACACAAAATCCTTCATGCTTATATGAAATCAGTCTGTGTTTGCACGAATTTCATCTGGTTGGTTAGAGTTGTAAAATGTGCATTACCGGGCGTTTGATGTCGCCCTCCACGGAAGGAAGCGGAGGAAATTTGCCGCTGCCGTTGGAGATGCTCTTTATGTTGGAAATAATAGAGTGACATTCAATCCATTTGAGTTAATTGCCTGTATGATTGTCCCTCTATAAAAAGTTAATTGCATGTACAGTGTACACGTGACTTGCAGGGTGGCTACAACTTTGTACAGAAAGTTAAAAAGAAACAAGTCCATCCTTAATATTCTAAGTACTCTGTGGGTTCCACTGTCAGTACAGTAGCGAAAGAAGTATATATTAAATAAGTAGAGTAATATATAATATACAAATCTAAAGTTAAAAGACAGAATTCGAACTCATGTCATCGCGTTGCGAGCATCCGGCGCTAACCAGCCCAAAGACATTTTGGTTGTAGACCATGCTGGAGATATATCTCCATGTCTACTCTTATATATACTCCATTCGCTCCTAAATATTTGCCTTTTTCAGATTTCAAATGGACTACCACATACGGATGTGTATGTAGACATATTTTAGAGTGTAGATTCACTCATTTTGCTACGTATGTCTTTTCGTGAAGGGCCGATTTGTCCTTGATTTATTTATGAGGTATCCAGATGGCACTGCACCGCCAAGAAAAGAGGGTAACATCAAAATTATGGACTACTTTTTTGAGTATGTTGGTAAGGTCCGGTCATAGTCACTTGTTGAAATCTCTAAAAGGTCAAATACTACCTCCGGAAATACTTGTCATCAAAAGGGATAAAAGGAAATGTATCTAGACGTATTTTAGTTTTAGATACATCTATTTTTATCCATTTTGATGACAAGTATTTTCGGACGGAGGGAGTAGAAAACAGAGTTGGTGATGATGGTGTGCGTGCCATCCTGCAATATAGGCCATCGGATTTATATCTAACGCATAGGAAAGAAACTATAGCAATTTTGCAAAAATATACCCACACGTCTCTCCACGTTCGCAAATAAGGCCTTCCCTCGTTCAGCCTTTTCTCTCACAAGATAAACTACTCATACAAATGCATCTTGATGTTCCGTCCAACGAACGAGCAGCTAGCTATTTTCTTTTAAAATAGTTGCTGCGATAATTGGGTTGAAGTGATATATTTTATGTCTGCCTTGAATGATTTCAGATTCACTAGTAGTAACAAAGAAAAGGTTTCCTTGTTAATTAACAGAAAACAGGGTGAAAACTATCACATGAGGCCGGTAAAAACAAGGCACACTGGGTTTAGCGTCATCGTCACTACAGCTGTGCGCGCGCGAGAAGTCTACATATCGAGGGGGCTACCGAGCGAGGCACCAAGACAGAATGTTCGAGAGAGAAACCAATTGACAGATTATGATCAGATCGAGTTGTCACCCTTCTGCTGTCATTGTTGGGGGGGGGGAGGGAGAGAAAGACGTATCGAGAGTGTGTGCGGTAGGCACAGAGGCACAACTAGCGAGTGTGTGTGTGTGTGTGTGTGTGTGTGTGTGTGTGTTTGAAAGAGGAGTCGATAGATTATTATCAAGATCGATGTGCCACCCTACTCCTTTGGTGCCGGGTAGTGTGTGTGTGTGTGTGTGTGTGTGTGTATGTTTGAGAGAGAATCCAGTCGATAGATTAGTATCAAGATCGATGTGTCACCCTACTCCTTAGGTGCCGGGTAGTGTGTGTGTGTGTGTGTGTGTGTGTGTGTTTCAGGGAGAAGCCAGTCGATAGATTAGTATCAAGATTGAGGTGTCACCCTACTCCTTCGGTGTTGGGAAGTGTGGGTGTGTGGGGGGGGGGGCAGTGACACTCACATATCTCTACTCTTATAAAAAAACAGAGTTGGTGATGATGGTGTTCCTGCCATCCTGCAATATAGGCCATCCGATTTATATCCCATGCATGTGAAGGAAAATATGGCAATTTTGCAAAAAGATACCCACACCCCTCTCCGCATTTGCAAATAAGGCATTCCCTTGTTCATCCTTTTCTCCCACAAGATAAACTTGTCATACAAATGCATCTTGATGTTCCGCAACGCACATGGGCATCTTGCTAGTAGGGAGAAGGAGTTTGTGTGACACATATCTAGCTATATTAAGGGATAGGTAGATAGCATATGTGTGAGAGACATTATTATACTTTGAGACATTAGTGGCTGTGGGTGGGCGGAATTAAAGGGTGGGTGTGTTAGACATATAGAGCGTGTGTGTTTCGTGTGAGAGACTTGTAGGACGGGGTAGAAAGACGAATTTAACTCCCCGACGGAGGGAGAGAAATACATGAAGTGCTGGTGTGATTCCGATGCCCACAGTGGAAATGAGATATGTATGCGTGTGAGAGAGATTGCACAATTCATTCACGTATCACTATCTAGCGATCGTGGACGTGCATCGCTTGAACATAAGTCAATATCTACTTCATATCGTGGCCAAAGGTACAATATCGATTCAACGCTATAAAGATTGGACACTCACATATCACATTTTTTTCTATTTAAATAAACCTTTTCAGTTGTGCATGCCAAAATTACGTTGATGTTTCTTCAAACAACCAATGTAGCTATCATGCACATGCACCATTGTTACTCTTGCATTCAAATTCATTAGTCTTGGATGATTTAAGTTTCTATTTTGAAGTAATATATGTAATATTCATATATGAATTCAACGGGTACGCAATTTATGAAATGGAGGCTATGTAATCATATGAGGTAACACTTTTAAGTAGCTAACTACAATATCCATTTCTTTTTGTGCGCCTCTACACTAACACGTCAATGCATTATGTTTAAAGCAAATAACCAATGGCACTAAATTATCTATTTACACGAGAAATACATAGGCTGAGCGTCTGATCCCTTTTTTGTGAACGCGCCACTACACCCGTACGATTGGCTGCGCCCGTGTGAATGGCCAAGTTATCGGTGCATCATCCCGAGTTATTGTCTTTTTTCGGGTGGACTTCACACCGCTTATTAATCACGACGCGTGCCCGTGTACACAGTCTAGCATGACCTTCCCGCCAGCACTGTCCAACATTAGTTGAAACTGGATAGGAACGATCCCGCGGGCGGCAAAATCTCCCGCTTCCTTCTAAAATTTCCGCCACCTTAGTCTTTAGCATGCGAAATCCCCCTTTTGTCCTTGGTGCACGGAGACCAACAGTTACAATACCTACCTCATCTACATGATAGGTCGGGGCTGCTTTGGTAACTTCTGGTTCCCCCCACTACACGGCACCCCCATTTCCTCTCCCCCTCCCGCAAAAATGACTAACTCCACAGCACCAGAGCATCTTACATCACACCGTCTGCATTTCATCGCCTTTTCTCCCTCCCTCTCTAAACCCTAGACTGCTCATCCATTGGCGTACCATAGCCCATTCACTTCCAACAAGGCGTCCACCTCGCCGGATCTGCTTCGCGCCGCATCTACCCCTCCCACCTCCCTAGAAACAAGTAGACTGCTCATCCACCATCGCATTACAGCCCATTCCGTGCCGGGCCTTGTCCACGGCGCCGGATCTGTTTCATTGGTACTCGCCAACCGCTGTGCATCCGCCATGCTCATTCAGATTCTCCCACCGAGACGCTTCGTCCACACCCCCGGAGCCGCCCACCGACGCCTGCCGACGGCCTCTGATCCTCTTTGCCGACACCTTCCTCAACCCTACCGGAGCCGCTTCGCCGACACCTTCATCAACCCTACCGGAGCCGCTTCGCCGACACCAGCGTCAACCCTACCGGAGTAGCTTCGCCTATACCATTCTCAACCCTATCGGGGCCGCTTTGCCAACTCACAAGTCCACGGCCTCAGATCTGCTTCCTCGCACCCTCATCCAACCTACCGGAGCATCTTCTGACGCACCGTCCACGACCGCAGATCTGCATCGTCGACACCACCCTTAACCCAACCACGGGAGCAGCTTCTGACGCCCCGTCCACGGCCGCAGATCCGCATCGTCGACACCATCCTTAACCCAACCACCGGAGCAGCCGACGCCTGGCCCACGGCCACAGATCCGCGTCGTCGACACCATTCTTAACCCAACCACCGGAGCAGCTTCACCTACGCCCTCGTCCATAGCCACAGATCCGCTTCGCCCACACCGTAGTCCACCCTACCGGAGCCGCTCCACAAACACCCTACTCGACGGTTCTAGATCTCCTTACCGGACCCCGATAGCCAGCGCAGCGTCATCACCGTTGACGTTTCTAACCTGATTCCCACTGCTCGAGAGATGCCAAGCACCGCCACGGCCTAGGTACTTGTCACCTTTAAACCCGGCCCAAAGATCACCGCCCGATGTACTTCAAATATACTAACCGGTCATTGTTACTGTTATGCAGTGGCAAAACTACAAGGATGATGTTTCTTCCGGATCTAACAGCTTGGCCAACCAAGATCCTCGGATCGAGCATTGCTATGATCTTGTAAGCGTCTCTCTCTCTTGTATTGTTCTCAGGCTCGCCAAAGGTGCTTTGCTAGGATTTTCGACCAATAATCCCTTTGTGCAGACAATGATTTCTACTACTAGCTGCTAAATTAGATATGTAGATGTCATACATGATACTACCTCGTACCTCCGTTCCTAAATATAAGTCTTTCTAGAGATTCCACTATAGGCTACATACGGAGCAAAATGAGTGAATCTACACTCGAAAATGCATCTATATACATCTGTATGTGGTCCATACTGGAATCTCTACAAAGACATATATTTAGGAACAGGGGCAGTACATTACACAAAATCGTAGGTGGCATGTAGGAATTCCAGTGCACTACATTAGGCTCCCTTAGAGTGCCTGCCAGTCCAGCATGCAGAGTCATGGCTAGTTTATGGTACACACACAATTGTTAATTGGTGGTTTAAATATGCGCAAGGGATATGCAATGTAGTATCATGTAGAGATGTCTGAAATTAGCCATGTCAACTTGCAGATAGGGTTACACAATGAAAAAGTACAAGATGTATGTGGCAATTTCATGGAACATCGCAAAAAGGGAGAGGCAGCGGTGAGCCTATACAGTGTGCTATGGTACGTCACTCCTCCATTGCAATCATCGTGACATGTTATTTGTATGCCAGTTCTATTAGCCAAGTTTCTTAGGGACAGTTATTACGAGTTATCCTAAGAAAATAAGCACCGGTGAATATAAGCTCCATGTAATACGCCAACCAGTTCTTTTCATTGCATTTTCAGCTTATGATCAGTGGAAAATCTAGATTGCATTATATATATTTTTTATTTTGCTGCCCATATGGAAATTAATTTGACTTGCAAACATCACAAATTGAACCCAGTGCAGTAATTAATATGATAGGAAAACAGACCATCACTATTTGCTCCAAATGCAAATACAAAGATACCATCTACTTGGCACAATCTACTTTGGTCAATGTTTTCCATAGAGATCCCAGAGCCTAATTTAAACGAAGAACGATGACCCACATTTAAATGAAGAACAATTATTTATTGAAATTCATGGTCCAAGTGGCTGGTTATTATCATATAGCAGCACCACCTGAAAGCATCATATAGCAGCAGCAGCTCATAGCAACTCATCATACAGCAGCAGCAGTCTGCAACTCATCATATACCAGTAGCAGCTCATAGCAATTCATCATATAGCAGCAGCAGGAGCAGCTCATAGCAATTCATCATATAGCAGCAGCAGGAGAAGCTCATAGCAATTAATCATATAGCAGCAGCAGGAGCAGCTTGTAGCAACTCATCATATAGCAGCAGCAGCAGCTCATAGCAATTCATCATACAGCAGCAGCAGAAGCTCATAGCAACTCATCATACAGCAGCAGCAGCTCATAGCAATACATCATATAGCAGCAGCAGGAGCAGCTCATAGCAATGCATCATATAGCAGAAGCAGCTCATAGCAATTCATCGTATAGTGGATCAGAATGAAAATTTGGCAAAAAATCAGAGGAGATCCTCACCTTGTTGGATGAGCTCATCCTTCAACAGCACCTCAAGGCCATGGCCTGGGAGGAGGGGAGGGGAACAAGGTGCCTTCTGCCGCAGTGTGGCATCAGCCATAGTTATGCAGCGCCCATCGGAGTAGTGCGTTGGATGAACCACAAGTGGAGCAAATTCCGGAGACCATGAGAATGAGGGGCGGCGCCAGACGGAGGAGCAGGCGAGGAGATTTGGCCCTACCCGCCGACCATGTAGCCTAGCTGGACAGAGCATCGTCGAGGACCAGGCCAGATGGGACCAGTGGCGACGGCTCGCTGGAGGAACCCTAGTGCGCAGGCAGGGATCAAGGTAGAGAGAAAGGGAGAGGAGATGCAAGCGGGCAGGGCAATGAATGCTTGCGTGTTTGTTTTTACTTGAGGGTCGTGTGACACGGGCGTCGTGATTGCATTTTGAGTGTAATATAGGCAGACAACAGAGTCATTTCACTATTCCCCTTCCCTTCAATTGTTAGTGGGGTTCTACCCGAAACACCCCCCTCCAAAGCGAAATTAGTTAATCCCAAGCCCATAACTCAAAAATGACTTCTTTACATCTTTTATGGCTTATTTTGACAATATGCCCTAAAAAGGCGGAATCGAACTGGCCCTTAACCTGCAATTCAATTGTGTGTGCAATGATGAATCACTCACCTCGCTATCTGTACATTTAGGCATCATCATACATGGCATAACCTAATACATGTGCATTCCATTGTAGAATCTGGAATATGCAATGTTTATTTTAGTTCATACGTTGCACATGATGTTTAAATGCCCTTAAGTCCGGGTCACCAAGTGATGGTCTTTAAGCCTCTTTCTTTGCTTCTTTTCTTGATATGTAAGATTTGCTCGCACATCTCTGTTCAGTTGCTTGTTTGCATCAGCCAGCCATACTAGGACTGTTTGCTTTGATTACTTGTTGTTCTTGACCTAACACTCTAACAGAGCTTGTCAATGATTTAAACACTAAGGGCTGCTGTAGTGGGGCCTTGTCTAACTCATAGGTGACATAAAGGTTTGGTCAGATATACTACAAGAGGGCTCTCCAAGAATACACGGAGATCCAGTTCAAGGTATGCCTAGTTTTTACATAGTGCAGACATAGTAAATGCTCATTTCATTGTGTGCAAGTGCAAGAGATGCGGCATGTTTCATTATGTGGTGTTGTTTTGTTATAATCTCATCCTTTTGTGTTCACAGACTGGAAAGTATGCATATTTAACTTCCAAGGAGACGAGTAACTAGTTTGTGTCACCTTGCAGAGGGGGTGCAATGAAGATAAGATTGAGGATTTCCAAGTACAAGATGTTAGGAAGGAGCCTTGCAAGAGAAGTAGGAGCTGCACTGAGCCTCTTCAACCTGCTAAGGTAAGTCACTGTTTCAGGCATAGTTAATTTTCTCTTTTCAATTGCTTTATTTGTCCTCACTTAATGAGATGCCCAAATAATTATGCCTGATGTTCGGTACTTGTATCACTATTAGTTGACATAATTAAAGGCCTTACCCTTTAATTACTCTGCCAAGTGTGCTCAAGCTTTGAAGTCTATTAACCAACTATTATTGCATGAGGCTCACAATCTAGTTTATACTACGCTAATGATTGCATAGTTTTGCCTGCTGTAGTATGTTTGTATGAAACCCTCTGCTGTTCATTATGCTCCCTAAGACTTTAATTGAGGTACAAAATGGCCAACTGCTTGCTTACTTATACGCAATGTGCTGCCTAAATTTGTAACTTGTCTGTGTTTTCGATTGGGCCCCAACATCATGCTCCTCTGGTGAGCTAAGAGGGATTTCTGTATGCAGCAAAGACAGACTATCTTTTTTATAATTTTTAAAATATCACCTGCTTATGCTTCATGACGTGTAACATTTTTTGTGTGAAAGTGACGTGTAACATTATTGTTAGTCATGTTTTGCCATGTAGTACAAAATAGTGTCTTGTTCGCTTCACTGTTGTAACTATATTTTTCCCTAGTCATGTGTACTTACAGAAACATTTAAGGATGAAGTGACATCAACACAAAAATCTGCGAGTAGTGCAGCATGGCCAAGTTATCGAATGATTATGGATGGAATTGGAATGTGCTGATGTTCTCGAGCATCAACTAGAGGTGGCAAGACAACGTGTACATGATTGTCAACGTATAATCAACAAGTTGAGACTGGACATGCAGGTATTAGATGGAGGAGTCAAAAAATAAAACAAGACACCGAGGTAACCATGAAGGAATTGGAGATTTTGCAGACTGAAATTTGTGCTATCTGAATCCGGCCAATCCTATTTTCTAAAGAGATTATAGTTCAAATGGAGTTAAGTTGATGCGCGTCCATGATGTATGAGCCGTATTTGCCCAGTGTATGTAATTTTCTGTTTGTGTATGCTTTATTATCACCTGTGTCGTACCATAATGCCTAGTGGGTATAATCGGCTATAATTTCTTTATTGTATAGTGTAGGATTATTCTACTTTTCTATGCCTTGATCTCTTTGTTGTATAGTGTATGCTTTTTAGTAGGATAATTTTTTGAATATGCTATATCGTTCAAACGGGGCCAACTCGCCTGACCATGGGCCTTCTACGTCGTAGAGGATCCATGGGCCTTCTACGCCTCGTAGAGATCCATGGGCCTTCTACGTCTCGCAGAGATCCACGGGCCTTCTACGCCCAGCAGTGATCCATGGGCCTTCTACATCTCGCAGTGTCCATGGGCCTTCTACGCCTCGCAGGATCCATGGGCCTTCTACGCCACGCAGGATCCATGGGCCGCCGACTCATTTATGGGTCTTGTATCGGCCTTTAATGGGCCAGACGCGTTCTATAATGGAAATCAGACGCTTTATGGGCTGACCATAACGGGCCGTTAATAGGCCGTTTTTCGTGATGCTATGAAAATGGCCCAACAGACTAACGGACCACAAACGGGCCGACTGTAACGACGGGCTGAATTTGGCCCACAAGCAGAAAATGACAGTAACGGGCCGTAAGTAACCGAATGCTGCAAATGAGCCCAAGAATAAATGGGCCCTCAGAAGGCCAAAAGTTAACTTGGGCTGGAAACGGCTGAGGGAGTCCTGGATTAGGGGGTCTCCAGGTGGCCGGACTATAACCTTTGGCCGGACTCCTGGACTATGAAGATACAAGATTGAAGACTTCGTCTTGTGTCCGGATGGGACTTTCCTTGGCGTGGAAGGCAAGCTTGGCGATACGGATATGTAGATCTCCTCCCATTGTAACCGACTCTGTAACCCTAGCCCTCTCCGGTGTCTATATAAACCGGAGGGTTTTAGGTCAGAGGATCTAACAACAATCATACCATAGGCTAGCTTCTAGGGTTTAGCCTCTCGATCTCGTGGTAGATGTACTCTTGTACTACCCATATCATCAATATTAATCAAGCAGTGAGTAGGGTTTTACCTCCATCGAGAGGGCCCAAACCTGGGTAAAAACATCGTGTCCCTTGTCTCCTGTTACCATCCGCCTAGACGCACAGTTCGGGACCCCCTACCCGAGATCCGCCGGTTTTGACACCGACAACGGCCCAACGGAATAACGGCCCGTTAATGGGTATAAAGCGTTACACTGTTCATTACGGGCCAGTTTCACCGCGGGCCGTTAATGGGTGTAAAGTAATACATTGTTCATTACGGGCCAGTTTCAGCACGGGCCGCTAATGGGCCAAGAGTTACAAAGGGCCTCATATGGGCCGAAAGACATCATGGGCCATACATGGGCCAGAAGTGAAAACGGGCTGGAATCATATTGGATGGCCCAGATGACGCTACTGGGCCTAATTCGCATAGGGCGTAACGGGCCTTGGGTTAGCGGGCTGTAAATGGGCTATACGCTAACATGCCGTTAACAGGCTTTCCATGGGTCGGCCCACCAGCTTTTGACCAAGTCAAACGGGCCGGCCTTTTCACAGGAATGGGCCACTGTTGGGCCGTGCCATGTGTCGACGTATCATAGGCGCCTTCTC